>JBBMOL010000002.1:15270518-15953800 GCA_037954665.1 Laguncularia racemosa | reverse complement strand
ATTATATGTAACTATTTTTACGTCACCTATAGAGAATAACAATGGCTCAATCAACCTGTATTACGATTACAACACCATAGCTAAACTAGTACATTAACTCTGTATCACATATGATCAACAGACTTAATTATAATGTCCCAAGCGATCTACTAAATAATTACTAAAAGTCAAGGGTACCCTTCTGCTACGCTAACGCTCACAAATGCACTCTACAACCAATCTACTATTTCAATCTTCTAAACTAATTCCTTAATTTTTTGAAAAGCAAAGTGAGTACAAGAAGAGAAATAAAAAACCGAGGATAGCAAGACAACTACAATTTCACATTTTTACTCCTTATATACAGTATAAGTATTCAAGAGCACTTGGATGTAAATACAATTATCCTTATTGGAGCTTGCCAACTTACAATTAGTTTGAATTTCCATTTAATACCAAGTACAATAATTCATAAATTGACTTGGCATTTGGCAAAAATTCTACCCTTACACACTTTAACATAAGTTTAATTGTTACATGATAAATTATTACCCTTACACACTTTAACATAAGTTCAACTATTACTTGACAAAATATTGCCCTTACACACTTTCACTTCCAAGCTAATGACATTTCATTATGCCTTTCACTTACCACAAGCGAACGGGATGACCGAAATCCCCGTAGGTCACTAAGACTAGGTCAATTCATCAATGGTTCTACAAACTTATTGGGTCAATTCCAAGGCTCTACCACAAACGTACTAAGTAGGGAGTAGGTCTTATTTATTCAAGTATTTTAGGTTAGTACATAGAGGTCATTAGTTCAATCAAATCATTTCATGCCATGCATAAATTGTGACCATTCACCATTTGGAGTTAAGCCATACTCTAAGTCACACAACACACCAGATCTTGATTAAGACAATAAACCAACACAACCGTAGATATATTGCCTGGATTCCGATCTATTTGAAACTAGCTATAAGTCATTTACTCATCTTTCTAGGCATACATGAGAGCTCATTTAGTTTATTTATTTTCGTCTAAAGGAAGCAGCACATTATACCATATTTAATTAAATAGATATTATCTAAGTTTTATTTAATAGGGCATTTAAGTATTTATGTGGGTATGTAGGGGACATTTTAGACTTTTTGACCTTAGGATATTCAAGCCCTCACAAAACCCTATTCCCTCTTTGCTGAACTATGCTCTTCTTTATAGATAATGCTCAAATAGGTGAGCTAGAAGTCTGTACTAATTAATTCAATACGTAGAATCTACAAGGTAAGTGTTACTCTAATTTAGATTGTGGTATGCACTCCCGTGTTAATAAATGTTTGACTTAAGGATGGATTTATGCTATTGTTCGAATGTAATTAGGATAAGCAGATTTGGGGTTATTGGTGATTTGAGCAAATTTGGAATCAATTGAGCGATTCAACCAACTAGGTTGATCTTTTTACACTATGCTTTATGAATTAAGCAACTTTCTGTATTGAATTATAAGTAAAGACGAGATGGGTGGGGATAGGCTTGGAAAAGGGGGTAAATTGTGTGGAAATCAAGCCTTTCATGAGATTAAAAGGGGTACATGGCTGTATACTTTTCCAGTGGTGTAAATTGGGGCAAATTGTGAAAAACATGGTATACTGCCAGGTACACGCCCGTGTACCTATCTATGTTAAAGTCAACGACCATGTATTTAGGCTTGTCGAAAGGCCTTGACAGATAGAAAGGTACACAACCATGTTGATGTGCTCAAAAGACCAAGTACATTATTACCAATACAAATGGTGTGAATCAACAATTACAACCAACAATTGTCATGATCAACAACTTTACAAAATGGCCCTAATTCACGAAAATTGAAGCCAAATGGATATATGGAACAAACAATGATATGAGTATCAATGGATAACCAAGGAAATGAACTAAGATTTTAGTCAAATTGAAATGTTTCAAATATGAAAATAAGAACCCTAGATTTACGTGTATTAGAATAAGGAACCAACAAATTTTACTTAGATACTACTCACTAAATATAATTTGTGAAAACAACAAGAGATAATTGATATTACTCATAATCACTCTAGTTGGTTCTCACCACAATTTCACAAATGAAATTGATAAGAGATCAATTGCAAGCGAGGCGAAATCCTCACGGCAACAATGTGTGTGTTTTGTCAAAATGTCAAAAGCTCCATATAAACCCATGTTAGCAAGTATTTGTACTTGCTCCAATTAAAGTAAAAACAACATGAAAATTACAAATAAGCCACTTAGGTGGTTGGTTCCAAAAAAATAAATTACAATTGCTAAATGAAACAACCGGTTCAATAATGACAAACACAAGTGCAAAAGATGGTCTTTAAATTGCCGACTCTTCAAGTCAATTGAGCAATTTGTAGGCCATTAAATGTGACTCCAAAAATGTACCGCAAGTTGATCATTAGTGCATGTTATTTGGCCATCCCGTAAAACTGATCAATGTACTTGCTATAGTGTAAAACTAAACATTATTAGATAAAAAGTGAACATATGTGGATGTCTTGGATCATACATTCAAATCAGGTTCCTCTACTGCTAGGACCACAGGGTGGATTCCCATAATCTCCTTAGGCATTTGAAAGATTTTCCCTCAAATCTATGTCTTGGATTGAAACTTGATGACTTTGTTTGCCTAACTTTTAGAAGAACTAGAGGTATTTCTAATTTGTTCTTGGAAAGAGCGCACCTCAGATGGAGACATAGGCATGAAGACTATCCATGTACCATCTTTTTGAAATATGTAAGTGTTTCTGAAGCCATCATGTAACACCTTTCTATCAAACATTTAGGGTCTACCCAACAATAAATGAAAGGCGCACATAAGAAGCACATCACAGATAATCTCATCATGGTATTTCTTTCCTACACCGATTGGCACCTTTGCCCTCTATGTAACATGTAGACTACCTCGGTCATCCAACCAATGCAATTTGTAAGGGCTAGGATGTGGGCTAATGGCTAGTTGTAATTTATCTACTAATACATCAAATATGAAATTAGTGCAACTATCACTATCAATGAATAGCACACAAAGGTTATCTTGAATCTGGTAAAGTGCGTAGAATAGGTTCTCCCTCTATTTGTCCCTAGCATTTGGAGATAAAGTAAAAACCTTGTGCAACACATTAATATGTAAAAATTGTTCACCCTTTTTATCCTCATGCGTCTTAGCATTCTGATCATCATAATACTCCTATAAATCCATGGATAGATCTATAGGCTCGATAGCTTCTTCTTTATCTTCTTCTTTGGTGCCCCCCATGATTGTCATTACTCTCTTATTGGGACACTATGCAGTCTTATGTCCAAATCTCATGCATTTAAAGCATTTAATCTGGCGTATCTTCCTACTAGTCGACCCCGATACTTTCTGCCTCACATTAGGTCCAACTCCTCTTTAGTATCAAAATTACAACTTATAGCTACCCCACATCCAGAACCCTACACATTGCATTAGTTAAGTTAGTAGGGGAGTCTCCAAGTGACCTAGAGGTCTAGGTACCTTTTAGTATAGGGAATAAATACTATGATTTTGATTGAACGTGATATTCTTCCTATGTTTACATCCCATATATTGCTTGGTAGGTCATGGTTATATGACAAGAAGGTTTTACATAATGGCTATAGAAATACTTATATGTTCTAGCAGGTTGGTAAACGTATAGTATTGAGCCCTATGTCACCATCAAAGGTCCAAGAGGTGTAAAGACAAATAAGTCAACCATTAGAGGTCCTTGAGGTCCATAGTCAGATGAGTCAACATTCAGAGGACCAAGTGGTTTAGAAGCAAATGTGTCAACCACTAGAGGTCCAACAGGTTCAGGGGCAGATGAGTAAACCATTAGAGATTCCAAAGGTTCATAGTCAGATGAATCAACCTTAGAGGACCAAGCGGTTTAGAAATAGATGTGTCAACCATCAGAGGTCCAAAATGTTTAAGGGCAAATTAGTGAACCACTAGAAGGCCAAGAGATTTAAAGACATACTAGTGAAATAGGGAAGAAGAAGACATTATTAGTGGGACAGTTTGAGTTATGGGAGGTCATAGTAAATGATAGACCATCATATGTGTTGCAGATGAGTTATATCCTAGAGATGGAGGGGCGAGAGCAACCACCCCTGTGGTATTTCAGGTACCGAGAGACTATAGTGATATTTTCATAGATAACTTGCTAAGAGGATATAGAGTCTCTGCTACATTTGACCTATCAAATTTGAGGAGAAATTTTCTTGAGGCTTAAGGAGATGATAGGAATCAAAATCCTATAGGATCTATCATTAGGGCAAGAGCCAAAAGGTTACAAAATTTAGCGATGAGGGTTTCCTTTGAACAAACCGACCGCGAAAATATTTATATACCATCTTCATTTCTATTACTTATTTATTGTGCATTCTAGCAGGTATACTTGTAGGTTTTTACAGGGCAATAGATAAACTCGCTAAAGCTCAACTTGAAGGTTATTCAAGGACCGACATAAACTAAAGAAGAACTTGTCCAACAAATTATTCACTTGAATTGAAGAACTGGCCACTTAAAGAACATTGTACCTGTAATTATTATTTCGAGAATCGGCCATTTCATTTAGTAATTGTAATTTCTTTTCTTAGAATTGGTTACCTAAGTAACTTATTTGTAATTTTCTTGTTTTTTTACCCTAATTGGAGCAATTATAAATACTTGCTAACAAGGGTTTTTAGGGAGCTTTTGACATTTTGAGAAAATACTTCTTGTTGCGATGATAGTGAGGAGTCTTCTTGTCAATACACACACTATTATCAATTTCATGAAAATTGTGGCGAGTGAGGCTTAGAAAATCTTGTGAGTAATGTCAAGATCTTCTAAGTTGCTTCCTTGTTATTACTAGTGTCTAATATCTAGTGATAATAGGTTTATTTATTATTATTTGTTGTTCACACAATTAGGGTTCTTATTACTTCAATTTTTATAAGATTGGAGTTGCATGTTACATGTAATTTGATTGGTGTTGGAATTTTGTAGTTCATCCAATTTGGTTCACGCCAATTAGGGTTCACGTGAGTCAAGCATCATGCTAATTTTATGCTTCATTGAGCACTTGTTTAATTGAATTCTTCAATTAGATTGTGTACATGTGCTTTGGTCATTTAAGCACATCATGTTTTAATTTGAAAATAAGAACCCTAAATTCACGTGTATAAGAATAAGGAACCAACAAATTGCACTTAGATACTACTCACTAAATACAATTTGTGAAAACAACAAGAGATAATTAATATTACTCACAACCACTGTAGTTGGTTCTCACCATAATTTCACAAATGAAATCGAAGCGCAAAGCCCGTTCCAAGGAGTCATGTATGACTACATCCGATTTGAAGGTCCTCCACAATGATGATAAATGAGTCGTATCGATATGTCAACAAAGTCACTGCGGGAATAAAAGAAAAAAAAATAACTGAACTTTTTGAGAAAGTGAATTTTTTTTTTTTTACATGATACAAAGTACGTTTAAGAAAACATCATTTTTAGAGAGTAACGCAAATCTAATATAGTATTGAGTTTATTCTAATGGAATTATCATTCTGTTTTTATTATTATGAAAGTGTTATTCATTTATTTGGTTTCAAAAAATTATATCATAATAAATGCTTAGTCCATATAATGTGAAAAGTGAATTTTTATTATATGTTATAAAGTACATTTCAAGAAACATCATTTTTGGGTGGTAACGCAAATCTAATATTAGAGTGGAATTGTCATTTTGTCTTTATTACTAAGGAAGAGTTATTACTATTTAGAGAAAAACATAAAGCACATCTCAAAATTGTACTGGAAAGGCTCAGGGAAGAAAAGCTTTATGAAAAATTCCGTAAGTGTGAATTTTGATTAGAACAATTATCCTTCTTAAGACAAATGGTGAATAAGAATGGAACATCAATAGACCCTAAGAAGGTGAAGGCAATAAGTGACTGGCCAAGACCAAGAACTATAACACAAGTAAGGAGTTTTCTAGGATTAGCTGGGTACTATAAATGCTTTGTAGATTTTCCTAGTTAGCCACTCCCTTGACTCAACTGACAAAGAAAAAGGCCTAGTTTTTATACAGTGAGGAGTGTGAGAGCAACTTCACAACATTGGAAAAAAAATTAATGACAGCTCTAGTGCTGGCTCTACCGAAGACGGGAGAAGAATTTGAAGTATTTAGTGATGCATCAAATCAAGGTTTAGGGTATGTGCTTATGCAAAATGGGAAAGTCATTGCATATGCTTCTCGCCAGCTAAAACAATATGAGAATAATTACTCCACCCATGACTTGGAATTAGCTGCTGTGATGTTGGCTCTTAAATTGTAGAGACACTATCTTTATGGGGAGAAGTGTAAAATCTTCATAGACCATAAAAGTTTGAAGTATTTATTTACTCAGAAGGAGTTGAATATGAGGCAAAAAAGGTGGCTAGAACTGATAAATGATTATGATATGGAAATTCATTATCACCCTAGGAAAGCAAATGTGGTTTTTGATGCTTTAAGTAAGAAGAAACACATAAATATTGCAGGATTAATCACATCTTAGAAGAAGATATTAGAAGATATAGACAAGCTGAAATTGGAAGTGTTGACATGAGAAGTGGGAAATAGATTGGCTACACTTAGTATCCAACCCAATCTTTTATATCAGATTAAAACTACACAAATGGAAGATCCTAAAATTCAGAAGATAAGGAACAAATTAGAACAAGGTGAAGCTACGAAATTTGTGTTAAACACCGAAGGAGTAGTCATGTATGGTAACAGATGATGTGTTCCAAATAACACAAAATTAAAGAAGAAGATTATGAAGGACGCCCATTACTCAGGGTATATAGTACACCTAGAAAGCACCAAGATGTACAAGGATCTTAAGGACAGTTACTGGTGGAAAAATATGAAACGGGAGATAGCTGAATATGTATCCAGGTGTCTCACCTGTCAACAAATAAAGATTGAACACCAAAGACCAACTAGTGAGTTACAACTTCTTCTGGTACCTGAATGGAAGTAGGAACATGTAACTAAGGATTTTATCACAGCACTCCCAAGAACAAGGGAGAAATATGATGCGATTAGGGTAATAGTAGATAGATTGACCAAGTCCGCACATTTATTGCCAATTAAGGTAGACTACAGACTAGAAAAGCTTGCTCAAATATACATTAAAGAGATTATCATATTACACGGGATCCCAGCTACGATTACATTTGACAGGGATAATCATTTTGTGAGAAAATTCTGGAAAAGTCTACATCAAGCTTTAGGAACCAAACTCCAGTTTAGTATAGCATTTCATCTTTAGACAGATGGGCAATCTAAAAGAACTATTCAAATTCTAAAAGATTACTACGAGCTTGTACATTGGATCAAGGGGGTAACTGGAATGATCATTTGCTTTTAATAGAATTTGCTTATAACAACAGTTACCAGGCTACTATACAGATGGCTCCCTATGAAGCATTATATGGTAGGAAGTATAGATCTCCCTTACACTGGGATGAAGTGGAAGAAAGACGGGTATTAGGGCCCGAGATAGTTCAAGAAATAGTAGACAAAGTTAAAGTCATAAGACAACAGATTCTATCAACTTGAGTTGCCAAAAAAGTTATGTAGACAAACGGCGACACCCTCTAGAGTTTCAAGTGGGAGATAAAGTCTTAATAAAGATATCTCTAACTAAAAGGGTAATCAGGTTTGAACTGTAGGGTAAGTTGAATCTAAGATATGTGGGTCCATTCAAAATTCTAAAAAGAATCGGAACAATTACATACAGGTTGGCCCTACCTCTAAGTTTGGCTGGAGTATATGATGTATTCCATGTATCAATGTTAAGAAATTTTGTACCAAATCCAGATCAATTGATGGCCTTGGAACCTTTGAAAGTATAGCCAGATTTATCCTCTATAGAAAAACCCGTGAGGATAGTAGATACCAAGGAACAAGTTCTAAGAAGAAGTATTCCTTATGTCAAAGTGCAATGGACAAATCAAACCGAATCAGAGGCGACATGAGAATTAGAAGAAGAAAAGAAAAAAAGGAATCCAGAACTTTTTCTAATTCCAAGTAACTTTCGAGGACGAAAGTTTTAATAAAGGAGAGAGAATGTAATACACATTATTTTTTATATAAATAAATAAATATATGTAAAAATATAATGAATGGCAAGGTCATAAATGAACATGTAGGATAAAAGACAATTTCGTCTTTTCCTAGCGAGACTATAAATGTGAAACTAACCTAAGGTTCCTTTCTTTTCTACACACTTTTACGATTCCAGCCACCTAGAGAGATCGAGTGACACAAAGAGAGATAGCTTGTCTAGGAAGACCTAAAGCAATTCGTAAGGGTAGCACAGCCAAGCAAAAAGGTATGATTTTAGTCATTTCAATACATAATTTATTAAAAGGAGACTCATCCACAAAATCCATTTAGTTATTCATAGGAATCAAGCCCAAGGACTGATTGAATAAGCACGGGAGTTGTTGGATTTGGAGTTTCAAGCGAAATTCGGATCAGGTAAGAGATTATAATGAGTATTTTTTTATTTACTTAAGCTTAAAAGTAGAAAATGAGGAGATTAGATGAATTAAGGGTAGAAAAATAAGGGTTTGAAAAATGAACTGAGGAATACATGACCATCTAACATGGTCGTGTTGCTCTCATGTTGATTTACAAAGTGTACCGAAAGATACACAACCATCCAACACAATCGTATTTCGACCGTGTTGAGTCCAAAAGTCATGCCGAGAGATACACGAACTCCCAATACGGTTGTGTTTCGACCGTGTTGAATTAAGAGAAACACGGCCTCTCAACACGACCGTATTCCAACCGTGTTGAAGCCAAATCTCACTGAAAGATACACGACTCCTAACATAGCCGTGTACTAGCCCATGTTAAGCAACGTGACCTCTAACATGGCCGTGTTAAGTGATGGACATGATCATTGTATATTAAGTTATCTTCTTAATTAACTAAGTTCCACACAATCGAGACAATTACTATAACCTTAGATAACCTTATAGATTAAGAGGAATTAGAAGAAATATATCATGTTTAGATTAATACTAAGGATAATGTCTTGGTGATTATACAGATATCCACTTAGCTTAAGTTTGGGACAAGAAGTGCTTAAGGCGAGGATACCAGGTAAGTGTTTACTTTATTTGTTGTATGTAATTGTCAAGAAGCTATATAATGAGTTGTATGTGAAATAATGAAATGCTGAGACATAATGTGAAACATGTGGTATCATGAAGTAACACAATGTTATGTTAATAGAATGAGATATGTTGCTTGTGCTTGGTTCAGCATAGGGGCCCATAGTGGTAGATCCCTAGGGGGCACCTTGATGATTGGTATGTCACGTTGTCCCTAGTGGAGCCATGTATCAAAATGATCTAAGGTAGATTAGCGTTAGACGAAGCCCGTAGTAGCAATTCCCATTATGATTAGATGGGGCCCATAAAGGTAGTTCCCACTAGGACAAATGTTGTGTATACCGGGGTCATGAGTACTCCCATGTGTTATAATTCATTGTTGGTGTTGATGTGTAAACTGAATTGTGAATGTGTTGAAGATAAATTCTGCATTCATGCATATCATATTAATGTGGTGTGTCATACACATATAGGTGTGATACTCACGTATTGAGCTTAGGTTACCCTCCTTCTTATATTTTTTTTAACTATAGACGAAAATGATGAACAACTAGAGTATGATGAGAACGGAAACTTGGTGGGCCATTACATGAATGAGATGGGAAAAGAACACTATTATTATGTGGAGGAAGAGTGACAAGAATTATGAATTATTGTAAATTGATGTTTTATTGTTAAATTGAAATTATGGAAATAGATTGTAATTTAAGACTTTGTGGTTATTAAATAATGAAATTTGGAATGACTCATCTGTGAGTCATTCATTTGATTATAGTTATAATAGTATAATGAATAATGTATATGAGCAAGTTTTGAAGTATGTTGAAGTTTTAGAGCCTTAGCGTGTCGATCGATAGTAGTGACACATGGTGGGTTGTGGTGCTCATTACATGTGTACTTGAAAGTGAGCCCAATCAAGAGCATACATCGAACCAAGACATAAGGGAAGTTAAGCCCTCGCTACATTAGACCCTTTAAGATATTGGAGAGAATTGGAAATCTGGCATATTGTTTGGCATTGCCCCCAAATATGTTAGAAATTCGCAATGTCTTTCATGTATCAATCCTACACAGACATATTCTTAACCTAGACTAAATTGCCACCATTGAACCAATGATCCTAAAGGAAAATCCGACATATGAGGAACATCCAATTCAGATCTTAGATCAAAAGACTCAAAAATTAAGGAATAAGAAGATCAAGTGGGGGAGGATGTAAATCCCAAAAAAATCCAATTCAAGAATTAGTATGAAGGAAAAATATTAAGAAATACATCGGAAAACAAATATGAAAACCCAATTGCGAAATTAACTAGCTTAAACCTATGGGATTCGAAACCTAAGCAAACCCAAACAATAAAACATCGCCTTAGGAAAACTAAACTTGAATTTGGATGTTCAAAAAACCCAAATTCAATTCCCAAAATCTCATTACCATTCTTCGACATTAAGAACTCCATCAAAACTAGGAAAAACCAACTTCAAGCTTGGAAAAACCTGAAATTCAATCCAAACAAAACCGAAACTTAAATGAAGATAAACCACCCTATAATTATTGTAAGAATACCCAAAAATTTAATCAAATCCAACTCAATTAAACAATTAAATTGGGCAAAACAAAAATTGGAAAACATAACCCTAAATTATCCTTGTAAGTGACGTTGGGAGGAGGAGAAAAATGGCAACATTTAGACGATCAAATGACCTAATCTTAAGCCCAAATTAAATCCGGAAATCCCTCCACATATACTCTAATTAAAGCCCATTTAATCACAAGAAAACAAGAGGAATTGATCCACCAAAAATGCCCCCCAAATCTGCCTAGCATTCACGTGAACTAGCTGGTGCAACTAGAAAACTAACTAAGATTAATTAACCAAAAGAAAGGGTAATTAGAGACAAATTAGGTGACAAAAAGAAGGACCAAATCAGAGGTTAATTTTCTTAGTTTTCATACCATAGCACACAAGACTTAATCAATTATTCAATGGGCAAAAACTTGCACATAAACATCAAACCATGATCTAATAAAACAACCTCCTCAAACAAGCTGCTTGTCAAATTTTTCTTTCCCTTATCTCCACCTGAAACCCTCTCATTTCCAAAGAAATCCATCCAAAAAAACACTCTCAAAACTCTCCAAAGATTCTCAAAAACCTCTCCAAAATTCGAATCCAACAACCACTCCAAACCGTAACCCTTTCTCCTACACATAATCACCTTATTTCAACAAAGAAAAACACCCTTCAAGCAACGACCCATCAAGCCTAAATTTTTATATTTTCTACATCCCTTAAGTTTTCATTCCAAGAGGAAGTAAGAAAGCAATCATTAGAGCTTCTTCAACTAGCACTCAAGAGTAAGATCCTTATTCCACTAGGTAATCTTTTTTTTTTCTCCATTTTCATACATATCAGATTAGAAAAGGATTATATTGCCTTGATTTTTCAACTTTACATGTATATTTGGAGTATATCTAGCTTAGGAAATGAGTTGGAAATGTAAACCAAGAGTAGGATGCTAAACAATGTGAAAAATCAACATGTAAGGAGTTGTTCATGTTTGATCTTTGAGGAGCTTTATGTAAATCAAAATTATGGAAATTGATCCTCTTGTGGATGCCAACATTAGGAGGTTAAATCAATGCTTTTCTGATGTATTTAAGGATTTCCAAATTATAGTAGATACTAGGCAATGATCAAGACCCTTTACTAATGGGAAAAAGTGGAAGAATTGCAAGATTAGTTCTTGAGCCCCAAACTAAGGTTTAATCTTATTTTTATGTATGATTTTTAGAATTTCTAGAGCCTAAATATGAAGAAATAATCTTAGAAAAAATTTGGAAATCAAAACCTTGAAGGAAAATATGAAAATAACATGAAAAAGGGGGAGAAAATGCAAATTGAGGACTTAAACCATACACACCTAACCTGATCTAACCTTAGTGCAATCCTCTAAAGTTTAAACCACCAAAATGACTTCAGAAATGGAAAAAAAAAAAATCAAAACCCTTTAAACGACTATAAATATGCAAACAATGGACTTAAAACAAAAAAATTACTAAGAAAACACTAAAACCTTCAAAACTAATAAAATCGCCAAAACTAGCAAAACTAGTATAGGTGATTTTGACCCTGACTCATAGAGATATTTTGTCCTCTCAGGTGATACATAATTTGAGGATGACCTACCACTTAATTACTATGACTGAGGACAACATGGCCGGGTGAGTAAAAATCCAATGATTACTACCCCTTGCTTGTGTTTGTACTTAGTGCACTTGCATGTGTATAATATTAAATATATGAATTGGAATTTTATGTAGGGATAAACTAGGGTACTGTATGTGCTTGAATTCTATGATTGAGTGCCAATTTATATTAATTATACCTGACTAATTGATAATTTCTTTCTCTTGCATTTAGACTATAGAAATTGCGAGTATCTATATTTAATTGTTGTGGGCATCAAATAACTTGACTTAAGATTACTTGGCCATGAATAAAGTGAATGATGCATCATAGAGTCCTACATGTAAGAAGGTCGTTGGCATCATGTGGTGGTATGAAAAAGGCCCCATGGAGGCTGTACTCTATGGACATACCTTGTCTCGACCTTTGGGAACTAAGTGGAACTCAGGAAATTCCGCCCTTTGACTAAGACCTAAAATTTCCTAGTCCAAGGATTCATCATTTAGGGCTAATTGAGCTTGCAAGCCTTTCACGATCTATACCCCATGACGAGCTTAGTATGTATGTATGTATTTCCAAGCTTGTTGACGTATATTACAAAATTATATATATATACCTTATGAATTATCTTAAAAGACAGCTCGAGGTCACTGGAACCTGGAGCCAATAAATAGTTCGTGATTTCCTAACCCTTGGCAACAAATGGTGTTAAATTCATATTGTATGAGTGTCTAGTAAACCGTTTTCATTACTGCATTCATGTGGTTGCTCATGCATAACATATGCCTGATTAAATAACTTGCTTGATTATTACTTGTCGATTCAGTAAGAGGATATAGCTTACTAAGCTTTATAACTTACATCCCTTTAGACTTCCCTTGTTACAGGCACAAATTCATCTAGAACCTGGCAGACAAATGCTAGAAGTTAGTGTAGGAAATAAGGGAACAAGGAAGGATCTAAGTAGAGAGGTCACTTTTGTATTATGTCTAAGTTCATATTTTAAATTTTTAAGTACTTAGCATGGACTGAAATGTATGAAGATATGAAATCTTCAAAATTATGATATATATACCTATGGACTTTGTAATATGCTACTACTCTGAATATATCTCTCTGTATTTTTTGAAAAATGTTAAACTCTAGTTAGGAAATTGGATGTGAGCACACCTTATACATTGTAAGGCAAACTCTTGGATAACAGAGGGGTTATCCTTGGGTTTTCATGTAGTGTATGGAAAAAACTAGACGTCTTAAGGACCTACAGGGCATGACAATATATCTATAAGGATCACCTATTACTTGTCATCTTAACCTAAGGAAGCCAACAAGCAACTATATTAAAGCTTCTCTCCCAATAAAGGTGCACTAATAAAAAGTAATATATTTATAAGCATCACATATTACTTATCACTTAACTGGTGCTCACTACCCTATCAAGCCATAAGCAAGAAAGAGATATGACTTTTCCACTTATAAGCCTAATGGCCTTACTCTAACTCCAAACTATTATACAAACTCAGATATTTATATCCTTAAATAACAATAGATCTTGTAAATTTAATATATGATTGGACAAACAAAAATATTATACATCAATGGATAAGAGAAAAGATGCAAGATGCTAGATTATATTAATTATCCCAACACTACGATTTATATATCTTTAATCTCTGTTTTCAAACATATCCTTCATCATATAGATAGAATTTTACTTCCATGCCTATATGAACAATATCTAGGTGGTTACAAATAATAGCATAAGCTATTATACGTGTTATGTAACACTTCCCCTTACTTGTGAGAGTGGAACTAGAATCGATCGAGTGGAACCAGAATCAATTAAGTGGACAACTAAATTAAATAATGGTTGAATGATGATACGGGGTTCAAACTCAAGATTATCAACACGACCATCCAATTTGAAATCATAAACTTATAAATATGGCATAAACCATTGTATTTATTCCTCATCGCTGTGGTTGAAATGCGAAGAAGTTTGGATGGATACTAAAAGAAGTCGGCAAATGCAATACCTAATAACTGTTAAAGAGCATCGAAAGGTGTCGTTTCTAAAATCCACCATTTATCATTCATAAATAAGATTAAATATGCTCTTAAGATATGATGAATGTAACACTAATTTTCAACTAGAAAAACAAGGAAATTAAACCTGATAAACGCTATCAAAGAATAAGAATATATGCTGTGGTTCCATCTATGTATGCACAAATTAATCAGAGTGAAAACAAGCTCCTAGCCTTTCAATAAAACTGCTAAAAGCATAGCAGTATCTCTACTTTTGTAACAACATCCTCCATTCCTCAGTATGCCCGTTTTCAAGGATGACTTGCGCACTTCATCACCTAAATGAGGATGTTCTCCATTTGATTTTGCTTCTGTATACATTACTTTGTACAGTTTTTAGCTCTCTAGCATTGTTATAGATAGATCCTTGCACGATCGACCAGTCTTCACCTCATCAAACCCGAGTTGGACGATGCTGCCCTGACAACTAGAGGGCTCTTTACGAGTAACCTTCCACTTCTCCAAGCCAGGAAACCGAATGAATAACCCTTTGATGGAGCAGCCACCTTCAAGGTCACGGTGAAATTGATCTTCTGTCCATATCGTTTAAAAGCCAAGCGATCTGGAATGACCGTAACGTTAACGCCAGCAGGGTGGGACACCATAGCTTCATAAATGCTTCTAGGTTCCCCTACATTTGTCACAGTTCGAGTTACAGAGAAGCTGCCCTTCAAGTTGGGGACCGTGATGGAGGGATAGTTCAGTTCAGATGGTGTCGTAAATTCTTGAGTACTGCACGTGCTATTGTCTCTTGTAATGAGATGTAGTGACTTCTCGTCATAATTTATTGAACAGAGGAATGTTTTGTAATCTTGAGGCAGCGCATCATATACTAGACCTGGATTTAGCACTCTAGTCGGGTTCACGAAGCCTGCCCCAAAGTCAAATGCGTTGCCCCTTCTTCCATCAGGGTCCACTCTTATCAATTTGCGCTTCCTGTCCAAAATACTGGCTGCAATTCCCACAAAGTGAAATTAAAGGTGTGATTGCAGTGATACTAATCATTTAGAAGCTACTCTCTATGCAGGACTTCTATTAGCAACTTCTGAGGATTCGGTTCATGAGACTACAAAAAGAAAAGGAAGAAGAAAAAAAAAAGACTTTCACTATTTAAGTATGTGACCGATACTTCAATTGATTAAACTCGAGAATTGAGGTGGGGTTGATATACATAATAATCACTTTAATTATTTGGTGGCAGTAATGTAAAAAGTTTTACCAGTTGTCATGATGGCAGATTTAATAGCCGCTGGGGACCAGGAAGGATAAACAGCTTTGATCAAGGTCGCTATGCCAGTGATGTGTGGACAGGCCATGGAAGTGCCGGAAAGTATGTTGTACTGCAAATTCTTAGCTGCAGGAGACCATGCTGCAAGGATATTCAATCCAGGTGCTGCAACATCAGGCTGCAAAGTAGAACAATCAGAAACTAAGTGATTCAAGAAATATGTCTCAAGTAATAAATATAAAAGTCTGCACCAAATCTGTAAGTTTAAACTTTTAGATTAGTTGATTGTACTAAACTCAACATGATACTTCTAAGTTCAAGTCCCATTTAATCTCAAGTAATTATTACATCCATGAAAACATTATCCTGGTAAGGAAGCCAACCTTCAGAATTTCAGGTGTAATAGAGTTTGGCCCTTTGGAAGAAAATGCAGCAATACGGGGTGCAGGTTGAGATCCAATCACGGTTCTAGCAGCAGAAATCCTAGACATAGGTTTCCTGCAAATGAAGTATATGTAAGTGTAGTTAGAAAAATAGATATCTTCAAATAGGCACCAGACGTAAGTGTAGCATAATATGTAAAACAAACCTTGTGCGATTTATGTAAGAAAGAATTTTGTTTCCAGTGCGTGTTCCAACAATTGCTGAAGGAATCACAAAGGGGACAGCTACATCCTTATCTGCATCGTCGATCAAAATCATTCCAATTCCACCAGCTTCTTTCACAACTGCACTTTTTTCTAGCTTAGACTCCGTTGAACTTCCCGAATGATGGCAAACCAAAATCTTCCCACTAGCTTTAGTGCGACTCAATGAACTGTCTAGGCAGAAACTGCATGATTGAGAAAGAGACGAAAAGAAATTAATATTGGTTTATACATTGATGTCCAATATAGCATTCACTATCAAGTACCTTCTGCTTCACCTGGATTGATATGGAGTGAAATAGCCTGCATAGGCATTGGAGGCAGAGATAATTCTTGCAGATGCATTCATATCAAAGATGTTAAGACTGGCACCCTAGCAACCAGAACAAACCGATGATCATTCCTTAAAATATACAGAAATAGTCACAAGTCATGGGGTCAAATAATCGTATTACCGAGAAGTTAGCACCATCTGCCAGTGTAATATCAGATGTAAATTCTCTATCTGTTGAACTAGCTGCAACAGTAAGCATCCATGGAGCAAGATTTGTTGCAGAACCGACCGTTCCTTCATTCCCAGCAGAAGCAACTACCAAAATTCCACGGCTCGCAGCATGAAATGACCCAATAGAAATGGCATCACTAAAGTAATCACCCTGAGGAGCATCAGGGCCAAGAGACAGGGAAATAATGTGAACACCATCTCGAATAGCATCATCAAATGCAGCCAGTAAGTCAGCATCATAGCATCCAGAATCCCAGCATGTTTTGTAGACGGCAATCCTGGCTATTGGTGCACCTCCTCTAGCTCCTCCAGATGCCAAGCCACTAAAATTCATATTGGAAACAAAGCGGCCAGTAGCTGTGGAAGCAGTGTGACTGCCATGACCTGAGCTGTCCCTAGGGGATTTAAAGGATACAGCATTTGTTGACTCTTCTTCCGCTTCATAGCTACTCATGTAGTATCTTGCCCCAACGAGTTTCCTATTGCATAAAACATTACCCATTACACGAGTGTATACAATACTATCCATCACTTCTACTTTGATAGTCTAATAATCCTGAATGCGGAAGAACAAAACCACCTGTTGCAGAAGGAAGAATTAAATGCTTCTCCTGATTGGCATTGACCCTTCCAAGTTGGTGGCACGAGAGGCATACCATCATCATTGAAGCTAGGAGATTCAGGCCAAATTCCTGTTCAAAAAATCACATAACACAAAAGATTAAAATGTCTAAGATCCAGATACACATGTAACGGTCCTGTCTTAATTGTTTGTCACACAAACCAACATATGCAGCTCAGCACTATGTAAAAGATAATGAGATATTCTGTTCTTCTGCTCGAAATTATAAAGCTAATTCTAGATCCTTAACTTCTTCCCCTGTTCTGTTTTCCCTTTTTCCTTGTTTTAGTTATCGAAAGAGTGAAGACAAAGTGCAAATATGGTATCCTAATGGAATAGTTTTAAGTCATATTTATATATTCAAAAGAAGACAAGAAACTAACCCGTATCAATGAAACCAACAATAACATCCACTTGGTTCTTTGTGGAATATCCTGGAATTTCCATTGTTTCTTCCTCACTAAGCCCCATGAAATCCCAAGAATGTGTTGTGTGTAGCTTTCTCTTCACATTTGGAAACACAGAAACCACTCCTGGCATCTCTGTGAACATCCAAATCCCTTATTAGCCAAGCCCTATCTCAAAATACTCAACTAATAAAAAACCGTAATTTATATCCACTTGTCCAGTATCAACAGCACCATGAACAAACTGAACAAATGAGTAGGACTCAAAACTTACCTGCAATTTGAGAAGCTTGTTCATCGCTCAACTTGGCTGCAAAGCCTCTAAAGCCATGTCTATAACTATACACATGTGAAGCCTTTGCTTCCTCAATACTGCTCAACGGCAATTCAAACAGTCAACCACAAACGAAAAGACTAAAATTGCAAAATATGCTCAGTACATTTCCAAGAATAAAAATTATATCCATCAATGAAAATAGTTTACATTAAATTAGGCAGACTCTGTAAGACATGACGAAATTATTTTCCTCGAAGTCACTTACAATGCAGACATTAACCATCACCAATGGCAGATACAGTCAAACAGGATCCCTGTGGCTGCCCCTTAACTTTGAATTTCTTTTTTTTTTTTAACGCTACTAGAAATATTAAAGTTTTATTCAAAATATTGCTAATTTTTTTATAGATTAATTCTATCCACATCGTTCTCAAAATTAAAATTTGCAACTCTGCCCGACAAAATCTTGCTTCCACTACTAACCGCTTCTGTCGCTAGAAACTGTAGGCTCCAACCACGAGTGGCCATTATGGTGCAGTTTCTGTCGCTAGACACTATAAACCATATCGATTAGCTCCGCCATACTCGACAATTATAAATATCAAATTCTGACAATATGGTACAGAAAGATACTTTCTTAAGTTGATCATCATAATACGTATTAGTCATAAGTTCCATAGTAAAACGTAAACCTTATACTTAATATTAAGAATGATTGCGCAAACAAATGCCCCGCAAGTAGTCCCAAATAGCTGAATAAGGTAAATTTACTTTCATATTGTTTACAAGCGCATAAGAATAATCACATCAAATTGTATAACAGGCATGTAAAACTTGCTGGTTGCAGTCATATATAGAGTGATCCGACACTCGTCATCAAAACTGTATTAAGAATATAGAGGGGAAAAAAAAAAGAAAAACATTACTCCCTATGTTCTGTCTCTAACTGACCTTCCTCCATGAATAGAAGCAAGCAAGTTATGATCTTGAAACAAACTCTCTTCTGGGTCTTCATTAATTTTACTCCCCATATAAACAACATACACCTAACAGCATCAAAATTCAAAAAAAAAAAAACAACAGAAAAAGAAATTAAAAAAACCAACAAAGTTAACTCACCAAAAACCAAGAAAACGTAAAAAAGAACTAAACTTTAATCATTTTCAAACCTTAGAAGAAGACTGGCATGTAGTAACCTCTGATAAAAAAGCAAAACAAAACATATAGATAACTATGTTAAAGGTCTTATTACAATGTTTGAAGGAAGCCATTTTTCTTTCTTTCAGTGAGATAGTGGAAGGTGTTAGTAAGGTTTTATAGGAAACAAGGAGGAAGAGAGAGAGAGAGAATGAAAAAGGGATGAGAAAGTAGAGGAGAATGGTCACAGGATTACTGTGTTAAAAGAGTGTATTTTTTTTTAATAATAAATTTATATTTGGTTTTTGTGGCAAAAAGTGTGTGTATGGAAATAAAGAATACAGAGAAAGAATACAAAAAGAGAAACAAATGCCAATATTAACGTGGAAGTGTCGCAATGTGCAGTGTGTGTGCTGGGGCTTGCTGGGTGCCATGGTGATGGTGGGTTAGAAACAGACTCAGAGAGAGACAGGGAGAGGAGAGAAATAGTTTGCTTTGGTGGTCATGCTCATGCTTCTTTCATTAGTTTTTCTTTTTCTTTTTCTTTTATTTTTACATATTTGATCATCTTGGGTTTTTTTTTTTTCCAACTCTAATATTTATTTACGTTTTCTTTTTTTATTTTATATATTTTCTGTATTTATTTTCATTTTTTTATCTTTACTATTTAAATATTGAAATTTTTTATTGTTTAATCTATGTTTTTTATGAGGTTCAATGTAGTTTTTAATTTTATTATTAATTTATGTATTAATAATAAAGATTTAACATATATAATTAAATAGTATAATTAAAAATTAAATCGATTCTATTAAAATAATAAATGAGACGAGAAAAAAAGATCTCTTTTAATTTTAAAACCAATATCAAAATGACTACAGCAAAATGTATAAAAGGATCCGTACGTAGTTTAATTACACCAAAACTTAGTGGAAATGTCCTAAACTACAAAAATAGAGGGGAAAAGGATGATGTAAAAACGATGGAAAAGTCATTACTGTGCTTTTCTTTTCCTTCTTTCTTTTTCTTTTTTTTGTCCAGTAATAGGTAAGAAATGGTGAAACATATAGTTGACAGCATTGACATGTACTCTTCAATTAGCATAAACTAAAAACCTATTAATTTCGGAAATCTATGTTTTTATAGTTACAGCACGTGTGGTTGTTGGGCTAACCTTTTTTTTTTAAATAATATAAAATAAGAATCTATTCCTCAAATAATAATATTATAATATTTTGACAATAAATATTTAAAAAAAAAAAAGAAAAAGAACTTACTTCAACATAAGTTAAAAATCCTAAATAGTTAGAGCTAATATTGCTCATGTTTCTTTCCTTATTCTTTCCCCATTTTCCTCTCTAACTTAAGGTATTCTATTCTTTGGCTTTTTTTTTTATTTACTAAATAGTAAGATGATAAAAGTAAAAATAATTAAAGTAGAAATTTTACTCTTTTTTTTAATATCACATATTTGTTACAAGTTTCATAAATTTACATATAAAAAACTTATAATATTATTTATAAATTACCTTTTAATATTAGATAAACTTAAAAATTATAATAAAATAGGTAAATTTTATAAGTTACACAAGATATCTCACTTACCTTATGTATGTTTATCCCTAATTTAATAGATAGCAATATTTATTGAAATCTCTAAATCCAATCTCTTTTTATCATTATTAATCGGAGATATATGTACATTGGCTTTTAATAAATCTATAATAATTAATTTAAAAATAATATTATTAAATATATAAAATTAAACAATATTAAAAAATTGTTAAAAAAAAGATATTAATTAAAAAAAAATCCTTTCCAAATCGTAACGGCCTTTACCGCCCATCCTTATAATAAAATGGTAGCGGTGGTGCACATGAAACGCAGGCCATTAATGCGACGTCCGACTCGGAGCCAGACGCAAGCTTTGACAGTTTGACTTGGAACGTGAAAAGTTAAGGTGAGGTGACCTCGCCTGGTCCCCAAAATCCGGAGACCGTTAAAAAAGGTATGTCAAAAACCCCCCATCATCATACTGTTGGTTCTCTGACAAAAAAAAAAAAAGTAATTCCTTTTTTAAAAAGTAAAAATAAATAAATAAACCACTATATACATGCCCACTTTTTCTCCACTTGTGCACTGTGGTTTGGTACTGCTGGGTGTGAAAATATAAATAAAGCAGAAAAACAAATACAACATGTTTCTAGGATAAGTTATTTGTCAGTAACTTTGGAGAGAATAAAAAAAAAAAGAAAAGTTTTTAAACAACTGAATAATTCATAAATTAATTTTTTATTATTATTTCCATTTTCTTATTAAAATTTCTGTTTTTTTATCGAAATCTGCACTGCCTAATATATATTTTTTAAGTCACCAAATTGCTATTTATTTTAATAATAGTCCCAAATACAACCCAACGGCACACATATTGATGGTCATCAACTATTGTTAGTGCATGCACATGCTCACCCACCTATCTACTCTTTTTTTTTATTCGTTACATTTACTCTCATCATCATGCTACACCAATGTCTGGTTCACATTATTTTAAAATATTCAAAAGGACACAACGGATTTCTATCCCGTTTTATTTGCACAGCAGACAAACTACTAAAACGGTAAACAACATTTATATCATATTCGATTTACTAAGATAATAATTACAATAAAGATCATCTTAGCTCCTCCTCTCTCCCATAACTAATCATCATCAGCACTACAATCTCTGTCGTACTATCAAGCTCTAAAACCTACACCACTACCTTACTATTGTTATCCTAAAAACAAAAGATATATAAATAAATAAGTCATCCCAACTGACCTATTTAATATGCTAAAAAATAAATAAATTTAAGAGTTTCAACCTATCTGAAGGGCAAATTACTTGATTTAGTCTTGACGTATGGGTTTAAAGAATATCGCAAGTATGCACTTGGTATTATACTTTTTTTTTCTTTTTTTTTAGTCTATATAAGACAGCGATTTGTAAATTATACCTAACAATACAAAATCTTTCCATTATATAACTTTTTATGTCCTTAAGAGGAAATACTTACTGTTTTTCTTAACCATAAAATATTTCTTAATCCCTCCCCCATACAAGGTAAAAACAACATTATTATTTCAAATCAAACTATGATAATTCTAAAAGAAAATTATACTGGCAAGTACTAAATCAGGTCTAATTAGTTTATCTTCTAATCACTATGCGCACACACATATATATATAGATATACATACCACCAATCAAATAATAATACTATTTATCAAGTAAACAAATAAAAACTTGAATGGTTTAGTTAAGTCGGGTCTAGGTTATGATGGTTATGTTTAAGTAATTTATTCTATGGTTTGATTGGTGGGGTAGAATTTTATGCTTAAAATAGAAAACCAAGGAATAGTTATTTTTTGGTATTAAAAAGGAATTGTAGTTCCTTATTAGCAACAATAGGAATTTTGTGTAACTACTATTTCATAAATAAAACTCGATAATAACCTTAGATGAGAGAATGGTTATTTCATTTCACACCAATGATGTTAACCAAATTTATCATTCAATAAAAAACACATTTTATAGTTAAACAAAAATATACTATTTTCTTTTTTACCTATCAATGCCATAAAGAGTTTAAAGGAGCTATATATTGTTTCATAGAAAACATTTTCAACTTTTCTTTTTTTAAGATTTACAATATACAAAGCTTTACAATATTAAAAAATGAGATACTAATGTTTTTTTAGCGGTAAATAGTGAAGGGAATGACAATAGCTACTAGCTTTCAGTGATGTTGGTTGACAACTACATAATATATGAATGGGTAATAGAAAAAATGAGTTTCTTCGAAGGACTTCCTCGTCCAAACAATAGAATCATGTCAGAAGAGAGAGAAAATACACTCTCCTCTCTCTACCACCCACCCCCATTCACCACTAGGACAATCTCTTTTAGGTAAACCATAAACTTCCCCATAGCATTTTCTTTCTAAGTTTTACCCCCCTTGGTTATTCTAGCACCCTCACCATGTCATCTTCGATGAGAGAGGGAATGTCCGGTTGTTTGAAGACAACCATAAAGGCAGGTGCAAAACATCGAGCAACCTTAGGAGACCATTTCCCACTTGAGTACTTTGGCAAACATGTTAGCAAGCCTCCATGCACGATTTTAGAGGAGGTTTTACAGGACAGGCTAAAGGAGGGAAAAAACAAAGCAACTTTTGAAGTCTTGAAAAGCAAATAACTAGACAAAGCTGAAAAGGGCAATTTAGAGCCAAGTACCCACATGGGTAGGTCAACACTTGGTTATTTGAAGACAACCATGAAGGTGGGTGCAGCACATCGAGCAACCTTAGGAGACCATTTCCCACTTGAGTACTTTGGCAAACATGTTAGCAAGCCTCCATGCACGATTCCAGAGGAGGTTTTATAGGACAGGCTAAAGGAGGGAAAAAACAAAGCAACTTTTGAAGTCTTGAAAAGCAAACAACTGGACAAAGCTAAAAAGGGCAATTTGGAGCCAAGTACCCACATGGGTAGGTCAACACTCGGTAACTGCTAACCTGCCAACTCCAGTGAAAAGGACATACCTTAGGTAGACGCAAACCTTTTATCACCTTCCCAAAGACTTTCCTCTTTTAGAAAAACCACCTTGGATGAAGTTAATGGGCTACTGGAGGAAATTGAAGACTAAAATCAAAAGCCACCTAGCCGCACACACACAACCACCAAGAAGCCTACTGTTACCAAGTCCTACACCCATGCCTGCACCTCTGAAGGTAAGGAAATCGAATCGAAGTCTTGTCTCCGGTTTATTCCTCCAACGGCCAAAGGTGCTGTTCCTCGGGTGAAAATCCCTAAGGTAGTTGAGGACATTGGAGTGGAATACTGGGACTCCACACTCGTGAGCTATTTCTTAGGCTGAAAGCTGCCCTACTCATTAGTCCAACCCACCACATTTAGGTTATGGAAGGAATTAGGTCTTGTGGATATCCTAGGAAGTAAGGATGGGTTTTTCTACTTCTGGTTTGCCATAGGAAGTGATCTTAACCATGTCCTAAAAAAAACTTGGTACTTCGCCCAAAGATTTCTCATCTTGTAGAAATGAAGGAAGGGTATGTCTTTAGACAAACCACAACCCACCAATGTGCCAATTTAGGTTATATTCAGTCGTATACCTTGTGAATTCCTAGTTGTTGAGGGCATAAGCCACATTGTGAGTGGTGTAGGCATTCCACTGAAAGCTAATGCATTGACATCATCTAGGTAAAGGGCTAACCATGCTAGGGTCCTTGTAGAAATAAATGCATGTGAAGAGTTGGTTACTTAGGTGGAAGTGGAGGGGGAGAACAGTGTTATTGTTGTAGTTCATGTCGATTATTAGTGGCTCCCTCCTCGATGTGTTGCTTGCAAATTTTTTGGACACATATGCAATCCAAGCTAGGAAACATGCACACGTACATCTTCTAGTAACTCCAAGGCAAGTGAGGGGTAGTAGATTCCAACAAGTCATGTAAGCAGAAGGAAGAAGAAGGTGCATAAAGATGAAGGTACAATGGGGAAGTCCCTTAGTAGTCCACGATAGCAACGAACAAAGGAAATCAGCGAAGAGGTACAGTATAGTCCCCTCTCAAATAGAAAAATGAGGAGATTAAAGGGCATAGAAAGGAGGTCAAAGAGGAGGGACCAAAGGGTAAGGGTGATGAACATACACAAGTAGAGGGGTATGCTGATGGGGACATGGAGGTTAACGGGAATGGGAAGATGCCCACCCCACGTGCAAAAATAGGTCATGATTTGTGTCCAATTACCTCAACCTCTACCATGGTGTCGAAATCCCCACAGCAAGAAGAGGATGAGCAGCTAAACCACCTGGGGAGAGATAAAGAGGAAGGGATTGAGGACTTGGAGAACACCCCCCTCAACAAGCTACTGGTTCAGATAAACCAAGCATTGGGAAGTCACCATAAATCCAACAAAAGCTCCAGCTCCTCTAATCGCTGTAAGAAAAAACAGTGTAAGAGGAGAAGGACTTTTACTTAATCATGTAACCCCCACCCCTCTATCTCCATGTCGGTAGCAGCGTGAAATGTACAGAGGTTTAATAACCCCATCAAGGTGTCAGAAGTTAGGAAAACATGTGACATTCATGAAATAAGTCTCTTTGGTCTCTTAGAAACTAAAGTCAACCCTGCCAATGAAGACTCAATTAAGAACATGTTGGGACCTTGATAGTAGGTATGGATTAATACTATTGCAAGAAAACAAATCTAGGTTGCTTGGAAGTTAAGATAGTTGAATGTACAGGTTGAGATAAAACATGCACAATTCGTACATTGTACTATAACCAACTTGAGAGTAAATAGAGATATAGCTGTAACATATTTCTATGGTTCAAATAGTGATAGGGAATGAAGAGACTTGTGGCTGAATCTAAAGGCAATGGTACCAAACTTGAGTCAATGTCCGTAGGCGGTAATAGGTGATTTTAATACTACCAGAACTGCCTTGAAGAAAACTGGAAGGAGAGCTACAATGGCTGAAGCAATGGTAGAGTTTCAAAGGTGCATTGCTAAAATAGAGGTAGAAGATCTACGATACATAGGGGATTTCTATACATGGTCTAACAAACAAGCTCGAGGACCTATACTAAGGAAACTAGACAAAATCATGGTCAACCACCACTAGCTTAATTTGCTCCCTAAAGCACATGCTAAATTCCTCACACCAATCTTCTCTGACCACTCATTCGCTATGATATGTATGGAATATGGACCAAGGGATAGGAAAAGCCCATTCAAATTCTTCAATTTCTGGGTAGAACATAGGAGATTTAAGGAGATAATAAGAAATATGTGGAAGGAGGAAGTGAACGGGTTAATAATGTTCCAGGTTGTAAAGAAGCTCAAGTTTCTTAAGGAAGGCCTTAAGAGTTTAAGTGGGGCTAAATTCTCCAACCTCCCCAATCGTGTTCAAAGAGCGAAGAACCACTTGATCCAGTTACAAGCCAATATACATAGCATAGGGGATACATCTTGTATGGAAGAGGAACAAGCTACCTACAAGGAGTATTACATGCTCTGAGGGGCTAAGGAGAGCTTCTATAAGCAAATATCTAGGGCCAAATGGTTAAGGTTAGGAGATTAAAACACTACCTACTTCCACAAGGCCATGAAGAATTTACACAACCGAAGCTCTATGCACCGGATGACCAAGGAGGATGGTAGTGAGGTCGTGGGAGAACCTAAGGTTAAATAGATGGTACTTAGGTACTATCAATAGCTCTATGACCAACCCACAGCCCCTAGTAACCTCGATGAAGTTGATAACTTGGTGACCTAGGAATTGAATAAGCAACAAAGGCTCGCACTTAATGCCCCTTTTACGGATGACGAGATCAGATGGGGCTTTATGTCGCAAGTAAATGGAAAAGCCCCCAATCCTGATGGATACTCAACTCACTTCTTTAAAGAAGCTTAGGAAATTGTAGGTGTTGATATGATTGCTACCACAAAAGAATTCTTGACTACAAGCCACTTGCTTAAGGAGATTAATAATACCACTATTTCCTTAGTCCCCAACATAGCAAACCCCACTTGGTAGGCTTTCAACCCATAGCATGTTGGAATGTAATTTACAAAGTGATTTCCAAAGTCTTTGCTACATAGATAAAATCGGTATTACCATCTCTGGTTAAGAGGTAGTAGGTGGCTTTTATACCGGGTAGAAGGATAACTGATAATATTTTTGTTGCATAAGAGTTGATAGCAAGTTACTATTCACAAAGGGTGCTTAACATTGTACACTCAAGGTAGACTTATAAAAGGCCTATGATACAATCAAATGTGACTTCCTCCTAAAGGTCCTCAAGGCTATAAATTGTCCCCCACACATTTGTACTCTTAGCAGTCAATGCATCTCTACCCTTAAATTCACCAGCAACATCAATGAGGAAATGGTGAGGTTCTTTGCAAGTAGACGAGGACTAAAACAAGAGGATCATATCTCCCCTTACTTATTTGTTCTAGGCATGGAAGTACTCTCCACACAGTTGAGGAGGTTGGCTTCTAACCCCCAATTCTCACTACATTAAAGATGTAAGGCTGAAAGATTGACTCATATTTATTTTGTAGATGATCTTCTAATCTTTGCAAAAGGAAACATTGACTCTATCTCCTTGATTAAAGAAGCCTTATAGTACTTCCAAACTATTTCAAGATTGGGAGCTAACAATACCAAGAGTAATATATTCTTTTCTCATGTCCCAACAGGTATAAAAGAGGTCATTCTCCACACCACCCAATTTTGTGAGGGCAAGTTTCAGGTACATTACTTAGGGGTTCCACTCATATCCTCAAAGCTCAACAAGGAGAACTGTGAGGTTCTCATGGAAAGAACTCTGGCACGTATCAACTCTTGCACTACTAAATACTTATCCTATGCAAGTCGACTTCATCTGGTAAAATTAGTCCTATTCTCCATGCAAGTCTACCGGTGCTCTATGTTTCTTCTACCTAAGTCTGTTGTCACAAGGATAGATCAACTACTTCGGAACTTCCTTTGGAGTGGTAACCCATACACCTTCACAAAGTCTAAGGTCAAATGGGCAGATGTTTGCAAACCCCTAAAATGTGGAAGCCTGGGGATCTCAAACATCCACCATTAGAATAAAGCATTCCAAATTAAACATATATAGAGGTAATGTAAGGAAGGATCGAAAAGCTTATGGCTAGAATGAGTACATTCCACTTTACTAAAGGGTAAAAACTTTTGGTCTTCCAAGGCACCCGCCATATGCTCGTGGTCCTAGAAAAAACTTCTGAAACTTAGGAGCTCTATGGGATCTTACTTCCAATGGGAGCCTAATAATGGCTTAAAGATCTCACTCTAGGTAGATTTTTGGCTCCCAATAGAACCCCTTGATACATTATATAGTGCTCGAGCTATGGGGAGCACAAGATTCCCACCTATTACAAAGCTTTGCTCCATCATGAATGAGAATGAATGGTGCATCCTTGATGGCCCGTTTTAGACAAATATCCACATCCTATCCTCCATCCAACCTAATGCAACTATCTCGGATCGACTTCACTAGATATATTCCATGTTAGGGTAGTATACTATCAAAAGTGGATATGGGTTTCTTAATCTACCAGGTCCCATCATGTCATGGCATAAAGTAGTCTGGAACAACACATCTTTACCCAGATACTCCTATGTCCTATGGTTAGCCTGGCTAAGCAAACTTTCCACCCTTAACAGAGTGTATAATTAAGGACTTGTGCAATCAACCACTTGTTTCCTCTATAATCAAAGCCTAGAAAACCATGCCCACTTATTCTTCGACTGTGACTACACTTCTCAAATCTAGCATTAGTATGTGACTTCTTGCATTACCCAGCTTCATTTAGCAGTTGGCAAGGATCCACAAATTTCTTGGTAGCAACAAGAGACTCTCCCAATCTAACCTTTAGATGTTGGAGAGTGGCGCTAGTGACATCAATCTACTGTAGACTTCGTAACAAAGTGAGACTAGGGGATACCTTCCTTGGAGTAAGCATTGTTGCTAACCAGATTAGAGCTTATACTAATCCACTGTAATCTAGGGATTTACACTAAGCAATTGTACTTTATCTATGCTTTCTACACTTTGACGTAATATCTATTCTAGTCTTTGATGATTATATTACCTTTGGATCAATAAATTTCATTTATCCAAAAAAAAAATGAGTTTCTCTCAATGGCAAGCTAGAAAGAGGGGATAGGTAATTGTCTGTTACAAGTCAAAGATGGAGGGATCCATGCTTATCAAGAGAGTTAAAACTGTTTGGTTCAATTTAACTTCACAAATCAAATCGTAAATCTTTTGTATGATATGTGAACTGAGCTGCAAATGGAACTTACATATAAATAGTTCTATTTTGTTATTCAATGCAGTTTAATTCAATTTGATTCAGTTTAGTTCAATTCAATTTTATAAATGGCCCTATCCACTAGTCATTCGATGCCATCTTCATCTCCCACTATCCTTTAAATGCCACTAGTAATCGTAGCCTTTTGATAAGACTAATTTGAAAAATGTGAAGTTTTGGATTGAAAATTAAAAAAAAAAAAAAGAAAAAGAAGAAGAAGAAGAAGAAGGAAAAATAGTGAGAAAACATTTTCCATTAGACAACCACGCCAATAAAAAATTGAAAAGAAAACTATCCTAGAGCCTCTAGGTTGAAAAAAGATTTGCTAAATATTACTCATCACGTATATATATAAGTGGTGGATAAATAATAAGAGAATTAGACATGTGATAAGTTATCTACTATCATTACCATTTGTTTGAACTTCATCATTAGTGTGTATCCATGATATGTATATATACATAGCATGTAATACCCAATGAAGATTTTTCCCCATTATGTTATTTATTTGTTTACTTATTTTCTTGTTTGGCCAATAGGTTACATCTTGTTTTTGCATGCCTTTTTTGATATTACAGTATTACTGTCAAAGCAGTTGAATATAATACTAATGCTAAACTATTGTGCTTAGATGAGATAATGTATACATTGGTGGTAAGGTGGTAACAAATAGTTGGTTGTACAAAATGTCAAGGTAGTTGATATGGATTTTTTTTTATTTTTAACAGAATATTTTATTGAAAAAACTATTTTTTATTGATAATATATTTTCATTTCAGAAAAAGAAAGAAAAGAAAATATATTCTACAAAATATACTTCATTACCAAAAGTTTGAAAATGATGTTTGATTCTGTACTTTAGTCCACAATTCTGTAAAAGGGTAAAGGGAAAATTACAGAGGAGGAAAAGACATTTTTCTTACACTAAAACTAAGTAAGCTTACCGTCACATATAAATACAAGCCAATGAAGGACCATTAGTTGTCATTTTCAATCAGTACCCTCCAATGCAAAATATAATAAAAGATTTAGAATAGATTGATCATCAAAATAATTGCTAAGAAATTGAATTTTAAAAAAGAAATTTAAACCACCCCATTTCGAACCATTTATACGTATTATACCTAATAAAAAATTATTTTCTAAATTTTGTTCATTGTGCAATTAAACTCTTAATTGTATGAAATTAAGTTTCTAAATCAATAAAATTTTGGTTTTATAATCCCTTTTGTTCATACGTCTGTATGCATGGCTTATTTTATTTTCTTTCAATTTGCTAGTGATAATAAATATATAATATTGATGACTCCATGCAAGTCAAACGTTTATAGACCAAGCTTTGATCTAATCAATATATGCAATACCATATTTCAGTCGCTTCAGAACTGTGTCGGCAAAGGGAGAGGAAAATGAGAGGCGAGATCGAGAGGTTATGACTTAGGTATATCTAGTTTTATAAATATCTTTCATTCAATTTATGATGTAGGAATTCTTTGGAAAATTACACTAGATATTATATTTAACATAAATATAATATTAAAAAAAGTCAGGCAATTTCTAAGGGAAAAAAAAGTTATGTGTTATAAAATGATGAAAAATAATTTGAAAATTAGGTAGACTTAGAGCTTCTGCCCTTTTTCAAATGAAAGATATTAGATTTTGGCATCCGTTGTATTATGTTTGATTAGTTTTATAGAATAAAAGAACTAGTATGACAAGGCCTTTATAGATCAACGATATGAATTTTGATCTCGCAATAGAATGCATCAGGTTGGATTTCTTAATTCCATAATAGTTATAGTAAAAAAAAAAGCTGGTAGATTTTTTTTTTTAGTTTATTTTTAATAAGAGTTTAATGATTATGTAAGGATGATGATATAATAAAGTGATAGTGTGGTTTTCATTTTCTTAGAGTTGGATTTTTCATTTCCACTAGTTACTTGAGTTCTAAGTGATTGAAAAATGTAGAAATCATATTCTTTTATTATTATTTTATTAATCTTCACATTATTGTCAATTAAATTCTATAGAACTGTATTTCATAAAATCGACCAAATATGGATCATATTATAAGGTGGTCATTATTTATAAAAAATAAAAATAAAAAATTGTTTGGGACCATTACGTAGCAATAAGATGGGAGTGGACTGTTGTCACTTAAAAGGACTGGAAGGATCTAAATTGTCTTCAACAACCAAACTTTCTTTTTATCCCATTTACCATCATAATGTTATCCAACTACTTTACAATCATAGGATATTAATAATTAAACTAAGCACCTGACCTGTCCCATTATTTATAAATTACCAATAAACCCTAGAAAAGAACAAAAGAGCTCATTATGGGCACTGGGCCACAATTAGCTTCAGTTTTACTATTCTTCATTAGTACTTTGCCAAAAAAAGATGATGTTATAGATCTACAAGGATGTATTTTAATAGTTACAATTTGGCATAAGATGTTAAAATATTCAAATCAAGTTAAATGGGAATAGGAATAAGGTAAAAACAAAACACGATGTACTACTTTTTGGGACCAATGAAGGATCACACTACTTGAAAGCAAATCTTATCAAACTGAAAGAGCCTCGCATTGCTTTCACACGCGTCATTCCAGTTCACATCGCTTATTTTCCCCCGTGAAGAGCATGTGCTATGATGTCCACCTCCATTTGGTCCATTAAAACGAAATCACAATTCAATCTCTGGATCTACATAATGATAACTCACAAAAGCTGTATATGCCAACAGTAAGAACCCAGCGGTGCTGTTTATATAGAGACAACGAAGGTAACTGCAAATACACTGATTTGCAAATATACCGATAGAACTATTTTACAAGCATGGATAGATTTTTAAATTTCAAAGTATATTTCTACCTATACTTAAGATATTGGCCATAACAATAGTTGTATTTGCAAATGATGTGGGTAACAAATTTTGGAGTTGCGAAGATATATGGCTAGTATATGAGGCTTAAAACCCTTTTTCACATCCTATTCAGGCTGTCTACCAATTAAGGAAACCCTGTCTTTCTAATTTAATCTTTGAACTCAAATGAGGCATAAGGTTCAAGCAATAATTAAGTCAAATAAACCAATTATCAATATTATCAATGGATAAGATTGATATAAGCTCTTTTATTCTAGATTTTACCTAATTTAATTACCCTTTTTTCCTTTGCCCAACTGAAAGAAAACGATCTTACTTACTCAACTTAGATGATACATTAAGTACTTAAAGTAGGTTAGATCGGTTTGTCTTTCTATCAATCCATCCATTGGTTAGAATACCATCCTTCTTAGGGGCATGGATTTTCAGTATGTATTAGATAGTAATACCAAGCCGAGTCTTGATTTATTTCATATTTTATTTATCAAGCTTAGTCAAATTTTTCTTTTCTTATTTAATCTTAGGTATATGCATTGTGAGTAAATATCTGTTAATACTGATTAGTGATCGTATTGAGAATGATAAAGATGGGAACATCAATTAAAAGTAGAATAAAGCAATTGCACACATATAATTGATTCTATGTTTTGGAACGATCTCATCTAGTCATAGAACAAGTTCCATGTCTTAAAACGTTTGCTTGTAGGATTAGCTTGTAATCATCAAGATACATGCTACCAAGACAAAAATAAATAAATAAATAACTTAAATCTTTCGGATTAATTAAGCTAAAGACAGTCCTAGGTAGGAAAAGCTATGGGGACAATAAATGATGGGTGTTCACGAGAGAACAATAGGTTGCTTTTGTTTCCATCTTTTGCTGTGTTCTGATCTGGCAAAGATGCCCACTCTCTTTCTTGTGAAGACAGCCAAAAGTCACACTAAGTGGGCAGGCATACATTACCAAGAAGCAAGCCAAGACACATACCAGGTTTTGAGAGGTTTCAGATAACATGTTTGGAAAAACTAGAAAGGGCTGCTGGAAGTACTTTATTTGATTAATTTACTTATAAAGAAAGGCTAGAGAATTCAAGACGGATGTATAATTATGCATTCCTTGGACGAAAAGTAAAAATATAACATTAATTATAATTATTCCTGTATAACCAATGAATCCATCACTATTAGTCAATGATACGGGTACAAAAAAAAAAGGAGTATATTTTTAATAATGTTTAAAAGATAGATATAAAATTTGTAACTGTTAAAAAATGACACACTTAAATTGATATAAAATTACCAAATACAAAATTTCCAATTTGCGGACAACTTTTTTTGGCAGCAAAAGAAAAGAAAAAGGACAATTCTTTTAGATATAGTGGAGGATTATTGAGGACGTGCAAATCTAGATATGCTGTCGTATCATGGGATTATGGAAAGTTAGAATAGTAATTAAGATCTCATAAAAATAGAACAAAGACTAGTATTAGTAAATTTATGTGGTATACCAAAAGAGATCATTCTCCTCTTTTTAGTATAGATATATGAATAGATACAGTATAAGTAAAATAAAGTTTTATTCAATTGGTATTTTTAAAGATTATATCATCTCCATGAAAATTAGATAAGACTGTATGCGACAAAATTGGAGATTGGCCTGCACTCCATATAGTAAATAAACCAATCAACTATTTACCCAAAAAAAAAAAAAAAGGAAACCAATCAACTAGGTATATTAAGCACATTCTACAATTGTATATTCTTTTAAAAATTCGTATATAACAAGTTTAAGTGCAAGAACTGAAGTAATCAATTCGTATGCAAAAACTTAGGTGTGTATGCAATCGTTTGTCTCTTCAATTATTGAAGAGGTTGTAGGGGACTTATCATCATCATTGTCCTTTTCATACACGCTCATAAGCACATATAGGTAAGTGTCAATCTCGTGCTATCACATTCAGACAACGATTGCCAGAGAAAACTTAAAACTTTGTCGCAAGATTCTACTTTTTTTTTTTTTTTTTTTTCTGGAAGACACTCATTTTGAGAAGAGAAACTATGGTTTCAATATTACTTTAGAAGGAAAAGTCTTGGTAATTCACTGTAGTTCGGGAATTTAAATCCGAAGCTGCATACCGCCACATAAATGAAAAAGATTATTATTTATCATTAAAATATAATATCAGATATGTAATTTGTTTTCTAATTATATAATAAAACATTTCTAATATTTTTCCAATCATCCAAACCTATTTAATACTACCATATAGCTGATGATCCATCATGCCTCGTTTCATATATTATTTATTACCCAGCCACTCTAAGGGGTTCACTATTACAGTGAGTTCGTGCAATCCACCTCTAATGGTGTTTTGGTTTTCATCTTTATTATTATTATTATTATTTTAATTTGATAACATTACAATAATGTAATGAAATTGAGACGTATGATGCAATGAATTGGTTCGAAATCATAACTCGTCTAGCAAAGTTAAGCAAGGAAGTAGTTGGCATGCTAAAGTTCATTTTTATATGAAATGTAACAATAAAAAGGTTGATGCAAGTGATTGTCAAATTATCCAAAGTTGAGGTTGTGAATTCAATCTTATCCTTAAATTTTATCAAAAGTTATTGTTCTAAGAAAAATATTAGAAGTTAGTAATAGTGTGTGCATGGTCAAAAATCAAACAGAACCAATAATACCATTCCAATTGATATTGATGAAAATATGGGGTACGAATGGATTCTCATATCCAATTGGGTCAATGCTATTCTCTTATTTAAGTTTTTTTATTTATTTATTTACTCAAATAAGGGTTTCATAGAAGAATTCTTACTTCTCTAGATTTTCGAATAAAAAGCTCACTACCTACGTAATTAGAAACGTGTAAGCAAAGGTAAATAAAAGAGCTTGTTTACTTACCCTACTACATATGAGATTAGATTATATGAATTTAAATATATATATATATATATTTCTAAAGTTATATTAGCCAATGCTCAAGATAATTGAATTATGTCTTTCATCAATATTAATAGACCTCAATTGATTGATTCCATATATTCCAAATTTAATGGGAGCTTGATGATGATGTGTAGATTGCAATTATAAAGATTGCGATATCATGTCTCCTCAATTATTTGGAATCATATTAATAAAAGATAGAAATGAAATTTCATCAAATAAGATTATTATATAATTATAATCTATTTTTTGAAACACAAAATCCTTCAAAAATTATTTCCGATCCAAAGGAAAAAAATTTAAAGACTAGCATGGAAAAAAGTAGTAAAATATATTCCTTCACTTTGTGATTTTTGCAACAAGTTACCGAAAATACTATCAATAATCATAACCTATATCTTAGTGAATTTCTATGTATAACAATATAATTATGGTTATGGGTTCCATGTAATTACATTTCAAGAAATCAAACCACTAATAATCCCAAAGTAGTCGGTCATCTCATTTCCTCTCTGGCTATGAACTAGCAATCTACATGCATCAGGAAAAAAAAAAAAAAAGGTAATAGCAATCAATATTGGGAATGACATGTTTTTTGGCTGGACCCATGTTAACCTCGTCATTGATGTGCACTTGGGAGGCACTGTTGGCAGAAACTATTGAGTGCGATCGATCATAATTAAGAAGCCACTGGAAAAGCAAGCAAAATCATAGGGGGGAGATTTATATGCCATCATCCCATCCCATGAATCAGGGCATGTCAGTTGACTACAGGAAAAAGTAAAATTTAACGGTAGCATTTCTTTTCGGTCCGAAAACCTGCGTGCAGCTTCAAAAGGTGAAAAACTAGGAATCTATCCTACTTCCATGTTTATTGCATACAGATAGGGGAGAATTTGTTTGGGAGCCCATCTTGTATGCAACTAACTTGGAAACTTATTAGATGATTTGGTTTTTCGATTTTGTTGCAAAGAAAGACTTACCCATCCTTACATAGAAACTAATTATGGCTCTAGGTTATTACATGATTTGGTATTTCGATTTTGTTGCAAGCAATGACTTGCCCATCCTAACATAGAAACTAATTATGGCTCTAGGTTAGTGTTGGATGTGGAGCCTACTAGTGGTCCTTTTCATGATTTTATTTTTTGGTGGTTTGCTTAATAGTAGATTTAAAAAATCTATGGGATTTAGTGTCTCAATTTAAGGTTTGACTTTTTAGAAAAGAAAATATTATTGGTGCTCTAGGAATAGAGCTATTCATAGAACCAAATCAAAATGTATAATATGACCTTTTTATATTTCAATTCGGTTTGCAATTTGATTTAAGAGTATTGCACTAAATTGAATCAAATCGCTTTAACTTAAGTAAGGTCAGTAAGCCAATCTAGCAACACTTAAGGCAAAAAAGAAGAAAAAATAAATAAAAACCCAACCCTAACCCTAAGACATTAACTTCTAGCCTCTCAATCCTCAATACCTCCACTCCTCTTTCAATTTACTCTCACTCTTAATTTACACCTCCACTAAGCTCTCATCTCATCTCATTCTCAATTCCTCACCATCACATAGTCCCACTCTTATCTCTTAGTTTCTCCCTAATCCCTATATTAGCATGCCCTAGCATTTTGTAAACTTGTAGTTTTTTACTTCTCTTAACTTACTTATTATGTAATATGGATATTTTACTAAGGAATTTATAGGATTAGTTGTAAACACCACATTTTTGCCCCTAATGATTAATAATAATCAATAATAAATAATTACCATTTTCTCTATTTTTTTCTATTTTTTCTCCAATTTAGCAAAAATAAGAAAAATATTCAAAAAATAAAATAAATAGGAAAAATACATCCATTTTGAAAAAAAATTGCAGATATGGCAATAAAAAGGATTAAAAAAATTTTACAAATTTTTGAAATTTCAAAAAATACAAAAAAAAAAAAAAAAAAATTGCATCGCATATATACAATTTGCATAATATAAAAAAATCGAGATATGGGCCAGCTTAGCTAGCTCGTGTGTGCGCCTGGAACGTGTGAGAGAGCCTGAGGTCTCGAGTTCGAATCCCCCCGCGTGTGCTCAGAAATTTTTTCTTTCATTTCCCCTGGAGCTGCCACGTGGCAACATGCGATTGGCCAAGAGGAGACACGTGCCTTGCACGTGATCTTCTTCTTCCTCGAGCCCAGTCGAAGAAAAATCTGGAGTCCGACGAGGCCAAAAATGCTAGATTTCTTCAAATCTTTTTGGATTTCAATTAATCTAAAACCGAATTATCTAGATAAATCACAAAATTACAACGAATCGGCATCAAATTTGTTGGATAAAATCAAATCTAAAAAACGGAAATATTCGAATTTATTCAAATCAAGGATTTGAGCTTATTTGGAGGGGTTTTCGAGCATCTATAAATAGGAATCGAAAGCAGCAAGCAAGAAGACGGATCAAAAGTGAGAAAAAAGAGATAATCGAAGCCTCGCCGAAATTCTTCAACCCACGGCCGTCGATCGAGCTCGAAACCACCACTTGGAGGCAATCTTGAAGAAAACCACCACCATGGTTGAGTTCCCTATCCCCGAAAACCTATGAACCGACACATCAATCGCTTCAAAAGGCTGTTGAAACACCGTCAATGAACACTTCCAACCGCCGTGCCCAATCGACACGACCCGACCCGACCCGCTTAGATCCAATCCGACCTGCGTACTAACCCAGATCCAGGTAAGTCGGATTTTTTTATTATTTTATTTTATTTATTTATTTAGTTATTTTATTTATTTTTTTGAATTTATTTATTTATCTATTTGTTATTTATAATTCAAAAATAAAAAATATTGGAATTTAGATTAGTTTTTTTTTAGCATTTAATTTAGCAAGGATAATAGAAAATAATAAAATAATAATAATAATAAATTACAAAAATACAAAAAAAATGAAAATAATAAAAATATATAAAAATTAGATTTTAGTTTATGGTAGGTAAACAATATAAAAGAGAACCTTTTAATAAAAAATTAATAAAAATTAACAAAAAATTAATAAAAATTAACAAAAAAATCAATAAAAATTTATAATAGTAGAAATAAGTTGAACAATAAAAAAATGAAGTTTTTGTCACTTAGAAAAATCATTTTCTTAAATAAATCCAAAATTGGTTTTTCTTAAAAATAATTATTATTTTTCAAAAAAATCAAATTATCAAGTTTAGGTTTAGATTTTTTAGAAAAATACCGAGATGGTAAAAACATAAATCAAAAGAAATTTCATAATTAAAAATCACCAACACATTAAAGTTTTCAAGAAAAGTGAACAACGGCAAGTTTGATCCTGAATAGCAGGTACGTAAGCACCCATTTGGGGCAACCCTAAAAAGAACAAAAAAATCATTTTCTTATAATAATTTATTCAAAAATACAATAAAAAGGTAACAAGAAAATAAATAAAAGACATTTCTAGATAAAATTTAGATTTTAGGAGATTATAGTAGTAACCTTAGGGTTTTAATAGGTTAGCCTCCAAACTCAGAAACTCTGGTTTTTCCTTTCCTCTTTTCACAAAAATGAAAAAGGAAATCACGACGACTAATGGTCTAAATTAGGATTAATTTACTCAATTAGTCCTAATTCAATTTTTCCCAACCATGGTTGGGTGGCGACTCCAATATAAAACGAAATTCCTAACTCAAGTCGATGATCTACATTAGATAAGCATAGAGTCTAGTATAGATCGGATTAGGAATGGGAAATCAAAAATTAGACTCGACATTAGTTTAGTAGCAAGTTAAGCTTGTTTAAAGGAAATCGTTGTCCATAATTCTTTTAGCTTTTTATATGTATTTATGCGGCTCACTTTTTAAATTATGTCAACTTAAAATCTTGTATCGAATTGTATAAAGCAATGATAAATGTATAATATGAACAGTGAAATATGATTGAAACAACTAAGTGTTTTTTAAAGTTATTCCAATTGAACCAAATCGCATCTAAAACAATTCTATTTAGTTTAGAAACCAAAATCATTAGAAGTAGTTCAACTCATGGAACCTAAGTAAAACTATTTCAAATGCGATTTGGTTTGATTGGGCCCAAAACCAAACCACAAACATCTCTATCTAAGCTACACTTGTAAAGAGACTAAATAAATAAACTTTTCACTTTTCTATGCATTTTTTTGGTAAATTATGTGATCAATATGGTAAATATGAAATCTTTTTAGCCATTAATAAGTGCTTGAGGTACCATTAGGAATTATTACAAAAATTGCAATATACAAGTTTAATGTATTACATCAACTACTTTCGTATGAGAAGGTTCATAAATAAGCGTTTTGTGATTCTTGGATAATCTCCTATCTCTTCCAAAACTAAGATGTTACATGTCTTCAAGTCCCTTACTAAATTTGAGAGTCCACACCATGGCTATTTCTACTTATGAACTAACTTTTTATATTCTTTTCTAACTTGACTTGTAGTCATTCATACCTAATCCATGCCCTTAATCTTTGATAGTCAAGCTGCTTTATGTAATATCACAAAGTAGTTTTTTTTTTTTTTCAATGTGAACAAAAAAATTGTTGTTATGTAAAAAAAAAATGTTAATATCAAACATAGTGTTAGTGATGTATAAGTACAAATCAAATACTCCATGGCATCTTTTGTATAACATAAACACTATTTTTTAAAAAACTACCTATTATTACTTGTGATATATCAAAATATCACCCGTGTCCATCTATTATCCATTTGTGTGATAATACCGATAAATCCTTTTTCATGATATGTTGAACACAATGCTTATCATCAAAATTTGTAGGGATTAAGGTTATATTATTATGATTATCGTTATCTTGATTTCATAATTACATATTGCTGTGAATCTCATCCTCAAGATTTTGCATCATTCCCCATATTGTTAATTACACACTGGGACAACGAAGATGATCTTGGAGTATCTATCATTACATGAGGCTAAAATCAAAACCTAAACGTCAAAATAGAAATTATGAGTATTTGATTGAAAAAACCTGGAAAAAGTTCTGATTACGAATCAACTACTAGATTTTTGTATTCATCATCACCAATCCGCCGAGATAGCTAGGCATAAAAATGGAAAATCGATTCTCTAGATGCTGCGATATCATTATTCCACCATTTTCTTTTCCTTTATCCTTGTTTCTTTTCCTTGGAAGTGAAATGGAGAGCCTTTTCAACATTATATCAAGGTTAACTTTATATGGGTATATTAGATCATAATTCCCTTCTTAGAAGATTATTATCACTTTTGGTTTGTAAAATAACTATTACATAGAATTTTCTTGTTATTGCCAAACAAAAAATTATGATTTTCTAGGATCAAAATAATAGTTATTTCTTGATTGTCTATTTTTCCTTACATATTTCCATACTTTAACTATAAAGTCTTAATAATAACCCAGTTCAACCATTAACCATCACAACCTAGACCCAGATTAAACCATCTAAACATGACCATTTGATCAATGTAAACCATATGACCACGTTAGATCTAGGGCCGGTAATGCGGGCCAAATGGGCCGGCCCGCCCCGACCCGCACCTGCCCGCGGGTCGTTGCGGGCTGGCTCGCAGTGGCCCGCAAGTCTGGCGGGTCAGGAAAGTCTGCCCGCCCCGCCCTGCGGGCCAGCCCGCATGGCCCGCGGACCCGCAATTTTTTTTTTTAATGTAAAACAGGCCGCGGCGGCCTTCTTCAGCGACGATGGCAGTACCGTCACTTCAGTCGACATCGGCATCATCAGTCACGATCCTCGCGGGTCGCGGTCGTGCTGCACAGTAGTCGCCAGTCGTCAATCGTCGGTCGCGGTCACGGTCACGGTCGCAGGTCCTCCGTCCTCAGTCGCGGGTCGCGGTTGCGGTCACCGTCGCAAGTCCTCAGTCCAAGGGAAGTGCTGCGCTTTTCACTCGTTACCACTAAACGACGAAGCCAGGAGCGGAAGGAGGGACTTGAACCCTCAACCTCAGCCTTGGCAAGGCTGCTGTAGCGATCCGCAGATGTCTTCATCGGTCGCGGTCCTCGCGGGTCGCAGTCGTGCTGCACAGTAGTCACCAATCGTCAGTCGTCGGTCGTGGTCGAACCCTCAACCTCATCCTTGGCAAGGCTGCTGTAGCGATCCGCAAATGTCTTCATCGGTCGCGATCCTCGCGGGTCGTGGTCATGCTGCACAGTATTCACCAGTCGTCAGTCGCCGGTCGCAGTCGTGTTGCACAGTAGTCGCCAGTCGTCGGTCGGGGTCACAGTCACGTCGCAGCAGGTCCTCAGTCCTCAGTCACGATCCTCGCGGGTTGCAGTCGGCGGCGGCGATGCAGGGCATGGCAGCTCGTCATGTCGTCCTCGTCATGTCCAGGTCCAGCAGGTCCGACGTCTGCTCCAGCCGGTAGCCGTTGCACTTGTGCAGAACTGCAGAAGTTCCGGCGGGTTGGCCCGCCGCCCATGGGGATTGCCCGCCCCGCCCCGCGGGTCAAGCGAGCGCGGGCCAAAATGGCCCGCACCCCTGTGGGTCAAAAATTTTTTGCCCGCCCCGCATATTTTTGCGGGTGGGGCGGGTCAGCCAGCGGACTCGCCCCGCAATTCCCACCCCTAGTTAGATCCCCATCAAACCACTTGATTATACAAGTCTAACCATTCGATTTGGAGGCTAAGGTTTGAAAAGGACAATGGTGTTTTGATATTTTTAGATTTGTTTTTGGTATATTATTTATGCCATTTTAAGTGTTATACTCCTTATGGATTAATTGTAATCTTACTTTATTCTATTTTGCTAACTAAATGTGCCATTAGCCTTTAGAAAAGTTTGATTGATACCCCAAGATATTGTAAAACAAAATCCCCTTCTTGATGGATGTCCTTTCATTCATAACTTCATCCATCAAAATAGCTTGTTATAAAAAGAACAATGCCATAATGACCATCCTCCTTAAATCCTCCACAATAATCCACTTATTAGGGATCCTTGCGGGTATCATTGATTTTCTATATTCTTTCTACTTTAAATAGTGGTAAATGGATTTGAAGTTGTTTATGTTGATTATGTATCACCATTATATAAAGGCATGATAAAAAATAAAAAATAAAAATCTAATGTAGATAAGCATAGAGAATATACAACTATATATACAAGATTTAATTAGAAAACTACATATATAATAATAGAAAATTAGAAAATTATTTATCATACAAAATAACATTAATATTTTCCTTTAAACTGGAGTATATAGATAGTTGATACACAACTAGTGGAAGGTATATATGATGTGCCAGTGATATTAAAATCGCGTTAGAGAGACATTTTGGTTAACAACAATCGGAAAAAAACAATTGCTTTTGTTGCATCTTCAAGTAATAGAAGGCTTAGAAGGCACCCAAAACCCTATTTATTTATTTTTTTTATTCTTTTCATATGTTGTCATATTATTATATTGAGTAGCGTATACCCTTGTCATGCCAACATGATCCAGCATCAGCCGTAAAAAGAAAAAACGTCCATTTACGCCCTAGTCTATATTTTTGCAACATTGACCCTTGTGTACTAGGAAGACTAATTTAAACGATATACCTAGATATTAAACGATATATCTTAATTATCACTGAAAAATGATCATCGAGAATAAAAAAAAAATGATTTTCATTTTTAAAATAATGAAATCATATTCCCATTGCATTTTTCCACGATGGCTGCTTATGACCATTGAACAAGAACAAGCGTCATCGTCGTCCACCACCATCTGGCACCAAAAGCTATAAGCATCATCAAACATTGTTAATTGCTATGATATAATTTGACAATAATGCCATATTGAAGAGGCAGCCAATGAGAATGAGCAAAATAAAAGAGTTAGTGTCGCTGTAAAGATTATTAAATAGCACGTTAGATGGATTATTTAATAATAGGTTGGGTAAATTTTAAACCTTTTTGTATAGTTGCAATTTAGCTTATTTTACAGCTGTGGTTTTTTTTTCTTTCCTTAGGTGTTGCTTTATGTATAATTGTCACAAGACAAGAGGTTTACCCCTTCTAGAGATCCCGTACTTTGCTTAATCATCCTTACATTCATACTTTTTCTCAATTCTAAATGGTGAGTCAACCTTCTCTTTCCATTTATCCAGGACTCGTTCCAACCCCATCCTTCATTAAGAGAGCTTTTATTTAGCTTTACCATAATCTCTCTTATGTTTGTAGCGACCAACATTCCCAACTGCCTTCGGCCTACCATGACTATCATTAGAAAAGTAGCATTAACTCCCAACCAGTTTATTCATAGATGGTCAAGCCCGCCTTAGAATACCCACACCCTGAGAACAAACTATCATACTGACATCACTCATTACGTTCCAAGCTCAAGTTGATCCCTTACTTTTCTCTTGATGTCACAAACCGTGACATTCACCCCACTTAAATTTGTAACGCTCTCATCACAAGGCTAATCTTTAGCTACTATCCCATTTCCAACAAATTACTACCTTTCCCCAATGGCAAACTCCCCCAAGGCTTTCTTTGATCAAGACTACGAGCTTTCATAGACCTTCCTCTCTCGCCCTTACCCTTTATTTCTATCCTCCAAGATCTCCTTTTCCTAAATTGTCTAATGGTAAAGTGATCTTGTGTTATACTCCAATTAATTACCACTCTCCTTTACTCATTGCCAAACTCCACCCTATGACCTCCTCAACCAGAACTTAGGCATCCACAGGCATTCTTTCCTTACCCTCACCATTATCCATGTCTTTTGAGATCGTCACTTACTAAATTATCTAATGGTGAGACGGCTTATAATTGTACTTCTGTGGATGGTTATCACCCTTTTCCACCAAGTGTCTCACTCTACTCCAAGATCATATAAGCCGAAACTCTCGAACTTCCATGACTCTCTTCACTTGGCCTTGCACCCTCTCGATATCTTCTGAGATCGCCTCTTATTAAGTATCCCAACAAGAGGGCGGCTCTCTAATTTATCTTTTGTTATTTTATATTGATTTAGGCAAGTCTTATTATAAAAGCCTTAACTCGTGACATAGCTATTTCTCCTTTCACAATGACATCCTCCTAGTGGTCGCTTCTCCTCTCGAGCTTCTCCCACATAAGTCATTTTGTCAATAAATTTGTCCACTTGAATACCATTTAGGTGGTTCAATGAAGTTTGAAACCTTATAACTCCAATACCATTGGTCACAGGACGAAAAGTTCACCATTCTTAGAGATTCTATGCGGTGCTCGACCATCCTTACATTCATATTTTTTCTCAATTTTGGATGACAAGTTAGCTTTCTTTTCCTGTTCACCTAGGACTTGTTCCGAACCCATTCTTTATTTGAAGAGTCTTCATTTGACTTTATCATAGTTCCTTTTATAATCGTGAGGATCAATATTCTCAATTAGTTTCTGCCGAACATGACCATCACTAAGAAAGCAATATCAACGTTTGACTAGTTTGTTCATAGATGGCCAAATCCATCTTCAAAGTATCCATAATTTTAAAATAAATTGTTTTACTACTCAATACATTTTAAGATCAAGTTAATTCCTCACTTTTCTTTCAATATCACAAATCGTGACATAATGGACATGGACTTAATAATAAATGTTTTGAAGATTTGATTGTATCAACCAAAAACAATTTTGGATTTAGACTATACTTATCCATTTACGTATGGTTAAACCCTACAGATTTTCGTGAAAGAGGACATAGTTCTTCAGAAGCAAACCCTACTTTTTCCGGCGGATTGTCGCGAGGGCTTTCCTTTTGTCTTCTTGCCAGCAAAGCGATAAGACCATTCCCTCTTATTTTGCCTTGAAATTCGTGAAAGTAATCTCCATTACAATGATGATTGAGATGGAAATATTGCTTTGGTCATGATAAGCAAGGTGTAAAGGAAAATATCTGCATTCCTATAAAATGGTTACCGTTAGCTACGAGTGTGTCGGGACATAAGTGAAGAAATTAATTAAAAGAAAACATATATATTTTTTTCAAAAATAATCATAAATTTCATGAAAACTTTTAATAAGTATCCAAAACTCATTTATTAATATTTTCTTGTAAAACTAATCAATTTGGAAAAGCAAAATTCCGCAGTTGTGAGATACGCTTCTTGTAGGTTAAATATTTTTCATATTTGAAAACAATACAAAGGTATACACTCAACTCAATTGATACGGACGGAATCAGTGCATTTACACACTTTTTGATGAAATAAATTTTTCTTCGAGTTTTCTTATATTTTGGGTTAAGATGGACTTCTATATGGAAAGTGCTCGGATTATCAAATTGCCAAAAGCTTGGATTTCGTCGCACGGGTAATAAGGAGTAATAATCATAAGCAAAACATGAAGATTGTGACAAGAACAAGGAAAACATTGTATGACAGGTTTTCAGCTTTATATAACTGGATAATGTATGGGAAGTAATGCTGCTTTTTTTAAGTTTTTTTTTTCTTTTTTCCACCATGTTCATGTTGTTAGAGGAGGAGTACTTTCTTATATATTTCTTTCAATTGCAAATGTTACATACCTATAATATCATCAAGAAGTCATGCCCTATGTCCCCTTCTTATCTTTATACTCATTTATTTCATTAATAAAATTTGGAGCCGATATTCTCAGGATTTACCCAAAAAAAAAAAAAAGTAGGAAACAATAATATAGGCAACCACAAGATAATTACGAAACTAATTAAAGCAAGAAAGTAATAAAAAAGAACTACAGTGTCTGTCTTATAATTAGTTGGCAATCACAAAAAAGTTGCTAAAAGAATCTTTTTTTTTTAGACAATATAAGAGAAATTTAATAATGAATCAAAAGAAAACAACAAAGTACTAAATAAATCTAAAACTTGTGCCCTGACGATGTATGATGATTTTTATGGGACAACTTACTTTCCTAAATTAGCTATAAGGCATGGTATCTTCCAAGCAACAGTGCGGTTTTCTATCTTATCTCCAAGCAACTCATCTTACTACAAAGTTAAGCTTCCAAACAAGAAAGGAGACTCCTCAGAGCATGCTGAAATTTCAACAGATAAGCCTCACCGTCTTATAGACCATTTCGTCGCACAAAGTCTTGATAGAGAAAATTTTAGCCGCGTTAGCCGGAATTATTTATGTTTTTTATTTTAATTAAGTAACTTACTATTCTATAATATATCTAATTTCCTTTATATTGGGTCTTTTAGCATCACAACAGTCTATTAAGTGTCAAATCAAGAAATGTTTTTACATAATTTCTTTTTCATAAGTGTATCATTAATGTTAAAAAATGTGAACAACTTTTATTTTAGGTCTTGATGGAGCAATGCAAAGTGATGTAGCATGTATTTAGGCATTAACTCTGCTATGAGCAATTGGTAGGTCATTGATCAGTTAATTGTGAGGATATAGGTAAGGCTACTAGAAGAAGACTCTACTTGAGTTCTACTAGTGGTATGGGACACTTTTATGGTAATGATGGATATTTTCACCTTAGTTATGGTTAATGGTTAGGTATGATTATCAGTTATTTATATTGGTTTGGGATGTTGAAAAGTACCCATATCATGTTTATTTGTATCGGGAGAAGTTATGAATTACTCTAGATTTTGAGGTGCCAAGACTGCACTTTTTGATACACTTAAAAGTTATATAATACCCAGTTGTTTATACATTAGTCTTAAGTTGCATGCTCTCCAATTGCATGGACACATTTGCATATTTATGTGGTAACTATGCACTTACTTTGTTTCAGCCCTTTATGGAACATGTTTTTCAAGTACATGTGCCATGGATGATTTAGAACCTTATGATGGTCTTGGATATGATACGTTTTATGGGAGTAAGTAAGGCAATTACAACCTTAGCTCTTACAACAATTAAAAGGAGATCGATCTAGGTTAAAGCACTGACTTCTTTCTCTTATATCAGTCCGAGGGCTTTGTTGCTCCCTTAGGCACAGATAGGATAAGAACTAGTCTTCCCAATGTAAAGGTATCAACAAGGCCTATTCTAGCATCCCTTAGCCTTAATCTAGTGAGTAGAATAGCACAACCTAAGTCACAACGTCAAGGTCTGAGCCAAATTGAGCAAGGGCTGCCACTTCTCAATATTGTGCCAATTCACGAATGATAAACGTAATTTCAATTTAAGATGATTTGAAATACTATATGTTAGTTTATATTTCTTTGCTTTAACTAGTTTTTAAACATATTTTGTTAATTGGAGTTTGACTTTTAGGATAGCTACAATGAAGTTAGCTTGTCACAATTACCAAGGTAAAGCAACTCAATGTAGCCAATAAAGTGGTATGCAAGAGTTACTTAACTTAGAGCTAGGTCCTCTATGAAGAAACACATCTTTAACAAGTTTTTTTTTTTAATTTAAATGAAAAAAGTTTGAATTTTTCTAACAATGGACACACAATAATTTAAAAAATACGTTAAGGAATTTTATGAAATGAACTTACAGATAAAGTGAAGAATTTCTTACCAGAAAAGTTCTAAAAATGCTAACGTGTTACATTTTTGGCAGTAACTTACCGTCAAAGATGCTCTTATGAGCTATTATTGAATACTACAACTATGTGATAATACCTATTAAGAAGTTGGATAGATGTTTTGTATTATGGATTTTAGCAAGATCTTGAGTCACTGCGCGCTCATGCTACAAAACAAGTATGTGGCCAATGCAGGCTCCAGGACATAACACATTTAGTTTTAAATTTGTCTTGGCAAAACTCATTGAACTTTTTTTTTTTGAAAAATCATTTAAATTAAATTATTATCAAGAATCAATTAAATTAAACTCAATATGCATTGAAACCTAATTAAATCTTCATAAAACTCATTTATATCATCGTATCAAAATAGTAAGAAATTCAAGTTAAAATTGTTAATTTTGTTCAAATTAGAGCTTAACTCAAGTGAAAATCAAACCGAAAAGATTGAGCCAAACTCAATTTGCGGGCAAAACAGGTAAGTTCATTTACATCCTTAGCACAAAAATATTCAAGAAAATGTCACAACATGATACCTATTAATCTACCGATTATTAAATAATTAAAGAAATAAATCTTTAATAAACCAAGATCTTCATCATTTAATGGTATAATTACGCTCTATTATTGCAACAGAGTTGGGAAAAAATCACACCCTCCTCGATGGCTATAGCATGCGACAAATCGTACACGAAAAAGATCTCCCTGACATCAGTCAAACGATATATTTTGTCGCTTAAGAGACAATGTCCATTTCAATGGTGTGACATGGTTTGGCACCGTTTGGCAAATGGGACGATTATTGGTCCACACTTGAGAGATCTCATGGATCATTACGAAAAGCAGTAAACAGAAATGGAAAAAGAAACAAACAACAATAGGAAAGAGGGTTTGTATGCGCTGTCTCTTCAATCCTTAGTACGTGATGGATTCTTTGTTTTAAAATTGCATACTCATGTGATAGGAATATCATGTTATGTGAAATTGAGTGAATATGTATTACATCTCATGTAAAATTGGAATACATCAATTTGACATCCCAACATCTTGTGCCCATTTAAGTTATGTAATCGAGTAGTATAGGATGTTCTTTGAGTTTGAGTTTGATTTGGTGGGAAAAAATGGAAAATAGTTCCTCTTAGGTCTCCGTTTACAACACCAGCCTTAAAAAGCCCAGCTACAAGACTAGGTTCGATAGAAGTTAAAACGAGATGCAAAGAATGAATCTTTGTTTTTGATGGTGTGCATGAAGAAATAACTACTATTTTGAAATAGGTATTATTGGACATACTCAGTTTACCTGAACACCTACTTCTACATGTTGCTATATATGGAATAATGGGTAATAAAATATCTCTCGGTAAATTAGTAAATAGTGTGACATTTGCTACTTTTTAATAAAGTAAAAGAGTAAATGTGATATTTGGAGATACTATTTGAAAAATGACTTGCAAATTCTATACCCAATGACTAGGAAATAACTACCCCAATCGGGGCCTTAAGAATAACTATTCGCTTGAGCTAAACAAAGTTTTTTAGATAGAATGGGGGGAATGCCCAATACCCTCTGACCAAACACCACGGGCAAGTTGCTTGAAAAAGTAGAAGTTTGGTTTGGGGCATTTCTGCAAATACATGGCCCATGGGCTAAAATAATTTCATCCCAAATCCAAGCAAGCCCAACTTACAATGGGATAGATTAATAATATCTCTCCATAGTCGAAGCCTGTGACCAAACTGCAACTATACCACAATCTTCAACTGAAACTGGTAAATGAAAATATGTGGTTGAAACGATAAACGGTTCTCTAACATCTTGTTTGGTCTCCAGCACTTGCACTTGGATAAGTGAATTGTCTCAACAAAAGGTAAAGCTCACATCTTTATCTTTACATGTTTTATGCATTTCATAAGATGACATCTTTCTCTAGTTAATAGTTGTATGATGGATAAATAATATATTCTGTTGTGGGTTAGCTTAGTTATGTTGTGTAAGTTAACTGAGTGAGTTTGCTTGTTGAAATGGAAGTAGGGGTTGATTCTAAATCTGGGTCTTTGAAATCTGTAGATTTAAGAAGGTTGTTTAGTATGTACTTATTGTAGGTTTTAGGCAAGTGGTTTCTACAGATGAGAAGCAAAGTTTTTTCTCAATGAATTAGTTTCTGGCCATTTACATTAATGGCGGAGTATCTTACCTGCTCCATCACATTTAATTTCATTACTTCATTAGCCAGTGTCCTTGAATTAAATAGAATCTTCAGGTTTTGTTTTCCAAGTTGTGGTAGTGAATCCTTATGTTGGATTAGAGTTTTAACTTATGGGGTAAGTTGGTTATTGGAATGGTGAAAGATGGATACTCTAAGAATTTGAGAGCTGTCTGGTTGATATAGCTACACTATATCGTTATACGTGTCTTGATTGTAGGACCATATTTGGCCACCGTTTGGAAATCTTGTGACTGGATCTTGATTTTCTATTTGGTAGTCATATTGGGTATGTGAGATTCACTGTAACTGATTATGTTGAGAATAATGGATATGCAAAAGCATAATCTCATGTGTTGTAAATTCAAGTCGATACCAAGGAGATGTGATGCAGCCTCTGTTTATACCTTTCTGTCGCAAAATATTATATGTTGTTTCAAATTGAAGGATGTTTAAGAAAATGTTGACAAGTGATCAAGTGTTGAATTTGTGGATTGCAGTGCAAGTTTAGAAGTCCTTAACATGTTCATAGCGATATAGATTTATGATTGTTTGTACGGTCAAATTTATTGAATTTGAGATTGTGTTTGTTGGCCTGCCACCCTTCATAGTTTCCTGAACTTCTATTAATACTCCTCATTTGACATTAGGCTCTTCAGTCTTCAGAGACAGTAGTACAAGCCATGAGTACAGCAATAGTACATCTGTGCAATGTACACTTAGTTGACAATTCTAGTAAACAAAAGCAGTTGTATCCAAGATCATTTCTTGGAGACAGACTAAAGAGGTGTGATCAATTGTTTGCTAGAAGAACTCAAAGCCATCAGAATCTTCAAAAAGGAAATAGCAGTTTCTGTGTTGTTGCAGTCACAAAAGGTTCTGCTGAGCCAAGCAAGTCTGAAGAGAATCTTCCTTCCTGGGCTAAACCTGACACGGATGAGCCTCCTCCTTGGGCTCAAGAGGAAGGGAAGGATGTGGCATCACAGCAATTTGAGGTTCCTTTCATCATTTATTTACTTGCTTCGGCTGTGACAGCAATTGCTGCGGTAAGCGTGTTTTCTTACCATTTTCTTGATACACAAGAACTCATGCATTGATGCAGTTTCTCTAACAACTTGTAGATAGGCTCTATTTTTGAGTACGTAAATAAAAGGCCTGTTTTTGGAGTTCTGAACTCAGACAGCATATTTTATGCCCCATTACTAGGATTCTTCGCCTTCACTGGCATCCCCACTTCTGTGAGTTTGAAAGAATCTCAATTCAGCTTTTAATTCAATTTATCGTACTTATGTTAGAAAGCACTCATCTAGCTGTGATCTCTTACCGGCATTTATTTTCAAAAACAGGCATTTTTGTGGTACAAGTCTGTTCAGGTGGCAAACAAGGAAGCTGAGGAGCAAGACAAGAGGGATGGCTACTTGTAGAGTCACAAGTGTCATGTAAATTTCCATTTGAGTGATCATTAAAGGACTACGATTGCAGATGCTTAATTTATATTAGACCCTGTGCACAACAGATGATGACAAACTTCAGTTCATTTTGTATCATCCAATTGAAAAGCGGCCTGAAATTTTGCTGATGCCTGTATGTCCTAATACCCACAAAACCTGCATCATGTGAATAGGCTTTTACATTTTTTCATTGTTGACAGAAATGAGCTTTGAAATTTTTATTGTTCACACATAGGCACAATGTACACTTTCAATGAGGACTGTTGGTATGATTATTGATGTCAATGAGTTTTAATGCATGAGGCTCCTCTGTTGTTGTTTAGATCATTGGCACACTGATGACTATCTTCCCAGAAAGGCACACAGTTCTGGTATCAGCAAGCTTTTGTCTTTCTGTAAGAAACCAGTATAGCACAGAAGGTTCAGCATTTGAAATAATTACTTGAAGAAACTGAAGTTGTGCAGAAACTGTGCAACATGGAAGGAACAGAGATAGCAACTTTTCCGCTCATTCCTGCAGGGAAAAACAGTTGCTGAGAGACTTTTCTGAAGTCTAAGCTTCAATAGTGTGCTAAAGAAGTGCAAAGTACTTTTAAACACTTGCTGGGAATATTTTCTTTGAAGGGACTGATTAATACCATACAAGGAATCTTCATCAAAGCACATCATAATTCTGTTCATAAACGATGTAGCAGAAGTAGCTTGCTTTATTTTTGTATGAAGTAACGTGAAATGAAAATTTACCATATTGTTAACCTGCTTCCTTGTTAGCATAGCAACTGAGAAAAACTGCTCCAACCTTTTCTTATTTAGTCTCACATCGAGGAAGAGTTTAGATTGAAATTTGATTCCTATAGCCCTAAGTTTCATTTCAAGTTTTTTTATCTTAATAACACCAAGTGGCGTACACTTGACTGTTAGCTGAAGAGATATGGAAGAGTAGAGCCATGAGCTTGTATTTTTATCTTATGCTTCTGTCAGAGATTAGAATAGATGTTGCTGACTTCCCAAGTTTCGTTTTTGAGGTTACAGACAAGATTTATGCACTTGCTGGCAGAGTAAATCTTATATAGTGAGTACAAACAACCATAGGGCATGAAGTACCTGCAGAAATTGATTAGCTCGGAATTTTTCTCTACGAGCTTGGAGTTTTGTATCCTTCCTTCGTCAAAAGTTTGCGGCGAAATCTGCTAAATCTACGTGGATGATTGATCTCCACAATGATAACCTGTGCCATATCTTGAACCTGTCAATAGGTATCAATACAATGGACTCGATAAGCAAGGGATATCTTATAAAATTGCAGTTCCTGCCATGTTCAAAACGAAAGACACGTTTTGTATCTTATTTATTACATAAAATACTTTGGTCTGAATGTTTTAGAGTGGATGCATTAAATGAATCGGCAATTACAGCCTCATGTAGCAGAATATTACATTGTACAGATCAACTTGAAAGTGATTAATTTTATTTTTTTTGTAAAGTCAAAAAATCTCCTGGATGTCAGGACAAGAAAGTATGGGGTAGCGGTTGTCATTTACTGCTCACAACTACTCGATAAGAATCAAAGTTTATGCATTGCATTTCACTTTGCCCATCTTCTCTTATCCATCTACATTCTCTATGGATCAAGAAGAGTTGAAGAAACCAACCCCAGCTTTGTCTTTGATGCAAAGACTAGACCAGTTGGATCGATTGGTAATTTTTCTGGCTTGATTATGACTGCATCTTTATATTTGGATCATGCCGGTAACTTTTGTATTGCGTTGTTTGGTCCTAAAACTTTTTGCTGATATTCAATCTAGTTCTATAGATTTTTCAGTATCAATTGAATTCTAAACCTTTTAAAGAGCACGATAGGCCCATTTTGCACAGCGTGGCTTGCCAAGTGAATTGAACATGCTAAGCTACACTCAATTGACGTTCATCTTGAGAATTAAAGTGGGTGATACATGAAAACAGCTTCAAGTACTAGAGGAAAAACACTGCTTATCAGAGAGGCATCCTTCCAGTCATATGATAGAAAGTGCTGAAGTTGAACCACAAGAGAAATGCAAAACCATTTCCTCTGCTCTTGAAGAAGTCCATCACAAAGGAACCCTCATGGACCGAGTTGCATTTCTTGAAGATCGCGCATTACAGGTTGCATAAACACCAAAAAAGTTTTTTCATAATATGAAAAGGACTTGAAATAATTGATTACATTCCTGTCCTGTTTCAACTTCAGCTATGGTCATACATGAACTGATTATGTTGTTTCCTGTTTTAATGTTTTTTTTTTTTGGAACAGTTAACATTGGAAATAGATGTAAACACTTCAAAATCAGGCTCTTCAGTCGTTACTATTCATGAGAAGTTTGAGAATGGACCAGAATCCGCCATTACAGATAAGTTGCATGAGGACCCAACTACAATTCCCCAAGGGAAGCCCAATGCAGACTTGACTCAAGTAAGTTGGTGGCTCAAAATCAAGATAGTGCTAGACTTCATTTATTTAATTACCCATTAAGGACAATTTTGGTTTATCTAAATAGGGTTAAGTTAGTCACATTGCTAAATAAGTATCCTTCTTTTACTGAAAATATAATTTGACTTTGTAGTTTTAACTTTAGTTTTGGGAAATTTTAAGTGGAGTCTCAATCTTTATAGACCATATACAAAAAGTGCTTATTTATGATATATGTAACTTATCCTAATATGGCCTCTTAAGTGTATAAAAGAATTTTCTAATTTTGTACCAAGCTTATATCCTTTTTTAACATTTTAGATATGGGTTTTCCTTAACTTGAAATTTTAATAGGTACACATTAAAATTCATTAGTACATCTCAATTTTAACGATTTATGTAATTGAACTTTGATAAACAATAACCCCGGAAATATGTTGGCCTAGTAAAAACAATTAGAGGGCTTAATCTCATTCTTTCTGGAAAATATATATATATATATATATATATATATATATATATATATAAGTATTTTTGGAAGTATCGACGCTATTTAATATTTGATTATACACTTCATTAAAAAAATAAGTAAATGCAAAAATATAAAAAAAAAAATAAAAATGAAAATTGATTCAGCATCGTCTCAATGTGAACCTCAAGCACTCGTCGAGATTGTTAGTTTTAAGTTTACATAATCAAAAACCAATATGGTGATGGGAAACTTATCTTTTCTAACAAAAACCAATATTTATAAATGGTTTTAACAGATTCATCTTTTAACCATTATTCATTCATCTATTTGTTTTGAGAAACTGATTTTCCAACTTTTTACTATATTGTTATAAATAATATTCTGTAAATATTAAATATTATCATAATAGTCTCAACAAATTACAGATATGAATTGTATTTATTGTTGTAATTGAGACAGTAATAGCCAACTAATAATAGTAATAGTTAATAATCATGAAAAATGTTAAGGGAAGAATTTTTATTTTTATTTTTTTTTTCCTTTTATAGGTCTCTTTAAAAATAGAAATACATTGAATTGCATGGAATTTGTCACTTTGAGAACTAGGCCTATTCGAGGATTTCATTATTGAGACCAACCGTACGGTGAAAGGAGGGTATAAAAATTAAAAAGCATCACCAAAAAATCATGTAAATGGAATAAAAAATGACTTAAATTTTTCAGATTAAAACACAGCCATTCTTCCATGCAGCTTATCTCATTTGTGAAATTCATAGGATAGACTTGGTCTATCGATTTGAGGTCTAATTTTATTCCACGTTTCATGGAATTACCTAACTAAACATAGTATCAAAGTTAATCGAAATTCTAGGAAAAGAATAGATTGAATGCATGCTTTGAATGTTCTATTTTTAAATGAGTGATGTCACTTGCTAGGAACAAATAAGTCTAGGAAATTAGATTGGTATAGCTCAAGTAAACCTTCGCCAACACTATCACATGCACAATACCTACGTATTATGTCCCGTTTAACAGGATTGGCTATAACAATCCTATTGATATAGAAAGAACATATATCATTAGTGCTAAATTTAAAATAATAACACATAAGTATTCTACCATAGTAGTTATTAAAGAATTAATTCATGAAATTTTTGTACTCATCATTTTCTATTTTCTAGCTAGCGTTTGGTTATTAGAAGTATCTGATAATACAGTGCAAGAACATAGTAAATCATAATTTTTTTTTATATCATGTTTAGTATATATGTTTTTTAAAAAATAAGAGAATTATTTTAAGAATTTTTAAAATATATTTTACTTTATTTGGTGACAAAATTCTTGTATCATCTATTAAATGGTATAAAATTTTTAAATTTTGTTCAATCCTTGTTAGGCATTTCATCTAGTACTATATTTATATTGCAACCCATATAGATAACTAAATGTTTGGTTCAATTCAGTCTTTAAAATTATGCAAACTAGAGGTGGGCGTGGTTCACTTTGGATTCGTCTTCTATTAAAACTAACTCAAACCATAAAAATGCAATTCGATATTTCATAATTTAAAATATATATATATTTGCATAATATATAATCTCATATAAAAAATACTAAATACATTTAATAGTAATAAATATTGATATTATGTAAAAGGTTGATGATGTCAATGTTCATAAAACCAAGAAATTTCAAATGTCTATTAAAAGCTAATTTCGATAATCAAAACTAGTTTATAGTATAAATTAAATTTTGAGTTGGCCTTATATACAATTTATAAATTATCGAATGTAAATAAAAAGTTCGTTTAAATGTTATGCAATAATAATTGTTATAAATAGAATATTATTATATTTTAAAAAAAATTATTTGATTTTATGATTTGGTTTGATTTATCAAATTATAAATTTTTAGTTTGAATTTGGTTTGAGAATATATATATATATTCGATTTAATTTTAATTCGAAGTGTAAGTGGTTTCTTTATTGTGAGTACTGGCGACTCGCGAGGCATAAGAGGTGCAGTCGAGGGAAATCGATGTCAAATCCATGACACTGTTGCTTTGTGGAAGAGACGTAGGATATTAGTGCGTGCTACATCTTGATGCATGTTTGCAAATAATCCAACTTCTTCACGGCAATCATATCCAGCATCACTGTCTGACACAGTGGCAGTTCCCCAATCACATATACATATGTAAATTAAAAAAAAATAAAAAAATAAACAAAGCTTAGGAAGAGACGTCGACGGCTAGAATGCAATATAACTTACCTTTTAGTTTTTGTTTGCTTTATTAAAAGCTTTCGAAATGAAGCTCCTTATTTTTAGAGGAAAGAGTATATATATTTTAGTAATACTCTTTATTAAATATCAAATCAATTAAATTTTTATAAGGTTAACATTATAAGATGACCCCAGAGGCCAGGATTCAATTACTTCCTGGCAGGCACTTTCGTGATGATCCACCTAGTCTTTATTCTATTCTATTTTTATTCTGTTTCCCATCTAGTGATAATGCTATACTAATAGCATGGGATCCTCCCTCATTTATCACTTTTATATATATATATATATATGTGAAATGTATTTTAACTTTCAATTTTGTAAAATAAAAGGCTTATTTTTTGACCTTTTGGACCAATTTCACGATAATATTCATTAATGGGACCGCTTGATTATAGTGTATGTCAAATTTTGACCATTTAAACTTCTCAAAACAATTTTAACTAGATTGCATTATTAATGTTGTTTTATTAAATTATTTATACAAGTTAAACAAAATATTTTGCAGCGTGTTTCCACTTAAAAAGCTCAACACCTTATGACACTATGTTTTGACTCAAGGGAGGAATGGGAATGAGAAGGATTTTAGGGGAAAGTTGCTTCTCCTTCCCCTAGAAAAGGACAGAAGAACGAATGGATGAATTTATGAGAGAAACTTTTCCTTTTAATTATTATCTCATAATTTGAGAGAAGGGAAGGGGAAAGAAATTAAACGGAATTAGTGATATATCTTTTTGAATAAAAGGAAACTTCCAGTTTAAAGATTTTTTGTTGACTCCAGCAATTTCTTTTGTTAATCCCATCTCCTGAGCTATTGAAATTCTTGTTGAAAAATTAAAATAAAATGAGAAATTAAATAAACTTTCTATCTTTTCTTTTTGTATATATTTTAATTCATGAACCCTAACTTCTTCTTATCTTAAATTAAGTGCATACAACCTTAAAAAAAAAAAAAAAAAACAATTATAAAACCCTATTTTACTATTCTACTTTTACATAAATTATTTCATGCAAGCAAGTCGGTTCACTGATTGTTATGTCCATTTTTTCTGTGAGGGATATGCCTTATGTCAAGAGTACAGAGAGCTTCAAAACCATGGATTTATCACATGTCCACAGGATGGCCTGGTGGCATGGAGAGACAGAAGCCACAAGGTGAAATGCCTCCAAAGGTGCCAAGTGGCATGAACCGGTAGCTCTTTTAATAAAATTTTAGTATGAACCAGGTCTATAAACATCTAATTATAAACCATACGATATGTAGTAAGTATATTATTAATTATTATAAACCGTATGGTGAAAGGATGGTATAAAAATTAAAAAACATCACCCAAAAAAATAATGTAGATGAAATAAAAAATGACTTAAATTTTTCAGCTTAGAGCATAGTAGCCATTCTTCCTTGCAGCTTATCTCATTTGTGAAATTCATAGGATAGACTCGGTCTATCGATTTGGTCGCAAAGGAAGAGGTCCAATTTTATTCCACGTTTCATGGAATTTTTTAACTAAACATAGTATCAAAGTTAATCGAAATTCTAGGAAGAAAATAATAGATTGAATGCATGCTTTGAATGTTTTATTTTTAAATGAATGATGTCAGTTGGTAGGAACAAATAAGACTCGGGGTGGCCTGCAGGGGCTAGGAGGTCGACACATGTTGGTTACGGGCTAGATTCTATACAACGGCCGATTGTTTTTCTTTATTCACAATCCAAAAATAATTAGGTGATTAATAGGTTTTTTTAGTGACTTGACTCAATTGGTGTTGATTATGTATTGATTATCTTAATTTAATAAGTCTTTTTTAAAGTGCCTTTTAGTTTATTTTTGTAACTCTTTACTTATAGGTAATCCCTTACCTAAAGTAGGTTGAAACAAATCCATTAGTTGCTTTCTACCTTGATTCATTTTTAAATAATCTACTTATTGATAAGGGATTGGCTTTGACATAATTAATAATGTCCAAACTCGAAGTGATGAATAGTCAATCATGATAATAAGTATTAAATTAATCTTTTTAAATCACCATACTAAAAGTTTCCAAGTAGTATCAGTTTAATATTCATTACCTTAACTTAATAAACTATTACTATTACTCATCGAGTTGTCGTATCTTCAATAGTTATTGGAAGTTGTTTGCTTGCTTATTAATTAAGTTTGACAAGTATCGGATGCAATGAAAAGTTAAAGAAGAATTTCTTTTCTTCTTTAATATTTTGTTTAGGATGACGGAAGGAAAGTGAAAGGAAAGATTATAGAATGAAAGAATATGGAAAGCAAAAATCATAAGAATATTTAATTCTTGTTATATGATTGGATAATAAAAGAAAGGAAATTAGAGGAAATATTAAATTATAATGTAAAATGACCAATATCCATAAAAAATAAAAAATAAAAAGCATATATAAAGAAAAAAAAAGGGGTAAATTTATAAATATAACATTTTTCCCCTTCCTTCCTCTTTCTCTTTGTTTTTTTTAAAGGAGGAGGTATAATATGAGTTTTAAGGATACAATTCCATCCATTTTTCTTCCTTTTCACTTTTCCTTTTATATCAAATAATAAAATTATAATTTCTCCATCCCCATTCCTTCTCGCTCCTTTCCCTTGTTCCAATCATAGTGTAAATAGCTCAATTTTCTTCCAGCTCCTTTCCCTTGTCCCAATCATGGTGTAAATAGCTCAATTCTAGAAACTCTCAAAGAAGAATCAATTTCCAAAGTGATGAGAGGCCAAAGGACTTGTTATCTTATCGCACTTCCAGCAATTTCTTTTGTTAATTCCATCCCATGAGCTATTGAAACTCTTGTTGAAAGATTAAAATAAGTACCTCTCTCCATAGGCTATAAAGGCTCTGTTATGTGCCTGTATGCTTTTATATAAAGGAAAGTCATCTTCTTAAAATGTCAAATCAAATAAACTTTTTATCTTTTTTTCAATTTTATATATCTTGTTGGAATAATTCGTAAATGTACCTTTCTATTGAATTTATAAACTCTAACATCTTCTAATCTTTTGAAAATTAAGTGCATACAATCTTAAATCTAAAAAATAAAAAGATAAAACTATATTTCACTCTTTTACCTTTACATAAAATAATTAAAGTAAAAGCAAAATGATAATGTAGGGAACTAAGGAGTATTTTGAAAATTTAAAATCCAGACGTCCACTTTCATAAGTAAGAGAGCAAAGTATATATAATTTACCATTCTTAATTCTATAATTAATGTTAGAAAAAAATAAAACGTGGCCAATATGCCAGCTAAGAGAAAGAGAATAGTGTACAATTTACTAGAATCTAGAGTATTTTGAATATTTGTTAAAAATTTTAAAAAATATTTTTTTATATATTTATTATAAAATAATATAAATAGTTGAATTTTTTTTCTATTTATTATTTTAATAAAATTTCCAAAATAGGACTTTTTCATAATATAAAATACACTCTATTTTATTTATAAGGTTCACATCATCAGATAGATCTAAGTTACCCCGGAGGCCAGAATTCAATTACTTCCTGGCCGGCACTTTCGTGATGATCCACCCAATCTATTGTTATTCCATTTCCTATCTAGTAATAGTAACAGTATGGTATCCGCCCTCACTTCTCACTTGCCTAATTCTTTTTATATTATTATTATTATTACTCATCTCCCATGATTTCAGCCTGTGCTTTTCTCGTCTCGTTGTCTTACGACCGCCCGTCTCTTCTCATCAGTACTCTCTGAAAGCACAGGAAAGGGTTCTGCCAAAAAGAAAGGAAGACGGAGAAAAAATAAATATAAAACCGCATTTTTATATACCATATTTTTAATGATGGTTATTATTAAAATAGATGCATCGATCTACCTATTTATTTATTCTATTTTTTGACTCAAAAATAACTAATAACCGGACATGATAAGCTGCAAAAATATATCTTCATATTTATGTTATCTACGTTTGAGCTCTTATTTTTAAAAAGATTTTTAGATTTTTAAACCTTTAAAAAATATAGTTCCGTGTTTATAAACTTGATTATGACCCGATCAGGTTTTGACAATTTCTTCTTATTTATTTTAAGTATAAGTAGTAAATAGTCATCCACCATAAACGATAGGACATATAATCCCTTTTTTTAGTGAGTCATAACCCACTATACGAGGTGGTTTCAACTACCCTAAGATAGCCAATAGCCACTTAGGGTAGGGCGGTTTGTGGAACCCCTCCCAAGTGGCCTTGAGGCACCCTCAAGCCTTAGGGTGATCATTTTTTTATTATTTTTTCTTTTTAATTTTTTTTATTTTTATTAATCACATTAATATACACATATATATGATTATGTTATTAAATTTTTATTTTTTTTTTGCACATTTTTCCTTTCTTTATACTTTCATATCTCTTTTTTTTTAATATTTATATTTTTTATTGTTTTATGAGTTTATATTTATTTGCAATAGATTAGCCTTGTAAAAGCCACATCAACATTTCACATGTCAAATAATAACTAATTAAATCAAGTCAACGATATTATAACAACTTTATAATATAATTTTTTATTTGAATCATATACCATAATAATAATCTCTCATTTTAACTATTTAAAGGTTTAATTTCTTATTTGAATTTGATTTTAAATGTTTATATTCTTATTTGTAATTTTCCTAAAATAAATATAAGAATGAGTATTTGCAATTTACTTTGTGTTTTAATAACACTATGAATTACTATTTTGCATGGAGAATAAGTGGTTTCCTTATATATAAAGTAATTACTATGTGTAAAATAAAAGAAGCTAGATCTGAAAAGAAAGGAAGGCATCCGACCACAACACGTTCTTTCCTTGTAGTTTTTTCTTGTACTTTAGTTTAGAATGACTCATCGGATTTTTTATTTTTTTTTTGTTAAACAAGTCTCCTTTGTTTAAATTTTTCATTTTGTAATGTTTGCAGTAACTTAGAGTAAATTAATATAAATTCCTCGCTTTCCAAGAAGTCCTTGAAATTTGAAGCGAAACCAAACCATAAACACAAAATTGAAACTGTGGCTTATCAAAACTGAATTGACACATGTTGCTTACAGGCTAAATTCTATACTACGACCGATTGTTCTTTTATAATCACAATCCAAAAATACTCAGGTTGATACGATTAATAACATCAAAACTCAAAAGCATTCAATAACCAACTAAACTAATAAATATTAAATTAATCTTTTAAAAATTACCGTATGAAAAATTCTCAAATAATATTGGTTTGATATTCACAACCTCAATCTTATAAACTGTTATTATTATTCTATTGTAATTTACGTAGGATTTTACTTACATAGATAACATATAATCAGTAATCACAATAATGGGAAGTTGTTTGTTCGCTTATTAGTCAAATTTGACAAGTTTCGAACCCATTGGAAAGTTAGAGAAGTAGTTCTCTTTCCATTCTTTTCTTCTTTTAAATAGCTCAACTTAGAACGAACATCAACACATGATCTAGAAACTCCCAAACAAGAATCGATGTTAGAAAAACGTAAAACGTTGTCTTTTCCATTAAATTACAAATGAACTCACTTACATTGCCGACGGATACACACTAGTTTGTTGCTTTAGCACGACGGAATCCCATATAAATTTCCTTTGCTAGGGAAAAGAAAGAGAAGCTAGCCCACGCGTCCATGAAAACGCCAGCTGAGATGAGATAGAGTGTACAATCCGGCAGAATCTAGGGCTATATATCCGATAATGGTGGTGTTTCTTGTCGGGTATTTCCAACATTTGTTAATAATGTATTAGAAAAACTTTTACATTTTTTGGGGGAGTATTTATTATAAAACAAAAGAAAAAAAAAAAAAAAAGCAAATTACATGTATAGTTGAAAAGCTTTCCTATTTATTATTTTAATAAATTTTCCAAAACAAAACTTCTTCATAATATGAAATGCACTCCATTTTATTTATAAGGTTCACATCATCAGATGGATCCAACTGACCCCAGAGGCCAGAATTCAATGACTTTCTGGCTGCCGCTTTCGTGATGATCCATCCAATCTTCATTCTATTGCTATTTCCTATCTAGTGATGGCAATAGTATAGTATCTACCCTCACTTATCACTTGCCTAATTCTTTTTATATTATTATTTCCTAATATTATTACTATTCATCTTCCATGATGATTTCAGCATGGGCTTTTCTCATCTCGTCTTGCTATTTGTGACTACCCAATCTGTTCTCATCAATGCTCTCCAGAAAGCTCAGGAAAGGGTTCTGCCCAAAAAAAAAAACCATCTTTGAATGAAATATTTATTTGGTCAAGGATGACTTTTCCTTCCTAAAGGTTATTCAATGCCTATAGTAAAGCCGCCGACACTTAAAGCAAATTATATAAGGAATTTTGTTAAGATTAAAAGGCAACTTTATATCCTCATGTATATTCATGAAAGCGTGTTTTAGCTTTCGATTTTGTGACATAAAAGGTTCTTATTTTTGGCTTTTGGACCAGTTTCACGATAATACTCATTAATTGAACTGCTTGATTATAGTGTACATCAAGTTTATGATCGAGTTTTGATCATTTAAACTTCTTAAAATGATCTGATCCGATCTGATAGACCAAAATGAAATGATAATTTTAAACTTAACTAGATTGCATTATTAATATTATTTTATTATACTATATTTTTAAAAGTTATTGAATTACCTACAAAAGAGAAAAATATTATACTATAGAAAATATCAGAGATTATTCTAACGTAATCACTTCGATACCTAAATCAGTACAAGTGATCGATAATGAGTATTTAGGAAGTTGGAAAGCTAAAACTCTTTTACCCAATAATTTCTAATCCCTATTTATAGGGGGTTGAAGGCAACCTTCATATGAAAAATGCATTAATATCCGATATTTTTTCTAAATATGATGGAGGATATATCTTTTATTAACTCCTTTATTTATTTGTATCAGACCTTTATATTTATCCATTTTGAAGAGGAGCTTAGTCAAGCCAAACTAAGATTAGACATATGGTTTTGAATCTAAGTAGTTATGTACTGAAGCGACCTAAAACAGGTCAACCTAGATGCATAGAGTTTGGATAAATATTTGAATGAGCTGGAATGGATCTTGGAAGTCTATATCCAAAAATGATTAACACTATGCTTTGATTCAAGGAATGAATGGGAATAAGAAGGATTATTGGGGAAAGTTACTTCTCCCTCCCTTGGTAAAGGATAGGAGAATGAATGGATGAATTTACGAGAGAAACTTTTTCTTTGAATCTATAAAAATTATTATTTCATAATTTGAGAGAAGAGGAGGGAAATTAAACGGAGTTAGTGATTATTTGTTTGAATAAAAGGAAACTTTCAGTTTAAAGAATTTTTGTTGACTCAATTTCTTTTGTTAACTCCATCCCATGAGCTATTGAAACTCTTGTTAAAAAATTAAAACAGACACCTCTCTCCATGGGCTAAAAGTTCTACGTGTTTCTATAAAATTCTTGTTAAAAATGTGAAATTAAATAAACCTTTTATCTTCTTTTTTTTGCATATATTTTCATTTGAAAAATTTATAAATATACTCTTTATTTTAATTCATTAACCCTAACTTCTTCTTATCTTTAAAAATTAAGTGCATACAACCTTAAATCTTAATAAAAAAAAGTGTTGTAAAATTCTATTTTACTATTCTACTTTTATATAAAATAGTTGAAATGATTTTTTTATCATTTTTTTAAAGCAAAAATGATAATTTTAAAGAGTACTTTTGTGAAATTTTAAAATTTAAACGTCTAATTTCACAAATAAGAGTGCAAAGTGAAAAATTAATAGATATATATAGTTTACCTTTTTTTTAATGTGTAAAGCCTATAGTTAATGTGAAAAAAACATAAAGCGTTACGCCAGCTGAGAGAGAGTGTGCGTGTACAAGTACAATCCGCCAGGATTGTCGTATATTTTTATATTTGTAAAAGATTTAGAAAATTATATATATATATATATATATATATTGAATATTTATTATAAAATAAAGAGAAAAAAAAGCAATTATATGAATAGTTGAAAAGCTTTCCTATTTATTATTTTAATAGATTTTCCAAAATAAGACTTCTTCCTAATATTAAATACACTCTATCTTCATCAGGTAGGTCAAACTTCCCCCAGAATCCAGTTACTTCCTGGCATTTTCGTGATCATCCATCCAATCTCCCGGCGGAGTTAAAGTCACGGTACACTCAATTTATTTTATTGTCGATATATCATGTTTTTATTATTATTCAAACGTAATTTATCATTATAAAATTTATTAATAAATTTATTTTATTATAATCATCTTTAAATAATAATAAAATAAGATTTATTGAGGATAAAATAAGTTATCAATAATAGCAGTTCGGTGGTACCGCCATCCTCATTTATCACTTACCTAACTCTTTTTATATTGTTTCCTATTATTATTACTCATCTGCCGTGATTTCCGCATGGGCTTTTCTCATCTCATCACGTTATTAATGGCAACCCCTCTGTTCTTATCAATGCTCTCTGATAGCACAGAAAAGGGTTCTCCCCCACAATCCCCCCTCCAAAAAAAAAAAAAAAAAAAGTTATTAATATGATTATAATATGCATTGGATCCGTGATTCAATTAAACTTAAAACGGTTTAATTCAATAATCCAAAGTAATATGATTGTTTTAAATTGAATAGGAATGCATTGTTAATGTTGTTTTATTAAATTTATTTATTATCTCATAATTTGAGAGAATGGTGAGAGAGATTAAATGGAACTAGTGATATATCTTTTGAATAAAAGGAAACATTTAGTTTATTAAATTTTTGTTGTACTTCAATGAATATAAAAACACTCTTCCTCCAAATTCATTCCTTTTTTTCCTTTCTTTACTTCTTCCCAAACATGGTATTAAAGATTATAATAAGAAACTTTTCGCATTTTTTTCTAATATCGATTAAACATTGTATAAAAAAAATTATTTGAAAATATATAAATCTTGCTTTTTTTATTATTTTGGATTTCTAGTAGACATCTGAGGGCAACCGTTTCAATTTTATTTTTTTCTTTATGTGTGTATAATTAGGCCCCTATTTTATCGTTTTAATGACATGAGCCTGTTAATAATTATTTGAAGCACTTGTTAAATATTTTTATACTTTTTAATATTTACTTCACCTTATTAATTATAATATTAATATAAAAATACGAATAAAATTATCTATTTGCTCATATTTAGTTATTAATTAAAATATTAATAAATATATAATGGATATAATATTTAAATTTTTTATTCTGATAGTAAAAAAAAAATATTATTTTTAGATAATATCTATTCTTAATAGAGTAAGAATAGAAAAATACTAAAAATTAAAATTTTTTATAAATTTTTTTCAAATGAATATTCTTTTACAATATCCATTAATATTTATTTTCTATATGTAAAAAATAATACTCGCATGCGATTACCTTTTACAGTTCTAAAATCTTATTTATTCTCTTTGATTACATCTACTGTTTACTCCAGTAGAGGATCCCCTGTGGCATTTACTTCCTATTTTTACCGATGTCCCAGAATTTCACGTTTGTGACATTTACGTCTTTGTTTTAGCAGCAAACGAGGACCAAAACCACGTGGAATTTTCCCGTATAACATAATAGAACCGTTTGTTTCACAGGATTGTCTTTTTGTCCAAAAGGGTGTTCCAAAGTTGCAAGCTTTTTATGGGGAAACACATAAATACTAGATGAGTTACTGGATGACTTACCCAGAAGCCTAAAACTCTGTTTTTCTTTCTCTTTTTGGTGGGTGTTTTGGTTTCTTGTGAATTTTCAGTCAGATGGGTGAAGAAAGCGAGAATCTTGAGCATCAACAAGAGAAAGCTTTGAAAAAGTTGAAAACTTTTAATGGAAAACAAGAGTTTCCATCTTCAAATTTATTTCATACAGTGGTTGCTTTGGGGATATGGTTGGGTGCTATTCATTTTACTGCTTCACTAATCCTCATTTCTCTTCTATGGCTGTCTCCATCCAAAGCTTTATTGTTAGTTCTCTCCCTTAAACCCGTTTAATTAACAAGATTTTCTTTGGTTTTGATGGTTTTAAGATGAAAGCATGTGATTTGGATTACGGGTTTTGATTCATTTCTTCCAGGGTTTTTGCTATACTTGTTGTGTTTATGGTTGCCCCAATTGATGAAAGAAGCAAACTAGGAAGGAAGTTGTCAAGGTTTTTTTTTTTTCCTTCTTTCTTTTTTTTTTTTATTTTGTGTGTTGATATTAATTTCTGCGAATTGCTTATTGTGGCATCATGAGGCAGGGACATTATTTGATTAAATTGATGGATTTGTGATTTTTCAGGTATATATGTAAACATGCTTGCAGTTATTTTCCTATTAGTTTACACGTGGAGGACATAGAGGCCTTTGATCCTAATAGAGCTTATGGTCAGTTTCTGGTGCTTTGGTTTTGTTCCTTACTTTTTGAAGACTTTTCATTCTAGTTAAACTTCCGTCCCAAACCTTGTATGAATACTTTGGGAAGCTAACGCCATATCAAAATGAGATGGAATGTGCCCTTACAAATCATGTAAATATTGATGAAAAAAAAAAATAGCATTCCGGCAGTGTTATAGTGTGCAATTTTACGATGATTACTTGTCCATTTCATCTGAAATGTCACACATCTAGATAAGTTATGTGGCTTGTGTGGAAGTCCAATCTGGAAAAGAATTGTACAATTATTGCAAAAGAGCTAAATAGGATTAGGCTAGAGCGGGAGAGTGTCCTGCATAGGGTTGAAGCAGGGAAGGCTAGCCATTTCCCGATCTTGTGTTTGCTTCTGTTGCAATATGATGGTTAAGATCATTTTTTCTCCCACCAATGCTAGCTAGGCTTAACATGATCGTACATTTATGCTATATCTATTTTTGGCTTAGATGCATGAGAGAATTCGTCATTATCTGACTCTACAACATATATGGCAAGGAACCATTTTTTTTTTTTTTTGGTTGCCTTCAATTTTCTTTAATCTGTGAGTTACATGTTACTTGCCTCAGCATTTGCTATTGGCCGGTTTTCCTTCTTTTTTTTTCTAATTTTTGGTAGTGAACTTTCTATTCATTTGCTCTCTTTTGTGAGTAATCATCTTGTTGATACATACATGTGCAGTGTTTGGATATGAGCCACATTCGGTTCTACCAATAGGGGTTGTTGCACTTGCTGACCTCACCGGTTTCATGCCTCTGCCAAAAATAAAAGTCCTGGCTAGTAGTGCCGTAAGATTTCATCCCCATTATTGTGACCTACTTAATTAACGAATGCAGCGTCCTATTTTAACATTATGTGATCACCTATTAGGTCTTCTACACACCATTTTTGCGGCACATTTGGACATGGTGTGGTCTTACACCAGCAACTAAGAGAAATTTCTATTCCCTCTTGGAAGCTGGCTATAGTTGCATAATTGTGCCAGGTGGTGTGCAAGAGACCTCTCTCATGGAACGTGGTTCTGAGGTATATGCTCTGAACTCTTTCATGTAGCGGTCAATTTTGTGTTCTTCATTTGGCATTTGTTGTCTTCATAGCAACAAAAATATTTGTACTTCCTATAATTTCTAGCAGACTTTTCCTTCTCATCTGCCACTACTATGAGGAACACAAGTAAATTAGTTTAAGTTCTTCTATAAACGTGTGCATGCAAATGGCTGCTGCTTTACTTCCAATGTCAGTGTGATTGTATCAGCAGTGACTTTGTGTAGATTGCGTTCCTTAAATCAAGAAGAGGATTTATTCGCATAGCCATGGAAGGGGGCAGGCCTCTAGTTCCAGTTTTCTGCTATGGTCAGGTACAGAATATGCCTTATCGTCTTCTTTTCCCTTTTGGATTTTGTGTCAGGAAACTGTAATCTTTCCAATGCTAAGATTGTATAAGTTTTAATTCGTAACTATGTCCGGGCGCTGCGTGTTTCCTTTTTGCCATGCCTTGTGCAACTCCCCTTGTCTGAAGGTGATTCCTTTGCTTTGATAATGACAGTCAAGTGTCTACAAGTGGTGGAAGCCCCACAGCAAGTTGTATTTGCAGTTTGCTAGAGCTATAAAGTTCACCCCAATTTTCTTCTGGGGAATTTTCGGGTATGTGTCAATTTTCTCAACGTTTAAGTGTCTTGCTGGAACTTTATTTAATGACTTAATAATTCAATTTATTCCACAGAACCCAATTATTATTGTTTTTAGTGAGAGTTTGGTGAAAATGTAGGGATGCAGATAATCCGTCATGGCTGCCAATTTATTGACATTTGATTCCCCTCTCCATCAGTAAATAGGATTCTAACTTGTTGGGAGCAATGAATTCATACTTTTTGACCTCACCTCTATGTGAATTGAATTTCATGAAATAAACCAAACAAGGCATAGGTACCATGCTGAGCTAATCTTATATTAATTAAGTTGATAATCATATGTGTTCCACTTGATAGTCTTTCTATTGGTTCTGTTTGTTTTCTGTTGGAGCTCTGACCTGGGACCTGATATCCAGGATATAGACAAAAACAATCTATAAGATTAGCTCAGCATGGTACCTATGCCTTGTTTGGTTTATTTCATGAAATTCAATTCACATAGAGGTGAGGTCAAAAAGTACCTATGCATGTGCAGTATTGATTGATACATCTCATGTAGCCATGCATGTATGCCATTAACTCATATATTTGTTTGGATAGAGAACATATCCGTATGGACAGAAGGCAAACTGTTGACATTTTAATAGTCTCTAAGCTTTTCTTCTTTGCTTTATCCATGCGTGTATGCCATTAACTCATATATTTGTTTGGATAGAGAACATATCCATATGGACAGAAGGCAAACTGTTGACATTTTAATAGTCTCTAAGCTTTTCTTCTTTGCTTTTGCAGAACTCCTTTACCCTTCCAACACCCGATGCATGTCGTTGTTGGCAAGCCAATTGAATTGGAGAAAAATCCAAAACCCACAGTGGAAGAGGTGCAGTTTCTCAATTGAAAGTTCATTTTTCTTTATCAGCATTTGTGCAGTTCCTCTGCCAATTTCGCTCTTTTGTAATTCATCTAGTTAAGAAGGGTAGATTACAATTAAATCCCTTGAAAACTGTACAAAATGATGCTCCCAAATTTCAAAAATAGGCATTTACACCCCTTGAAAAATGTTGCTATTGCAGAAATTCTCTCCAATGCGGTAGCAGATTAGTCTGCTATATTAATATGTAATACTAATTTATTTATGGAAATTTATCATATATTTTGAACTGCATTAACTATTGAAATATCAAATTAATCAAGAAAAATCTCAAATCTAGTGATTAATTATCATCAAAATTACTAGCGTGTATGAATACAACAAATGGACTTAATACTGCATTAAAGGTGATATTTCATGCTGTCAACATTTTTCGAGGGGTTTAAGCTCGCTATTTTGGAAATTGGAGGCATCGCTGCAATTTATCCAGCTAAGAATACTCTTGGAACATTAATTTTCTTTAACAACCAAACTGACAAGCAGGTGACAAATAATGGGCACTGCATGTTGTTTCTTTACAGGTTGAGGAAGTGCATGTTCGATTTGTTGAAGCAATGAGAGATCTCTTCGAAAGACATAAGGAACGGGTCGGCCATGCTCAACTGGAGTTAAGAATTCTCTAGGTTTCATGAAGCATCCAGTACCCATCTACTCACCTGTTAAATATTTTTGCAAAGCAAACTTTTCTTCTTTGATTCTAGTTTAGATTTTACTAAGGACTATGAAACTGTCAATGATGGTTCTGTGAGCAGCCAAGTGATGTTTATCTCTATGTGCACAAATAATAGAAATGATTAAGAGAAGCTGTTCAAAGAAATAAAAGCATGAGCATGAATGGTATGGTACAGTATAGTATGGCTGGGTGTCTTTGGTTCTCATAAAATTGTTTTTTGAACATTTGTCATAATCAAAGATTTAAATTATCAAATACGATGGTCTTGATTGTAAATGGTGATAGGTATCAGCAACTTTATTGTTCATCATCTTACAAGGAAAAGTTGTCTAAAATCTTAATAGGTTAGCAACAGTGTTGGCAGACACGATTCCAACATTTTTTTCTCACATGCCATTGTGGAGCCAAATCTGACATGACATAACATATTGTTCTTGAGGTCTAAATACATCATGAATTAATTTGAATATGATATGTTACTATGAATTATTATCGCAGTTTACAGTGGTGTTCTTATACCCATTTTTCGTTTCAAGTTTCTGCATATTGAAAATTGGAGTCTCGTGAAATGTTTTAATAATATTATTATTTGCAGGTTCCCTGTGAGAAGGGTCTAGCAAGATTAGAAGACTTACCTTTTGAAGATGAAGACAATGAAATTGGTTATGGAAATGACTTGGATGTAGTAGGGAGAACTTATCAATGTAGACTCCTTGAGAGTCATGGTGGCTGATAGTTTTGATTTTGCCGTGAAAGGCTGGTTCGTATGAGTAAAAATTTTTACTTTGAGTAATTCACAAGATGGCTTTTGAAATGTTTTAGTGTATAGCTCAATCTAGTGCTTGTAATAGTAAGATGTTATTGTAGTTGTCGACTGAGATTGTGATTACTAATAGCTTTTAAATTTTACATAATCATGGGAAAGTTTATGCTGGTCGTCAACCATGGAAAATGGTGAAACTAATCCTCCAATAAGGCTTAAAAAGGGAGAAGAATATTATTCTTTTCATTGTAATAAAACATTTACACTCCCTTTTAAATTTTAACTTTTAGAAGTATCACATCTTGAATTCTAACTGAAATTCAATTAACTTAATTCGTAGATTAAACTCAAGTGGACCTTTGTTGAATTAAAACAAACCCAAAAAGTTGGAAGAATCGCTTGTGATTTTGATTGTACATAATGATCAAGATGAAGGCTAACATTATAAAACAATATGATAAAAACGAAAATTTCGTCTAGAAGAACCTGCCATAATTATTGAGGCACTTAGTATTTCAAATTTTGCATTACCATTCTTTTTTTTTTTTTTCATTAATCTTGAAGAACTGCTTACATCTATTTAACTTTTTTTTAGATCACTTGTTTTCCTCAAAGTAGTCCTTCAAAATCATTAAAAGTTGACTACTTAGAGGCAATAATCCCCATTTGATTAATTATATCAGTAGAATTTTCCACCCCACATCAATTTTGTATTTGAGATTTTATATGATGGGAAAAAAAATTTATGTTCTCTAATATTAAAAATCGTCAAGCCTCTCATGACCATATGGTTTAGCATAATTATTATGTTCTATTGTGGGCCTAATTGAATTCAAGTCTAATATAAATAATCATTTAGTTTAAATTGAGTTTGGATATTATTATTATTAGATAAATTAAGTTTAAACAAATTGAATCAAGTTGATTTTTAAGCTTATTGAATGTCACTATAAATCAAATTTGAACTCAATATTCTAAACTAAACCGAGCTCTTACTGAGCTCAACTTGTGAAATCTCCGATCAAACTCGTAGTCAAATGCACTATTATATTGTTTTAACTTAACTCACTTAAAGTTATAAATGGAATGCTAATCGACTTGAACTATACTGGGCTCAAACTCGACTAAACAAATTTAAAGCCTACACTTTGCTTAAGCTTGATCGAGTTTAAATTTTCTTAGCTCTACCTCAATTTAAAGTGCAACTTAACAAGTTTGAGTTTTACTTGATTATTTAAAATATTAATTTTCTCTTATTTAAATTTATATTCAAACTTGAACTTGACTCCAATTCAATAAGCATAGTGTAAACTCAATTCTAACTTGATTCTTCTTGATTCACCGACAAACTATGTACAGTATTACATTATATGTGGTTGCTCATATATAGCATATGGTTGATAATTTACTTGTGCTAGTGTAACAATGAAAATATTGTATTCTCATTTCACTAAGTCATGGTATATGCTCTCCTCTCAGCAAATTGATTTTGCAAGTAACACTACAAAAGCTTGAAATGGAGTTGTCAACACCCCGTTTTTGCCCTAAGGATAAAAAAAATATTAATAATAATCAATTTCCAATTTTTCCCAATTTTTTCCAATTTGTCTTTAATTTAGCAAAAATAATAAAAATGTTCAAAAAATAAAAATAAATAGGAAAATACATCAATTTTGAGAAATAATTTCAGAAATAACAATAATAAGAATTAAATAATTTTTTACAAATTTTTGAAATGCTAAAAAAATACAAAAAAATGAAAAAATTGCATCGCATATATACAATTTGCGATGTAAATAAAACCGGGAAATTGGGCCAGCTCAGCTGGCTCGTGTGTGTGCCTGGGAACGTGCGGGAAGCCAAAGGTCTCGAGTTTGAATCCCCCCGCGTGCGCTCGGCAAAAATTTTTCTTTCTTTCCCCTGGAGCTGCCACGTGGCAGCATGTGATTGGCCGAAAACACGTGCCTCGCATGTGGTCGTCTTCTTCCTCGAGCCCAGCCGTAGAAAAATCCGGCAGAAGTCCGATAAGGCCGAAATTGCTGGATTTCTTCGAATCTTTTTGGATTTCAATAAATCTAAAACCGAATTATCCAGATAAATCACAAGATTACAACAAATCGGCATCAAATAGGCTGAATAAAATCAAATCTAAAAAACGGTAAAATTCGGATTTATCCAAATCGGCGGATTTGAGCTTATCCAAGAGGGCTTCTGAGTAGCTATAAATAGGGATCGAAGGCAGAAGCAAAGCACACAGATCAAAAGCGAGAGAAAGTGAGAGAAAAGAGAGAATCGAAGTCCACCAGAGGAGTTCGAAGTCGCGACCACCGATTAGGAGTTGAGCAACCACTAGGAGGCGTTTCTAGAGCAAACCACCGCCACCATTAGATTCCTCACCCTTGATAACCTAGGATTCGACACCTCAACCTCTGAAGAAGACCGCCGGAACACCGTTAACAAGCACTCCCCGCCGCCGTGTCCGACCGACCGACTCGACCCAACCTGAACCGCTTCGACCCGACCCGCGCACTGACCCGGATCCAGGTAAGTCGGATTTTCATATTTTTTTATTTTATTTTGTTTATTTATTTGATTTATTTTATTCCGAATTGATTTATTAATTTTGTTATTTATTTATTTATTTATTTGTTTATTTACTTATGTGTTATTTATATTTCAATAAATAGAAAAATGTTAGAAATTAGATTTTTTAGGAGTTAATAATATAAAAATAATAATAATAATAAAATAAAAAATAATAAAAAGAAAAAAATATAATCAAAATAATAAATAATAAAAATGTAGAAAATAATGAAAATATTAGAAAAAATAATAATAAAACTTTAGATTTTGAAATAGGATAGAACCTAGGAGGAAAATTTTTAAAAAAAAAAAACAAAAAAAAAATGCACAAAAATTATGAAAAATTAATAAAAAATCATAAAAATAATAATAAAATTATAAAAACTTATAAAGATTATAAAAATTGTAAAATAATAAAAGAATCATAAAAATCATAAAAAATAAAAAAAATTAATAAAAATTAATAAAAATTCGAAAATTAAGAAAAGTTAGAAAAAAAAAAGAGAAAATCATTTTCTCAAATAAATCCAAAATTGATGTTTTCCCTTAAAAATATCATTTTCTAAAAAATAAATAAATAAAATAAAATAAAATAAATCATTAAACTTAGGTTTAGATTTTTCAGAAAAATCCCAAAAATGGTAAAAACATAAATCAAAAGAGATTTCAAAATTAAAATTCACAAACCCACTAAATCTTTTCAGGAAAAGCGAACTACGACTTGTTTGATCCTGAATAGCAGGTACGTAGGCACCCATTTGGGTCAACCCATAAAATGAAATAAAAAAAATCATTTTTTTCAAATAATTCATTCAAGAACATAATAAAAAGCAACAGAAACAAAATAAAAGGCATTTCTAGATAGAGATAATTTTAGGAGATTAGGTGGTAACCGTAAGGTTTTAATAGGTTAGCCTCCGAACTTAGAAACTCTGGTTTTTCTTTTCCTCTTTTCACCAAAAACGAGAAGAGGAAATCACGATAACTAGTGGTCCAAATTAAGACTAATCCGCTCCTTTAGTCTTAATTCAATCTTTCCCAACAACAGTTGGGTGGCGACTCCAAAATTAAACGAAGTTCCTAACTCAAGTCGAGGATCTATATTAGATGAGCATAAGGTCTAGTCTAGATCGGATTAGGAATGGGAAAATTCAAAAATTAAACTCGACAGGAGTAAGTAGTTATTTTATTTAAGGTTGATAGTGTAAGAAATGTTATAGTAGATAATCTAGTTGTTGAATATAGTATCGTACTTTTGGGAATTCAGTAGAAATATATATATATATATATTTGTAAAACTAGTCATCCATTTTACTGTTTTGGTAGGGATTTTGATTCTCTACAATCTTGGTTGTTTGTAAAATATATAATCCATAGATATCTTTTTATTATATAACTATATATAATACAACTAGTTATAATTAATTAACTATTTATATAGTCTTATGATCTCAAACTCGTAAAATAATTATCATGTAATAAATACACATGTAACATGATAGTTTTACTATGCTCCCTCTAAGGTTGTTGTATTATACTCTTAAGATCTTAAATTCGGGACATTATAAGAGATCGAATCCTAATATGAATCTAAATCTATCAAAATCAAATTATTTAGATTACAAGTACATCACTCTAGAGAAATGTACACTAAGTTATTATCCTTCTCAATCCATACAATTGGACGATATTACGATGTTGATTGGGTCCTTTGAGAACATCTTCTTCATTAACGCTGATATCATGATACGATCTAGCAAGACGTTTCACAAGAAGAGAACAGCCATCACATACACCTTCAAGGATAGCTGCGCCCTTACTTCCCTAAGAGACTTTTCTATCGAACAACAATAGTTTACCAATTGTATGCAACTTATTAGCATGGTCAACAAGTTCATCTAGTTTCACCCATGTTTCATCATTAATTCTAGAGATAGACTTAATATGTTTTTTATGACTTATATATCTGTAAAATCCAAAAAAAAAAAAAAAAGATTAAGGCAAATAAAAGTAATAAAGAATTAAGTTAGGAAGCAAGTTAGTCATTTTACGAGAAAAGTATAAAAGGGTTAAACACAGGTTAGTCTGACCCTTTTCACTTTTTACACTACAGTAACCCCAGAATAAAGAAAACCCTAAAGGAAGAAAATGATTGCTACACCTTGTAATCTAACAAAATTACTCATGGTAAGTATATTGATCAATGATTTTTTATTGCCATTTACTTGCATGTGATATGAATTAAGGTTGATTTCATTGAATTTCACTATAGAATGACTGGTGTGAGAAAAAGTTCAAGATAGGACTTTGATCATTGGAACGATCCAAACCAATAAGTTGTTTGATTCAACTAAATTTAGTGTCTTTGTGTGATAAACAACATATAATTAGCCTTAGTAGTGATGAATTTCATCTAAGGTTGAAAGAAATTAAAAATTGATGAATTGAGAAGAGAATTCGAAGTGGAACAGTGAGATATACGGCCAGGTACATGCCCATGTACCTGCCCATGTTGTTTAGAGAAGAAAAGAACAAGTTAGGAAGGTCATGGCCAGGTACACACCTGTGTACTTACCCATATACTTGGGTGTGTAGAATGATAGAAGTTTATAGAAAGGTACACAGCTACAGTACACGGTTGTATTCCCTATTGCACTCATGTACAAGGCCTACTACATAACTATGTACCCTAAGAAGCTTTTTCATTTGTTTTCTTTTCCATTTTCTTGTTTCCTTTAACCCTAAACCCTAGCTTGACTCTAGAAACTCTATCAAAGGTAAGGAAAGCAACTTACCAATAATCAGGTAACAAAATCAGATAATTTAGATGATATTCTAGGCTAGTACTAAGGTTAACTATATTGTTCTTTGTTAGGTTTCAGTACAACTATTAGGCAAGGATTAGTTGCGTTTGATACCGGCCTTTCACGTGTGTGCAATCTTGTGTGCTACTTGTACTTGTTAGAATAGTTAAGAAATTGGAATAATTGGTATATCGGGTTTGATTAAGTTGTTTACTGGTTGTGCTTGACCCGGCCTAAGAGCTTGTAGTGGTAGAACCTTAGGGAGCACTTGTTGATTAGTATATGGCGGTGTCTCTTATGAATTTGCATACTGAAATGATTCAATAGACTTAGGTACTCATGAATGTTGAGCTCATAATGGCAGTTCATAACGCCGTACTATGTATTATATCTATATATGGTGTGGCGGCATCATGAGCACCCCTCTATTATTTGAAAACTAATTCAAATAATAACTTGTTGTTTGATTGTTAAGTTCTGGTGTGATTCAAGAAATGTTTGATCATGCGTATGTGCTTGTGGATTATATGTATTAGAAATTAGCTCACTTTTTAGGGATCATTTTTTTAGCTACAAGTATAGATGATTATGCCTCCAGTGACAAGGACTTAAGGTGCAATATAGAGTATTTTTTTTACTATGAGACGAGATGAGGAATGCAACTAAAGTTCTTAACATCACTGGGAGAATGATTACTGTTGAAGTATGATAGGATAGTTATTAGTTAGAATTTTAACTGTTTCTAGCTTTTATTATAATGTGCCAAGATCATCCTTAAAGCAATTTATGGTTTGTAATAAGACCCAGTTGGATCATCATGAATGATTTTGATTGAATTATTTCAATTGTAGTTAACAGTTATTGAAAATTACATATTATTAGCTAGTTAAAAGCTTTAACGTATCTTTACCTTATAGGATGCATGACAAGTTATGGTGTCCCTAGACTAGGGCGTTGCAATATCTCATAGAATCTTCAAGCTACTTAACTTGTCCTTCGAAAGATTTAGACAAAATAACTAATAAGGATAACTCAAATGCAAAACATTAGAATCAATTTCCCATTTAACTATATATAACCTTACAAATACTAACACTAATAATAACCATACAAACATTGCTACATTTTTCTTTATTACAACTAACTATATGAAAAACTAAATAGTTAGCTGGAAAAGTTAAAAAAATAATAATACTAATGAAGAAGAAGCAAGAAACAAATTAGCAATTTTTAAGTAATGATTAACTTAACAAGATAAAGAATAAGTTCCAATAACCCTTTTTTTCACATAATAAAATCGTTATAAGTACTTCATCAACTTCCATAAAAGGGTACAAGTTATTTGGACAGATTCCACACATGAAACCCATGCATTGTAATTTTGATAATGTAATTATTAGTAGATGCATTATTCAATATAAGAAAAAAAAACTTTCTTATATATGCTTCATTCTTTCAAAAAATCGAAAATTTTCTTTAATAAGTCAAATTTGGAGTGAAAAGAGGGCACATAACAAAATTAAAGAATTTTATTACTAAATTTCCAATTTTCATTCATAAAATAAATAGTCAAATATATATAACCTTCACTCATGCAAGTTGTCCATAATTTAAAAATCAGACAAACTCTACCAAAAAAATTTTCCAATACCTTTTTTAAATTCTCCTTTTCAATTAAGTAAAATTTCCTCACATTTGATGTGGTCATGCTTTTAGAGATAGAAATATAATCAAGGTTGAATACGTGATAAATTATACAATAGTCCTATGTCCAATAAATGAAAAAGAAATATTGTGTTCAATTATTGCCATTGATTTCATGATCACCTTTAAAAAGAACTTTTCTTGACATTGACTTTCCGGTTGATCAATTATCAAATTGCTCACATCATGATACCTGGGAAACAAACAACACTTTTTGCGTTTGTCAACCTAGAGTTGATGTTCCATAATATATTCTGTCTTGCACTCATTACATCGAACTCTTTCTTTACTGTTCTTTTTTCTATTCTTATCTTTGTAAAAGCTTGCCATACTGCAGAAGTGTTGGATAATAAAGTATTGCTGATACTATCACAGCAGAGAAACTGAGTATATAATATGAATTTATATGCTAGCTTTAAGATAATAATTCCCAAGAATCCCTTTTATTGCATCAGCCTAGTAATGAAGCAAAAGCACCAAATACATCTTCTCTTCTATATTCTAAATCTAACCACTTGTTTTTTTCCTTTTATTTTTGTTTTCCTTTTCCTATACTATGCGTGATATTGATATTATTTATTTCCATAAAATACATTTATAGGAAGCATTCCTCCATTGCATCCAACAATCCTTTTTAACCTTAGAAAGATTGGTTAGGGATTGAGAATATATATCTCTTTTCGTTTCATTTAAATTTTATTCTTTCACTTGCACACTTCCTTTCTGCACTATGAAAATGGCATATTATTACCAATCATCCGCCACTATAGGAAACAACCAACATTGCATCCAAACGCACGTAGTCGAATTATATTTCATGTGATGCCAATATTTAGAAGATTCACTTAACGGGCATGAAACCAATTTTTGGTATTTAATTATTTGTTTTAGACAAGCATTACATTTTTATAAAACAAATAGAAGAAACTTATGAACAAGAGAACGTAATGTGATCTGAAAGGTATTCACCAATCATCAAAAACACTAATAAAAAAGGAAGAAGAAGTACATAGTGGTTGATAGAAGATCAAAAGAGCGGCAGTGAGGAGTGAGGATGATGAGTGACGACAACGAGGTTGCTTCGGGCCCTCGATGGGGAGATGATGACAAGATGCTTGAAACTACCAAAGAGACAACTTTGGGCCCTCGGTGGAGATCATTTAACCTATTTTTTTAAACAAGTTGACAAACCTAAATCTAATCTATTTTTTTGAGCAAGTTAAGCATGTTGGTTTCTTTTGTACAACTCTACGTGACAATAAGCATTTTTTGAAATTTTGTAATATCTTTTTTTTTTTTATGAATCTTATGGAATTATAATGCAAACCTCAAGAACTTGTCAGGAGATCCAGCAACAATATACTGTAACAATTTCTCAAGACTTTTAAAAAATAGGTTTGAATTTTCAATTTGTAATATTTATGATTCGAGAATCAACGATTTATGAATTTAGTTATAAATCGTTGGTTATAATAAATTAAGAACGGCATAAAACCTCAACTTGTTGGTTATTAAGAACTAAGAATCTCCATATAAGTTAAACTCACAAGAATAATATAATCTTATTTTAGTTTTAAAATCTTAATAGAACACATTAAAAAAAAATCAATCCCAAAAAATTTTACTAAAACAAAAGACTCTTATTTATTGGTTTATGATATAAAATAAAATAATAAAATTTTTGGGAAAGAATAATTTGGAAAAATCAAGACACACCAAAAAAATCTATTACATGGACTTAAATGAAAAATAAATAAAACATAATATTGCTTAAAAGACAAAAAAAAAATGGCTAAAGTAAGTCTTCTTACTGCACGGAAATAACACTAACCATCTTGATTTCAAGTTCCACAACCATCTTCAAGTCATTTTTGACGTTGTTCAAGAACTTGCTACAAGACCTGTTGAATTCCTTTTGAATCTTCTTAGCTTTAGCGTATGTAATTAGACCTTGAGTGAGCTTCAATTAATCTAAAAAATCAATAGGCTGCGATTCTCCATCAAATGACTTACATTTATATAATTTTATGTAGACATCCTTATTTGTTTTCCTTAAGCTACTCCTTCAAAATCATTAAAGTTAACTACTTAGAGCCAATAACCCTATTTGATCAGTCATATAAGTAGAATTTTCCAACCCCACATCAATTTTTTATTTGAGATTTTGTATGATGGAAAATTTTTTTTGTCTTCTTCCTTATTATTTGGCATCATCATTAAACTTCCACTAGGATGGAGTGCTCCCCCCATCTCAATTAATGTGTATTTGGCCAAGAAAAATAAAACATCAACAAATGATGGTCCAAGCAAGAGTGTAAAAGAACCTAATCGAGGCATACAATATAGAAGTTGAGCTCAACACTAAAATTCAAAATTCACATTAGACTCATGCTAGACCAAGCTTAAATTTTTTAAATCTGACTCAGTTCAAAGAGTAACTCAACAAGCTCTAACTCAATACCATTATTGAAAACATTATATTTTTTTAATTAAATTTCTATTAAAACTTGAACTTTATTTTGATCAACAAAACTTGGTATATACTTAAACTTAATTTGAGCTCAATTAGGCTCATAAGCCCATTGAGTTAAAATAGTTTCAAAGTCAAGCTTTGACTCAATAAGCTATTTAAACTCACTTTTGTCTAAACTATAGTTTCTAATTTGATAACAAATGGCTTTTATTAATGAGAGAGTACAAATCTTGGGAAGAGATGAAAAGGAAAAAATTATTCCAGAAAGCTCAAATAACAATCCTCACATTTTGAGGGAAAGGAAAAAGTAAAACGTTTAGTCGGAAACATCTCAGAACAAACGTAATATGTCATTTGCTATACCTGTTAAGAAGCTGAAGTTTCAAAGTTGCTGATTGCTTAAGTATATATAATGGCAAATTATAATTCTATGTATCTGTATAGCTGTTTATTCCTCAAATTTCCATGATCAATCTCAAAATCCTCAAGAGATTATCAAAGAATGCAGGGGCGGCGCTTCATGTGCCAAACTGGGTGTAGATATTCAAGTCACGAAACTAGCCACATGAAGAAAGTTGACCATAGTGTTAGTGAAACCGAAGCCAAGGCATATGTCCACAGCATTACAACAGAACACTCGCTTTCTCCAGCTCCAAACAATTGAGTAATAGTTCCTGCAGATTTAGGATTCAACAACTCAGTTATTGCAGCGACTATGAGGCAACATGGTAAAATATGAAAGCTACTAATTTATCGCGATTTGATCAAGAAATAATTGGATAGTGGGTGAGCAGTACTTCTCAGTACACAGTTTAACTTGGCTTTAGGAAGGATAGAATATGCTCCATTTAGTGGGTGAAAGTGCACATTGCAGTGGGGGAACAAAAGGTTCTTGCGTACTTACCTATGTTCATTGCAGGAGGAAGTGCATAATGTAGTAAGAGAACAAAGATATACAATGGATCTGGTTGCAACAGGCCTAAACGAAGGGCGCTTTTCACAACCACCATACCGAAGAGTGGCAGAAGTATATATCGAACTGCTATGATGCCAACAACCAAAGCCGGCGAAATCCCTCTCCCCTTTAGTCCTAAATGAAATTACAATCCAAAGCACCAAGTTGTCAGAGATTAGTAAAAAAAATAAAGGCAATGCTTCTTTTCCCCTCTATTTTTGGCAATACAAATTGAATAACTCTGTTATTTTGCTACCTCTAAGAAGATTTCCTCCCATGATCAAGGTAACTGCTGGAATTGCAGCATCCCTGCAAATTATACATTGAAAATCAATTACTTTATCAACCAGAATTCTGCTTCATTTTGCAAATATAAGACGAAGTTCGACGTGAAACAAGAGCATCCTTGCTAAGGTCTATTTTGCAAATGCATCAACTTGTCGCCATAGAGCCACAGTAGGAGTGTGAAATGAATATGATTCTTAGAGCCAAATTCGATTACTTAACTATGATAAATTGATTTTACTCATAAAGTCATGAACTTAAACATTTTTGAGACTCGAAAGTAAGACACGTTTTCTATAGCAAGTACATCAAAAGATCAGCAAATGGTATGCTCAGACAATTGCTTTCCTTATGATGTCTTTTTTAACTTTGATTAGCATACAAGCAACAGGAAGAAACTTCTATTCTTCTAAATGAATGTTATACTTGACCTTTGGAATCTTTCCTCTTATATTTCTTATTCATAATCTTACAGGTCGATAATTAGGAAAAATACCCCAGTAAAGAAGCCGAGTCCTCAATGACACGAAGGGGAGCTTCATTTCCAATCATTAAATTTCGGATGAAGGGAACTCCACCAATGAGAAATCCAACAGCCTGAAAAACAAAACATCGTTTAGTTCAATCAACAAGGCGGGGTAAGTTAATTAACAAAAATCAGCAGGCAAGGTCAATCCTGATAGATTAAACTCTAGCTTATTAGATGTCCATGCTCTCATTTGCTTGTGGGCTGAGATTTTTAATCAAATTGAATTTAGCTCTACAACCAACTGATCTAACAAATTAAGAAAATAGATACAGTGTGTATTTTTATTTTTATTTACTTAATAGATCCAGTTCCAAACTTCCAACTAAAAGTGAATGGAGTGGCATAATTTACTAAGTGGCTAATCAGAAAAATACTTCCAAGTTTCACAATGTTCACTAAGCTACTTCATATACCATTGGTGAAAGTCTATCTCATTATGTCTTACGAACCTATCCTTAGTGATCTTATACGTTACAATGGAGTTTGTTTTTATAGATGTTCAACAAGCAGCGACATCAAAATGTATTCCAAAATGTGATAATTTAGTTTTTCACTCCATTCCGAGCATTTCAATTAAAATTTCTCTCCTGTGACAAGTTTTAAAAACAAAGTAATAGGAAAAACAAGAAAATGTAAGTAAAAAATGTGAAGGTGGGAGATAAACTGATACCGCTCCGATAGTTGATGGTGCAAACAGAGATTTCAGGTTCATCATCCTTGAAAGCGTTGCGAAAAGCTTCTTAGTCTTGTCAAATAATGACACCTGCGATGGAACTCTGGAAATGATCAAATAAGACTTGTCCCAGTTGCTTTTTGTATTATATTTGATTTTCACAGAGCAGTGACTGGGAGATATCATAAGAATCACAAGGAAGCATAGCATAGGTCTAGATGAGGTGCAAACAACCTGCGGTTTTGCATCCGAATCTGTGGAAGGAGGCATTAGGATATAATCATCATCATCCATGGAAGAACATTTATCCCTTGGAAGAGGTGATTCAAAGCTGTCAAGTAGAGGCTTTTGCGCTTCCATCACGGATTTGACATCGTCAGCTGTCTCCTTCGTTTCTGGCTCTTTGGGAATGTTAATTGAGGAAGAGCGCACAATGTTGTAAACGTAAGACCACAAAAAAACTGCTCCTAGCTGAAGAATTGCAAAACAAATAAATGAATAAAAATAGAAAGAAACTATCTATCAATCATCTATTATTGTAATTAGAGTTCATACCGCCATGGAAAGTGAAGCATAGGCCAATCCATAACTACGGCAAACATCAGGTGCTCCGAAAGGACTTCCATTTTCTTTACATACTGCTGGGATGATAACAATCGGCAAATTTCCCAAGTTTCCTGCCAATTCCATTGAAAAAAACACAAACTAATTCATGAGATTCGTCAATAAATGCAAATTACAAGCTGGTTCGCCGTGAATTTTGAAATGAGCTGCAACAACTTTTGTCATCCAACTGCTAGAACCTTTTGAAAAATGTTGTGAAACAATGAACTTCCTACTTAAGGATCACATCCCTGTTGAGGCCATATATTCAACTAAACAGCCACAAGATCCCGAATCTATATCTTAAATCCTGATTATTTAGTACTAATGTTGGATTTGTAAAATGGGTGCATCAGTGGACAAAAGATTATTCAAAATTAAGTGTCATGCTATGTTGTGTATTTCTTATGCTAATCTGTCTTGTCTTTCCTTATGTTGTGCTGTCATGATAACCAATCGCTAGCTACGGACAACGATAAGCACCGAACGTGAAAATTGAGTTTGGAGTCTAGAAGAAGCTGATCTACCTGCAGCACAGCAACCTATAACAAGCCCTTTCAAGTGTTTCGGAGCTCGTGCAATTTTAGTAAGTATCCATCCAAGTGCCGAGCCAACAACAAATGTGATGAAGACATTTATTGGCATGAACCACCTGCAACAATACATCAGAGAAGTATATCATTGTTACTTTCGGGAACAGCAAATCCTGGAATAAGACTGAATCAACATGACAAAAATATTCTTTTTCAGGACACTATAAGCCTAACCCATCAATTCCACCGGCAGTACTAAAATCCAATTAAATGCTACACAAATGTCAATTATTTCTGCAGTAGCCTCATTAGGATGCGTCAACTAGTGGCACTTGGTAAAGGTGGTAGTGCAGGCAAAGGTAGGAGTCAATGGCTGACGGCCCGACAGTGATATCACCATCATCCGTGGCTGACTGCTAACTTCGCCTTCCACCACCACTTGCTGCGGAAAGCCACAAGAACACCTCTTTGACGTTGCTAAGATCAATTCGACGACTATAAGGAATAAATTACAGTAACATGAAAGAAAATCCTCGGAAAATAATTTTCGCCGAAACAAAAGCAATATTAAATACTAAACATGATGAAACTTACAACTTAATCATGCTGTCAAGAGTGATTGTTCTAGCCAGGTTACTTCCCACCAGAGCCGGATTGAACACGAAAAACGCCACCTACCGTAGCCAAAAACTTCAAATTCTAAGTAAATTTCGCACTCGAAACCAAGATACATAGCATGAACTCATGCATCTAACATAGCATACCCTATTCATTTGCTTTCTCATAATTTCTCCCATGACATCAACACTTTCAAGAGCAAGATACAATCCTATGCCAGTTATTATAAGCACTTTCAGAACTGGCATAGAAGCAACCAGAAAAAGATCCAGAAACCCCATTCTTATTATTTCTCCAACTTCTCAAATGTCTCTTCTAGTCCTGCAAAAACAAACATGTAAAATGTAGCTAGGCCTTCACAATGTATGCAATGTAGACATCCAACATAGACCCAAAAAAATAAAAAGAAATTTTCAAAAAATGACAAAAGAGAATACAAGTGAATCAGAAATCCCTACATGGAAATGAAAAAACTTACTCCTGGGGCAGGTCTTTTCTTATGAGTAAAAATATAGAACTGAATTATAGGATATGCATAAGCATGTGAATAAAAAAAACACTAGCATTAATGTCTGGGCCGTACCTACGCTAAACTTTAGACAGCTTCTTAACTTTACATATAGAATTGTTAAATATAATATCCAGTCGAATTTTGGCCTATCACCTCTGTCGCCTTTAGAAAAATATTACATAACAACAGTTCATTGCTTAAATGGTAGAGAAGAAAATGGAATAGTAACTTTTAGCGATAACATCGAGTTACTTTAAACTTTAAATATAAATATATAAATACGGAAATTTCGGATAGCCTGATGACTTGGTGAGCACAAGTGAAGGAAAATTCAAGGTTATAATGAGATAGACATACGAATGAGGAAAAAAGAAGTAGAGATTAAGAATAGAGACGTGTTTTATTTGTATAACACTACACCACCTAAAATATTGCTCTTTCTTCATTGTATATCGCTATGATAAAGTTATTTTAAGCATGTTTTAGTGGGCACGCACGCACACTCTTGACTGATATAAGATATATTAATCATGACACAGATATGTCTTGTCTTTCGAGTAATACCCGACGGCAAATACCAGAACCTCTTGAAAGCTAAACGACAACATGATGACGCTTGGTGCAACACAATGATCAACATCTTAAACATTGATTAGAATGCATAACTACAACGCTAAGCATCAAAGTTTACTTACCCAAAATATATAAAAGTTTAGACTTTATTAATATATGAATGGCTGGAAATGAATGAAGACGTGGAGTAGGAAACTTCATTTTTGCTACTTTATCTTTCATCCGGTGCAATCAATTTGTGTACTCATCATTAAATGCATTCATTTATCTTTTTTCTAAGACTGGTAGGTGATCTCTAACTATGTGGGTCCCAGCCTACACATTTCTTTGATCCATCCAATGTATGTTGCCAAAGTTATCAAATTGGATAACTTCGTTGTCATTCACGGTTCTTTCAATCAGTACAACAACAGGAGCAAAATTCGAGCCTACCATTCCTGATCAAACGATTATATTTATAGTAACTGAATTATAATATTATGACAACTCAAATTAAATTGAGACCAAAATATCTTGGAGCATTAGTTTAAGGGTTTAAAACAAATATATATATATATTTATTTTATACTTACCCGTGGGACATAATTTTCAAATTGTCTAGAGTGAAATCCAAAGCAAAATTTTTATTTTTGAACTCTATGTTTTATAAAAGTAGGAGAAGAGAATTGAATGAAGTAATATATTGGTACTCATGTCATGCGCGACCTCTACAATATAAAAATTTTATTGAAACAAGCAATATTAGTGGGTGCTCGAAAAAAAATTAAAAAAGAAAAGGAAATTTGTATCTCAAAATTTATTAAGGTCATACTGCACATGACTTATTTTTCTCAGCTATAATAGCATGGATTGAATTCTATAAGTAAACATGAACATATTAACAAAATTCCGACTTTCGTTAACATATCCAAACAAGAAAACTTTTGATACATTCACAGATTTATCTTTCTATATATTGTTATCGCTTAATCAATATAGGACAGCATGAAAAATGAGCACTATAAAGAAAAGGCTAAGGATGAATAATTAGGAATGCGACATAGGCCACAGAAGAAGGGACCAAAAGGAAGAAGCAGAAGGGGGGAAGGATTCGACATGTGAAAGAGAAATAAGTCCACCATGCCTAAGTTGTCACAATACGTGAGAAAGCAACATATCTTTAATCTTTTTCACCTGGGAAGCTGTTGTTTTGCAGGCAATTTCATGAAATGCAAGCCTTGGAGACATGTAATGGTATTCCCTTTTGTCTTCTCTGGGCTTCAAATCATTGGATTCCCTACTTATTACCTAGGAACGAAATTAGAAATAGCAAACCCCAATTCAACCCTCATGAGCAACCACGAAAGTCCTCATCAATATATTGCCTAAACCGTACCAACCTATTTAGTCGGTACAAATCTTTGATATATTGGAGCATTAATTGCTTTTTTGGTTGTTGATGAAACCGGAGCAAATGTGAAAATGATCTGTATCTGGTTGTGTAAATGTTTGGTCCAAATATGTCCTGCATTTTTCATCTACGTAAATTACGGGAAGTTAGGTTCATTTTTTTTTTTTGTTTTCTTGTTTTGGAGTTCGCAGAAAAAGCAATGTGTACATTGGAAATCTTACTTGCTCTTCTCCGAGGCTACAATATTCGGTTGATATCGTTTCATCTTACTAGAAATGTCAATGGGTCGAGTTTAGGACGGGCTCATTAAAACCCGAACTTGACCCAACAAAGAAGTTATAAGACCAAAACACACCCTAACATGATAGGTTTTTTTTTTTTTTACCCACCCTGTCTAACAAATGAAGCACCTTGAACCCAACCTGATCCCAACCCAAACGGCAATTAATTTTATTTTTTTTATACTTCAACTTATTTTCATGTGTTATTTATTTAATTTATTATTAATTTACTTATGATGGAAAGAAGAAAGAAATCAAATATATAAATTATAAATATAAAAATAAAATAAAATATATTGATTATAAATTATATTATTATTTTATTATTTAAAAAATTATTGAATCGAATTTTCTCATTAGATTTTTTCTAAATCTCATAATTCAATTTTAAATTCTATCGAGTTTTATTTTATTTTTCAAAACCTGATCCCAAATCTAATAGAATCAAACTCTATAAGGTTTTTATTTGGTCGGTCAAGTCTAATATCCTATTACAACTCATCTCGATTACATTTCTACGTCTCACATGTCAAAATCTTTAATAATTGAGTTATAGAACTTGATGCAAGTTGCTCATTTCCAATTCCATCAATAAATACTGATTTTTACTCAATCTAAGTCACATTATGTACATAATTAAACTGTGAAAAGCCACATTACATGTTTATAGTATGGTTTTGTTTTTTTTTTTTGAATTATTTAAAATGGTTTAGTTTAATACTTATTAAATACAAATAAACATATAATATAGGTAATATTTATAATTATTTTTTTGTTTTATGGTGTTTTCTTTAAGATAAAGCAACATATCACGTGGCTGTAGCCTGTATGTCAATGTGTCGGTATCCGCACATCTTTGACTATACATCAAAGCAGGTTTGGCAATCTGAAAGATTTACTATCATATCAAAAGGTGTCAGTGCCAATAATGATTTCAAATTTCAATGGGGATCAACATATTTTTTTCCCTATATCCAATCTTTATGTGGGTTGACTCCCCCTTTGCCTTGCCCCGTCCGCCGTGAAGGAACAAACCCATTGTCACGACACAGGCTTTTATGGCATTCTTCACATGCCATATGGACTCTACAAATAAGTGGAAGTTTTCAGTGGTGATAGTTTTTAGGGTGGTTTTGGTAAATTTAAATATTATTTATATTTATATTTCCCTCATCCTATATATGGTCGATTACTAATTTATATTAATAAATATTTTTTTCTTTTTATTTCATCCCACCATACTCATAGTCATATGAATTTTAAAATTATGGCATAATTCGACTGTATAGAACAAAAATAAATAGGCTATGAGTTTTTAAGAATATCTATTAATAAATATGTTTAAAGTATATATGAAAATTCTATTAAGGTCAATGTATGAATGGTAAATGGCTAGACACACAATCATCAGCACACATGGGTTCATACTTGGATCATGTGAGCATGGCCATGCAAAATAATTTTGCTTGCTTGAATTTTGTTTATCATGAGCATTGATTCACTAGGCATAATAATGTTGATGTAAACTCGATAATAGATCAAAATTCATAAGTATGCACTTCAACAATGCACAGTTCCACTTATCAAGCCTTTGGGATAGACATCATGGGCAAGCCTCCATTTATACACAATCACTCATGGGAAGATTTCTAATATTTGCATAGAAATATGAAAATTTTTATTGGGTTTCTTAACAAGAGCTATTAGACACCTATGAATATTTGCCTCTTTTAAATAAATAAAAGTAATAAATTCTTAAAGATAACAACCAAAAATTAAAAAAAAAATAAAATAATGAGTCATACCCCTTCTAACTCCTCTTGATTCCATCCATGTGTGAGAGCAAAGTATATTTACTTTATATATAGGACAAGTTAGACACAGGAAAAGATCTAACCTGGACTCGATCCATCAGTACACAAGTCAAGGGACAATTGAACCAATCCTTCTTTTTTTTTTCCCTTTTTTATTTTTACTTTTTTTCCTTTGAAACTTTTTTTCACATGAAATATTAATCCACCATTTTTGAGACAATTTCTATTTGTGAAAGTAGTAATAATGAAATGTTGTCCAATTTTATGATATGCAAAAAATAATGTTTATTTTATTAATTAGTGGCAAACCCCGTACACGTGGGGGAGGAGGGGATACTAATTCTAAATTTTATTGATTAATTAAAGATATTATAAAAAAAAAAGGGAGGGCTGGGGGGGGTGGGGTGGACATTTGGCCTTACCTCTTATACACAATTCTTAGACCCTACAAGTAAATAACAAAAATAAATAAAAAGTATTACTTTCCTTACAAATTATCTCTATCCTACTGCAAAAAAATAAATCAAATAATACTACTATCTTACAAATTAGTTTTGCTTACACTACAATTGCACAATGAAAATAAACATTACTCCACCGAGGGGGGTCATGTGCTCAAATTCTATGGGAGACATCATTAAATCCTCTAAATGCTCGTTGGTAAAGTTGTGGAGGTCTTAATTTTTCACGTAAAAAGATTGCTCAAGTTCTCGTCGAATAGAATTTCTCCTATAACCTTTTTCAGAACCCCCCTCTTACTAGAAGATGAATCATGGAAGAAACTTCCTATTTTTTAATAAGTATAAAAATAAATACTGATATTAAAAAAATGTAATTTGAATATGTGATTACTGAAAAAAAAAATACACTAAGTGGAAGACAATTATATAGTTAAAAAAAAAAGATAATAAAAGTACTCGCAAGTTAAACAAATTAAAGAATGTGAAAGCATAGAAATAAACTGAGTGGAGAAGTGAGCAAATGAGAGTACAAAAACGAAGTGAGTGGAGAAGAGAATGACCTTTTTTTTTTCCGTTGCGTGGAAAACTCAATGAATGCACAGGCAACATATATATAGCCTCCTCATAAACGTTCAAATTTTTCAAAACAATCAAAATTTTCTCCTGTTTCACAATGTTCAAATTTAAAATTTTTCACATGTAACTTTGGTAAAGGCTACAAGCCTACTATTTAAAAAATTATCAATGCTCTTCATTGCGTATTTTGAATACTACTGAAGTTAAATTAAAAAAAAAAATCACACATGCAATTGTCAAAGGTTGTAAGCCCACTTCCCACTTCTTATTACTTGCTTTGATTTTTGCTTCAAACTTTGTAGAGTTTGTCTTATGGTTGCTTTTTCCCTTGTGTGTGCGTGTGTTTTTTTTAAGTAGGTTAACTCACCGGTTTGGCCGAGTTACAACCTAATCCTAATTGAGCAACCGGTTCTTAATTTGCTTAACCAGCGAATCCATTGCCAATTTGATCTAGCCCTTTCACATGTTTAGGATGAGTATCTTACTGTAATAAAATCCATAAACATCAAGTCCTCATGAGAATAGGCTCACTAGTCATAAACTCTAGTCTACAAGTCCCCTTGTCCCAATCCATCCCACCCTAATAGGGGTAGACCAAGGGGGTAGCCAATAGGGGCCCCAGCCCTATACTCGAAAAAATATTAATTGTTAAAATAGATCAAGAAGGGAAAATGATATATTATATGTATCTTTTGAAAAAAAATTAATAAAATATTGTAGATAACTAACTAGTTAAACATGTGGTTTTGTTAATAAGAGGTCTTGGGTTCAAATGACATAAAAATCATTTTACTTTTTCAAAATTGTATTTATTTTATATTACTTAAATAGTATTATTTTTCTGTTTTTGGTTTTACTTTATCAAATGAAAATTAATAATCAATAACATTAAATGTCATTCATTGAAACTATAATAGCATTCTTGATTATTTTCTGTAAAATTTAACATTTTCTTTCTAATTGAGTATTAAATAATATCAAGAAGCACTCAGTTAAAGAAAAAAAAAGAAGAAGGTAAGATCGACCCCCTTAACTAAATGATTTTGGATCCACCCTAATCATATGAATTTTGAAATTAAGTCTTACTATATAAGGGGAAAAAAGGCTAACAAAAAATTATGAGTTTTTTAAGTGTTGAGAATGTTGAGATGATATAAATCAAGTTTTGATAATAGCAAAACAATATATGAAGTGTTTGTATGTGTTTATGTTTAACTATTACATAAGCTTGCAAGAGAAATACTTTGCGATTGTAGGTTATATAAAATATAGTTGGAAGGTTGTATTCTAAAGGAAACTTAGAAGGAAATAGATCAAGAAGTTCAAAATAAAGTAGAACACATCGGAAGAAATTTAAGGAAGTTTGAAAAGCTTTAATAGAAGACATTATGATAAAAACAAACATCTTTCCAAAGGTGTTGTGTAATAAAGGTGTTCGTTTCATTAAGTTGGATTATGCATATCCTACGGATTCTTACCATTGAAGACAATTCACAAGAAAGAAAAGGTAATTATTTGTTGGATAACAAAAGGAAAGTCAACAAAGCATTTTCAAGAAAATTGATCAAAGATTAAGGCTTACCATATTGAAGCAGCTAAAGCAACAATTCAAATAAACTAGAGCATTGGATAGAATAGTATAAATACCATAGCAAAATCAACAATAAAATAATGTACATAGATAATAATAAGAAAAGCAAAAAAGAGTGAAAAATACAATATACTTTATCATGAGCTAATTTGAGAGGATTTTGAATTATTTTCCTTGAAAAAATTAATTCATAAAACTGATTGGGATTGAGAATTGTTCTTTGTAGTTTTGTGAAAGTTAGCTAAGTGTGAAGCTAAGCAGTATAGAGCAAAAAAGTGATTGTGCCTAAGAGACTTGACTTATTATAATCTAAATTAATACTTGCCAAAAGGCAATTGAAAAGGGATTTCAAGTTTAATCAAAATTTAATAAACTTGGGCCCATAAGTTTCCTTATCCTAATCCAATCCACCCATAATCATGTGAATTTTGAAATTATGACTTAGTCTTGCTATTTAAGGGGAAAAAAAGGGTTAATAAACAACCTATGAGTTCTCAAGAATATTTATTAATTAATATGTTTGAAGTAGACATACAAATTCATTTAAGGAACATGTAGAGATGACAAATGGGTAGGCACACAAACATCAACACACATGGACTCATGCTTGTAACATGTAAGCACGATCATGAAAAAAAAAAAAAAAAAATCACATGCCTGAACCTTACTTATCGTGAGCACAGGCACACTAGGCATAATAAGGTCCATTTAGACACAATAATGTACCGAAATTCAAATGTGTGCACTTTAACAATGCATGGTTCCACTTATCAAGCCATGGAGACAAATATGATGTGCATAAACCTCCATTTATATATAACCACTCAAGGAAAGTTTTTAAATATTTGTATGGAAATATCAAAAAAAAAATTATTGGGTTTTTTAATGAGTGCCTATGAGTATTTACCTCTCTTAAATAAATAAAACTAATAAATTTTTTGAGATGCCAATTAATAAAAATCTTTAAAAAAAAAAATCAGGGTCACACCCCTCTAGCTCCCCTGCATTCCATCCATGTGGAAGAGCAAAGCAATATCTACTTATAGTACGAGTATCTTACTCTAGTAAGATCCATAAATGTCAGGTCTGCACTAAAATTTTCGAAGGGAAAAGAGATTAGAAATTAGGTAGGAAGATGGAGCATGGACAGTACGCAAGAAAGGTTGAACTTTGAAAGGCAGTTGCATTGCATTGCATGCATGGAATTCACAGAGTATGGAGAGTCGTAAGATTCGGCGTCGTCGTCTACAGCTACGGGTCGACGAAGCACGCAGTGTCTTCGCACTCAGCGCATACAGGTGCAGCCCATGACGAGCTTGTCGTGTTGCATTACGAATAATAAATTTGCGTGTGTACGGTTACTATTACCATGGAGCTACATGTGATCTCCGTGATTCTTAACGAAGGTGCAATGGAGAATCAGTTAAAAGACCATGAGGGTTTTCTGGTTTCATCTTTTTGCCACTGTGATTGTCTCTTTCTTTTCGTGGACTAAAGCTGTCTTTTTTTCCTCTCTTTCCTATTCTTGTTGGTATTTACTTCTTCCATGCCATGCACACACACTCATATGGGAAACTGGGTATGACACAAGCAGATCAATCTGTGCCTATCGACTTTTTTAATATATATATTAGCATATGATACACCCATATTGCGAGAATAAAATTATTTTTAATATCTTATTAAGAATATTTTTTAATATATTATATTCATAAATATGAGTACCTTATTATGAAGCGAAGTTGGCTTAATAAATAAAAGAAAAAAAATCATAATTTAGCAACCCTTTAGTAAAAATAGGTGATTTAATTTTGTAAAAGTTAAATACTTAACAATATGTATATAATTGTTGCCTAAATGTGGCATTACTCTGAAAAAAAAAAAAAATCTTTAATAGGAATGGATATGAGTGGTGTAACTTGATGAGTAAATGCTCCACCTTTTAATAAATTAATGAAAGACCTTTAGATCAAAGATAGTTAGATGAGCAAGAAAGCACTAATTGAATAAGGGATATTGTATTAAATGCATTAGGTAGTTTGTGTATTGCCACATGGATTATTTTCATTGATAGAATATTTAGAAAAATAAAGATCAAAGACCCCAAATAGGTGTCTTTTGTTTAAAGAATATAGATATAATGTTAAAGTTACTAATGGCTTGACAATTGAGTTCTTTTTTTAAAAAAAAAATTACACATAAAGTTTGATATTGTTAAATGTCATCTTTAATTAAATTTTTACTTATTAAATTTAACCTTACTTATAATTATATTATTTGTCACTTTATCCATTAAAAGATGATGAAGGTTAGTGAATTTGATAAGTAAAAGTATAATTGAATATAACATACAACTTTAAATTTTAAGTATAAAATTTAACATATAAAAGTTTGATGAGTATGATTTTTTTTTTTTAAAAAAAAAAAGAATAATTTAAGTGATGATCGTGATATTATTCTTTTTTTTTTTTTTTTCCCTTTTCATTCTTGACTTTATTTTATGTGGATTTTGTTAGGAGTTTAGCGAAGTAGTCGTTATCGGGATACATCAAACTACGGTTTTTAAGGTGTCTCTATATTATAATTGAATACTTAAGTATATGAAGGAATCGGCTTTTTTAGTTTATTAATTTTATTGCCTAGTTTTTTTTTTTTTTTCAATTATTGTTAGAAAGGCTATCGAGATGGATTTTTCCAATGAGCAAATACTCATCTCTTATTAGCAGCTCTATATGATGAAATTTGCATTCTCTAATACATTTTTATTTATTTGAGGAAATGTGTAACCAATATATTAAAATTTTGAAATTCCTTTTAGTGATTATAAGTTCTGTCTATCAAATTCAATTATCCGTTGTCTATAGAACATACGTTTAACTAACAAATATAGTTCTTGACATGGGAACTTTTTGGTAGGAAGTTTTTTCCCTAAAATGGACTTCATAATGTTAATTATAATTTGGAAGCATAGATGCGGTTGCGCTTTATATATTCTTTGTGCTTGTTGGCTCGGATTTTCGACAATTTTCTCGTAAATTTTCTGACAAAACCATAAATGTCATGTATCAATCTTACTCGGTGGTTTGTATAAAAGAGAAAATATGTTTAAAAAGTATCCTTTGTATCCCTCTTCAGGATTGCTTTCATTTGATTTATTCTTTACTTAGTTCCTGTATCTTTGGAATATTAGCGATCCTTTGCGAAAACTAAAAAATCTATACAAATGAATCTTTTGTGACCCAAATCATGATAAAAGACAATGGATGAAAAATCAGGAAACAACACTTCGAATTGAACAACAAACCTAATTAACCAAAAGTGACTCCCGTGGGATGTTGTAAAGACTTTTCATCCGGCCCGAATTGGAACCAGCCAGGCCAGTCTCGGCTTAGCCTAAAAAACTCTAGATGGGCCAATGCCAGCATGGACTTGCACGAAGCTTTGTCCACATCATGGTTTGCCCTCATTGGCTTATTGTGCAAACATTGTACAATGTATTCTCACACTCTTCGAGAATAACTATGGATGCAGTAGCCGACAGATGATCATTGGGTAGAGGCTAAAAGTTGTCGGTATAGGCGAACTACAAATTAAACTTTCCACTTAAGAGATGTAACTTTGAGAGGAAGTATCATCATGGTTTTGATCGATACTGACTTACTGAGTTAAACTTGGATCATATGGTATGGCATGAAGTATGAGTTTCAAAATTATTAAAGGACTATAACGCCCTTGCGAAAAGATTTCACCCTTTTTCTTTTAAGGCCTATTTAAACTTAAAACTATTCTATTAAACTTAAGTTAAAAGGATAGAATTTGTGATAGATATTGCTTCAAACGACCTCCATCTAAGTAACCAAGCATGGGCATCTGCATCCTACTCCTTTGCCATCTATCAAGACCTTGGGTATATCTTAAGAAAATCCCTAAAGCAACGGTGATTGTTAGGCTATATCCATTCATTGATTTGCTGTCGATTACCCCATTGTTCAGGGATAGATATGTTCAATTTTTATAGGATTTAATTTTTAAAAACTAAACCAAACTTTTCAATTTTAAAAATTCTCTAACCAAACTAAAGCAATCGGAAAATTTTAAAACCAAACAAAACCAAATTGTTTGGTCTAAACTAAAATCAAAGGGCAGCACATATGTCACTACCCAAATCTGCTTATAGTTATACAAATACATGTTATATTATTACAGATTTATGCATGTGTATTGTAAAACATATCTTAATTTAAAAAAAAAAAACATATTTTAACTTTCCAAAGTCATAAACTTCTAAAACACTGCACATTCTCCCCTTGAAAAATGAATACACGAGAATATTTCATCTTATATAATATTAAATCAAGACTTTTATATAAATATATACTAATAATCATCATCATCATTTTGGCTAATTCATCATTCGATTTGAGAATTATTTTTTATAGTCAATCTTTCATTGGTGAACACAGGACAACTGGACAATGAATCAACTTCAAAAAGTTACAACAAAATCGAACACGGGACAAATCTTTCCTGGTTTGTTTGGTCTCTGTTTGTATTTAATCCAACGCCTAATGCTTAGTGCCCAATACATGTAATCATATTCTCTCTGTGTCTCTGGTACTCCTTTAGTTAACATCCGGTTCAAGTTCCAAAATGACTACCAAATCGAAGCTAAATTTTACCTAATGACAGAAATAAGCAGATCTGGGCCAGTACCTGGCATCTACTGCTGTCGGCTAACGTTATTTTGGTGTTGCTGTTTTGTGTTGGTGTTACTGGTTTTCTCTCGACAACCACCACCCCCCAGTAGATGGATTTACATTTTGAAGTCTTTAACATTACTTAAATCATGTGCCCGCTTAACTTTCTAGCTGATACGGAGGTAGTAGTGCAATGAAATCACAAACCGGAATTCTGTCTGTTGAACGCATTCATTAGATATTACAGTGCAAAGACACACACAAAGAGCAAGGAAAGAATGGAAAAACAAAAATCTTCAGCATTCTGCTTAAGGTATTTTTCAGTAATAACATCCTCAAGAAATTACACTCATGGATGCTAAAAATAAATAAATATGACAATAAAACACGCTATTGTACACCGACGAACCCACTGATGGAGACAAAAGATATGGGGTTGCAGTGAACAAAATACATTGCATATTACCTCTTGAGGTTGAACTCACAAAACTTCTCATTTTCACAACCTTCAAGGTGCGGAAACCATTGATGCCAAATCCAGCTCCTCATCAGAATCAATTACTTCCTCGTAATCATAGAAGGGGTTTGCCTGAGAAGACAATTCATCAATGGCCCTTGAGAATTACTTGAAACCAATAATAAGGAAGGTAAATTGGTCAAGATACTAGATATATATGATTTTTGCACACAATGGGCTCTCAGCCAACACATAAGGGGAGTATTGAACATTGAGCTACACGTTCATCTACTAGCTTAAAGTTTTAGCTGAGCTTGGTGTGGTGTCAACATTGAATTCTTTAAATATGATTAAATAATATTTTTGTTTTGGATACCCTGTGTGCATGGCCCAAAAAGCAGCACTATGTGCATAATATGAACATGTCTCATGTCATAAATTAAATGTGATACCTTTGGCCTAGGAGTAACTGCTTCAAAACTATGAAACTCGGGCTTGTCAAAACTAGGAGGCCTTAGTATAACATAAGCTCCCTTGTTGTTGTACCTCTCTTCGGTCGCCTGCAGCAAGGAAAAAAGCAAAGGCACAACTGGTCAAGAGATGGTTTTCATGGATTCATAGTTTACATTAATTAATAATTAGAAGACCAAATAATACGGAGAGAGAAATTTTCAGAATAAGATACTTTTCACACTATTTTCTTACTATTTGTATACTCAGAGGCAATTACAAATTGGCAGGAGCTGACAACATGGTCATAAGTAATCAATTCCCCCAGCCCAAGCAAGAAAGATTTTTTTTATAGAGAATGCATTCTATCGTGTTTTTCTTTTTTTCTAAAAGACAAAACAAAATGTAATCCTAATTGACTGACAGATCTAAAAATGGACTTTCACCAGATCATTCAAAGAAGTGCTTGAATTCCCAATACAAATCCATATATAGGAGGCATTATGAATCCTAGAGAGATGAAACCTATCACAGAGGTTCATACAAGGCATGGCTGCCAGGCTTAGAGGCAGCGCTGTGTTCTAGTGGCTATTATATTGTTGTTTCATCATTAAGTAGTTAGAAGATATTTTTCTTGTACTTCTAGGTGACTTAGAAATATCTAGAATGGTCCATAGCCGATTGATGGGGGTATAAATACTTGTATAGCTGATATTTTTTCTTTAGGCAGAAAGATTACTTTGTTAGCAGAATTTGAGCAAGTGTGCTCACAAGAGGCTTCATAACTGGAGTCTCTGTAATGGTTCTTTTGCTGCCATCAACAAAATAGCCTATTGTTTGCCTAATTCTGTAAAATCACATTGCCACCCAGGGGGTTGGTGTGAGACCAACCAATTGAATTTGTGAAACCTTTGTCTGATGGATTGGGATAAGATTGGGTAAAAAAGTTCCAATATCTTAGGGTAGAAGGAACTGAAGCAGCTGTAGATACCTGAAATTGTGGATAATCGGGGGCACTAAATACCGTTATCAACATCCCTGACTCCACCACATGATCTATAGTATATCCTTGATCCATTTTTCCAAGACCAGGTCGTTTTTCCCTTGCGTCAGGTCCCTCGTGTGACCTGATGATCATCTGGGGAAATAACAGCAGAGAATATCAGTCTACATCTCTTCATGCAAGCTAGCATATATAATATTTGGAAATGGGTACAGACACCAACACAAATAGATGATGTCAAAGATATAGTTGAAACTCAAATAAATTCCATAGTAGCAACAGAATATATATTTCAAAAAGCTCAAATAAAGACTTATGAGATCATTTATCAGATACCATAAGTCTCATAGGTACCTCGTAACTACTTTTGCCTCTCAACGAAAGCTAGAGTCCATATTAATTCTTGAGAGTGAATGATCCATCTTTGATCATGGCAATTCACCATATCGAGACAAAAGTTCAGCCACAGACAGAAAATGGAGTTCCTCCCTGGCCATCCATTTCGCATATATTACAGTGTGAATTTATATTTAAATGTAAACAAAATCAATTTATCCACCTATAGGGAGTTCCAATGTATTCAAAATAGGAAAAGGGTCATAAGCCCCAACTGGGCTAAAAATAATGAGGCTCTTCACATAGTCATGCAGTAAGTGTGGCAGCTTGTCATATATAAAAGCTCCACAATAGGACTTGACAAACTTAATGGTAATCACAGTATCCATAAAAGGAGTTAAAAGAATTTAGTTTTCTTTTCATATCTCATGAAGATCATAATGACCTCAGGGAATGTTTGCCAATATATGGAGTCCAATTACTTCAGTCAATGGAATGAGTTAGTGATCTAGAAACAATAATAAGCAGAGAACTCACATGCTAATTTTATCTATAAGGCTATATATACAAAGTCATAAAAAATTCATAAGCTCAAAGAGTACACCTGGAGTTATTCTGGCAGGTAAATAAACAAGAAGTAAAGAGCTATAATGGTAATTCTACGCCTCCAATCAAATTAAGTTAACAAGAGTAAGGTATGTGTCCAGCTAATCTTTTTAACTATAACTATATATGACGAACATTAAATGCAGCTTCTTTCCCCTGCTAACTTAAAATAGCATAATTTATGTGCATCAACAATTTACCTTAAGGTTATATCTCTTCAGAAATTCCTCTGTGCAGTCAGGACCCCACAATAGGCCAATGCCCCTCTCTTTATTTGGCGATAGACCAGGAGTCATTGACGGATCAGACCATAATACATCACCAGGTATTAAATTTAAGCCTTCCCAAGGTGGATCAAGAACAGATCTCCTAGCTTTAGATAACTCTAATAAGCTGCCAAGACATAACTTATTGTTTTCAGAGTTGACACTTACGCGACGGTTCTTCTTTCCCTTGGATCTCTTTACTGGAGCAGCAGGTTTAGGCATACCACGAAAAAGGCCCCCATGAGCTGTAAAAACCTTCTCACCAATAAGAGTGGCCAAAGGAAGTCCTTCAAAACAGCCCAAACACTTACGGTAGGCATGCTTCCCCGAATTTGCATATTTTGACATGACTTCTTTCTCAAAACCATACACAGATGTGCAGTATTTTGATTCATGATTTCCTCGGAGAAGGTAAATTCTATCTGGTATAAGAGCCTAACAAGGGAAAAATAGGAAAGAAAAAGAAAAGCTCTGCATATCAGCATAAGGATCTAGTAATGCAAGCACAATTCCAATAACAAAAGCACCATATATAAAAAATCAAATGACATTCCAGAACTAAAAGGATAGTAGTAGTTGCATAGCATACAGGACAATCATAAATAATAAACAAGTGAAAACAGCAATGCAGTACTATGCACAAGACTATGATACCACTCTGAATGGGGAAAAGAGGAATGAAATGGACAATCTAAATTATTTATCTCTCATTCATTTTGCCCCAAGAAAAGGGTTCTGCAGAGAAATTCGCTAGAACTGACTAACAGCAAAATATGTACTGTTTAACAATCATAATAACTGAAAATATCTTCAACAAAATCAACTGTTGGTCAGCAATGGCAGTATGGAGAAACAGTGGCCGGCAAAGAGGGTATAATTGCTAGCAGTTATATGGCACCAAATTTAGTGGTCGATTGCAGAAAGTACACAAAACACAACATGGCAGGAGTCTTGTAGATACCCATCACTAGATCTGAACAACAATCATGGTGAAATAATTCACAGGCCAAATTCAAAAGTGCAAAGCAGCCAAGAAGTGTCTTTGGAAGCTTGAAACTAAGGCATAAATTTCAAATTAGTCACCAACTCAAAATCCCTGCATTAGACACTATTGAATTCACATTTCAAACTCATTTCTAAAGTTAAAAAGCAATCCAAGTTAAATAAAGTCAAAAGTAAATCCTAAAAAGCCTAAACCAGCAAGTGAAATAACAGAAGCATGACACAATAATATCTAGTGGCTTTGAGTATCAAGAAATATAAATTTTTAGTAAGTCTATCCAAGGATTTGTGTCTGTCGGTTAAATCCCAGACAACAACATAACCAATTGCAAAAGATGCACTGCAATTCCAATGTAGAGCATCTATTAGACCCCTGCATTACAAGAGCTAGACTTAACCGGTGCATGGGATCATATTATTCATAGGAGGTGGTTCGCAAGTCCAGTGATAGCATGTGCAACCATAGCCACAAAACCGAATCCATTAATCCTAACCAACTCTACAAGCCACGTAACTACACAACAAAAGAAAGAGAAAAAGAAAAAATAGCAACTAACATAACATCATTAATTCAGCTTAACTGCATAATGTGACAGTTTCAATGTCAAACACAAATTTCAGCTCTGCAAAAACGCGAAATCATTAATTCACTTAGAATCATTCCACACCAAATTAACCCAATTAAGCACAAAAGCCAAGTCCAACAAATAAATCATAACCCACTATAAAAAAACTAATACAGGATTATAAATTCAGCTCACTTCCATTATCACATTCAATGAAAAAACAAAAATTCCAGCACTTCAAAAACACTAAATCATTAACAAACTTCCAGGATATCATATCATACCAAAACTACACCAAACTTAATCCAATCCAACATATTAATCCTAACCCATCATACAAAACTAACACTTGGATCATGAATTCAGCTTAAATCCCTAACATCCTAATTAACCCAACAGAACTCAAAAGTTCACATTTTAATCCTAACCACTATATGAAACTAACCCGGATTCATAAATTCAGCTCAATTCCTTTAAAGTAACAAAACTTTCAATACGAAACAAATTTTCAGCTCTACAAAAACTTGAGCCAGTCACTAAGTTTCCTAACATCACAATTGGCCCAACAAAACCCAAGATCAAATACATAAATCCAAACCCACCATACAAAAGTAACACGGAATTCATAGATTAGGCTCAATTCCACTAAAGTAACAGGTTTTCCTTATAAAACACAAATTTCAGTTCTACAAAAACCCTAAGTCAGTCATTTATTTCCCTAACATCCTTAACAAACTATATTAAGCCTAACATCTTAATTATAGCCTACTATAGAAACTAACACAGGATTCATAAATTGAGCTCCATTTCATTAAAGTAACAGGCTTTCCTCTTAAAACACACAGTTCAGCTATCAGCTTGACAAAAGCCCTGAATCACTCACAAATCCCACTAACATCCTTAGTAGCCTGACAAAGCCCAAAAGCAAGCATATTAACCCTAATCTCACTGCAGAGACTAACCTAGACTTCATAATTTCAAATTTTTTTTCGGTAATTTCATAATTTCAAATTACTTCCATTAAAGCAACAAACTTTCAATCTAAAACACAAATTTCTCTACATAAACCCCGAATCAGTCACAAACTTCCTAACATCCTTACTAACCTAAGAAAACTCAAAAGTTCACATATTAATCCCACCCTTAGACCTCACAGCGCAAAACTAACCCAGCCTTCATAACTCAGCTCAAATTTCATTAAAGTAACAAACTTTCAATACAAAAACAGTTAATTCAGTTCAACAAAACCCCCAAGCTGTCACTAACTTCCCCAACATCAGAATTCATAAATTCCATTAGAGTAACAAACTTTCAATTCAAAACACAAAACCACCTCTACAGAAACCACAAATCGGTCACTAACTTTTCCAAACACCCTCGTTAACTCAACAAAACTCATAATCAATGCATTAATACTAACCCAATATACACAACTAACCCACTACGTATAAATTAACATCATTGTTAGCATTAAAAAAAAAAAGCCTCAAATTTCAATATCTCAACCGTAACCCACTATATCAAAATAACACAGAGTTCCTAAATTCAGCCCCCATTCCATTTAAGTAACAAACTTTCAATCCAAGCAAACATATCCACTTCAGATGTCACAAAGTTAAACCCTAGCTCACCTTCCAAGCCAACAAAACCAAAAATGTCTCCAAACCCCAAGCTCCTCTATCCACATAATCACCATTAAACACATAAACTCTATTGATCCCTGGAAACCCAACATCGTTCAATAAAAACAACAAATCATGCAATTGACCGTGCAAATCTCCAACCACAACCACACTCGAATCCTCCGCACTCAGTCCACTGACTTCGATGGTCTTGAAATTCGGTTCCTTGTGCAAGATCTTCGATGCAGTGAGGATCAGTTTATCAAACGTCTGAATGGGAAAGATTTCGGGGAATTTTTCAGGGGAGAGGTGACGAGATGCCCAATCGAAGGTAGACATTAGGGTTTGGACCCAGTCTAGAGTTAGGGTCCCATCGGAGGGCCATGAAATTGGAACCGGATGTGGCGACGATTGCGGTGGAGATGGAGGGGAGAGAGAGGAAGACTCTGAAGAAGATGATGACATGATTTTTCAGGTTTCGGGCGAGACCAAAAATATTGCATGGTGACATAACTAATAGGAATAGGATTCTGGAAGCAGGAGCATCCCGCTTTTACCCCCGTCCACTATTTTGCACAAATTTTCAATTTTATTATTTAATTATATGTATTAAATCTTCATTATTAATTATTATTAATTTTTATTATTAATATATAATAATAATAAAATTTAAAATTAATGAATAAAAAACACTAATAAAACATAGAAAATTTCGGAAACATCATGATTGTATCAAAATATAAAATATATCCTCTTTAGCCACTATAGTTAAAATTGACGCTGTGTTGGAGAAACTTTTTAGAAAAAAAATAGTAAAAATAAATAAAAATAAAAGAAATTAAAGAAGAACAGTAGATGTGTAATTTTGATTTTATATTTGGATATATAAAATAAGAGGAAAATTGTTTGGGTTTTATCACATAAAGTAAAAAAAAAAAAAAAAATTAATAGACATTTTGTCCTTCTTTGGTTTAAAAATGAAACTTTATTTCTCTTGATTTTCTTCTATTTTTATCCAACTAAGTATGGTGAAGTCTTTAAACCCTTATTTGCATATTTTTATTCCTTATTTTATTATTTTATTATCAAATATTAGTAAAAAAAGAATAATACAAATTTAGTTTTTAATATTTATCATATTTTCTGTTTTAAATTTTACATTTTTTATTTTGTTACATTCAAGTTTTCAACATTTATAAATATTTACAAATAAATTCTTTCAACAATAATGCTAATTTTTCTATTAGTAAATAACATCTAGTGAAATATGATGATCGGTTGAAACAATAATAATAATATATTATTTAACTAAATTAATAAAAAAGATTTAAAAAATTCAAGAAAATGAAAAAAAAAAGTAAAAATGGAAAAATTATTAAACATCTACAAAATTAAATTTGAATTAAGATAATAATATGTATATGTATATGCACGTTATTTGAGTGTAACAAAAAATTAAAATATAAAAAGAAAAAGAAAAAATAAGCAAAAAAGACTGAAAATTGAAAAAAAAACTACCTTTTTTATAATTTTTAAAATTTTTACTTAAAGAATATATGTAAATATTATAATATTATGTAACTTTTCATTTATTTTGCAGATTTTTCTTTATTTTTCCAATTTTTCTATGTATTTTGAATAATTTACTGCAATAATATAAATTACTATCTCCTTACTTAAATTAATTATTTTATCTAATCAAATCGTGCTATATACCATTTGTAACAAAAAAATTAATAGTAAACTTGTTTTTGAAGATTAATATATAAAAAATAAAATAATTAGAACTGAAAATAAAATAAATAAATAAAAAGATGACAAAGATAAGAACAAAATTTGTATTTTTTTTTCCTTTATTTTACATTAAACATTCTTCAAAACTATCGAATTAGGCCGTTTGTTTTATTCGCTATTTTTCTTTGTTTATTGCGTCTTCTTTATGAGCAATCACCACCAGCACGAAGCATCCACACAAATCCCTTTACGAATGCTAACGTGCATGTGAAAATAGAAAACATTTTTTAACTGGAAATTAATTGTAAAGGTAAAATTACAAATAATATAGCGAGTACTTTATCTTGAAAATTAAGGGGAAAAAAATCATCACAATTATTCAACAGAATTGTTACTCTAGAAAATTCCACTCCAAACACATCACAACAGCATACAAAATAACACCTCAAGATTTAGTTAGCTACACATTCCTAGTTAATTTTTTAGAAAATTTATCATACAATCACTAAAAAATAATTATATTATATATTTAACTTTCAATTAAAGTAAAGATTGTCGATTATCAATATTTTTTTAAAAAACACTAATTGCATATTCACTTGGAAATAAAATAGATATTCCCCCTTATTCAATAGAAAATTGATATTACAGTATTCAATTCAATATATTAAAATTATTTAATAATCTATTTATTATTTTTATCATAAATTCATTATTTTTATGGATTATTACCTATTATAATAAAACAAAGACCATTAACAATAAATTATAATAAAACAAAAGCCATCACAATAAATGGTATAATAACTTTTGAGTGATTGCATTATAAAATCACTAGGTATTGAGGTTTCATTATTTTAATCCTCTTCCTTCCGCTGGGCATATTATTTTTAACCCCATGTCCAAGTCCACAGTTAAGAAAAAGTGTGAACTATCAAAAGTTCATTAAGAGCGATCCAACATGCAAAGAGACTAATTTTACAAACTAGTAAACTTATTTATATACTTTTACAAACATGAAGAACTAAAGTATTAAAAATTAAATGTTAAGACTAAGATTCAAAGAAAGGGTAATGCTCTAGAAAATTCTACTCCAAACACATCATAAGACATAGAAAATAACATCTCAAGATTTAGTTAATTATATAGTCGGAGCTAATCTTTTTGGAAATTTTACTATATAATCACTCAAGAGTGATTACATTAATATAACACTAACTAATAATAAGTTATCGATAGCTTTTTTTATATATATAAAGTGCATGGACCATTCATAGAAACTATTGTATTTATACGAACACATGGAACTAATGTAATTATACAGACGCATCTCTTTTTAAAATTAAACACTTACACCCTTGAAATAGATGTAAAGCCTTTTTTTAAAAAAAAAATTATGTAGCAACTTATATATCTAATTTGTTGATGTAAAAAATATTATAAAACAAATAATTTGCTACATCATCTAAATATTGATATAGTCTATACATCATTGATGACCTTTCTTTCTTTCTTTCTTTTTTTGCATTATAGATATAAATTTTTGCAAAGCTTATATTTTATCTTAATCTTCTTAAACTATATATTTTTTCTATTACAAGACCAAAAAACTACATTTATCTTGAGCAATACTATTGGAAAGAAAAATAAAAATATAATCATATTGATCTCTTTATATCATAATTGAATTTGAAGCCAATTTCTTAACTTATTGAACATATTTATATAGTTTATATTTTTCAAAAGATATTTGAAAAGAGCTTTAATTGATATCCATTAATGGCATTGTTAATATATTTATGTAGACATCTCATTTTTTCCCCATCTAGATTTTTTTAATAATAAATAAATAAATAAAAATGATAAAAAAATAATAGTAATAAAATGCCTGATTTATGAATTAGTAAAAATAAATAATAATAATAAAAAAAACATTTAGGTTTCTAAATTAAATTTATAAATCTCAAAATAACAAGAAAAATTAGCAAATTGATATGTTGATATATAATTTGCACGCAAGAAAAAAAATGAAAATTAGACTAGGCCAGTTGATCCGTGTGTGTGCTTGGGTATGTGTGTAGAGGCTTGAGGTTGTAGGTTCGAGTCTCACGAGAGACACCTTGTGCTATTTTGTTTTTTTTCATTTAAGCTGCCACGTGTCAAAAGCCAATTGGATGATGCGAGGGCATGCACCTGGCGTGTGTTCGTCTTCAACCTTTGGCCGAGAACGACGGCGATTTGAGGATAATAGAATCCGGCCATTTCGAATCAAATTTTAACACAAATCCATCAAATCTTTAGCTAAAAGAGGATAAATATCATCAAATTAGCACGAATCTTAACAGAAAACGAAAGATTAACTCAACTTTGAAAAAAAAAAAAGAAAAGTGATGGAGATGGGTCTCAACGGTGAGGAAGATTTGAGCTTATCATGCTCGGTTTTTAGAGTCTATAAATAAGATTCAACCTCGCAAATAGAGGAGGGAGATGAGAGGAAGAAGAAAAAAAGAAAGAAAGGAGAATACGAAAAAAAAAAAAAAAGGTCTGTTGGAGCTTTCTCTCTCTCTCTAGATCTCGCGCGCTGTAGTCATCTGAATCGCCATTTAGGATGGTTTTTTATGAAAACCAACACCACCATTTAGTTTCTTACCTTTGAAAACCTAAGAATCCACCTATTGATCCCCGTTAATAGCCATCGGAACGTCGCCATTGAGGAGCTCTGATCGATCCAATCTGACCCATGTCCAGGTTAGCTAACTTTCATCATTTTTATTTTTTATTGTTTTTTTATTTACTTATTATCTTAGTATTAGTTTTTAACAACAACAACAACAACAACAACAATAATAATAATAAATTTTAGAACCTAGAAATTTTTTTAATAAATGAGTGATAATTAGTGATTTAAAAAAATTATTAAAGGTTTTTTATAAATCAATAAATAAAACTTAGGCTTATATTTTTTTAATAATAAATTTAAATGGTAATAAACGTAAACTTGACACATTTTATAATTAAGATTAAATAATCTACTAAAGTTTTATGAAAAGCGAACTATAACTTGTTTAATCCCGAATAGTAGGTACGTAGACACTCTTATGGGGTAACTCTAAAAAATAAAAAAAAATATTTTTAAATCATTATTAGTATAATCATTATATCATTTTTTTTCTAATATTTTCTTTTTATTCTAAAAAAGATATCATAACATAAGTACATAATTCAGATTTTAGAAGGATAAGGTGGTAACTTTAAGGTTTTAATAGGATTGCCCCTGAGTCGAGAATCTCTAGTTTTTCTTTCTTTCTTTTTTTTTTTATAAAAAAAAGAGATTTCGTCGACTAATTGTCTAGATTAGAATTGATCTGCTCAATTAATTCTAATTTAATAATTTTTCCCAACTCCAGTTGAGTGGTGACTCCAAACAGATAATCAAATTTCTAATTCAAGTCGATGATTTATATTTGATAAGCATATAATCTAATATGAATCGGATTAGGGAGATAATATAAATTTTTTAAATTAGACTCAACAACTTCTAATGAATATTGTGAAAGTTACTTCTTAAGTTATTTTTAAAACAAACCTCATTAGAAAAGGGGGGATAAAAGACCATAAAATAGATATCAAAATTGAAAAGTAAGTTGAACATATACTTTTATGATATAATTTCTATCATATATGCATAGATAATTATTAAAAAGAAGAAACTATATATGAATACTAATTTATATTATTCAAGCAAAAGTGAATTTGTGTGTGTATATATGTATGTATGTATGTATGTATAATAATCATAATACAAAGTATACTTGATTATATATATTGTGTGTGTGTGTGTATAATAATAATAAATAATTCAAAGTATACTTGATTTTACCAACTAATAGTAATTGACTGTTTAAAAATTACAAACTTAAAATAATTCTAAATATAAATAAATTATTATAAATAAATTACAATTTAATTACATATATACCATATCAATATTTAAATAATATGATAAATTATTTATTTTATAATATTTTCTACATCAGCCAAATAGGCATATAAATTACCATATAATTAAAAAAAAATGAAGTCCATATCTATTTCAAGAATATAAGTGCTTAATTTAAAAAAATGAGAGAGTTCGTACAATTATAATACTTCTTAGGGATGATTCATGCAATTTACTCTTTTTCCTTTTTTTTTTAGACACTAAATCACTACCATGGTATAACCACTCCTTAAGCGTCTGCCCCGTAAAATTGTGCGATCTTTCGTGGAAATGTTTCATTATTTTAATCTTTTCCATCCGCTGAGCATATTATTTTTAACTCCAAGTCCAAGTCCATAGTTAAGAAAAGCTGTGAATTATCAAACGTTCGAGATCAGGGACACCTGGTTGCACTGTTGATGAGCATTAACAACAATCCGAAATGCAAAGAGATTAATTTCATTCGTTCCGGATGACAACTACAATTGACAGCAGTATGATTATTGAAGCCAAAAATAACACAATGGTCAGACTGCTCGTCATGTGTCACCATCCCATTGGTAGGTACCTTGAATCTGTCCAAACTGCATACAGGACTAATGCTTACTGTAAAACAAGAAACAATTGCTTAATTCATAGATAATCCACGTACAGAGTAGCAATGGCAACACCGAGCTTCACGAAGCCATTTTGAAGATACAGAAGTTTCCTTTCTCTATCTGCCCGAGTGCTCCTCACAACCAAAATATTCGGTATCAGCCATTGCCACTGAAGAGCGATGTCAGTTGCACTACCATGGGGTAAGAATGCGTGTAATATTGATGAAAGTCTTCAATCCTTATTGGTGTTTCCGGCAACAGAATTCTTGGCCTCCACCAACCTCCACATATACCAAGACCCAACAGACCTATAAGGCTTCCACTTCTCACACAGTTCTTCCATCTGCAAAGGCTTAGGCAACTCCTTAAGCCCATATAGAATCTGAACTCCTTTTCTCACCCCCAAGTCACCCACCGGCAGGACATCGGGTCTGTGCAGGGAAAAAATCATAAACATATGTACAGACCAAACTCCAATTCCCTTAACCACAGTCAAAGTTTTCAAGAGCTCTTCATCGTCCATTTTAATAATTGATGAATCAGATAAGAGCCCACTTTTGAACTTCTCTGCAAGGTCATGAAGATAGCTTGCTTTGCGACCAGACACCCCCACCTACATTTGAATATTCTTCTGTAAGAATTTGAGGATCCCAGAACAACATGACATAACCAATTCTTTGATTGAAAAACAAGCTTTACCGTGACATATATCAAGTCAGGACTAGACACCATGCATGTTAATTCTTCTTAATCAAGATAGCAATTCTTAACATGACAAAATAAAAAGATGTAAGTTCCCTCTCCCATTCTGCATTTATGCTCGTGTCTGCTCAAAATCATATACTGCCGCGCATGATAAATATTCAATCTGGGTTCTCACTTCCTCTTTTTTTTTTTTTTTTAATTTAAAATATGGTAGCATATAATTAGCAGAAGCATCAACAATATCCCTTGAAAATTCACAATCATACGAAAGCCATTATTGATGATTCTAACCCAGCAATGGTACGAATTGATCCAATCATAACATAATTACATAGAACAATACAAATCAACAGAATCTTATCAAATTTAAATACTTTGGGTATATAAAGAGTTTCGGCATCGACACGAAATAGAACCCAAGAACGACATAAAAATAACCATTGCCATTTCAATGATTACGCATGAATAACAGAAATCAGGATCAGCATTATAACTGAATACCTTCCGGAGCTGTTCAACGGAGAGCCCAAGCAAAGCCTCCGGGCAGAGCGCATGTTCCCCACCACAAAGCGACAGGAAGCGCGTGTAGATCGTTTTGGCGGCATTAGGCGCGAGCTGCTGATACAAAATGCTCCTTGCAAGGGAAGCGAAAGGCGATGCCGATGAATCGAAAGATGGAGACCGGTGGGATTCAATTAGGGAAGCAAGTAATGGGTCGGAGGCACGGAGGTGACGCAGGGCAAGGTCGATTTCGCCATTGGAAGAGAGGGGCTTGAAAATCGGGGGAATGGGGGGAGTTAGGATGGAGGGTGTAAGAGGCTTTAGGGTTAGGGTTTTGGATTGGGGAGTGACTTTGGTGATTTTTTTGGAAGGGAATGGGATTTTGGAGGAGGATGAAGGGAAAGACTTGGTGGTGCGTTTTGTCATTTGAGGGTTTTGGGTATGAATCATCCAGACATGGGAGAAGTTTAGTTTTCCTTCTTCTGGTCTCAGTGGTGTTTCGTGAGGAAGATACGTTTGACTTTTGACCTACGAATTGTGCTCGTACCTAACCAAAATAGCCATTCCGACTACTTCCTCCCAGTATATGCCATCAAAACATGTGACATTTGATTGTTAGTGGTGATTTTTTCGGTCCAAGTTTTCATCCGAAAACAATTTGGATTAATCATTTGATCAAAATAAAATAAGGAAGAAAAATGGTTGTTGAAACGAAAAAATTTTGAATAAGACATATGTTATATTGTCTAATTTTAACTTGAAAATGAAAGGAAAAAAAAAAGAAGAAGCTAAATTCGTTAAAATAAATACAGTAATTGAGTCAATCTTGTAATTTCAGTAGACATATTCGAAAAAAAATTCTACGGAATCATTATTTTCCTTGTTATAACAATAATTGATGTAATACTCAAATGATTTTATTCAAAATCGCTTCAAAATTATACTTTCAACCAACTCTTTGGATTTCAATTTTTCCAACAAAGTAAATGCATTTCGATTCAATCTAGAATGTGAGTACAAATTTTTGGACACACAAAATGTAGTAGATGTCTCTTGACAATTTATAGAAGAAAAATATTATTAAAGACATGTCTCCAATATCAAAATATTTTGATATATTAAGTAATCGCACAGACATTCCCATATTTTACTTTGGAAGAAATTCTTGAATGACACATGAGGAAAAAGGAAGGGAAGAAATTTTGTAACTCCATGGTTCTTGCATTTTCCTTCCTCCCATATCTAAACACATGGAAGGATCAAACACCCCCACAATTCATTCCCTTCATATTTTTTCCTCTCACATTTTTTCTTTCTCATTCTTCTCCTTATACTAAACATAGTGTAAGAGTGATGCTCAACGCACTAGCATAGTCATGTGACTTCACCGTTTAACTTATTTAGACTTGCATTTTCAATGTCAAAGTAAGTGCAATCATACCTTTTCCTTGTCAAACAAAACAATCATACAATATCAAAACTATTAGATTCTAATTATGTTTGGCAAATTTTTAGATAAAAGCAAAAGTCAAAAGAAACGAAAGGGAAAAAGATAAAGAATGAATGTAATTTTTATATTGTGTTTGAATGCTCTAATTGGTCAAAGTAGCTTCACAAGAATAATGGACTAATAATAATATAATTTGGGGGTTTGGGTTTGCATCTTTTGGTCAATGACATAATCTAGTAAGTTAGGTCTATGTCTTGAAATGAATTAGAAAGATTCAATACGAGTAGCTTCAAATAGGATGATTAGACTAGCTTATCCATTTTCAATCTTTTCAATAGACTTATATACTCAAAAACGGGTAGATACAAGCTTGAACATATGATAAACTCATAAGAAACTATTGAATGTGGATAAATTATTTCATCTGTCAATCAATAAGGCAATTTGATAGATATTGCAGAATCTAAGAGCTTATAAATATTTAATAATGACTCTATTTACACAATCTACTCTCTTGAGGTCATTTTTTTTTTTTTCACATGTCTCCTTCTCATTAGTCCAGTGAAGCCATGTGAAATGAAACACTCACATGGCATGTACATAACATTAGCTAAATCTCCATATCTACAAATACATAAAAAGAAAATAAAGGGAAAAGAACAAAAATTTATCTATTTTCAATATTTAGTTTATATCAAGAAGAAACCAAAAGAAATAAATTGTTTATTAGATAATATAACCTTTCTTTCCATTTAATAAACTTAAATATTGTCGATGTTTCTATTTATTTTCAATCATTTACACAACTTTCACTCTTATAGAGAGACATACAATGGCTTTAAAATTGGAGAATTTTTCACCTCTTTTTATTTGTTTCCTTATATTTCTAGTTTTACTTTTAATCATTGAATACAAAATTCCCTCTCCATTGAATCCACTTTTCTTGATCTCATTCCAATTCTATCCATCCAAACATAACCTCCATCTCTAGAATTTTAATTTCTACCCATGTATTATATTCCTTCCATTAGGTGCCAACTCATGGTTGATTTTATCTCTCTCTTTCCTCCTCTGATTCAGATTGCTATTATGTACGTATAGCATAGAATTTTCTCAAATCACCAGAGTGAAAAAAGAAAAAAAAATGTAATACACATTAAAGATTATTCATGCTGTATATAATTAGAGGGAATATAAATAATAAATAATTTGAAGATGGAAAAAAAAAATAGATCTACCTTTGCATAATTATCAAGAGAAATTATACTACAAGTTCGTATAACACTGTTAAAATAGTTTTTTTCTTTTTTTCTTTCTAGCTAAGTACTATTATATTACAACTATGAGGAAGGAAAAATCGAATCTGGTCATCCCCTTAGAGATTTTTGCCATGCTACTTTAGCTGTTAAAACAGCTTAATAAGATAAAAATGATACTCCGTTTGTAGTATAACGAACTTAAAGGGTTTTCATTTAGAATGAAAATTTGAAATTGCAAAAAGTAAAAAAGAATAGAAAATCCTTCATATAATAATAGATATCCAATGGGGTGCTTTCACATTATTATATATATATTCTTTTAAGCAAACTATGAAAAAGGAGAATTTGAGCATATTCTATATCAAATAAAGAACAATATTCATATCAATTAGGCCACACAAAGCCTTGGCGGGGTGATTTCTAAATTGAACATTAAATAAAAATGAAAAACTTGGCCAAAAAAAAATTTGCAATTTATGGTTAGCTTGATGCAGGAAATAGAATGGGCCTACCCTACTTAGTAAAGTCTTGGGAAGCCTAACCACCGCATCTGCACTTGTAGACTAAGCGCACTCAATGTGGGCTCAATTCAATTTGATGTCTAATAGTAGTTCTTGGGTGTGCCCATAAATAAATGAAATGAGACTGTTTAACATCAAAATACGAAATTACCATTGCCTTTATTAATTATGCAACTTAATAATATTCCCTATATAGTAACTCCTAAAAACTATATGTCATACTTGGTGGAGTTTAAATATGATATATTGGTTTATTAATATAGATTATAACTCACCTACCTTTTCTATATTATAGCTTTTAAAACAATATATTATAAGGTATGGTTTCAAATAGAATATTTTGACTTAATAATATAGATGACCATCCATTGATCATCAAAGTCAAATTGATTATTAGATATATCTTTACATTAAAGTGGATAGATCACTTTGGTGTTTTTACTATATTTAAGTTTATATTTCCTTATTATATCCATTATGTACATACTTGTTCACTATTTACCCACATATCTTCCTAACATCCACTTGGGCACCTACGTGGTTACAGTTTTTAAGAAAATTCTCTTTAGAAGAAATTGAGACCAAAATTCTATGTCCTTTTACAGAACAAAGACAAAAAATATATACACCCATAATTTGGAGAATCTGTCACTAAGACTACTAAAAATATACTCCTAAATAGAGAAAGACTCCAAAATAAGAAAGATTCCTAAATACAAAATAACTTTTTTACATATATACATATCTACTAAAGATATATTCCAATACCCCCCCTTAAGTTAGTGCATGAAGATTTCGAATACCCAACTTGCGCAGTATGTACTCAAACTGTTGCTTGCCTAAAGCTTTGGTAAAAATATTCGCCAGCTGTTCAGAGCTTCGAACATAAGAAGTTGCAATGTATCCACATTGAATCTCATCATGCACAAAATGACAATTGACTTTTATATGCTTTGTGCACTCATGAAACACCGGATTTGCAGCTATATGCAATGCTGCTTGACTATCACAGTAAAGCTTCATAGGTCTAGAATGCGCTATCCCTAGTGACAATAACAAACCTTTCAACCATTTCAATTCACACGCTATTGTAGTCATTGACCTGTATTCGACTTCAACAAATGATCTTGACACTGTATGTTGTTTCTTAGTCTTCCAAGAAATGGGTGAATGGCCCAATAAAACAAAATAACTAGTAAGTGAGCATCGAGTTAAAGGACAGCTGGCCTAATTTGAATCACAATATGCATATATCTGTAAATCACAATCAACATGAAGTAATATTCCTTGCCTCGGATTACTCTTTAAATAGCGCACCACTCGTAAAGCTATTAACCAATGTTCTTCCTTAGGGTGTTGCATAAACTGAGCTAGAACAGGAACTCCATATGATAACTCAAGTCGAGTAAGAGTTAAGTAGATCAACCTACCTATCAACCATTGGTACTTCTTTGGGTTAGCCAACAACGCCCCATCTGCCATTGCCAATTTATCATTATGTTCCATAGGAAATCTACAAGGTTTGGCACCCAATAACCCAGCTTCACTAATAATATCTAATGCATATTTGCGTTAACAAAGGAAGATACCCTTCTTATTTCTAACCACCTCTACCCCCGAGAAATACTTCAAGACACCCAAATCTTTCATGTGAAAACACTGACCCAAATACTCCTTGAATTTTTGAATTGTAGAATCATCATTTCTTGTAATAACAAGATCATCAACATAGACCAAGATATACAACTGTATCATGTCCTAAGTCAAAGTAAACAACAAACAATCAAAATGAGATTAAGAAAACCCATACTACTTCAAAGCAGTTGTCAACTTGGCAAACCAACATCGAGGAGCCTGTCGCAACCTATAAAGAGATTTTCGCAATCGACACACTTTCCCTGAATGTTGAGTTACAAAACCAGGACGCATCTTCATAAACACTTCTTCTTCCAAATCTCCATGTAAAAATGCGTTGTGAACATCTATTTGGTGAAGTTCCAAATCCTTGGCTGCTGCTACAGATAAAAAAAAATTCTAACTGTCATCATCTTTGCAACAGGAGCAAAGGTTTCATTATAGTCAATTCCCTCGACTTGATTGTTGCCAAAAATCACCAAACGTGCTTTATATCACTTAATAGTGCCATCTGAATAATATTTCATCTTGTAAACCCATTTACTTCCTATAGTTGTCTTACTAGGTGGTAAGTCTTTCACTGTCCATGTCCCATTATTTTCGAGTGCTTTAATCTCATTCTTCAAGGCTTCTCTCCATTGAGTATCTTTGACTACCTCAGCATAAGAATTCGGCTCCTTGTTAGCTGTCATAGTTGCTAAGAAAGAACGATGTGGCAAGGAAAGTTTATCATAATTCACATAATGTGCTATAGGATAAGGAGTACTTGAGGATGGAGTTGGGATGGATGGACGCACAGAGGGGCTCACACATCGAGTAGTATAGGTCACATAATTTTTTAGCCGAACAGATGGTTGCTTTATCCTATGACCATGCCCAAGTTGCTCACTTACATAATCATTCGCTAACTCTGTTGCACCCCTCTTTATTTCATCACTCACATCACTTTGATCCTGAGTTGTATCACTAGGCACCATACTCACAACTGAAGACTCGTTTCTCAATTCTCCTTCCTCATCACCATTCCCAACAACCCCATTACCATTTCCAACAAACATACCTTCTGCTTCGTCATCTTCAGCAGGGTCAGACATTCTAAAAGAACTTAATCTTGAAACATCTTACTGTGTGTCCTATGCACTAACATCTGTATATGGAAAATTAACTTAAAAAAACACCACATCTCTTGATATAAAATATTGTCTTGTTTCAAGATCATAGAGTTTCCATCCCTTCTTGCCAAAAGGATATCCCATAAACACACAATGCCGACTCTTGCTAGCAAATTTATCCTTCTCTCGATTTAAGTTTTGTGCATAACACAAACACCCAAAAGTGCGTTTATGATCATAATTAAGAGACTTACCAAACAAAACTTCATAGGGTGTTTTGCCCTTTAAAGGTTGAGATGGAGTCTAATTTATCAAATATCTTGTAGTCAGCATGCATTCTCCCCAAAACTCAATAGGAAGATTAGCTTGAAATCTCAAAGCTCTAGCAACATTCAGAATGTAACGGTGTTTCCTTTCAACCCGCCCATTCTGTTGTGGTGTTCCTATACATGAAGTCTGATGGATGATCCCATTTTTAGCAAAATAATTATCCAAGCAAATGAATTTGGTCCCATTATCGCTTCTAACAATTTTCACATCCTTATTAAATTGTCATTTGATCGTGGCAAAGAAATCACATAGTATACATTCCACTTCAGTTTTATCAATCAATAAATAAATCCATACACCCCTTGAAAAATCATCAACAATTGTCAAAAAATACAATGCACCACAAGAAGCAGTAGTTCTATAAGGTCCCCACAAATCACAATGGACCAATTTAAAAATTTCATCTGCTCTATTTTCACTAGAAAGAAACATTTGTCTTGTTTGTTTAGCTCTAAAACAAATATCACGTGCTTTATTCTTGACAGAGTTATCACTAATAAAATCAACATCAGGAAGCATCCCTACTATTTTTGAAGATGGATGTCCTATTCTTCTATGCCACAATTCAAATGAATCCACATCTTTAATCGGTGCAATTAAATTGAGGTAGTAAAGCCCCTCGCGCTGTTCACCCGCTCCAATCGCCATCCTCGAAGTGTGGTCTTGTATAACATAAAATTTATTAGTGAGTTGGACATTACATTTTGATTCATCAAGCAATTGTGAAATTGAAATCAAATTGCAATTTAAACTTGGAGCATATAAAACATTTTTTAATTTCATGTGTTCTCCTAAACAAATTGTGCCTTCTTTTAATGCCATTGCTTGCCTGCCATTAGGCAATCCTATTGGATACGCTGCTATTTCTCTCAAGTCAGTCAAGCATTCTAAATTTCTAGTCATATGATATGAGGCTCTAGTATTAATTATCCAGTTCAGTTTTTTCTTACCCGTCATCTTCTCATTTGTACCCAGTTTGCTAGTATTTAGTAAGTTTAAGAAAGTTGTCTACTGTTCACTTGTGAGGGACAAAGAGTTGCACGATCTCCTTCTATCGCCGTCATAGATGATGAAGATTGACCAACGACTTGAGCAACATTGGCCCTTGGCATACCACCATGTCCACGTCCATGAATTGAACCGCGTTCAATTCCTTTAAGTCGATCACCCCACCAATCAGGGTATCTAATGAGTTGAAAGCAATATGCAACATCATGTCCATTTCATTTGTAATTCGAGCACACCATAGCTTTATCCTTTGTATATTTTTGATCTCTTGTATTTGCTTGCACCGCAACACCCATAGGTTCTCCACGTTCCTCCTTCCTTCATGAGATAGTCCGGATACGTTCCTCTTGACATACCAATGAGTACGCCTTGTTCAAACTAAGCAATGGATCAATGCTCAGAATATTGGAACGAACTGTTCCATACATCACATCATCCAAACCCATCAGAAACTGATGGATTTTTTCTTCCTCTCGTTTCTTATCAAGTTCAGCTGAGATATTGCACTTGCATCCTCCACATTGACACGTTGGGATTCAATCATAATTTGCAAGTTCTTCCCATAATTGTTTCAATTTTCCATAATATGTCACGATTGGAAGTCCTAGCTGTTTGCGGTCGGCAAGTTCAACCTTGATTTGCTGAACATGAGGACCATTAGCAATGGAAAACCTTTCCTGAATATCTTCCTACAGATCCATTATAATCTCCATATAAGTTATAATAGAACGCAAAGTTAGCTCAATTGTGTTAAGCATCCATGAGACCAACACTGAATTCACAATCCACCAATCCTCTAGTTCAGGTGAATCATTAGCAGGTTGCTTCATTGTTCCATCTATGAATCTAAATTTCTTCTTAACTCTCAACGAGGTTCGCATTACCTAAGCCCATTCATCATAGTTGTTCTCTTTCAATTGCACCTGGGTGATTATATTTCCAGGATTGTCATTTGAGGTCAAGGTATATGCGATATAGATTTCTTTCCTTCACCATCCATGGCTGCCTTCTCCTATTATCGTAGCTAACCTTGCTCTGATACCATAAGAAAATTCTCATTGGAAGAAATTGAGACCAAAATTCTATGTCCTTTTATAGAGCAAAGACAAAAAATATATACACCCGTAGCTTAGAGAATCAGCCATTGAGACTACAAAAAATATACTCCTAAATAGAGAAGGACTCCTAAATAAGAAAGATTCCTAAATACAAAACAACTTCTTTACATATATACATATCTATCAAAGATATATTCCAATAGTTTTTCTCTCAACCATCACTTTCTCAAGAACCTAAGATCTTATATATAATATATTTATTTAATTATTTGTTATTTTTAGATACCCATATAATGTGGATGCAATATCAGTATATTGAACATAAAGCAGCTTAATAAACTATTGTGTGCATATGGACAAAAGTACAAAATCATTTTGTCTACTCACTTTATGTGTTTAATGATTTATCAGTGGTATTTACCTAAACCTTACAAACATTGTTAACCAACCCTAAGCATACTCAATCATTCTATATGAGTTAATAATAGAATAAAGAATTAATTTTGAAAGTGTAATTATTGGTTGAGTTAGTTTAGGAATCACAATGAAGTTTAAAAGAAGATGGTTATGGTTTAAATTCCTTAGACTTAGTGTTGTTGATAGCTTTGTAACTAATTGATTTTATGGTTATCAGATGTGAAATTGAATCTACATTTGTTTTCTGGAGATACTTACAAGGTTTTCTAAATTTTGCAATAGCTCTACTAATACAATAGACAACGAAATACAGATGCTCCGACGTAGTCTGGATGCCACATGAGGCAAGCAATGGATTATAATTGCTCGATCTGCACGAGTTCGAAGGTGGAAATAGATATTAGTCATTCAATATGCGATGATGTACGGGGATGGTCGACTGCAAAGTAAATCAAATGTTTTCAATTCATAATCATTGCTTAGCGTGGTTTCCAAGACTTAGGAAGATTGGGTTAAATTTAATAATGATGGATGAAGCAAACAGTAGAAGGAGTGATAAGAGATTAGTGCGGATGGTGGGTTATGCACCTTAGAAAGAATGGATCTTCAACTTAAATTGAGTTTTGGACGGATTTGATATAAAATCTTATAAGATTTTGAAATAAAATCTAAAATCCATCTCAAAATCCTATAATGAATTATCCTATAAGGTAATTACTGAGGTAGACGGTTTAGGTATTATATTTTTTAAACAAATAATATTAATATTATACTTATCTTAATGTTTTTTATCGAGTTTAGATATCCATTGGATTCCATTTTAGTCCCAAAAACCTATATAGGCTTTTGAAATAAAATTCAAAATTCATTCTAAAAGCTATAAAGAATTACCTTATAATGTAATTATTAAATCAGACAAATTAGGTTCTTTAAAAGAATTCATCCGGCTGTATCCTAATCCTAATAGTGGAATTTTGGACATTATATTGGAGAATACAAATTACAAAAGCAAATATGCTAGTGTAAATTACAAAAGTAAATGTGCTAATGCTATGATTGCCTCGACGGAAAAAATATTAATGCTTTGCTGGAGGCCAACAAAATTGAAGTGAAGCCAAGGGAGGTAAATATGATAGGAGATGGACTGACTTCAATTGCGCAAAGAGAAGAAGGCTCGGATTTCGTTCTTTTTGTTTAAGGAACTTATCAAAAGATGATGGCTAGCAAGCCGAAAATTTGCTATTGGTGATGCAGACAATTAATAAGCCATTTTGATATTTTAATTAGTAACATGATGATAACCTGTTTTACCCCCCAAAAAAAAAAAGTAAATTCTAAATATCGAATTTTCGAGATAGGCTTCATGTTCCTTCAAAAGTCAATTCATAGACTATTATATCCCCTCTTACTTCAATGGTTAGGTTGCGTATGAAATATTTTTCAAGGAAAATGATGTAGAGGGAGATATAAGATGAGAGATAGACCCTCAACATGTATCTATTTGACAAGTAATCTAAAGCAAGAAAAGAAAGGACAGACAAAATGCAAGTGGATTCACATCAGACGACTTTGAATAGTTTGGTTCAGTTGCGATCTAAATTGTATTTGTTTTTATTTATTTATTTATTTTTTTCTTATATCTATTTTTATACCTTCGTTTTTGTAGCTTTATCTTGATATAATTTATAATCATTTGTATTTAATTTAAGTTTATACGTCTCAATTATCTCTATTTACAAACAAATGCAAGCCTTATTCATCTATTTGGAAAGGACTATATATTAAGAGATATAAATATTAAAATTTTTACTTTTTTTAGGTTAGAATAGTTTAAATTCAATCAAAATAATGTACACAGAATTTATCTAAATAAATTTAAGAATGTAGATAGTGAAATTAGGACTTTGCCATACAAGTAAGCAAGTCTTTTCCTCATTCAGTAATGTAGTTTAGTGCTATCTTGTATATTGACTAAACTGCATTACAAAAGAGCTATATTATATAGTTTGATTCAATATGGTTTAATTAAGTTTGAGTAAAATGGTAGCCAAATATTAAAATCATGTTTAAAGAAATTTCAAGCTTAATATAAAAAATATATAAAGTGTTAAAAGTCAAAATCCTAAGGATGGAAACTTCATTAAATGGTTAAGGGTTTCACCTAATGGTATGAGCATTGTAGAGAGTTGAAACTACTAATTTAGTATAATGAGGTCAAGCTCATTAATTGTTTGACTTGGTTCATTAGTTAGGTGATAGGGTTTGGTGAGTTTAATGCCTTTATTAGGATAACTCGAGGAGTATTAGCTTGATAATCTCAAAATAAGGATTGTTAGATCAATCCATTCGCTTCTAACATTTTTTAGATAGGCTTCTGCACTCATAAAGAAGTTTACTAACCTTGGTTCTATGGTAAGCTCATTCAAATAACTTTTAAATGAGCATGCTCTATCTTATCTATTGATCACTAAAATGATTCGACAAATGTCATCATACCCAATAATCTATAAATATCCAACTATTCCTCCTCATTTCACAATATTCCACTGTGAAACCTTTGCACTCTAAGATCAAATGAGCATGTAGACAAAGAATGATTTCGATTGCTCAAGAACCACAATGTTGACGTCTAAACTTCCCTTAACTCTCATATCTGTTACTTGTGTATTCGAGACTTCAAGATTATGTATTTCTACTCCCTATGATTCTCTATTAAGTCATCTCATTACGTGTCATCTGCATGTCACTTTCTCAAAAGCCATCTCTAGTTGAAAACCCCATTTATAAGTACCGGTCTTCTTATATGGATGGATTGAGTCTGAATTCTTTGATTATACTCACTAGAAAAAAGGGAAAAGAAAAAAACACCCTTGACTAAACATTTATAATAAGAGTTGTATGGATGACTAATGACTAATGGCTAAGGTTAAGAAAAGACTAAAGCTATTTTTTTTTAAAAAAAAAAACTAATCCATTCCTAGTATGAGCTTTACTATGAGCACATCAACCTTTTATATATCATCCTAACATTTTGGATCTCATCACTAATCTAGCGGCAGGGGAAGGGGGTTGGAAATAATAATACAAGGCTTTACCCATTAACTGTATAACGGAATCCAATCACATCTAAGATTACTAAATAAAGAACTAACAAATTTCCCATCTTTTATATAGTCATTTATTGAATAAATCCTAGATAAAGGAAACAAAATGAAATTTAAAATTACCATTTCATTCCAATCTGTTTTCGTATACCAATTGCAATATAAAAATATTGGCATGAAAACCATAGCCATGTTTTTCACCGGACCACTTGAAGTAAGTTAGTTGAATATAAACACAATTAGTGGTGGTCAAAGAAAGCAGCCCCGGGCTTCAATTGAAGTTCATAAAAGTCTGAACTACATCGTCTATAAACATAGCAACGGTGCATGCAAATTACGCGGTTCAACTTCATTTACTGATGTATACCGTGCTACTATCTTGGTACAAAGAGTTCTTGACTTTGCTTTTCTCGAGTCAAAATTGTCTTGTTTTCTACAATTAGCCCTCCAATATTGTATTTTATTGCTATTAAGTAACTAAGTATGAATCCATTGAGGTTGACTTATGCAATGATGGCCTTCCTTTGGTATATTTTTTTCTTATTTAATACAAATGTTGCAGTCTAGGTTTACAATCCTATAGTGATAAAATAGTGGCAATAATTGACATTTAACAGTGATTTTTAATATAAGCGATGATCGGAGGTAAGCCAGACCATTAACCTTTAAGAAGTGGTTAATATGGGCAAGAAATGTCCAAGTTCTTCTTCCCTGTAAACATCTTCTATAGTGCAACAAGAAAACAAGTACCACGGAATTTTCAAAAACTACAGCCATCGTTGAACAATAAAGATTTTGTTGAACGAGGAATTGACTATCTCATCATTCATCATTGCTGTCCACATTAATGGTCCATGAGAATATCCTTTAAATTTTTAATTGAATTAAGTAGAATCCAAAATTTGGCCAAACTATACATCACCCTTCAAATTTAAACATGTAAAATACCAAAAACATATGAAATAAAGTGAATTTTATAATACAAAGTATTACTATATTAATGCATTTATGATAGGGATATTTTGATTTTTTAGGCAGTAGGCTATATAAGCTAAATAAAACCCTACTCGATACTTTTTTCTTCCTGCTGTCAACATAGACTCCTATACTATAGAAAACCTTAACTTATCTTAAGCCACACTTTAATTACAAAAGGATTCCCAAATCAAAGTATGATCACGAAGGTAAGTGTACTTATCAAACGAGTGATTCTACATGTATTTTGTCTAATGGAAACTCAATTAAGACATAACATGGTAACAATTTAGGGATTTTGGATATTACAATTCGAATGCCAAAGTCGTTGAATCAAACACATTTCAAGTTGAGGATCCAAATTGATAAAAATAAGTGTTTTAATCAAACTTAAATTCACGAAATTAGATAGATTTTATGGTTGATTTGGAGTGTTTTCTTAATTGGTGAATGCTGAGATAGAGGAAGAGTCGAATGGTGGTGAGATTAGAGAAATCATGAGTTTAGAGTGGTACGCGATCAAGGTACATAGTCATGTACTTAACCATGCTAAGAGAAAAGGGGAAATAGTTGTACATGATTATGTAAATAGGTGTGTATCCTCCTAGTATGCAACTATGTACTTGAGCATGTTGAGGAAGTTTTTTATACAATAAGATACACAATCAAGTACAAAACCATGTACTTGGACATACTAAGGGGGCTTTTGGTACAATAGGATATAGGGCCATGTATACAGCTGTGTAGAATGACCATGTTATTTAAAAACACTTTTTTAATCTTTCTATTTTAGTTTTATTTCAATTCTAAGCTAGAATTACTTACAATAGAGCTTGGAAAAAAGGGAAATTAGATGACTAATTTGTAATTGAACAATCCAGTGAAGCTTAGGCCTTGTTATACAGTAAAACTAAGGATCATTTGCTATTTCATGATAGGCTTTAGGGATCCTGTTAGTTGCAGATAAGTAGAAAATAAAACTCCTCTTTCAGGTACGTGTTTACTATACTTGTTGATTGTGTTTGTTAGTTATGGTAAATGAATGAATTTAAAGTAAACTTGGTAAATGAATTACTTATTACTTGTGTGTAACTTGGCATAGGGATTAGAGGTGGCAGATTTTTAGAGGGCACCTTAATGATCAGTATATGGTGTTATTCCTAGTGGAGTTCTATATCAAAATGATGTAAGGTAGATTTTATGGGTATTGGGGTTAAAAATGACAGTTCCTAATACTAGTAGAAAGTTGGGGTCGCAGGTGACGGTTCCCAACTTAAGTTTAAAACACTTAAAATATATAAGAAACAATGTGCCAAGGTCATGAGCGCCCCTATGTTGCTTATTGATTAACATAAAGATAATTAAGTGATTGCTTGTCAAGTATTTACTTTGTTACTTTTATGTAACCTATGTAAGTTGTGGCATGTGCATGTGTTTGGGTATTCACGTATTAGGCTTATGCTCAACTCCCTTCTTTTTCGGTTGCAAGTGGGCAAGATGAGTATGATGAGTTTGGAAAGGTGTATTATTATTATTATTATTATTATTAATTATCAAGATGACGTTAATGGAGGATATTATTGTAGAAATTAAAGAGAATATGCTGAGTAATCATATGCAGTAGTGGAAGCAAAATTAAATCCTTTACATATCTCCAGCCATTGCAAATCAAATAGGTGTCCTGCTCGGTGGAGATTGGTTTTGAGTCTCGATTTCGGTTGGTGCTTTTAAATCTTAACTCACTCAATATAGATGGTGTATTTTCTGTAGAAGTGAGCAGGATTAGGGACCCCCATAGTACTCCTATTCATAACCCATTCCATTAATGAGTTGTTCTACAAAAATAGGAATTATTTGGAACATGTCTTTACTGATATAGTGGGATTTATTGTTTCTAATATTATGGGATTCATGTACCATATCTTGCGGTTATTTGTTTCCATTTAAAGAGCATAACCAACATTCTCCCACTTGGTCCATGTATTCCATAATTTATCTTAATGAGAAACAAAATTCATGAATTATGGTGATAGGTGCTCTAATGACGAGTATTATCTCCCATGTATTACAATGCATTGTGCCTCTCAACCCCATATAACTTGATGAATAAACCCGATGTTTATTCAAGGTCCAAACTTAATGATATTTCTCAAAATAAATGAATAAATAAAATGTGTACACAAGGCCAAATGAGAAAACGTCAACTGAATAAGAGTTTCATTAACATCATATACAATCAAAGATTACATTATGGAACCAAGTCCCATTCTCATCACATGATCCTTAAAATTCTTTAGTTGCATGCCTTTAATTAAAGGATCAGCTATCATTAACTCAGTGCTAATGTGCTCAATGACCACTTTCTTTTCTTTAACACGTTCTCTTATGGCCAAGTACTTGATGTCGATATGCTTACTTCGACTACCACTTTTATTGTTCTTAGCCATAAATACAGCAGCTGAGTTATCGTAGTACAATCTTAATGGCCTAGAAATAGAGTTGACAATACTAAGCGCAGATATAAAACTCTTTAACCATACACCATGTGAAGTAGCCTCAAAACAAGATATGAACTCGGCCTCCATCGTGGAAGTAGCAGTCAAGGTCTGCTTTGCATTTCTCCAAGATACGACCCCATTGGCAAGCATGAAAACGTAACCAGATGTTGATTTACGTGAATCAACACAGCCTGTAAAGTCTGCATTGGAGTATCCAACAACCTCCAGATTATCAGTCCGTCTATATATGAGCATATAACCCTTTGTCCCTTGAAGGTATCTCATTACCTTCTTTGCAGCTCTCCAGTGGTCAATACCTAGGTTACTCTAATATCTTCCTAGTATCCCAACAACAAATGCAATGTCAGGTCTGGTACAGACCTAAGCATACATCAGGCTTCCAATAGCTGAAGCATATGGGATGTTTCTCATTTGTTCCTTCTCAAGCTCATTTTTGGGACATTGACTTAAGCTGAATTTATCACCCTTCACAATGGGTGCTACACTTGGTGAACAATCTTTCATCCGGAATCTCTTTAAAACTTTATTGATATAGGTTTCTTGAGACAAACCTAAAATCCTTTGAGATCTATCCCTATGGATCTTAATGCCAATGACATAAGATGCCTCACCCATATCCTTCATATCAAAGTTCTTTGAGAGAAATTGTTTCACCTCATATAGCAAACCCTTATTATTGGTTGCAAGTAAAATATCATCCACATATAGCACAAGAAAACAAATTTTACTCCCACTGACCTTTTGGTATATACACTGATCCATCATGTTTTCTTTAAAGCCAAATGAAGTGATGATATCATGGAATTTCAAATACCATTGATGGGAGGCTTGTTTTAATTCATATATGGATTTATTAAGCTTGCAAACTAAATGCTCACCTTCACTAGAGGAGAATCCTTCAGTAAACCTCTTCCTCTAGATCACCATTAAGGAAAGCCGTTTTTACATCCATTTGGTGCAACTCCAAATCAAAGTGTGCAACCAAAGCCATCATTACACGAAGGGAATCCTTTTTAGACATATGAGAAAATGTCTCTATATAATCAATTCCTTCCCTTTGAGTGAATCCTTTAGCAACGAGCCTTGCTTTATGTCTCTCAATGTTACCTTGTGAGTATTTCTTAGTTTTGAAGACCCATTTGCATCCAATGGCTTTTACACCATCAGGCAACTTGACGAGATTCCAAACTCCGTTAGATGCCATCGAATCCATCTCTTCTTTCATGGCATTATGCCACAAGTTCGAATCCTTAGAACTCATGGCCTGTGAAAACGATTCAGGATCATTTTCGGCTCCAACATTGTAGTCACACTCTTGTAGATATATAACATAGTCACTAGGAATTGCTGATTTCCTTACTCTAGTAGATCTTCTCAATGCTGTATCAACATTCTCCTAAGGAGCAGGATCATATTGTTCAGCTGGTTGTTCAACAGCTTCGGGTATCTGTTGAACTTCAACATCTACTGAATCAGGATCAATAGCTTGTGGTACCTCGGGGACTGGATCTTCAACACGCATTTGTGCTGGAGGCGTGTTGTTAACAATAATGATCAGTCCACTGCTCGAAGTGTCATACTGGGCATCTGAATGATCTTTCTCAAAACCAATGCCTTAAGATTGATCGCTCCCACTAATCAAGTCATTCTCAAGAAATTTTGCATTTCTTGATTCCACAAACCTAGTACTATGAGATGGACAATAAAATCTATATCCCTTAGACCTTTTGGCATATCCTACGAAATACCCACTAATAGTCCTTGGGTCCAACTTCTTCTCATGTGGATTGTAGACTCTTACTTCAAACGGACATCTCCAAACGCGTACATGTCGTAAGCTTGGTTTCCACCCTTTAAATAATTCAAATGGCGTCTTTTGGACAGCCTTGGTTGGAACTCGGTTCAATATGTACACAGTCGTTTTAAGAGCTTCATTCCACAAGAAGTCAAGAAGCTTGGAGTTTGCAAGCATACTCCACACCATGTCCAATAATGTTTGGTTTCTCCTTTCAGCTATCCTATTATGGTCTGGAGAGCCAGGTAAACTGTATTGGGCAACAATCCCATTCTCTTGAAGAAACCTCGCAAATGGACCAGTCGCTTGTCCATTCTCTGTGTATCTACCATAGTATTCTCCGCTTCTATCAGATCTCACGATTTTAATATGTTTTCCACATTGTTTTTCTACTTTAGCTTTAAATACCTTAAAAGCATCCAGTGCTTTATTCTTGTTATTAAGCAAGTAGAGATACATATATCGTGAGTAATCATCTATAAAAGAGACGAAGTACTTGTTACGGTACGCATTCATGTCTGGACTACAAATGTCGGTATGTATGATTTCCAATAATTCAGAGCTCCTTTTGGTACCTTTCTTCGACTTGTTAGTCTGTTTTCCCTTAATATAACTTATGCAAGTCTCAAAATCGGTAAAATCTAAAGTACTAAGTACCCCATCATTTACCAACCTTTTAATTCTATCAATGGAGATATGACCTAATCTCCGATGCCATAACATAGAGGATTCCTCATTCACAACACATCGTTTAGTGCCAATCTTTTCATGAACATGCATAATAGTATGGTTATTATCATTTTGTAAACTAAGAAGAAAAAGACCATCAGATAAAGTACCACATCCAATAATATCAGATTTATAAAACAAATTAAATCCCGAATTCGAAAAGTTAAAGGAATAACCATCTGATATAAGTCTGGAAACTAAAATTAAATTCCTAGAATACCTAGGAATATAAAATGTCCTTTTCAATTGCAAAATGTAACCACTACGTAAAACTAAACTGCACGTCCTAACAGCTTCCACATGTGAGGACATCTTATTGCCTGAATAGATTCTACGCTCACTTGCCACTGGATTCCGCAGGTTTCTTAAATCCTGTAATGAATTGGTCATATGGATTGTAGAACCAGAATCAATCCACCATGTGTTATGATTAACATCAATCATATTGGTTTCATAACAAACAAGTGAAAATTGAGTACCTTTCTTATCAAGCCATTGCATGAACTTGGTGCACTGTTTCTTCATGTGCCCTTTCTTTTTACAGAAAAAGCACACAGCTTCCTTCTTAATGTCCTTTATGGGAGGCATTTTCCCTTTCCCTTTGTCCTTAGCCTGATCCCTCCTTTTGTTCTTCCCATGAGTAGTTAAGTTCACATTCTCCTTTTCCTTTTCCTCCATAAGTAATCTGCCCTCTTCCTGAACACACATGGTCAATAATTTATTGATTGACCATTTATCCTTATGTGTGTTATAGGATATCTTAAATGGGCCATACTGTTGAGGTAAAGTGCAAAGAATATAGTGAACTAAGAAGGATTCTGATAACTCAACCTCCAATGCCTTCAATTGGGCCACAATATCCCTCATGCGCATGATATGATCACGCACACCCTTAACACTAGTGAGTCTTAGAGTTGAAAGCTCTATAATTAGGGTGCTGGCCATTGCCTTGTCTGAAGTAGCAAATTGCTCATCAATGGCCTTCAGCAAATCTTGGACCCTTTGATATTGCTCAACTAAGCCCTCGATACCAACAGATATTTTAGTCTTTATGAACATAACTGATAAGCGATTGGATCGCTCCCATTTTTCATAAAGACTTATCGCATCTGGAGTGCTGGTTTCAGTTACTCTAGGGGGTTCCTCTTTCCTTATAGCATAATCAATGTCCATCCATCCCAAATGAAGGAGAACCCTCTCCTTCCAAACCTTATAGTTATCCCCTTTGAGCTCGGGAACATCGCATCGCATATCAGAAAAATTGATAGGTTGAATTGCTGCAATGATTAAATAAACATGCTCATATTTCAAAATTTGAGGCTAATCAATATATGACATGCTTTTACCAATGTAAAATCATGAAAGAATATGAATCTAGTGACATAGAACTTGCATGTGGGCTAAAGTTCTAATTCAATTAGATTCATCTTAAGACTTACAAAAAAGCTATCAAATTATGTTCCCTTTTCTAATTCCTGTGGGTAAATTAGAAAATATAATTTGATAATTTTATCCTAATTTATCACACACAATGTTTATTTTCAATATGTGATCCTAAATAATCCTTAATATATAATTTTAATCAATTAAGGATGTTGTGGCTACTCCCTAATCATTAAAATTATATGGATCACTTAATAATTAATTAAGTCCTTAGGCTAAATCATTGCATAAAGCTGATGAGGACATCATAGGTCAGAAACATACACGGCTTCTTACACGGCCAAGAGGCATGGCCGTGTGTTTCGTCAGGATCTCTCTCAGAAACATACACGGTTTCTTACATGGCCAAGAGGCATGACCGTGTGTCCTGTCAGAATCTCTCCCAGAAACATATACGACTCCAGGCACGGCCAGAGGACACGACCGTATATTACATCAGATATGTTTCCAGAAGCTTACACGACCAGAATATACAGCCGTGTACATGCCGGATGACAGACGTGTATATTTATTTATTTCCACGTGTATATCAAAAACCATAATCAATATACTATGAATTTAATTTTAATATACTTATATTGTCTAATCAGCATTTCATGTATAATTATAAACCATAAATTATACACTTAAAAATAATATAAGCATGCAACATCACAAATTAAGTTCATAGCATACTAAAGGAATTAATTCCCCTTAATAAATTTCACTCAATGACAAATACCAACAATTTTAATATAAAATTATTCAGCTAAATGTCATACTTACACCTTGCAACAACAAGTACATACAGATTAAAATTTTTAATTGCTCTTGAGATATTATTTCAAACATATATGAAAATGCTCATCCATGGAAAGGATGTGCTAGTATGCTAAGGAAAACTAAAAGGTTGAACATTTTACAAGGCCATTTTAACACCTAAACAGCATCAGAAGGCCAAGAGATATATAAATCTCATTACTTAATTATTTCTCCATCAATACCAGAAAAATTAAAAACACCGCTAAGCAGACAAATTAAAACCAAAGCTAAACTCCACAACTCAACAGAGCAAGGTAGAGGCATTAATATGGCTCTGATACCAAATGTAGAAATTAAAGAGAATATGCTGAGTAATCATATGCAGCAGCGGAAGCAAAATTAAATCCTTTACATATCTCCAGCTATTGCAAAGTAAATAGGTGTCCTGCTCGGTGGAGATTGGTTTTGAGTCTCGGTTTTGGTTGGTGCTTCTAAATTTTAACTCACTCAATATAGATGGTGTATTTTCTGTAGAAGTGAGCATGATTAGGGACCCCCGTAGTACTCCTATTTATAACTCATTTCATCAATGAGTTGTTCCACAAAAATAGGAATTATTTGGAACATATCTTTACTGATATAGTGGGATTTATTGTTCCTAATATTATGGGATTCATGGACCATATCTTGCGGTTATTTGTTTCCATTTAAAGAGCATAACCAACAATTATTACTATTATGATAATGAATAGTAAGGAGAAATGGAAGTTAGAAGATTACTTAACATTTTCTTGGGGACTTCTTATGTAATTATGTGATGGAGACAGGGGACACATGGCCTGAATACACGGCCGTGCATAGAGACCGTGTATCCAATCAGAGTTCACAGACGTATACACGGCTTCCTTACACGGCCAGGAGACGACCGTGTCTCTCGACCGTGCACCCGCTACAGATTTCCACAGAAGCATGCACGGTCCCCATACACGGCCGTGCATCCCGACCGTGTCTCCAATCAGATTTCCACATAAGCATACACGGTCCCTAAACACGGCTGTGTGTCGTGACCGTGTATTCGATCAGGATTTCAACAGAAGCGAACACGGTTTCCTTACACGGCTGGGAACTTGACCGTGTACCTAGACAAGAATACTGACAGAGTCATGCACGGCTTACATACACGGCCGTGTATGAGACCGTTCATGACACGTATTTTATTATTTCTTCCACGTGTACGTATAGATTTTGCCCTTTTTAGATATTTTACGGGGCCATATAAATACTCATTTGTCAGATAGAATATGGTTACGTTTTAATATACATTTGAATACACTTTGAGAGAGAGTTTTCTCTAATTTCCGGGTTGTGCGCAACCTAATTTGCATCAAAGCGTGTGTCTTTGTTGTGTGAAACCAATCCAATTTCGGATTCGTTTCGATTTTGCTTCCGCGCTGCGTCAGTTTGGTATCAGAGCAAGGTTATTTCCTGCGGAGATGTCGGCTAACGACGGTGTTGACGGCAGTCGTGTTCTTGACGGTGTTCAAGATGCGAGGTTTCAAGGGAACCATCAATGGGTTCCTAGGGCAGAGTTCGACGCAATGTATCAGAAGGTCGGGCGTATGGAACGACGTCTTGATGACCTGATCGAGCATTTCGATGCTCTGGCGGTAGACCCCAATAGAGTTGGTGGAGCCGGCCGAAATCCACCACGTGTGGTGGAGGAATTCGGTGGGCACGTCATCCGACCTGTTGTTGAGAACAGGTGGGGGCGTGTGGAGAGTGAGGAGTCCAGCGGAGAAAGTGATGATACGTACGGAAGTAGGCCGCGGCGAGGACGTGGTGGAAGAGGTGGTGGTCATCGGATGGCTCCTCATGGAAACTACCCTAGAGAAGGTGATCATAGGAGGAACCGTAGGGGTTATGATCACGGGGATGGCGGAGACTACCGGTTGAAGGTTGACATTCCTTGGTTCGATGGCAGTCTCAACATCGAAGGCTTCCTCGATTGGTTGGCGGAAGTGGACCGGTTCTTCGACTACATGGAAATTCCCGAGGATCGTCGAGTAAGGCTGGTGGCGTATAGGTTGAAGAGTGGTGCTTCGGCATGGTGGGAGAGGTTGCAAAGTAGGAGGCAGCGGGAAGGAAAGCACCCGGTGAGATCATGGTATCGCATGAAGCAGCTGCTGCAACATGACTTCCTCCCACCGGATTACGAGTAGATATTGTTCCAACAATATCAGCGGTGCCGCCAAGGACAACGTTCCGTGCATGAGTATACGACAGAGTTCATGAGGCTGGCGGAGCGGAATGATTTGAGGGAGAGCGAGGGTCAGCAAGTTGCGAGGTATGTAGAAGGGCTAAAACTACAAATCAAAGATAAGATTGGGGTGACAATGGTGAGAACCCTCGTTGAAGCAAAGAACTTGGCTCTCTGAGCCGAGCTTGTGTTGCAGGAGCAAGGGAGTCGATACGGGGGAGGACGGAGAGGGTATGTAGGCGAAGCTATAGGTGGTGGTAGTCGGCCGATACTTGAGAAAAGTCGAGTTACACCATACAAACCAAATGAGGATGTGTCTAGGAGGGAAGAGAAGAGTGAGGGGAAGAAGCCGATGGAGCCGAAAGGAGCACCGAGGCAGAACAATCCCTATGCCAAACCTATATTGGGTAAGTGTTTCCGATGCAACCAACCGGGTCATCGGTCGAACGAGTGCCCAGCGAGGAAGAGCGTCAACATCCTCGATAGGGAAGATGACGAGGAAATCTGCTGTGAACCCGATGGGGAGGGAGAGTACTATGAGGAAGAAGAAGAAGCAGCAGAGCCGTCATATGTAATTCGGCGCATGATGCTCACTCCAAAGCAAGAAGACTTCACTCAGAGGCACCAATTGTTTCGCACACGGTGTACGATCATGGGGAAGCTATTTGAGTTGATTGTAGACAACGGCAGTTGTGAGAACATCATAGGAAGGGAGGTTGTGACCCAACTGCAGCTGCCCGTTGAGAAGCACCCGAATCCCTATACTATTGGCTGGATCAAGGCCGCTGAGAAAATTGAAGTTAAGGAGAGATGCAGGGTACCTTTCTCAATAGGGAAGTACCGTGATGAAGCATTCTGCGGCATTGTAGACATGGATGCTTGCCACATCTTGTTTGGGAGGCCATGGCAGTTTGACGTAGACGCGCAACATGCGGGCAAAGAAAATGACTACCGGTTGGAGAAGGAGGGTGTGAAGTACACCTTATTGCCATTGAAGAGGGAAGGACGTGTTAAGGGGAAGAAGGTTGAGAGCCGCTCATTCTTAACTGTCACTCAATCCGAGAAAGAAGTGATGGGCGACTTGAAGGAATCGAGAGTAGTACACGCCCTCATCGTGAAAGGAGTGACCGAAGGAGGGGAGGAACTTGATAGGGAAGTGCTAGGGGCGGTGAGGGATCTTCTTGAAGAGTTCAAGGAAGTGGTCCCAGACGACCTACCTGAGGGACTACCCCCTTTGAGGGATATTCAACACCAGATAGACCTGGTGCCCGGGGTTAGTCTCCCAAACCTCCCGCATTACAAAATGAGTCTCAAGGAAGCCGGGATTCTCCAGGAGAAGGTCCAAGAGCTTTTGGACAAAGGTTTCATTCGGGATAGCCTAAGCCCATGTGCGGTTCCGGCATTGATAACTCCCAAGAAAGATGGGAGCTGGAGGATGTGTGTTGATAGCCGAGCTATCAACAAGATTACCATAGGGTATAAATTCCCTATACCCCGCATTGAGGATATGTTGGACCGTTTGAGTGGCGCTACTATCTTCTCCAAGATAGATTTGCGGAGTGGCTATCACCAGATTCGAGTCCGTCCTAGAGACGAGTGGAAAACGGCATTTAAGACCAAGGAGGGGCTGTATGAGTGGCTAGTGATGCCATTCGGACTGAGTAACGCACCGAGCACCTTCATGCGAGTCATGAACCAGGTATTGAAACCTTTCAATGGTCGTTTTCTTGTAGTGTACTTTGATGATATTCTGATATATAGTAAGTCCGAAGAGGAACACTTAGAACATCTAAGGTGTGTGTTGTATACATTAAAGACGAATAAGTTGTTCGCTAATCTCAAAAAGTGCACATTTATGTCAAGACAACTGCTGTTCCTGGGGTTTGTGGTTAGTAGTGAGGGAGTGATGGTGGATGACGATAAGGTAAAAGCAATTAGGGAATGGCCTATTCCAAGAACCGTGACGGAATTGAGAAGCTTCCTCGGCTTAGCCAGTTTCTACAGAAGGTTCATTAGACATTTTAGTACTGTTGCTGCACCTTTAACCGAATGCCTAAAGAAAGGGAAATTCCAATGGGGCGAAGAATCTCAATTGAGCTTCATGAACTTGAAGCAGAGGTTGTGTAGCGCGCCTGTACTAGCTCTACCAGACTTTGAAAAATTGTTCGAAGTGGATTGCGATGCTAGTGGGGTCGGAGTTGGTGCAGTACTGTCACAGGAGAAAAGACCAATAGCCTTTTACAGTGAGAAGCTGTGTGAAGCAAGGAGAACTTGGTCTACCTATGATAAGGAGTTCTACACCGTGGTGAGGGCCCTTAAAGTGTGGGAGCACTATCTGGTCGGAAAAGAGTTCATCTTGTATTCGGATTGTGGGGCTCTTAAACATTTGAGTGGTCAGACTCGAATTAGTAGGGATATGCACGCCAGGTGGATTGAGTTTTTGCAGAAGTTTCCTTTCAGGTTGATGCACAAGTCAGGTGTTCAAAACAAAGTCGCGGACGCCCTGAACTATTGGAAAGTCTCCATTCTCGGTGGTATACACAAAGACACCACACCATGCGCTGGACTTGCTCAAATTACCCAAGGACATGGTGGGTGATGTAGCGGCTAAACATATGGCGGAGCAACACCAAGCCACTACTGAAAAAGTAAGGTGAAGGATAGAGGAATCCAACACACGGTACAAAGGGGATGCAGATAAGCATAGACGGCAGAAGCTCTTTGTAGTTGGCGATCAGGTAATGGTTTACTTTCGGAAAGAGTGATTCCCTGTAAGGAAGTATGGGAAACTTCAACCCAAGAAGTACGGTCCCTATGAAGTTGTACGCAAGATCAATGACAACGCATATGTTGTACAACTCCTGAAAGATATGAATATATCTTGCACTTTCAATGTAGCGGACTTGTCACCTTTTCATGCCGATGATACTCCTCTATATGCGGACGAGAACTCGGGGTCGAGTTCTCCATTGGTGGGGGAGAATGATGGAGACAGGGGACACACGGCCTGAATACACGGCCGTGCATAGAGACTGTGTATCCAATCAGAGTTTACAGACGTATATACGGCTTCCTTACACGGCCAGGAGACGACCGTGTCTCTCGACCGTGCACCCGCTGTAGATTTCCACAGAAGCATGCACGGTCCCCATACACGGCCGTGCATCCCGACCGTGTCTCCAATCAGATTTCCACAGAAGCATACACGGTCCCCAAACACGGCCGTGTGTCGTGACCGTGTATTCGATCATGATTTCAGCAGAAGCGAACACGGTTTCCTTACACGGCTGGGAACTTGACCGTGTACCTAGACAAGAATATTGACAGAGTCATACACGGCCGTGTATGAGACCGTTCATGACGCGTATTTTATTATTTCTTCCATGTGTACGTATAGATTTTGCCCTTTTTAGATATTTTACGGGGCCATATAAATACTCATTTGTCAGATAGAATAGGGTTACGTTTTAATATACATTTGAATACACTTTGAGAGAGAGTTTTCTCTAATTTCAGGGTTGTGCGCAACCTAATTTGCATCAAAGCGTGTGTCTTTGTTGTGTGAAGCCAATCCAATTTCGGATTCGTTTCGATTTTGCTTCCGTGCTGCGTCATTATGTTTTAGTTATTATGAAATTAATAGTGTTTCAGATTTTAGGGCATTATGAAATATATATTGTATATTGTTTGTGTAAGGATCGAACCCTTTAAGTTGATTAAAAAAAAAAAAGACAGTTAAAATTATCTATCAAATGAATCACTAAATTATTACTGTCTTTCTCCAAACACACAGGTAAAAGGTTTGGTAGAATTCTTTCAATATTACTTACTAGATTGTGTTGCGATTACACCGAAATCTTTCACAATATCGAGATAGCTCTATCATTTTCCTTGAAAATATGGCCTACAGATCAAGCTTCGACAGTAAAACGTTTCTATTGTTTGTTCTTTTGCGACTGTGGTGAAGAACTTTGTAGGAATGTGTTGGATGGACTTTGGTGGCATTTTGCGTGGGGTCAAGCCACCTCTATCCTGGCGATTCTGCAATATAGAAATACTTTGTACTTGGACGTATGTTGATCTTCATCTTGTAAATAGGTACTGATCTTTTAATTTTGTAGAACTAGCTAGAAAAAATAAATAAAAAAACGACATTATGGTACTGTGATTTAAGGAGGTGCCTAGGGTTTCGTAGACAGCTGATAGACAAACTCGTTTTCGGCTAACGACTTCCACTAAACAAACGTCCTCAAAATCAATAGTTCTGATGTGATTGGTTTGTTGCGCTTAGGTTGCCCTTTGCTGACCTTTCTATCTAAGACAAAATCTTTGCTCCTCCCGCCCCTCGCCTTCCGAGATATCCGGCTCATTAGATTGAAACAACCACAATGTTTTACATATATATATATATATATATATATGTTAAAAATATATAATATGTATGTTAAAAATATATAAGTGATTAAAGCAATCAGGTAAGATGTAATTTTCTTTTTTCAATTATGTAGTACACAAGTATTATGGTTTAGCTATTTCGATATTATATTTATATAAGATATTTTCCCTAATTGTAACAATGTCTCCACTGTCAACATCATTGTTTACTGTATTAGTTACATTCATTTAATTTATGTCATGTTTTCTTTAAGACACATTACATCTTAGAATTAACTATGCTCTAACAACTTTTCATCATTGTCTCATGATGGAAACATTTTTAGTTTTATTTTACTGTTCCATTTCAACTACAATAATTTAGCTCCATCTGCCCAATTACTTTGCTTGATCCGTGAATAAACTTTGTTTTGTCTATGGGGATAAGGGGACAGCATTTTTTACTCTAAAACTAATAAAGAAAATTCATAAACACGTCATCTAAAATATTGGTTAATTACATTCGAGCTTTTTAAATCTTTAAAATATAACTTCATGTTTTAATGACCTTTTAAGAATGCGCACATATTGCCATCCCATTGCTATATTCGGCTTTCTTATCAATGATTTTGGGGCACTAGTAATAATCTGGACTTAGTTTGTAAATTTTAAAAAATTATAAGAAGATAAGAATGTATTTACAATTACCCAAAGAATAACATTGGTAGCATTTGAGTTAACTTTATACAAATGGAGTGGAATTTTAATTAAATTGAACTAGCTCATGTCTCACGTACCCTATAAGGACTTAGGTTTTTAGCACATTTCGAAAGAACCTATGAGACCTTGGGATGGAATTTATAATATAATCATCTGTATAAAACCCATTTCATACCAACCGATTATAATCATGCTCTTTCTGATTAGTTTCTTACACTTCAATTCAATAGCATACACACAGATGGATACACAATAAAAAGATTCGTAAAAACTGCACCTAGTATTTGAAATTTTCCTCCCATCGATTCTGCAGATTGCAAAGTTTTCTTCCTCTGTACATTTGCATGTTCCCAATTCTATGCAAGTTCAATCCTTGCCACCCTTCAGGTCACGTTGTACACAGTCTGAATTAGCTAGATTTCACCTTTTCTAACTGTAAGCCATTATTCTAGAAGTGAGAGAAAAAATAAAATAAAAACTGTAAGCCACTAGGGGCTATGGATAATTTGAGTTAAAGTGAATTCGTATGGCATCGAACTCAATTCAAAAGTTCAAACTTTTATCAAGCTTCAATTCCTCTTAAAATAGTAGTGAATAAGCTCAAATTTAATTCGATTAAACTTATTTTATTTAAAATAAATAGTTTTTTTTTTCAAATTAAAATGACATTAATGCTCTAATTTATCTAAACTAAATTTGTAATTCTATACCTAATATGAACCCGGTCAGACTCATGAGATTAAATACATAAATTGAGTCATCCCACAGAAATAATTTACACCAACTTTTTGCTAACTCTATGTTTAACTAGGATGGAAAAGAGAAGAATCGAATGTATTCAACCCTAATTGGAGAATAATGTTCCTACCATATATTTCATGAGGAAAAAATGTGATGTGCTTTTGTTATTTTCCACAATTCAAGCATGGAAAGCGCCTAGTTAATTAAAGCCCCACCGCATATAAAGATTCCAATTAGGTCTTTTCTTAGTCCCCTTGTTTGACAAAAATAGACATATATATATATTATATTGCATATTTTCGAATTGTTCCCCGGGACCCTAGTTAACTAGTCCGTTAACATTTTGTAGTATTGTTTAGCGGCTAATTATGTATTATGTGACATTACAGAAATAATCATTTTGCTGATCTTTATTTGTTAATTAGGGGAAGTGTAAAAATATTATTAATCACAATTGGCTGGACTATAACCGTAGAGTCAGAGTTGGATTGGAATCGATGAATCTAGAACTGCCCTAAATAAATTGGTTGATTCCCTTGTAGTGAATTATAATCCATAGCTTGATGTGCTAGTTTGAATATCTTTTTCTATTTGTAATTAAATATTTTCATTTAATTCAAATGCTTTCCATGTATTACTATAATTTTTTTATTTCACTTGCATGCAGTTTGACCTAAAAGGTGTCTCAATAAGTCAGTTAAAGTTCAGTAAGAGATTTGCTCCGAAAGAGTATAAAGTTAAAAAGGGTGTGATTGTCTGGCCAAATTTGAATTTCGAGTTTTTTAAAAATATTTTTATAATCAAAACTTTAGAATTCATGATAAATCTCAAGCAAATGTGAGCATCGACCGCTTTTAGCAGAATGCAATTATGGCAAGCAATGGTGGCAGATTACTGATGGTTTGAAGAATGAAGAAAATGATCTCTATTTTTATTTTAAAAAATAAGTCTTTTTTATTAATATTTTCTGAAATTGTTAATCAGCACTGCTAGTAATTGGCTGCTTTTATCGCCCTCTACGGTCACTTATCAATAAACAACTAAATTTAATCATTTTTTAAAAATTATTATAATAATACTTGACAATTTTAAAACTTGAATTATAACAAATATGGAAACATATTTTATAGAATGTTTTTTTTCTGAAACAAGACATTCTTAAGTCAACAAATTAAATATCCGTCTTATTATTAGCTTAGCCAAGACAGTAATTTAAATTGGCATTTCGTGACAAATCTCCGGCTAAGATAATGAAAGAATACAAGCAAACCCAATTAAGTATACCAATTTGACCACCAAAATCATATTTATATTGATGAATACACATATAATAAAAATAAACATACGTGTATATATCAACAACAGCCTAGTCATGAGCACGTTCTTGGAAAAGCAAAACAGCCGCTACATATATTATAGAATAAGATATGCCAAAGTCCAAAGTCACAAAATTTCCTAGTTCCTTCTTTCCATACCTTTCTCAAATCATTATACCTCACCTTCCAAAAAGTCCTCATCCATCTTTCTCTATAAGAACCCCCCAAAGAATACAATCCCACCTGTTCATATTCCCAAAAACAACATAAAATCCGATGAAACATTACAGTGACATGAGTTTCACCATAAACTACAGCTACAACAAAGTCGGCACTTACAATAGAACTCGTCATGGAAGAAGGAGAAGAAGAAGCAGCATAACTCGGGGTTTCAAGATAAATCCTAGAAGATTTTCAGTCCAGAAGTTGCGTTGCAAGGTCATGTGCTTATGGCTTAGGGTTTTGAGTAAATGGAGGTCTTCGTTTGAAGAAGCTATCGAGTTTGTGAAGAGGGGTGTTTGTTGGAGAAGAAATGATAATAATGGGGTTGACTCCTTTATAAAGAGGAGTTATAGTACAAGCAGTAGGAGGAGTTTGGTGCAAAAATCATTAAAAGGAAAGGTGGGTTGTGATCAGGATTTTAGTTTAAGGTCATTTTCGAGGACAAACTCGTTTTATTCAGAAGCTATAGCTGATTGCTTGGATTTCATCAAAAGGACTTCATTTACACCCGATCAGAAACATACAATTCCTACGTGAAGGTCTCTTACGGTCATTTTGCACGGGAGGAAAAGGTATGGTGGTGGTCGAGCGTCTTACCAACTTAGCCCGACTGGACGGCCGAGGAAAATAGCTTTCCGTCGATACGTTTCTTGAAGTATTTGTAATATTTCATTGAAGGACTTAAGGAAAAGGTATGTTGGCGGTCAGTATGTATGCAATATATGTTCCTTCTTTGTATCCAAAAAATAGGAGAAAAAAAGATAAAAATCAAAACCGATTCCATTGAGAAATTATGATCGATTAGGGAAAAGAAATACGATATTTATTTCCGTCTTAAGTTATCTCTGCATAATTATTTCAATCAATAGGTATTTGCGAATTTGATTTCTATGTACTTGTAAATCATGATATTCTAGTTTGGTGAGCTAAGAATTAGTTGGTAAATAAAAGCAAGATCAAGAGTGAAGACCCTTTTTTTGTTTTTGTGTATTGAGTGATGACCATGTTTTGAGACTTTCTACGATTTCAGCTAGAGTTGTTGAATATTATTTTCAGTGTAAAAATGGAGAAGTTTCTAAGCAGGTGTAAGGGAATATTCTAAAAGATTGAGTAATCGCTTTATTGCTATAATTTATTTGACTGAATAAAGTTAAAGAGAATCAAAGATGTAAATTACTTAGAACTTAGAATATAGAAAACGCGGTTTGAACTTTAGGAAAATTCTAAGTAATTTTCAAGTGTGGTGATAAAGTTTCCTTTTAAAAAAAAAATGCCAATGATGTTGGTGTTTGTTTATTTAATTGGTATTGGTATTTAAAGAGGAGACCAGGCCCTTCTGTCTAAATGATGTGAACTATATAAAGATCATCAATAATTTGGATTGCTTCAATTTTTTTTAATTTATAAATCAATGATTAAGATTAATTAGATTTTTAAAATATTTTATAATATCATCATGATATTATATATATATATATTTTATAATCTTAATTATTAATTATATATGGCAGTATTTTAAGAGAATAAATTGAGAAAAATTTTAAAAAGGAAAAACAAAGTAAATTTAAAAGATGCATTTCCGTTGTAGAATATGCTGAGCTATGACGAACCGCAAATTAGATTTACTCGTACATATGTGAAATACAAGTTTAAAAACCCCATTGCTTTTATTATGATACGCTTGACTGTACAAAGAGGTATTGTTCTTGGAAAAAATAAAATAAAATAAAATAATAATAATAATCCAACACAAGCACCAGACATGTTTCTATAAGTGTCCATGGATGTCGAATGCTTTAGTACCATGATTTGTGTTTAAAAACATGATTATCCCTTATCCCAATCGACGATTTTCATTTGTAAGTAAATCTCATAAAATCGACACTTTTTTAACTTCTAAAATCATACCCTTCCTCCAATTTCACTGGCAGTTTGTTATCCATGTTTTCTTTACCCAAGAATTTCTTCAACATCGCACCATCGATAATGTTTTCTCCTCTTAAACTGGTTTTGCACTTGCTCTGATAATCACCCTCTGAAGATGGAGAAATCTTACTCTCTCTCTCTTCTTCTTTTTTCCCACTAAACGGTATCGCCCATTCATATCCTTACCATGTCAAACTCAAACTCAAAATACTACTTAGAAAGAGCTCCATTTTTATTTTGTTTACTTATAAATAGCAATCGTTATACGGCTTTAAACATGGACAAGAAGTCCAAACTCCAAAGACCTTGCGGTTCCCGGGCCAGAGGCCAGATCCATCAGATCTAAGGCGCATAGGAATCAGTCTGCCTTTGCCCAGGTGATGAGCCAGGCCGGGTAGGGCCTTACTGATGCCAATGCAGGACGAGTCTACGGTTCTATTAATATATAAGCTGAGGTTAGTTTTACTTCTTTAGTTTTTGATGGACCTACCGAGTCCGGACCCAATAAGGTCGGTTCTAGTCCTATGGATCTTGGCAAGGTTTTGTATCCACCGGTATTTTAAAAATAAGTTGAAACTGGCTCGACACTTCATCTTTATCCCCTCAAATCTTAAAGATACCGCTAGCATAGGAGTTTCACTGACTTGAACAACGTCTCTATCTTCTCCATAACCTCAATCATTCACCTTGCAATCATCATTAATAAAAAATGGTAAGAATTACATAATCAATAACAAAGAAGAGACCAAAACGTGTAACAGCAATTTCAAAAGGATAAAGCTATCTTACCAGTTTCATGGATCGAGTAAAGGTTTGTCGACTACTACAATCGTACCAGCTTTATATATCCGGATACACTACGGCGTGTCACGTGTCTTCATTTACATTATTTTCATTGTTCACTAGTCTAACATTCATTTATAATAAAAACTCTCAAATGATTAAATAAAAATCTAACATATCTTTTCTTAATTTATCTACTAGTTATCATAATAAACCTATTCTATACTCTCTTCGTTATTCTAATTTTGAACTATTTTTCCCAAATTTTCAACATATACTACAACATCTCATATATCATCTGTAACTAAAAAAAAATTCCCACGAGAGGTGAGCTAACGCTCAATATAATGTATACCTACACACACACACATACCATACTAGAAACAGTAATACATGAAAAATGCATCATAATATTTATTCACAATTTTATTTATCTTTTATAATCTTTAGCCGATATATAATCACAATATAAACATCTTTACACCTAACATTTCTAAACATCTTTTTACAATCTATTTACAAACAATATATACATATATATATGACAAATGTCATATTAGTTATCGTATATTTACCTTCTACAACCATACATAATATATATATATATATATATATATATATATAAGTCATCCCCACTGTCCATACATATGACAACGAGTATACATAACTCATACATATATATATATGTGAGTTTCTACCATACATAATATATATATATATATATATATATATATATATATATATATATATATGATAGTGAGTACTCTCCACTATCCATAAGTTTATGAGTCATTGCACATCTACCTTCCATAGCCATATATATATATATATGATAGTGGGTATTTCCTACTGTCCGTGAGTTCTCGCACATCAACCTTCCATAACTATATATAATATATATATGACAGTGGGTACTTTCCACGATCCATGAGTAGGGCCGATAATGCGGGCCGTCTGGGCCGGCCCGCCCCGACCCGCACCGGCCCGCGGGTCATCGCGGGTTGGCCCGCACTGGCCCGCAAGGCTGGCGGGTTAGAAAAGTCGACTCGCCCTGCCCCGCGGGCCAAGCGGGCCAACCTGCAATGACCCGCAAATTTTTTTTTCCCTTGTGCAAAAAAATTAAAAAAAAAAAACCTACAAACGGTCTCATACACGGCCGTGTATGGGGACCGTGTATGATTCTGTGGAAATCTTGATCGAATACACGGTCACGATGCACGGCCGTGTATGGAGACCGTGTATGATTCTGTGGAAGTCTACCAATCACTACACGGCCGTGTGTTCAGGCCGTGTGTCCCGTGTCTCTTGTGCCTCCATCATTTGTAAACAAAGTAAATTAGATTAGTTGACATTTAAGTTACTCGGCCACACCACACCGCCACACGGCCACCCCACACGGCCACACCACACTACCACCACACCACACCACACCACACACAACCACACACAATACAATAGAGGACAATAGTAGAGAAAAGAGAATTGTTTTACCTTAATTAACGGCGTCTAAAAGGTGGCCGGCGGTGGTGGCACAACGTCGGTCTAGCTGCGGAGTATTGGGGGTGCACGGATGGTGGGGTCTGGGGTGGGCTGCCAGCTGCGTTGGACTTGGAACTTATACAACCTGGCCGTATGGGCTGCTCTCGAGGTCAAGGTGCACGGAGCCACGGACGGACGACGACCTGCATGCGGGCTATGGAGTGTGAACTGAACTGTGCTGTCGCTGTGGTGACTGGTGTGGATGTGAACTGTGGAGTGTGGACTGCTGTGGTGTGGTGTCTGGTGTGTGTGTGTGTTCGACTTCGACTGTTCGACTTCTTCAATACTGGCGTGGCGTGGGCGTGGCATGGCAATTTCAATCGCACCCGTCGGCTCGGCGGCGGCGGCGGTGCAGGGCATGGTCGTCATGTCATCCTCATCAGTCGTCACGTCCTGCAGCAGGTCGTCGTACGTGATGAACGTGCGTGTCATCTCAAGCCGACGTTGCCGTGCCGTGCTGCCAATGTTGCTGTGCAGTATCCGGCGGGTTGGCCCGCAGCCCGCGGGGATTGCCCGCCCCACCCTGAGGGCCAAGCGGGCGCGGGCCAAAATGGCCCGCACCCCTGCGGGTCGGATTTTTTTGGCCCGCCCCGTATATTTTTGCGGGCGGGGCGGGTCAACCCGCGGACCCGCCCCGCAATTCCCACCCCTATCCATGAGTCCATACACTACAACCTTTCACATTATAACATTTCACAACACAACTTTCCATATAAGACTCAGAAAATTTCGGTACATGACTCCATTAGGGATAATGTCACATATCGGTAACCGGGGTGCTACTCCAAGAACGTTGACCTACACTTGGTTTCTTGGACACAACATTTCATAATCACATGTATACTTAATCTGATTCATTTACAATATTATTAAACCCACAAAAAAAATAATCTAATTTATCAAGCACAAGCAACAAACATAGTATATACGTACCTGACTCATAATACTTGGTTTATCTTATATTTTTCTAGCTTCACATTTCTTCCAATCCTATATATGATTTAAATTGTTTGACTTTAGAATTGTATTTCTATAAATATTAAAAGGAAAATAGACTTATTTCAACTCAACATAGTTATGTTAGGAATCGTGTAGTCGAATATAGGGTAGTATACGACCTTGCCAAAGGTTGCATACGTTTCTCTTTTTTTTTGTTTTTTGTTTTTTTTTTTTTACATGGTTACAACATGGGCATATATCTCTCTTATCCACTATGTCATTTTCTTTTCCTTTTTTTCAACATAATCATGTTATGAGGTCATGTATCTCTTTGTCTACTATTCATCAACACAACCTCAATATAGTTGTGTTGAAATTTTTTTTCAACACGGTCGTGTTGAGAAGCTGTGTATCACTTTGTTCATCTTAGATTTTCAACAGGGACTCCAACACGATCATGTTGGGAGGTCGTATATTTCTTGGTTCACTTTGAGTTTTTAACATGATTCTAATACAATTGTGTTGGGAGGTCGTGTATCTCATTGTACATCTCATAAATTAATCTCTCAACTCGATTTCTATTCAATTTAACCTAATTGATCTATCTAATATAAAATTTATAATGTAATACACTAGTAAATACACTTACTTAACCTGAATCGTTATCGTGATGAGTGAATCACTTGTTTTGATCCATATATATTATGGATTGATTTAGATATGTAAACCTTAATGCGCTAATTCCCGTTTTATGATATACACGAATTCAATGATCAATTGTTATTGATTGATATACTCACCTTAAACTATTTGGCGAATCGTAGCACTTGCTTGTCCTTTTCTCTCTTTGGATTTCTACGGTGTATACTTAGGGTTCGACGAAGTATTTAAATGAAGAAAAAAGTGTTAAGCCTAGGTAAAATGAATTTATATACCTAGGTCGCGAAATGACCATCTTATCCTTAGTCATAATTCTTTTTTTCCATATTATCTTTGGCAAATTTTTATTATTATTATTATTATTAATTACACACATATATATAAAATATTATTTAGACATTTACAAGTTGCATATCAATGAACTTAGTCTGATATACCATAAAGAGAAGTAACAGCAAGCATATGTATTAATCAATTGAGTTATTTGTTTATATTCAAATATGATGCAATACAAGCCTATGTATGTAGTTGTACATTAAGTTAGGTGCATAGAAGATACAAACGAGCCTAAGGAAAAAATAAATTAAACAAGTATGGATGAGCTCCAAGCCAATTCATATGAGCAAGATCAGCAGCAATTTTTTATGTGAATCTGTTCTGACATGAAATAGCTTTGGATGAGGATGTGCGACGATAGGATCACACTGGGGAAGGTCATGGAGCCAGAGAATGCTCAATTCTAAAGGGTGTCCAAGGGCGTTACGAACTAATAGGACAATTATAAATGGAAATTTTCACTTATGGAGACAATAGTAGAAGAGTCGTTTTGCCCTACAATACACCATAGTGTACTATATATTCTTTTTTTTTTTTTCTTTGAAAAGTTGAGTTTGAATTATAAGTCAGCAAATTTTTTTTCAATAATAGTGTATTGTTGCATGTCTTTTAAGATTAATTCTCGCACAGTTTATGACGTTTTACATATTTCTTATCAATTTCAAAATTTTAAGTTAATTTTACTTGATTTTCCAGTTAAAAAGATGTTAGATTGTACTGGATTGCTTGGACATTGAAGAACTCTCCTGCTGTCGTTCTTTTTGGATCAGTCGTTTATTTTTACTTCTTTAGCAGTTTCCCTTCTGTCTTTCAACAAATCAATAGAATTTTCTCATTAAAATCATCTTTACTTGTGACTATGTTCATGGTAGATTAAAGACAGCCTAAACACCATTTGTCATTCATTGTAATGCATCTTCTTTCAGTCCATACACCCAAATAAACTAACCAAACACATCTGAGTCCATTCACACTTCATAAACGATATTCATTTACTTTGATCTCGTCACGGAAAAGGGACATTTGGGAGTAGTAGACCCTCTTCTCTTTACACATGCTGTTGTTCCTAGGTTGTGTATTGGCGAGTACAGACCATCAGAAATGTTTGATTTTTGGAGTTACCCTCCAAAATGCTATTACAAATCCATGAACCTCGCGAGCTCTTCTCATATCCGAAGTTGTAGCATTGGCAAAATATAGGTTTCTCAACTGTTTTACCCTTAATGCATTTGGATTAGTTATCAATCTTCAAACCGGTTTTGTCAAAACGGCAATGTTGAAGGAATAAAGGTCTCGAAATCCTGATCCTCCATCTCACTACACATCAATTTTACAATCCCAACTCGCTCAATGGATTTTTCCTTCAATGGCGCCTTCACCCTCGCTAGAACTAATCCCATCGCACCAGCATTAAGGTAATTTTCGGACCTCAGAATTTCAGTTACTTCTCTTTAGCCGAACTCATAACCTGCGATTTAGATTGCCCTCACAACATAGGTAATCCCAAATATAGCTTTAGTTTCAATTTGTCCGTGGAATTTGCAAGATAGCATTTAGCTAGTTCCTCATTTCAAAGGGGTTTCAAATCTAAAAAAAAATACTGGATTTGGAAAAATTAACAGATTCACTATTGGCATGACAATACGGTTCAAGAATTGAAACTAATGTTGCGAGCATATTGCTATTAGCTTCCATGAAAAAGAAAACATTTGCAGAAAACATTCTTGACAATAACAACATAATACTTTCTCTTTTAGTATGGATCCTATGTAATTCAACCTCATTCACCTTACGCTAAATTACTCGGGACAATACATTAGCAAATAAAATGAAAAGATATGACAAAAGTGTATAGCTTGCTTACTTCCTCTGCTTGAGGTTGAGTTGGCCGACTCTTCTCCCATCAATTACTATATCAAAATGAGTAGCAGATGCCCTTAATTATCAAATTCACTCATTTAGGATTAGGGTTTGATTCTCCTTTCTCAAATCGTCACAAACTTTGCTCGTACTTAATTTTATGAAAATAATATTACTAGTATATGATTTCAACCTATTGATAACAATATCATAGATTAACTTATAAGCAAAATTATAAAGTGAACTAAGTCAAACTTTGAGTAGAATGAGAGGAGCCACTTCGTCTTCCAAAGATGAGGAAAGTGATTGATTCCACCAAAGCAAGAAAAGAATGGATGAAAGTGAGGAGTCTATAGGAGTGATAACCGGAAATGGGAATGAGAATAGAAGTCGGAATAGTTGAACCAATAAGCTCTCATTAGAGACACAGTACCGATGAATATCCCTGGTGCCTGCGAAAAGTTTTTGGTTTGGTAAGACAAGGGATGAAGGGAATATGGAGCAAGATAATGACAAAACGGAGGAAGAAAAAAAGAGATTAACAATGAAGCGGACCCAAGAATGTAGAGATTTTGTGCGCACCATGCAAAAACACACCGATTGCAAAAGTAATGGGGAATAACCCGGGATACAAAACCATAAGGGACATATTACGTGGAATGTGGAGAGGACTAAAGGAGTTCAAGATTATACATGCCAAATAGGCTTATTACCTGATAACGCTAGATAATGCCAGTGACTACCAATGGGTGATAACAAATGGCCCATGGTTCATATCTAGCGCTAAAGAAATGGGAATCGAACTTCAGACCAGAAGTAGCAGACTTTAGTGCAATGGCGGTGTGGATAAGAATTATTGGACTAACCGTAGAATACTATTCATCCTTGGAAATAAAAAGGATAGGGGAGAAAATTGGATTGGTCCTGAGACATGATGCGTATACGATTGGATTCGAAAGGGAAAGATTTGCGAGAATCTGTGTACAAGTAAACATGAATGAGCTAATAGAACATATGGTAATCCTGAATAATAATGCATATATGAGGGGTTACCAAACCTTAGTGAAGTGTGTGGACAAATAAGCCATAACGAGTACACGTGTTTGGAAAATATGGGAGAAAAAAATAAGAGAGATGAAAAGAAAGAGAACGAAAACGAAAGAAAAGAAGTGGAAAATGAAAATGACAGGATGGAAAAATCAGGGAATGAGTGTTGAAGAATGATTAAAAGTGCGACTTTGTAGAATGAATAATTAGGCTCCTTGGTTGGATAGTTTTGATGGAGTATATTGGTCTATTAGAGTTTGTTTTAATCATTTAAATTAGTCAAAAGTTGTTGCCAATTAATAGCTTGTAGTGGATAATTGAGATGAGATATATGCTAAGGTTGTTTTAATATAAACCCATACATATATATGTTCTGTTACTGGAATTTTTTGGAGCTTCACAAATAATAAAGCATTATTTTTCTATTTTGTTCTTTCCTTTATTTTGTCTCTTTCGTGCTCTCCGTCCAATAAATTTGGTATCATAGCATTTTTTATCCTATGGGCATTTGAGTGCAAGTGAGGCTTTAGGTTCTAGCGGGTTTGAGAGAAACACTTCTTGAGTCTTTGGGAAACACAAGTGTAAGAAAGTCATTGTGTTTACTGGTTACATCAAGCTTTCTTCCTCTCAACCACTCATGCCAATTTTTTATGGTGAGAAATATGAGTGGTGGAGCATCAAGGTGAAGACATTGATCATATCGCAAGAGCTATAGGACTTGGTGAAATATGAGTTTGTTGATATATTGGAACCTAATGAAGAAGAAGTAAAGAAGTTGAAAGAGATCAAGAAGAGAGATGCCAAGGCATTGTTTATTCTCCAACAAGCGGTCCATGAGACTATCTTCCCACAAATTGTGATAGCAACCACATCAAAGGAAGCATGGTCAATTTTGAAGAAGGTATACTAAGGTGATTCAAAGGTATTAACAGTGAGATTGCAATCATTAAGACATGACTTTGAAACCTTGCTAATGAAGAATGGTGAATCGGTTGCTGATTTTTTTGTCAAAAGCAATGGCAATAGTTAGTCATATGCACTTTTACGATGAGTAGATTTCAAACAAGACAATCGTTGCAAAAGTTTTGAGAAGCTTGACGCCAAATTTTGACCATGTGGTAGTTTCCATAGAAGAAGCTAAGGATTTATCGATTCTTTCCGTTGATGAACTGATGGGATATCTTCAAGCTCATGAGGCAATAGATCGATAGAAAGGAATGAGGAGAAGGCATTCCAAGTGAAAGAGACAGCCACCAAGCTAGGTGAAAGTGATCATTCTGCAAGTAGAGGTCAAAGAAGAGGAGGATCTTGCAGTAGTTGAGGTCAAGGTTACGATAACGACAAAGGTAAAGGAAGGAATTATGGGCAAGGGCAATCCAATGAGTAAGGTAACACAAAGCATGGCATTTGGTGTTATCATTGCAAGGGATATATGGACATATCAAAGCAGACTATTGGTACAAAGATCAAAAGATGAACTTTGCAGCAGCAAATGAAGAAGAGAACAAGCGTTTTATGGCTTGTATTGATACTGACCATAAACCAAGTGATTTGTTGTTTGTGGATAGTGGTTGTTCGAACCATATGATAAGCACCAAATCTCTATTCCAGGAAATAGACAAGACATAGAAGATAAAGGTGCAGCTTGGCAACAAAAAAGAGATATAAATTGATGAAAAAGGCATGGTGGGAATTGACACTAGCCATGGCAAAGTAAAAATCTTAGATAACATTCAATTTGTTCTTGATTTAGGATACAATTTATTGAGTGTTAGACAACTAATGACTAGTGGATATTCAATTTTGTTTGATGATGATGAATGTATCATTACAAACAAGAAATCCGGCAAAAAGGTTCAAGTCGACATGACTCAGAACAAGATGTTCTCGTTGGATGTTTCTAACATGGGGAATTTTTCTCTTGCTACAAATGCAAAGGATGAGTCGAAGTTATGGCATTTAAGGTCTGGCCATCTCAACATGAAGGGCTTGAAACTACTAAGTGATAAAGGTATGGTTATTGGCTTGTCGAAGATTGGCTCTATTGATTTATGTGAAGGGTGCATCTTTAGCAAGCAAACCAGCAAGTCATTTCCTTTTGGAAAAGCTTGGAGAGCTACCAAATGTCTAGAGTTGGTACATGTTGATTTATGCAAACCAATGCAAACTAAGTCCTTAAGTGGGAGTTGCTACTTCTTGCTATTTACGAATGATTATAATCACATGAGTTGCGTATATTTTCTAGAAAATAAGTCAAAACTTTTGAGAAGTTCTAGAAATTTAAAGCTCTAGTGGAGAACCAAAGTGGTTACCATATCAAAGTTCTTTGTACAGATAGAGGAGGTGAATTTATGTTAAAAGAATTTAATATGTTTTGTGAAGAAAATGGCATCCATAGGGAGTTAACAACTCTTTAGAGTAAAATGCTGTTGTTGAGTGGAAAAATCGAACTATTGTGGAGATGGCAAGAAGTATGCTACAAGCAAGGGGATTTTCAAACCAATTTTGGGTAGAATCTGTTGCAACATCTGTCTATGTGTTGAATCTCTCACCAACAAAGGTTGTCTTGGATCAAACTCCATATCAAGCTTAGTGTGGAAGGAAACCAAATGTAATTCATTTAAGAGTTTTTAGGTGTATTGCTTATGCTTTGGTAAATTCACAAGCTCATCAAAAGCTTGATGAAAAATATGAAAAATGCATTTTTATTGGCTATTGTACTTAATCTAAAGCATATAGATTGTACAACCCTCTTAGTGGCAAGCTTTTGGTTAAAAGAGATGTCATATTTAATGAAAATATGAGTTGGGATTAGGGTGAAGAGCAAGTACAATAGGAGGTTCTAATGCCCATTGAACTCTCTTCAAATTAGAGTAGAGAGTCAATTCTTGCAAATTCACCAGCTAACTCACCAGTGACATCAACAAGTTTGTCAACTTCATCAACACCAAGTAGAAACTCTTCTTCTACAACCTTTGAAGAGTTTTCTCATGAACCTCTCACACTTCGAAGATCGACATGGGATAGGAAGCCAAATCCTAAATATGCTAATGATTTTTTTACATCTTGTCAGCTTTCTTTTGCCGTTTCAAATCCCATTAATTATGAAGAAGCAGCTAGGAAAGAAGAATGGGAGAAAGCAATGGTAGAAGAAATGAAATCCATTGAAAAGAATGGAACCTAGGAAATGGTGGATTTTCTAGAAGGAAAAAATGCAATTAGCTTAAAATGGGTGTTTAAGACAAAGTTTGTTGCAAATGGAAGTTTACAAAAGCACAAAGCTTGTCTTGTGGCAAAAGGTTATGAGTAGCAATATGGTGTTGACTTTAAAGAAACCTTTTCTTCAGTAGCTCAGTTTGAAACAGTGAGACTTGTTCTAGCTTTAGCTGCACAATTACAATGGCCAGTTTGCCAATTTAAAGTAAAGTCAGCATTTCTAAATGGAGAATTGCAAGAGGAGGTTTATGTAGCACAACCAAAAGGTTTCATAAAGGAAGGCAATGAGACCAAGATGTATAAGCTAAAAAAAGCGTTATATGGATTGAAATAGGCTCTTAGAGCTTGGTATGGCAAGATTGATGAGGCCTTTCGGAAGAAACGATATATGAGAAGTGAGAACGAACCTACCTTATATGTGAAGAAGGAAAGTAAAAATGAATTCATCATTGTTTGTCTTTATGTTCATGATATCATTTATGCTAGTTTTTCTACCTTTCTTGTAGATGATTTCAAATCTCAAATGATGAATGAGTTTGAGACGTCGGATATGGGTTTATTGCATTGTTTCCTTGGTCTTGAAGTCCATCAAACTGAAGATGGAATTTTTATTTCACAAAGGAAATATACCAGAGACCACCTCAATAAGTTTGGTATGCTTGAGTGTAATCTTTCAGATACACCTATGGATATGAACAAAAAATTGCAACAAGTAGATGGAGCAGAAATGGTAAATGGTACAAAGTTTAGAAACTTGGTTGGAGGTTTAATTTATTTAACTTACACTAGACTCAATATTGCATTTCCTATTGGTTGTTATTTCCAGGTTTATGCAACAACCTTCAAAGGTTCATTATGGAGCAACAAAAAGGGTCTTGTGATACATTGCTAGAACTTTGGAATATGGCATTTGGTATTTTGAAGTTTCCAATTTTGGATTGTGTGGGTACATGGATAGCAATTGGGCAAGTTTGTTGAATGATAGATGAAATATTCTTGCTAATGTTTTCACTTTGGGGCTAGGGGTAGCTACTTAGAGTTCAAAGAAGCAAGCTATAGTTACATTGTCAACCTTGAAGGTTAAGTATGTTGCAGCAACTACAATAGCTTGTCAAGCTATTTGGCTAAGGAGAGTATTAACAGATCTTCAACAAGAACAAAAGGGAGCAGCGGAGATATTTTGTGATGACAAGGCAACTATCTCCATGACAAAGAACCCAACATTCCACAGTAGGACAAGGCATATAGACATTCATTATCATTTAATTCATGATTTTGTAACAAAGGAGGAGATATCTTTGGAATATTGCGATACCTAAAAGCAGCCAGCTAATGTACTGACAAAAGCTTTATCCAAATAAAGCTTTATTTAGTGTGTGCAACTTTGAATCAAGGGGGAGTATTGAAGAATGATTCAAATTGTGACTTTGTGGAACGAATCATTGGACTCCTAAGTTGAATAGTTTTGATCGAGTATATTGGTCCATGAGAGTTTGTTTTTATCATTTAAATTAATCAAAAGTTTTTGCTAATTTTTGGAACTTCACAAATAATAAAGTATTATTTCTCTATTTTATTCTTTTCTTTGTTCCGTCTCTTTTGTGCTCTCTTTCCAAGAATTGATAGAATAACGAAGTACTTGAGAAGTAAAGTAATAATGACATAACATTGCTCAAGGAAGAGAATCTGATGGGGTGGGGATGGAAGCAAAATATAGTGACTACCAGGAATGTATCCAAGTACAATATAGAAGGAATAACCAAAAGCATACACACAATAAGCAAACAGTGAACTACTGGGGGCAATCTATTAAAAACAAAGGAGAAGAAAAAATACAAGGAGTAAATGGAGGGTTTAAAATCAACAAGACAACCATCATGGCAATTAATGTTAGAGGAAAAAGCACGAGGAAGAGGAAGGCAACATCTTTAAAGGAACTAGTTAGAAGAAATGTTGAATATGGTAGAACTTGAGGTGGACATGAATTTGCTACACCAACTATTAGTGATACTGGAATTACACAAGTAGGCAAGAGTTTGGGAAGTTCTTACGGAGGTGCACACTGTAAGGGTGCTGGCAAAGATAATAGACACGATCTTAACAACAACAAAATGGACATCGAACAGGCTGTCGGAAGTGACCTTCAAATTAAGAACAATGGAGGGACGCACTTATCAATGGGGGAAGAAGGGAGAGACAATAAGAACAGCTGGAGAAGCCAGACTTATGGTCTGAATGCCATACTTCCTGACTAACATGAAATCCATGAAAGTGATGAATATGATGGAATGCACCTGCAGAGACATAGTGGAGAATGTGATGATGGCAAACACCAAACCAATGGAGATATAGAAAATACCTTATATTGTACTGATGTTGGAGGGACGAACAGAGGTGTTTCTGATTGTACCATGGGAGGTCGAGATGATGATAACGAGGACAACATTCAAGCCATGCAGATGGGAATCGAATGTTAAGTGTGTTCAACGAGACTTCTCAAGAGATATGTGCTTTAAGCTGGATTCACAATGATTAACCCAACAAGACTTGTTAATAGTTTTTTTTTTTTTTAGGTAAATCACTAATTACAATAATCTACATCTATTAATAGTAAAAAAAATAACTATATTAGCTAGTCACTTTTGAATTCTTGTATCGTGAAATTATCTCTTATATTTTGTGAAGCTAAACTATTTTATTATTATTTTTATATCAGTTGAAAATAAAATAATGCATATAAAGTCAAATTTGACATTTATATGCCTTTCCAATTCATACTACCTCATTTGTAAAACCAAAAAAAAAAAAGGAAATAATATCTTAACTAAGTTATTATGATCGTCCAAATTAATACTAATATATCTTAACTTGAGTGATTGATTTAGTCTATACACAATTCATAGACTTATTTAGCTAATCCATATAGTTTGGCTAAATAATCGAATCCAACTAGATTTTACTTACCAAATTAACCTTCAACAAAGTATAATTAAGCAAACAATCAATTCAATATTTTCACCAATTATGAACAAATGGCAATGTAGTATTTCTAATTTGATGATATATGAACATGCCGTTGGTGGAGTAAAATGGGGAAAAAACATATTATTTGGTATTAATTTTTCCTTGAAAGTACCTTACCTACCGATAATATAATAACCTAATCATGTTATTTGTAGCGCCCCTTTCTCTAATTTTAGAGAGAGAAAAATCCTCTCTAAGCGGGAGTCATTTTTAGCAGATTGATGATTTGTTTAGGTTGTTAGGACACATCATTCCCATGCTCTTTTCTTTGTTCTTTTTTGCATATGTGCTTCATAACATCTTGCATCTTGTTCATAGCTACTTTGCTCATCATTCACCGTTCACCATATCACATTCATTGTTGCTTCCATTAGAGAGTAAAACTACATATTTCTCATTAAAAATCTTGAAAAGAAAAAAAAAACGGTCTCTGATTCATAGCATTAATCTTAGTTCTCTATCATTTGATTGATCTAACATTATGGCAAAGTTAGAATAAATTCGCTTAATGATCCTTTTGTTATTCCTTTCATAGTTCCTTGTCCTGCACTAACAAAGTCATTGTATTAGTTGGTTGTTGAGTCTCTATGAATAGAATCTTTATGCTTAGTTCGTTATGTTTAGATCTGTTGTTCAAGTTGAGTTTATTATATTCAACAATGATATGGTCTATTTCCATCTAATTCATTTTCTTGTTCTTGTTTTTAAATCTATGGACTACCAGAGCAAAGGTAAGAAACCAATGACATTTCAATCGATGGATAGTGACTTCGAAGAGAGCGTGGTGCTTGAACTGGATTTTAGATAATCAAGTAAATTTGAATTTCTGTTGATAAGAGAGGTTCATTCAGATAAGGCTTTAAACAGGCTAGTTATTATTAATGTGCTGAGGAAGTCTTAGGAGGGGTATGGGCAAGTTAATTTCAATCCTATTGGAATGAATAAGGTACTCATTTCTTTTGAATCTCTTAATGTGATGAGGAAAGTAGTTGCAAATGGTCTTTGGTTAGTCTTGGGACATGTTCTAATCATGGAAGTGTAAAGGTCATAATGTAATCTAGAGAATATTGAGCTTGACCTAGTGGCATTTTTTGTGCAAATCCATGATCTAAAATTAGATAAGATGTTTGATAGCAATCCTAAGATAATAAGGTCTTCATTAGGTGAACTAATTGAATATGAACCAGCTAAGCATGAGAATAGATTAAGAAGAAGCTTCCAAAGGGTAAGAGTGAAGATAAATTGCAATAAGCCCTTGAAAAAAGAAATGTGGATTTATAGAAAAATGACTGAAAAATACAAAGTTAGTTTTAAATATGAGAAGCTGTCAAACTTCTATTTTACTTGTGGAAAATTGGGTCAAATAGTAAGGTAATGTTTGGTGAAAGCAAGTACAAGTAGTGGGTATAACCTAAGGTTGCAAGCTTTTGCAGTTAGAGATAGGCCTTAGGGACAAAGAAAAGGGATGAATGTGGAAGAGGGTTCTTGGAAGAGATTTGATGTGGTTGTAAAGTAGGATTAAAGCCCAAAAGATGCTATTTCTCAAAAGGAAACCCATTCTGACCATCTCTTGCCATGGAACTTTTCATCCCCTAATAGACATGACCTAAACACCTCTGAACTTAGTTCTCCTATTGCTACTAATAATGAGAAAACTCTTATAACTACTCCAACAAAGCACACATCGACTTTAAACCCCAAAAAATCAAATGTCTCAATCTCAAACCATAACTTAAACACTTCATCTTCCTCTTACTTTGTTGAACTTCCCCTTTATGACTTTGAACCTGAACCAAAAACTGAAACTAGTAAGATTGATCCTCAACTAGAAGAACCCAAACAATAATAGAAGATAATTACCCCAAGTTCTCAATCTCACAAACTACTGTAAAGGCATTACAAAACCTTTTTATCAAATGTGCTAGGGAGGAGGAGATAAAGGCATGTAATAAGAAACTGTAAATGGATAATTGGGTTCTTAACCCAAGAGTAGATGGGAGATTTCATTTAAGGGTGGTGAAGAGTAGGAAAAATGGAAAACAAAGGGAAAAAGAAAAGTAAGAAAAATAGGGAGGAGGATTTAAAGGAGAATGTTAGCTTGGTCGAATTGGAGTTTAAATAGGTAAATTGGTTAGTTGTTAAAGGCGATGGTGGCTAGCCATTAACAGCTACACGGGGGCCATGAAGTTCTTAAGTTGGAATCGTCAAGAATTAGGTCCCTTCTTAATAAGTCAAAATCTTAATGGACTCCTAAATAAAAATAATCCAAGTGTGGTCTTCTTGATAAAATCTAAACAAAAATTATTTTGTGGATAAAACAAGAAGAAGGATGCAACATGACCATTATTTTTATGTTTCTTCTAGTGGAATGGCTAGAGTTTTAGCCTTGTGGTAGGTAAGAGAAGTTGACATTGAAGTTCTTGAATACAATCGACACTACATTGTCACTTTTTAAAGACAAGTGATGGTATAGATATTGGTAGGATAGTATGGATTTACTCTCCAATAGATCTACATGGAAAACAAAGTTTATTGTCTAATTTAGCGGATCTTTCTTAGGTGGTGGAGGGGCCTTAGATGCATATAAGTGATTTTAATAAAATTTTGAATGATCATGAGAAGAGTGGGAGAAAACTACAGCACAAAAGACAGATGAAAGGTTTTTGTAGTATGATTTTTAATACTTAATTAATTGACATCAATTTTAAAGGGTGACAATTTACATGGCTGAAAAAGAGGTTTGAGGGGAACTCATAAAAGAAAGAATAGATCGTGCTTTGATTTCTATTGGTTGGTTGTCTAAATATCTAAAATCTATTATGGGTCATCAACTTGTGGGTAGGTTTGACCATGTAGTTATTTTATTTGAGTTAGAGGGACAAGGACAAAGGGAAAAAAGAATTTTCACATTTAGAAATGTGTGGAGAGTAGTTGAAGGTTGTCAAAGAAGTGATAGAGAAAAGTTAGAGTGATTTCCATAGTATCAATCTTACGTTGGCTGTGATGGAAAAATTGGATAATTATAGGGTTAATTCATTAAAATTGAGCAAAAATGACATATAGAATAATAAAATTCAAATTGAAAGTTTGCTAAAAAAATTCATTATTGGTTTGTATATTAGCTAAAGATATTGAACAAAAAGACTTTGAGCTATTGAACTAGAATTATAAAATTTATATCATATATTTGATGGTATAATAATCTGTTTTATGGTGTAAAACAAATAGATATTTGAAATTCAAAAAATAACTTTATATCAAGTTCTAAAATCATAGTATTGAACTTTTTTCTAATTTACAATATGATTATTTTTTTAATTTTTTAATCATAAAAATTTATATTCAATATTACATACATCAAATAATGATATAAAAGAGTCATATTGTTTAGTTCTCCTCATACCACATCGTTCAATCCTTATTGTATTGTCCTATACTGCTAACCAAATACTACCGTGTAATTATTGACATGAAGACAAGACTCACTTAATCCTTTGCGCAAAGTAGCATCAAATTAGAATATGAAATGAGAAGATATATATATATTTTCTCAACAAATGGTTTATGCCCATATTGGAAAATCATATGAAGGGTTCGCTCAAAAGTAACTATATAATATAATTATTCCCATAGTTATTGTAAATTTTTTAAAATTATAGTAAAAATAAAGTATATTAATGTTAAAAAAAAGTAATAGATAGATTTTAGGAAGTTGTTGACATCTTCATTTAAGTTGTTAATAGTAATTTTTTTAACAATAAATGGTGAATTACAGTAAATAAAACTCATTTATAATAAAAAAGTAACTATTATTTAGTTACTTTTGAATTATTGTATTGTAAAATTATCCTTTTTGTTTTGTGAAGTTAACTTATTCCAATATTATCTTTATATTAGAATAAAATAGAACCATGCATATAAAGTCAAAATTTGATATTTATATGCCTTTCCAATTCATATCACCTCATTCGTAAAACTAAAAAGAAGAAGAAGAAAGAAAGAAAATCTTAATTAAGTTACTATCACCATTACTATCCAAATTAATATAGATATATCTTGAGTGATTGATTTAGTCTATAGACAGTTCATAAACTTATTTGGCTAATTTGTATAGTTTGGCCAAATAATCAAATTCAATTAGATTTTACTTATCAGATTAACCTCCGATAAAGTACAATTAAGCAAAAAATTGACTCAATATTTTCACCAACCATGAACAAATGGCAATGTAGTATTTTTAATTTGATCACATGTGAACATGCTGTTAGTGGAATTAATGGGAAATATATATATATTGTTTGGCATTAAATTTCCTTGATTCTTAATCATTTCAAACAAGAGAAGAATCCTCTTCTGAACTCACAAAGTTAAAAGCAAAGCATAGAATAACTTCTTTTCGGTAAATAAAGCAAAAGGCAACTTCATTGTTCAGCTTCATTTTGAACAACTTCATTGTTCTCGTCTAACCCTAATCTACCTTAGATCATTTTGATATACGGCTCCACTAGGTGCCCCTTAGGTATTTACCACTATGGGCCCTTAGGCCAAGTTAAGCACAAGCAACATATCTCATTCAACCAAAAACACTGTATTACTTCAAGATACCACTTAATTCACATTATATCTTAGTATTTCATTATTCCACATATAACTCATTAAATAGCTTCCTGACAATTACATATAATAAACAAAGTAAACACGTACTTGAAATCATAGCGTTAAGCACTTTTTGTCCCAAGCTTAAGCTAAGTTTGATATATGTATGATCATCAAGACATCATTTTTAGTACTAACCCAAATATAATGTATTTTTTCTAATTCCTCTTAATCTATTAGGTTATCTATGGTTATACTAATTGTTTCGATTGTGTAGAATTTGGTTAATTAAGAAGATAATTTGATATATAATGATAATGTTCATCACTTAATATTGCCATGTTGGAGGTTGTGTTGCCCAACACGAGCTAGTACACCACCGTGTTAGGGGTTATGTATCTCTTGGTGAGATTTGGCTTTAACACGATTGGAACACGGCCGTGTTGGAAGACTATGTTTCTCTTGATTCAACACCATTGAAACATGATCGTATTGAGAGGCCGTGTATCTCTCAGCATAACTTTGGGATTCAACACGGCCGGCCGTGTTCTTCTCATTTTAACACGGAGGCAACACAATCGTGTTGGATGGTCGTGTATCTCTCGATACTTCTTGGTAAATCAACATGAGAGTAACACAACCGTATTGGATGGTCGTGTATTCTTCAGTATGTCATTCGAGCCCTAAATTTTTCTATACTAATCATAGTTGTCAAAATCACGATTTTACTAGGAATTGAATAGTATAAAATCGGTAGAATCATATAAAATTATATAGAATCAATAAAATCGATAATTTGTAGAATCGTATATCTAAATTCATAATTATATCAAAAGTTTATACCTAAATGATTTTTCTTCCATTTTGATTATGAAAAACTTGATAAAATTGCAAACTCGTAGAATCGTACAATTGACTCGTGATTTTAACAACCATGATACTAATTCATCCAATTTTCTCATTTTCTAATCTTAAACTTAAGTAAATAAAAAAAATATGAATTTGAATTCTTATTTGACTCGAATTTCGCTTGAAACTCCAAATTCAACAACTTTCGTGCTTGTTCAATCTACCCTTAAACCCATTCTTCAATTAAATCCCTATATACAAACAAAACCATTCCGTGATTGGGTCATCACTGTTAGAATAGGTCTTGTAATAACTCCAAATCATTACCTTTTTGTTGAACCGTGGTATCTCCTTGGATTACTTTAGGTTTTCTTGAAGAAACTATCTCCCTTTCCCTCTTTAGGGTTCTCTAGGTTGCTGTAATTTGTTAAGTGTGAAAAAGGATAAACCCTAAGTTAGTTTACTTCTATAATCCGGCTAGAAAAAGACACTTTTGCCCCTTGTTTCACATATTCATTTACGATCTTGCCACTTGTTATATTTTTACATATATTTATTTATTTATCTTTATAAAAAAAAGTGCATTATAGATTTAGTCCATGAACAGTTCATAAACTTATTTGGCTAATTTGTATAGTTTAGCCAAATAATCGAATCCAATTAGATTTTACTTATCAAATTAACCTCCAATAAAATACAATTAAGCAAAAAATTGACTCAATATTTTTACCAACTATGAACAAATGGCAATGCAGTATTTCTAATTTGATCACCTGTGAACATGCTGCTAGTGGAATAAAATGGGAAATATATATATATATATATATATATATATATATTGTTTGGCATTAAATTTCCCTGAAAGCATACTCGCCAGCAATGTAATAACCTGGTCATGCCGCCTTAATCATTTCAAACAAGAGAAGAATCCTCTTCCGGACTCACAAAGTTAAAAGCAAAGCATAGAATAACTTCTTTTGGTAAATAAAGCAAAAGGCAACTTCATTGCTCAGCTTCTCATCATTTCCCTTCTCTCCTGTGTGAGTCTGTCTATTTTCTTCTTTATCTATATTGCAATCGTATTTTTATATTATGTATTGTATTATATCTCATATTTTCTTTCTATAACTATGTTTTTAATTATATCATATTATATGTCATATTATCATATTATGTTAGCAATTACTAATACAAAACTACTAAGACAATTATTATAAGGAAGAGATTGTCCATAAACAACAAACCCATCTCACCTTACCTATTGTATATATTATACTTGTAGTTTACTGTAGTCTCTTTTTTCATTATATATATATATATATATATTAGAATATTATTGAGAATTTTAGATAAAGTTTTATCAAGAGTGAAGTATTATTGCATATATTTTTAAGGTTTAGATTTTTTTAAAATTTTTTTAACCATAAAAATTTATATTCAATATTATATACATCAAATAATAGTATAAAAGAGTCAAATCGTTTAGTTCTCCTTGTACTGTAAGGTCCAATTCTTATAATATTATCCTATACATTTTTTTTATTTTCTCCTAATATCTATTAAATACACAGTATTGTTCTTACGAGTTTCGGCCATCACAACGTGCTTCACGTTAATAACATAAAAATTGATTGTACTTGAATTTGCACATTCAATACAATCTATACCTTGAAGTATAATATCGTGACTTTAGTGTTACCCCTTTTTTATATATTTTGATATGTAGAAATATAGCAATTTAATTTTTATAAAAGTAACAAACGACAAAGCATTTGATCTTTGTTATAATACACTTAAATTAGTATTTTTTTTTATATATTATGAGTTTCGTAATATATAAGGGTTAAATTTTGGAAATTTTGAAAAAAAAAAAGTTGTTTGTATCTCAAAAATTTATTTTTTTTAATATTTTTTTTAGGTATTATATTTTGAATTTTTTTAAAAAATAATTTTTAGAAATATTCCCCGAAAGCAAAGTACAACTTTACTTCTTCAGCTTCTCATTGTTCTCTTAATTGCAAGGTTGCATTTGACTCTAACTTTTGTCCGATTCCCAAAAACCACACACAACTTGACCACAAGTTCCCTGAAGAATGGTAGTCATCGTCCTCCCATTCCATCTTATTCCTTTCACACTGACGTCGAGAGGGTCCTTAACATCTTTTTCCTACATCTACATCTACGCGAAATATTTAGTTTCCTCCAGTAAACAAGTCGGGATAAAACATTGTTGAGGTTTGATACGATACATTACTAAGTTCCAATTCGATTTGAATTTCATAGCTTTAGCTCAACTAGAAAGGATCATGGATTTAAAATTTTGATTCAATTAAATTTGTTTAGATTTATTTATTTTTTAAAATAATATATATTTAATTAAAATAATATTAATATACAAACTCAATTTAAATTTACGAACCTATCAAATGGAATATTTACCTCTAACTTAACTTATTTCATGGATCCATTAATTAATACTACATGATTTTGGTGCATGCCAAGTCGGTGAATACAAGATGATCTAATTAAGGAATAGTCCCATTTGATCCACCGATTGCTACGACAATGGTTTTAGGGGCAATTATAATTACGGCATCAATACTATTTTTTAGTTGTGAATTGAAATTTTAAATGTTTATGAATTATGGTTAAAAATTTTAAATCATGTTAAAATGATTATAAAGAGTGATAATTTTAAAAATAAATTTTAAAATTTCAAAAAAAACAATGCCCATACTCGACCAACTATTTTAAGAATGCGATTTTTACGTAAGTACGTTTAGCCGAAATCATTCAAGACTCTCATTTTGGGGGCATTTGCAAACTTTGCACCCCGTTAGGATAATTAAAAAAGGCATAGAAATCCACTGAAGAAGTGATCAAATTCACTTTTGCCATCTTGCACTGATTAAGATTATTATTAAGAAAAGAAACGGCTTAAAGATCCACTGAACTAAATAATTCGGTAATATTGGCTGGTTTAAGATAAATATTAGTCTCTTAATAGAATAAATTAAGTTTAATTTTTAAAAAAAAAATTGTAATATATATAATAATTAATAAAGAGGGGAAGAAAAAATTGACGTTTGACCAAAGCTTTTTAGTGCATATTGCACGAGCAATGCATAACATATCCGATTCTCCATCTATTTGAAAAGAAAATTGTATTTAAAAAACTACAATTTGTAAAATTAAAAAATAAAATCATCTGTTATGATGGCACCATCAATCAGCATTTATGCCAATGTCTAAATATCTTACACAATTCAATATTTTATATTGAATAACATAACATGTTGTATATAACATATAATTGCCTTTTAATTACGACAGTACTTAAACAAAACTCAATTAATTATCAACACAATTTGAACCAATAATTAAATATTAAAGCAAATCTACTTTTTATAAGAGCACTTATTAGACAGTAGATAATGAAGGATATACTGCTTACTTACTTCTATAAAATGGAATTTAGAAAGATAAAATAAAATCTTAATTTGAATTATTTTTCGTGAAATACTTGCTGGCGTGCACCCTATGGCATGATGATAAAACATAAAATCCTCTAAAAAATAAACCTTCAGAAAAAAAAAAACAAATATATACAAATTCATGGCTCAAAAAAGGGGAATCCATGGAAAAGTGCACCCAAATTCTTGTTAATTTTATTTGATAAAATAAAACATGCAAAATACTAAAAAATTATTCATAAAACCATTAATAAAAAACAATTTCAATCACTTACTAAGAGCTAAAGGATATATAGTTTCTCTTTATCATGTATTCATCATTTATTTATTTTTTCATAATATTCGTTATCTTTTAAAAATTTAAGAGATTTTTTTAATTAAGTTGTAAATATATACTCTAATCAAATTGGATAATACTAAAACCTAAAAGTTTAAAGCTCAATCTCTACTAAGCTTGATTTGCTTAGTCTTGGAAGTTTTTAGTTAATGAGCTTAAGCGTGTATAGCTTTAAATTTTAAAGTTTAACCTCAACTTAAAGTAAAGGTTTTTGAGTGTGAGGGTATTTTAAAGTATTATCAAATTAGTTTGAATTTAATTATTAAAAAAATAAATAATTATATATATATACATCATCTAATTTAATTTAAATTTAATAAAACTTAATGCATTCTTAAACTCGATTCAAAGTTTAATTATAATATTTGACCGGTTAGATCAAATAGATTGGATCGATAAGAATGACTCGGAGTATAACTCGATTTTAATAAAGTAAATACAAGTCGACCGACTCAAGGCACTGCATCAACGCTGAGCTTTGGCCAACACTTCTCTTATTGAAAACGGTAAGTATATAAAAAAAACATGTAAAGTAAACCCCAAATTTGAAAATAAAAACACCACCACCACCCGTCATTCCCCTTGGACTCGCGCCATTCGTTGCGTTTTCGCGCCACATGGTCAATCTAAATTCTGAAGTCTAAACGGCGAAATACTGAAAACGTGTTTCTTCCCCTATTTTCGAGCCGCATTCGAAATTTACACACTCACATGAGCTTTTCCCCTAAAAAGCTCTTCTCTCTCCTCAAAAAAGCCCAAGCCCTAATCGGCCTCACCACCGCCACCACAACCACCGCTTCTCTCTCCTCATCAACCTTCTCCTACCCCACCCTCTCCGCAATGGACGAAATCCAGTCCCTCCGCACTCGTCTCTGCATCATCGGCTCCGGCCCTGCAGGTCACACCGCCGCGATCTACGCCGCACGTGCGGAGCTCAAGCCGGTCCTTTTCGAAGGATGGATGGCGAACGACATCGCACCTGGAGGACAGCTCACAACCACCACCGATGTTGAGAACTTCCCCGGTTTTCCCGAAGGTATCCAGGGGATGGAGCTCATGGACCGGTCCCGGAAACAGTCGCTCCGGTTCGGTACTCAGATTTTCACTGAGACGGTGACGAAAGTCGATTTTCAGCAGAGTCCGTTTAAGGTGTTTACAGACTCGAAGACGGTCGTTGCTGATTCGGTTATTGTTGCTACTGGCGCTGTTGCTAGGAGATTGAACTTTCCGGGGTCTGGTGATGGTCCAAACGGGTTTTGGAATCGAGGTATGATGAGTTATTGTCGACTCGAGGAAGTTAATTTGTGAATTTTAGTAATAATTTCTTAATTAGGGATGCTTTGGTTACAGATGAGGCGAGTATGCTAAATATATAGATTTTGAAAAAAAGTTGTAGGTGTATTTATCACGGAGACTTTCCGGAACTTGGATATTGGTATATGGTGATTGGAATTAATCCTTACTGTGATTTAAAACTATCTGAAACTCGAGTCCACTTCTGCAGTCTCGATGTTTGGACCTCTTAGTCTCCTGCAATTTGTTGTTTCTAGGTGATCCTTGATGTTCATAACGCGCTGTTCACTAAATTTTGAGTTTAATTACGAAAAAAACAAAAAGCTTGATATGGGAATCGATGTTTTCAGACTGCATTAGTTTGTAGAATATCGTTTTGGCCATGGTCTCTTGGAGATTTTACATCATTGTGTCCCACATCGGTGCTACTGTGGTAATTGCTGTTCAATTGTGTTGACAATCCTAGTTGGAGTTTGAAGTATTTGTAATAGGACCTGTAATTATGTCTACTTTAACCATGGGCAGATGACGATTAGCATATTCTGCTAGCCATTTCAATTTTGATGTATGTTACATGTCACAATGATTTCACATCCAACGATTATGATTGCTCTGACCTTGCAATATCATTGTTGAAGAATCGTATGATCTTTGAATTGTAAGTTTTTTATATTATTATAAAATTTATGTCTGACAGGTATATCAGCCTGTGCTGTCTGCGATGGTGCTGCTCCAATTTTTCGCAACAAGCCATTGGCTGTGATTGGTGGAGGGGATTCAGCCATGGAGGAAGCAAATTTCTTGACAAAATATGGATCAAAGGTTTATATCATACATAGGAGGGATACCTTTAGGGCTTCAAAGATCATGCAGAGTAGGGCTATGAGTAACCCTAAGATTGAGGTGATATGGAACTCTGTGGTGGTTGAAGCCTATGGAGAGGGAGAGAGAGGAAGTTTGGGAGGATTGAAGATTAAGAATGTGGAGACGGGAGAGGTTTCTGATTTGAAGGTTTCTGGGTTGTTCTTTGCTATTGGGCATGAACCTGCTACTAAATTTCTTAACGGGCAACTGCAACTTGATTCTGATGGCTACATTATCACAAAGCCTGGAACGACTCAAACTAGTGTTCGAGGTGTGTTTGCGGCAGGAGATGTCCAGGATAAGAAGTATCGGCAGGCTGTTACTGCTGCTGGCACAGGTACATTATGTTTGCCATCTCTCTTGTTTCTTTATTCTGTCATTACTATTATTAGTACAATAGTGGCAAAGGTTGCATGATCACAGACATCAAGAAGAAGATTATCTTCATTAATCTAGTCACATGTTCCTGTAGAGATGATTGAATTACATGGGCTATTTCCTTGGCTGGTTCTGCAAATCGGAAACCATGCTTCCTTTTGCAACCACCTTTCTACTCCTTTTGGCTTTATATAAACCACCTGTATTGTAGATAGTGCTATGCTTTTCTTTGGTGATTGGTGAATGCTTAATCCTTTTGATGTACTGTAATTGTAAATTTGTGCTTTGTTCTGCACCCACCCCTGAGAAAAAAAAAAAAAAGTGTAACCCATTCATTCTCTCTGAGTTTGTCTTATGCTGGACCATGTTGGCCAGAGGCAGGAATTTATTCATCTTCCACTGAAGGAGCCCAATGAAACCAAAATTTCATTGTGGATTTTAAACCAGAGACATTAGTGCTGATAGTATAAATTGGGTTTGCAGTCCATTATGAAACCCTTGGAAAATGGTGATGAGGCCAAAGATAGCTGCCACACCAAAACTAGGTGCAAAGAACTGAGTAGACTGACATTCAATTGGGCTATATAATGCTAGTTCTGGGTATGGGGTCTTATCGAGCCACTTTATTACATTTGCTTACTCATGCTGTTCTTATTGCTTATGAGTTGAGAATCTTGGAAAAATTAGGAGATCCTCTAGAAGAAATATGAGGGTTTTGCCTTTGGTGGCAACATGCCATGGGATAGTGGTCCCACTCATGGGGTCAAATGAAAACTCTAATAATATATATTGTGATATCAATCTTATCTATATCACTGATCTCATAATTTTCATATCAAATCTTGTCTATCAAATTAATTTTTTAGAGAATATGTGACATCTAATTCATACAAGTAAAGAGGCCTATTATAATGAATTAGGAACCTCATCTAATCACCAAAAAGAACTACAGTTCTTTTGAACTTTCTACTGGCGGTGTGTTCACCTAACTGATGAGGAAATAAGAAGAAAGCATTTCAGGTGGCCATGGCTGAGAAACTCCTCTTTTCTTGAATTTATTATGTCCTGGGAGTCTAAAGCTTTTCTTAAATATGCATTCATTCCATGGATATTAATAATTCATTAATTGACTCTGGGATGATATTGCTCATACTGCTGTTATTATTATTATCAGTTTGTAAAAGATAGATCTAAAGTTACCTTAGCTTCAGGTTCTTATTATGGGTGTTTTTACCTTGGTGCAGGATGCATGGCAGCTTTAGAGGCAGAACATTACTTGCAAGAAATTGGATCCCAAGAAGGCAAGAGTGATTGACTATCTAGGATGAATCCAAAAATATAGACTGAAATGGAAAGGAATCGTGTTATGTGGACAAACATGAAATAACTCTGCAAGCTGGCCATATAGATAATTATTATCTGGCATATGCTGCCAACTGCCCTTGGCTAAACATTTCCACAATTGAAATATTATTGGGTGATTTACAGATGAGTTGCTCTACTATTTGCATTGTAGCCGTAAAGCTACAAGATGAGGCTAGAATTTGATATATTTACATTAAATTGCACCATAAAGTTGAATTCTTACACATTATAATCCTCTGAAATAGAGTTCAGTGAGAGTGAAGCATTGTTTTTCCTTACAAGTTGGTGATTTTGAGGTGGATCTTTGACCTGGGTAATTGCTAATGTCTTCTGACTGTTTCTGTCCAGAGAGTACAAATGATGTGTTTTACAGGCTGCCGTGTGATTTTTCTTTAAAAGTTTCGTGCAGCCTATTGTAGCTCCTGTGCGAGATGTTTGGTTGGTAGATTCAATCGAAAAGGAATCCAAATTCACCATTTCAACTAATACAATGCATAATAGAGTGAAAAAGGTTTGCTGCATTTTAACAGCTTGTGAAGTTAGTACTGTTGGTTGTAAAAAAAAAAGATATTTTTTGGGAAGTTTCTCCTCAGAATCAATCCCTTCCCTGTAATTAGCAAACAAATCCTAGCTTCAGTGGCAAACAAAAGTGCGTCCACATGCCAAAAGCTAGGTGGGGGCAGACATGGCCTCCTGTGGCCTGTAAAGCAGGTATAGACAAACTAGGATCTCAGGGCTTCACCGCGAATGGTGCGGAGACATTTGAGCAGAGTGGTGGGGGCGAAGAGTGGTTGTGTAGTTCTATTTGTTGATCCTATTGACATCTATTGGGGCATACTTTCCACTTTTGCTTGAGTGGATAATAGAAATCAGCTATTGGTAACATCTCATGAAAAACCATGTGAAGGTAGCTTCCATAGGTTTTGGATATTTTAGATTCCAAATGATGCTCTTGGTCGATTAATCGACAATTGTGGATGAAGACACAGTCAATTTGATAAACTATTGAAACTGGATCAATTTACTCTGTACGGTCATGGGTTAAGTCCATAAGTATTTTTTATGAATATGCTTTAGTTTAAATATTGATTATGTTTCGTGGTACAAATTGGACTTTCATTTGGACTTGGCAAGAGAATTGTATCCAGTTATTGTTCCTCAACAATCAAACCGATCCGACAACGATTAATCAACTTTTACTTCCTGCAAATGGATATTGTGCCCACTTTTGGTACTGTTACTGTTAGTTGTTATTAATATAACATCAGTTATTTATTTTTTATTTTTTTAAAAAGGAAATACTATGCTAAGTGGTAAACGTAGTAAACGTTCTGAATTTTATCTTGAGTTTAATTTGACAAATTCGTTATCCTTCAATTATTTAAAAAGAAAATTTTAACTTCAAAAATTTTTATCACATGCACCTAAACATATCATCTATTTGATAACCCACTTAAAATAAATAATATATATACAAACTCTCATGTAATTTCTACATTTTTACCCAATTGAATAAGAAATACGAGTAATCAAGTGTTAAAAGTTAATGGATCAAATGTGTCTAATTCTTTACACATTTATAATAAAAACATTATCGATGGTCCAACAAATGTCACAGTTTTTCGGTGAATATTTTATTTCGACCGAAAAGAAAAATTCCTAAAAATTAGGTGGCAAGCAAGTGTGAAAATTGGGTTGCAAAGTGATCTTCGTGGAACAAAGCATCAAACAAAGCTAAGACAAAGCCAAATATTTTGTTTATGAAACTGGATAAACATCTTCTTGTCCTTTTCATTTTGTCTTTAATAACATGATGACAACTGACAAGTTCTGTTTTTGGGCTTGTACAGCTTAAATGACCTCACTCTAAAAAAAAATTAAAATTGTATCTTCGTGGCTAAGAATTTCTCTTCACTTCACGATCGAATACCGACTTTCTCAACCCTAAAAAGCCCTAACCCCACTTATTGTTCTTACTATTCACTAACACACAAATGATACATCTTGTACAGATCTGAGAAGTAATTTTTTTCTTTTTTTGGTTTTGGGGTGGGGGTTGGAATTTTGCTTTAAAGATTCTGAAAGTTTCCACCTTTTTTCACAACATGTCCTACTTGAGTAAATTGATCCGTACCCTTCTCTTCTTTTGACCCAATTTAGCTTAAAACTTCCTCCTTTTTTAATAAAGCAAATCCAAATTCTCTCTTTGTATATACTCATTTATGTGTGTTCTTTTACTGTGCTAGGGTTTTTTGTTTTTGTTCTTTGTTGCTCTGTTATAGGTGTATTGGATTATTTAGGGTCTTTAATTTAGTTACTAGCTGCCTGTTAATACTTTTAATTGCTAGATTTTAGGTTGTTTATTGAATTTTGTTGACTTGTTCTAGATTTGGGGTTGAATCTCTTGTGTTGTGTTATTGTGAATATGTATTGTATTTGATGATGAAAGGCGTTAAGGATTTTTGGGTTTGTGTTCATTTCAAGTGGGTTTGGGTCATTTTAGATTATTCTATAGGTGTTTAATGAAATTCCACAATGGCATATCAGCAACCTGTTCCGGGTTCCCCATTTATTGGATTTGGGGATACGACTTATCTTAAGGTGTTTGTGGGTGGATTAGCATGGGAGACTAATAGTGACACTTTGCGCCGATATTTCGAGCAGTTTGGAGACATCCTTGAAGCTGTTGTAATCACCGACAAGAATACTGGCCGGTCCAAAGGCTACGGTTTTGTAAGTGCTTGCTTGTCTATATCTATTGAGATGGAAATGTTGATTGTGAGTTGTTTTTATTGATTTTTTGGAGGCTTGAGAGTTCTCATGTAATACCTCACCTATATAGTGCTATTGACTACAGCTGTGATGTGGTTATGCTTGTATTGGATTTATATGGAGGTCAGGTTACATTCTATGATCCCGAATCTGCAAGGAGGGCTTGCGAAAACCCGAGTCCAGTTATAGATGGTAGGAGGGCTAACTGTAATTTGGCTGCTCTTGGTCGGCCTCGGCCATCTGTTCCTTATGGTATGTCCTTGTGGCATTGTCAATATATGCATGATGGATTATTGATGAAACGAAATGATCTAGGAATGCATTGAGGCTCAGAGCGATGTACAAATTAGGGTATCATACATTGAATTTTATAAGTTAAATATTTTGTTGACTCTAGCTCTATCACCTCAATGTGCATACTTATAGATGGATGGAAGATCATTGTGGAGTATTGGAGTTGGAGTGAAGTTCTTTTGGTTTTCTCCATAAAATTGATCCAATAACATGCCGTAGAAACATTTCACCAGCTACTGATGGAATGCAAACACAACAAGATGACCTTTTAAGCAGCAGCTTCTCAAGCAAAAAAACTTGAGTGGTTTTCTACATAGCTGGAGTGTTATATCCATATGTGATTAAGTGCATGTATGGAAAGTACTATGCAAGAAACAAGAATTTTTTTTCCTATTCTCTTCCTTAAAAGAGCTGGATGTTACATCAGTTTTGCCTTCATGCTGACCAGAGTTTCAACTTTTACCTAAATGTTATGATCTTTGTCTTTGCTATACTTCAACACAGACTTTACTTTTGCTTGACTGTTCTTTTACATGGGTCTGTTATATGCCTTTTCTTGTTATAGGCCGATTCAGACCAGTAACACCTCTAATTGGAAGCGTGCAGGCCCCTAGGGGTGCTTTTGTCACAAGTCCAGTCTATCATCAGCAAGGTTCTTATGGGTACCAACCAGGGTTTACCTTTCCTCAATATGGGTAAGCAATAATTCTAGTTACTATTTACTTTTGACAACGAGTTTTCTGCTTTTCTTTAGGAGAGCAAGGATTTTGTTCATACTTGATAAGAGTTTTGGTGTGGTAGGGCAATGTCTAGATGCTGAAATCTGCAGCATACCCTAATAATTGTTTATAGCCTCTGTCAACAAAGCATTCGATGTCGAATATATTGCCAAATTTTCTAAAAGCTATTTAAGGTCAGTTGAATTTAATGTAAACAGATATTACCATGTACAATCATGTATGGATTTTTGGTGATTCTGTTGCATTACACTTCTAAGTATTACTCTAGGCACAATTTTCAAATGGTATACTTATCCACTCAAAAAAAAAAAAAAAGTCTATATGCTGTCTTTTGTCTTCAGAAACTCCCAAGTTGTATGCAGCTAAATTGAAAGTTTTTGACTGGTGAAACTTGTGATTGACTTTCTGGAATCTACTTCTTTCTTTAGGGTGATGATATGTGCATTCAGGAAATGGATTTCATACCCTTTTTCCCACTTGCATGTTTATTTCTCTTTGCATACTTGGTTTGAAAATGCACCCATGTTATACACAGGATGTACAGGAAAGAATTTTTTCTTTACATTTTAAGGGCCACTACATGTTAAAGAAAAACTCAGTGAGTTATTTTTTCAAGACCGCCAGATTCATTTGTATTCTTTTTCTGGCCCATTGCAGTATGAAGGGTGGCTTATTGATTTAGTGGTCAATTTGATGCGATCTCCGACAAATTGCATAGCAGGAAAAGTTTTCTTGTCAAATGTAATACTCTCTTGTGTCTATATGTCTGAAGGGATTCAATCACTTTCTTTAATGCAGGTACTCTACATATGGACCTGAATATTTCTACCCACAGGTCAATTCTTCAAATAACTTTTAACTGATTGAAGCACCGAAGCCGTACCATCAATTCCTTTGTGATGTAATTGGCATCCTTTTGGTTGTTTACAGGGTGTTTATGGTCCTTATTGGGCTCAGCAATACCTACAGGTGTATGGACCTCCTGGGACAAATAACACTGGCTCCTATCCATTTGGACAATCAGGTCATACTCATCCAGGGAGTCATGGACATACAATGCTCCAAACTTTTGGCATGCCAGGGCAGCATGCCATACAAATTGGGGCATCCAATATCAGTCGAGGAACTGCGGCTGCAATGCCCACCGTCCAAGCACCTTATCCTGCAGGCAATATTCTTATACACTAAAATGTTTTTGCATGCAACGTTACAGCATTCATTTGCTTAAAGTTCATGCAAAAGATGATGTTGGATTTTGTTGAAAGATTAATAGATGCCTGCCTATATATTTACACTTTATCATAAGAATATAAGATCATCAATTAGTGCTAAGAAAAAAGCACAAAGCCAAGACCAAAATTTAGAGTTTTTTCTCCTATTTATGTTTGAAAGATGCTCAAGACTACTGATAAAATGGTATGGCATGTTTTCATCTGATATTTTGATTATTTTTCTATTGCTTTCTTGTGCAACCGTTCTTTCTGATTTCTTTTATCTCTTCTGCTCTTTAAGATGGAATACCTGTGTAGTTTCTAATGCTTCTTTTCCCTGGTAGGTAGATGACAATCTGTTTCTACCAATCTTCTCACCCAACCTTTCAGAATAACTCAGATGTGCCTTTTTCCATTCATATGCTGACTGGTTCCTGAAAATGTCTTTTTAAAATCTTGGGTTACATGTCATGCATTGTCTCTGTATTTTTAGTGACAGTTGCTTGATACATATGCGGGATACTTAAAGTAAATTTAGTTTTGTTACTACAGCATACTAATAGAAAATCTCAAATGCATGGTTAATCACTGCTTATACTTTGGGTAATAGGTCTAAGGGTTAAACTGCTAATGTAACTTGCTTGAAATAGAAAATTGCAGTTAGTGGTGTTGCTTTTAGCAAAAGGAGATCCTATAGATTTTCAAAGGGGTTAAAAAAAGAGAAAGAAATCACCTAATAATGGGTCATTCTTGGGCTAAGTTTCTGTTTCATCACTTTTATGGTTACAGTAGTCTTGTGGTCTTTCTTAGTGTGTAATAGCAGTACATGAATTGAACAGGAATACAGGTGATTTTTGTGCTAATGTCAGAGCTTTACTTTGTCCATAGATGATCCTTTTCATATGCAAATTCAATTGTAACACTATTGTGCTGGAGTTGGCCATTGTTCTAATTGTTTCTTGCTCCTGTTCTTATCCAGTCATACTTCTGTTGTTATATCTTTTCAGGTATGGCATTACCTGCTCCAGGACAAGGACAGATTCGAGTAACCAGTCAGTCTCCTCAATTCATGAGTGGTTCTGATCATACAGGTGGTTGAGCTGTAGGACTTTTGCTTCATCAGGTTACTTTTCCATGCTTACTCAAGCTTTTATACAAAACAAAATCTCTTCTATCAGGTTTTTTTTAGTATAGTTGGAATTTGCAGGTAATCTTTAGTTTGCAGCAGGACTAAGACCAGCAGCATTGCCACCGAAGTGGCAGGCTTCAAATCTAGCCTTGCAAGTTGTCATATTTGCATTCTAAAGGTAATCAGAGAGCCCTCATTTGATTTTATGTACTAGAGCAAAGAATGAAATTAGAAGAAATCAGTTGAGAAGAAAGACAAGGGAGCAAATATGAAGTGACCTTCAGCTTAATAAAATTTATATTTCACTGGGGCTAGTTCTTAAAGTGGAGCTTTGGACATTCTGTTGCAGGTCCGAGGGTTCAAATCCTAGGCCCAACATAAATTTCCAAAAAATGGAAAAAAGAGGATAATTGTAAATGGACTTATAATATTATTGGTCAGGTGCGGATGGATTATCTAAGTTCTTAAAGCATGCTTCACCTTCCTGTAACTTTTGAAGATATTCTTTATACTGTTACTAAAACTTCATAGCTGTAGCTAAAAGGATGAACGAACGATGGTTATGGACCTTTAGTGATGTTTTGGAAGGTATATCTTTGGAAGTTATTGATAGGTGAAAGCATGCTTTGGGAGTTCAGGGGTGCTATCCGTACTTAATAAATAGTTTTTTGGGATGTTCTGCAATTTCTTACAAGATAAGGCTTTTTATCTACCACCTCCTTTCCTATTTCCTACTCACTTAAACCTCCTTATCTAAAATCAATATTTTTGTTGGTACACTTGATTAATATTCCAACAGTTGCTTTTTAGCAATTGCAAAGCTGCCCTGTGCTATGTCAAGTATAATTAATAATTAAAAAAAGAGGCTGTGATCGGATCTGGGGTTCAAATTCAGTAAAAGATTGAAGCTTGACTAGAAAGTAGGGCTAATAGATATGAACTTTATTGAATGATTGAATGAAACAAATATAATAGTTGTCAAAACAACAACTCCAAGAGCAAAATGCTCCCCACTCATAATTCTCTCTAAGAGAATTACGATTTCTGATCGAACTTTTTCTCCCCCTTTACTTTCTCTATCCTATACCTATTTATGGGCCAATTATGACTTATTACCCAACTAGACTGGTTATCTGAACTGACTCCTAAACCAACTACTAAACCCTACTAGGACTAACTTCTTATTTGATAAAAACATTGCAATACATGGTGGGATTGTATCAGGATGCCTCATGCTTACTCTTATATGATTGTTGTTTGTTAATGATCTTCTGCTCACGAGTGCCATGAATTCATTGTATGTTGATCCTATTGCAGGTCATCCGCAGTCAAGTCCAAGTGGTCATTTGTAGGATTTTATAGTGAGTCGGGAGCTTGGAAGAGCATTAAATGCCCTTTTGTAGTATCTACTGAATGCTATTCCCCTGTCATGGCTTGACGCCGCTGACAAGAACAATGGCTTGCTAGAAAATGGTTTCTTGCAATCCTTGTAAATGTTGCACATCTGTATATACAAGTATTTTAAGAATCAAAATATGATTCTTTGAATATGTGAACCCTGGGCATGGGTTCCTAGTCCATCTCTCTTTCATGTATCAGCAACTGAAAAGTAGACGCTCCAAAAATTGTTTATAGATTATGTCATTGCAGACATACTATTGTTTTCTTCATTTGCCATTTGCAATGTTCTTGTTCTGCACCAATGCTTGCGCTGAACTTTATTGGAAAGTTTAAAGTTTAAGCTGGATTCGAAATGATGAGCAAAGACTTGGGAGTTTTTGACTCTAACAAGCCTGTGTAGATTCTAATTTTGAAAATTTATTATTCTTCTATCAGAAAAAATACTAAAGTCAACGTTATGTTATGAAACTTTAGCTCAATCCATTTAATTACTTGAGTAATTCTGTAATCCAATCGAATTTGGATAGATGTCGAGGCGGACTTAGAAAGTTCTAGGTCACAACCTTTTTCCTCTGTTTCCCTTATCACATCTCTGATTATCCTACTCCAGGTTTTAAGTCCCTTCTCGGCTGACATTTTTCTCTCTTCAATTTGAACCAGCTCCGTCAATGCCAATAGGAACTTTAGACTGGATAAAGAAATTTCCATTTCATAGGCGCTATAGCTGAAGCTTTTGCCAGGCTTTCAGATTATGAATTGTCATTTAGAGTACGCTACGAAACATTTTGTCGCCCCGAATTTGTCGTACGACTCATTGAACTCAGATATCCCTTCACTCCATTAGCACCAGGACTGAGCTACTATTGAAAATGTGTTTGCAACACACAATTAAGAAACTATGCAAACAAATATGAACACGGTTTTGCAAAATTACATGGCCTCCAAATATTTCATCAAAGATTTTCCACCTTAAGCAGAGATAAGTTCAGAAAGTATCTTCCAATTGTTGCCATTTAAGGCACATGGGAAAAGCAGATGCAACTGCAAAAGATTTGCAAATGCTAGTAATATATATCATCAACAATTTTTAACAGCCAACTTCCTTCTTTTATGGGGAAAAAGAAGCTATACTTTACAAAAAGAAATATGTAACGAATGGAAGCCTCGTTATAGGCTACCAGTAAATAGCAAAAATAAGACTGACACACAATCTTCCCCATCATTTGAGGCAAGTAGGAAAGCCATTTCCCACGAATGTAACTTGAAATCAGAGCCCTCCTGGCGCATTCCTCAGGATTAAAAATTCATGCTTGGATCCACCTATAGATCAGCAAAAAATTTGTTTGAAGTGTCCAAACCATTTGCTTTACCAGGATTTTTACTCTTGGTTCCTGCAAAATCAGTTTGGAACAAAAACGTGTATTAGCTATTTTTCCAACCTTATCAGTATGCACATTCCGTATAACAGTGCATCAAGCAACAGCATTCACATGCATTATTTTGCAAGCAATAGGTGTACTCCATCAAAAACACTATATTCATATCTATTGCTTATAGAAATCCTTCATTGATAGGTCTCTAGAAGCCAAAAACTGTTTGTGTTGATGGTAGACATAAGACAGCATAGATTTAGATTGCACCTTGTATCTGTCTCACAACAGCTAGTTCGAGATAATACAATACAGAGATATGCCTTTGTGGTTGGCCAAGAACCACCTGATGGCTATAAAAAGTATTTTTAACTCAGAACTGAAAGCCAATAGCCAATGCATATAGCTAGTCCTATAATAATGTATTGTGATCCTGAATGCAAGAAGCAAATTATGACAAAAAGAGACCTGAAAACACAAAATACCTTTACCAGACGGTGGGCAATTATCAACATCCATCCCATCACTGTCACTATCTGACATATCTGGTTGACTCTTTGGAGCTCCTCCAGAACCTTGCAACAAATCATCTAAATCCCAAAGCTGAAAGAAAGATTCAACAATAAATATCAACAGGCAGAAGTATATAATAGTAAATAACTACCATCAAATAGAGACAACATCTCACCATAAGACCTATATAATTTTAAATGAAAAATTCAGGCATGTAGTCATTTATTGAGGATGCAAAATTCTGTCTTGAGAAGTCTACACGATAAATCATAACTGTAGAACATTAATGGTGCATTTTATTATTTAAATTTAGATGTAGAGATCATATACGTCTTGAAACTTGTAAGCATTAGCATAATAAATAACCAACTAATAGTATACTTTGGGCTGGGGGTGGAGGGAGGGAGGAAGGGAAGTGGAGATCACCTTCAATGTTTGATCATGTGATATACTGCCAAGGAACTTCTTATTATAAGAAAAAGCTGCAAGACAAGGCATATTTATCAACAAAACTTGTGCTAAATAAGCAAAATGTGACAAACAAGATAGTAAAATCAATAAATTAGTTAACAAATAACACTGAGTCTACTGGAAAAAAATGTAAACCCAAAAAAGAAGACTCAGGAAATGGGAGAGTAAAAAACACATGGATTTGGAAAAGGTCTGCAACCTATATATATTTCAACAAAATTTCCCTGATTTATGATGTTTGTGCCACTGAGTGTATATAATTTTTCTTTGTTTTCTGTTCTTTTCTTTTTTTCTTCTTTCTTTTCCCCAAATGTTGAACAAAAAACACAAGATTTCCTCTTATTAACAATATATTAAAGGTACCACTTACCAAGGCGCTCAACAGGATATTCTGAATGCTCCCCAATTGGCTGGATTATCTTGTTGGGTAATATGTTAACCAAACTACACAGAAGTCAAGAAAATCAAACCATAATTCTGGAAAAGCATACGGAAAAAACAAATAAAGAAATAGATGTATGAATTGCATCCAACATATCCTCCACTACTGCAGTGTACACTCACCTAATGATTCCATTCTCTGATCCAGTAATGACCCTATCCTCATCCAGCTAATACAGAGAGTTTAAATGTTTAGACAAAGAACTTCTGCCTACATAAAATCACTAAGCTGCCATATCACATAACATTTACCTTCAACAATGCATCAACCGAGTTAGGTGAAAGATCAACAAATCGGTCACTGCATTCCAAAAGAAGTTAGCAGTTGCATTGGCCTTGTATTGGAATACCTTGCTAGAAATATTGGCAGAATGTTAACTATCAATAAAATGTTAATACCTGCAATCTTTGAAAAATCCCCATGAGTAAAGTAATAGAGTTCCAGTTTGTGTTCCACAAACAACCTTGCGACCATTCTGACAACCAACAAATACTGGATAATAATAGTTCCAAGTGTTGAAAATCATATATATTACATGGTTGTTTAAAGGATCACGTTTATGTGCTAGAGGAATGGCCACATATGCATGCAACTGAAACCATATGAACCAGATATTTGTGTGCTTTGCCTTTGAAAAATGAATATGTCAGAAACAAAAAATCATATATATAAAAAATTATGCAAAAAAGATAATAAAAAATGCCTATCATCATGCTTCTATCAGTAATGTATCATGATGTCAAAAGGATCACATATGAATAGGTAACAAAATGTATCATGCAAATGTCTCTAGTATGGCTTCAACATGCAGCATTGCAGAACAATTACCTTCATAATAACAATGGATAGTAACTCATCCTCAGAGAACTCTGACTGAGTTTGAACCTGTCATTGACATCAAAGATATAAAAATGAACAAAATAAGTTATCTTAAAAGCTCGACAAAGCACATATGTGCATAAAATTTTGCAAGACTTAAATCAAAGGGAAACTTACTTTATTACTTCGAAGATTGCACACGGATAGAGTCCCATCTCCACTAGATAACAAAAAACAAGAAACAATGAGACTACGAACTGAAATTGTCAGCATATATAGAGAATATCAAGCTATAAAGATAATATCTTTAATATGAATCTTCACATGAGAAGTTCTCAAAACTCGCACATTTCAATTTTCATCCACAAACATTCAAACGAAATTTTCAACATGACAACCCAAAAGCCTTGGAATACAACACAATAATATTATACATACATACTTGGAATACAACACAATAGTATCATACATACATATGACAATAAATAATTTAAGGCAATATGACAATATCATGTCTTTCTTAGCAATAAAAGACACAAAACAGAACAAAGCATGAGCATAAAATTCGCCCCAAAGGCCAAAGTTAAAAACATCCTGTAACAGGAGTAGATACATGCAAAAGATGCTATGCTAGCAGCATAAAACTTTTAACTACCTATTGTAAAGATTTTGCGACGGCCTAATAATTTTTTCTTTTTTTTGACGGCCTAATAATTATTATCTCTATACAGTGTTAAATGTAAAATATGAAGAGATTCTTGAAATATTGCAAATGAGCTATCTGCAAAAAAAAAAAAAAAAAAAAGAATAATATCTTGGTAAATTTAGAAAGACTACCTTGTTGTCAGCAGTTTCATAGAGTCGGGTGCAAATGTCATGTCTGAAATGTATTCTTCATGCACATGAAAGGTATTGCAACAGGTACGCTGTCTGGTATCCCATACCTAAATCAAGGTTTGAATTGCAATGGATGAGTAAGAAAAGATTAGATTGATTTGAATTGTACAAATTTTGTCACATATAATTCTGAGCCAATCAACCATCTCATGGAAGGGCAATTAGCTGGACAAATGAAAAGTATCCATATTAGCATGTACAACAAATATGAAACCATAATATCAAACAAAGAGGCAACTTAGATTAATAGAGCACATGATTTATGAAAGTGCAGGAAGCTGTAACACAGACCCATATTGTTGTAAATGCAATGATCAGGTAGTAAGCAGCATCAACCCACAAATGATATTTCAGATAACTAGGTGTAAGGCATCAAAGCATTGAACATTTTAAAATTATGGTGGAGAAGACGTTGATTGTGTCACAACTTCCCAGAGTATCTTACTGATATATTATTTACATTTTTGGGAACTTAGGACAGGATCCTAGAGCATTTTACTGCATGTTAGGAACAGCAGGTTGTTATATAATTTTCATCTTAGAAACAAGTGAGCCCAAAAAAGCACCTTTTTTGTTCCTTAATATAAATGCAGATGTATTTTAGTTGAAAGGATAAAGTGAACATCACGTTAGAGAATTGAGATTGAGGAAAAGTGAAAGACCAGCTATAGAGGAATAGCAAAAACAGCACAAAACAATGGAAAGATGAGCACCTTTACACACCCCTCATCATCTCCTGTGGCAATAGTAGACTCTGTCAAGTTGACCAACCTATTTATTGCAGCCCTGTTGAATATTGCCAAATGTATTAGAACCTCCACAGACAAAATAACAAATTCAATGCCTTGCAAAGCCTCCTAAATTCCACTGGATAAACAACCACAAGAACTTAAACCCACCAAAAGCATAAATGAATACTCACTCATGGGCATTTTCAACTTGAGCAACAGTTGCTCCAGTCTCCACATTGGTCGCCAGAAGTGAACAATCAGGTGAGCCAGTCAAAATTGCTAATAACAACACAACAAGAACACTTAAAGCACATGACCAGAATTGTTTCTGTTCCTGAGCCAATACTTCAGAACTTCATGGAACAATAAACCCAAAAAAAAAAAAGAAGAAAAAAGAAAAGGGAAATAAAAAAGAAACGAACTTGAATCAAAATCAGTTAAATCAATACCCTTTCCATCATTGATAAACCGAACAGCCCTACAGGATTCACTATGTGCATGTACCTCAAGCAGCCTAATCACACAAAAATAAAACCCCAAAAATTCAGTAAATAAATCGTCTCCCCGAGCAATAACATAAAATATTCCAAAAAATCAGTTAAAATAATCATTCTTTCCAAGTCAACTACATATAAAACACAGAAAATTAATCAAAGTTCATTATAATTATCTCAAATTTCTAAACTTTTTTCATTCATAAACATGACATAAAGCTGAAATATACTTATGTGAGGAATCTTCATTGTATCGGTACCTGAAGGGGAAAGAAAAAGCAATCAGTAAGAAATTTAGAAAAATGTCACAGTAAGCTTTCGAAATAGAAGTAAATTGAGCGTGAATTTGGCGTTACATACAGAAGGAGATCGCCAGTTATAAGACCACAAGTTACTAGCTGGTCCGTGGGATGGAAATCGAGATCGAAAGGGAGTTTCCCAAGTTCAATCTCCATTGCTAATTTGTTAGGTTCGCTAAAACCCTAAACCCTGATTTGATTGAGGAAGAAGAATGGGGGAGAAGGGTTTGGTGTGGGGACATAATGGGCTTTTTGAGGGTTGGGCCCAAACCCAACCAAAAAAGACTGCACTTTTGATGTTATTATCTTTTAATTTCAGCTAATCTATCCATTAAGAAATTGGTTCACAAAATTTTTTATCTAATCGTGGTCATCTTAATCTTAATATATTTTTAATCTCCATATTTCTAAAAAATTGTTTGACAAATTATCATAATTATATTTTGGTGTTGAAATTAATGGGGTTCTTATTAGAGTCAATGAATTAATGGAATTATCATGTTTTCTTTTTGTGAGAATGCCATATAACTCTAAAAACTTCTAAGTTGGACATGCTTCCAAGATATGTAAAGCATTTTTCTTTAACCTTCAGTTGTAAGTAATCCATTTTGATTTTATTTGATCTAAAGTGTGATGTTAGGCTCTAGCATCAACTGATTACAATAACAGAATAATCAATTAATTTTAAATTTTAAATTTATTAATCAAATACTCATCATGTAAAGATAGTTGATAAATAGCTAAAGGACATATGAATTTCGTTTACTATCTCAACTTTATATTGACAAACATTATACTCAAATGTATGGTAATATTAAATGGGACAATAAATTATTAACAATAAATTTTTTAATTAAGTATTATGTTAAACATTTTTAAATTTTGGATTGTAAATTTGATATTCATGCAAAGTTCAAGTATCATTTTTCAAATTCATGGGGATTCAAACATATCACTTTTCTCTTTAATATCATATTAAATTCTGCTTAGCACTTGATTGAGGAGCTAAATTTAATGTGTATCAAATGGGGACCATGATTTTGAACCCCAATACTATCATTTCACTCACTAATTAATTAATTGGTGTGGTTAATGGACTACAAATAAAAAAATCTTATTATTTATATTAATTTGTCAATTTTTCTATCTTACATCCCATTATGTTCAAAGTTTTATTCTTCAAATAATAAACATTTATTACAACAATTTTTTTAAAGATAATGGAAATAGTAATTTAGCAAGTAAAAATTCGATTACATCTAATATTAAACAAATGGAAACTTCAAATATAAAATTAGTTAAGTAAAACTTTGATTAAATATAATATTTAAAATTTTCAAACATAAAGATTAAAAAATTTCTAGAGTTAGGTAGTGATTGTATTTCATTATCTATTATATCATACCAATATAGTCATACTTAAGCCACAAGAGTTGGTCTTCTCGAGTTTTAATTGTAAAGTATAATAACAATATTATAATATTACATATAAACATATCTAAGTTATATAGCATGCTACGCTTGATTATTGTAATAAGGTAGACGATAATTATATCTCGTAGCAATGTGCATGTATCATGACTTCTAATATGTCCTACAAATAGTAGCCTTTTTTTTTTTTTTTTAATATTACGAAATAATTGTAATGTCCACCATAATTAGTTTACATCAAATTTAAAATAGGTAATGATTGGTTGAATTGGCTACGATTATACCAACATATAAACATTACAGTCTTAGTTTGTCAAGATCCTGGAGAGTGAAGTTAAAGTTAAAAGACAAACCTCATTATGATAACAATGTAATACAGAGGGAAGCAGATTTTAAGACTTTAACAGGGAGCAATCAATCAGAGTCTGCTCAGGATCTTGACAATGTCACAGGAATACCATCATGATCATAACATACGCACGAGCATTAGTCTAGTTGGCAGGCTGAGCTTAACTGAAAGATCCACTCGTTGAGGAGGTTTTTTAGCTCTTCACGTGAACTGAAATAGATCATGTATAGTTCTCATTGGTGTATGGGTAAACCTATGTTCAATGCATAAAAACCAACTTGAATCTTTCAACCTCCTCGTTGTATCATGAAGAAACCTGCAGAAGACAGATCCAAAGGGTGTAGCCATCTAAAGGTGTTAAACAGCTCTTAACTGCACAAAAAATTACATTGATTGGTACAGAGTAAACACAACTATATGTAATCAAAGACCTTGAACGAGGACTGAACATGTCTTGAATATAAGCATCATATATCACTGGAATGCAGCAGCGATGCCATTGAAGCTCTATGAATTCCAAAAGCAAAAACATCATCCACACAGCCCTCCAATGTACAAAAGCAAAGTGTCAAAGATAAGAAACGATTCCGAACACCTTCTGGGCAAGCAAGCCTCTTGACAAATAAAATTTTAACGGGAAATTACACTTTGTGTGTCCGTGTTTTCAAACTTTTGCACTTTGCTTACCTGTGTTTTTTATTTTTGACATTTAACGTACCTGAGTTTTGCACGGATAAGTAAAAAGAAAAGAAACAAAAATCAGATGAATATAACCTCCTTTAACCCGACATTTGCATTTTCTACAAACCCTAAAGTAAATATTACCTCTCCGAAATTCAAGCTTGGCTTCATTTTCTCTCTCTCGCAAGAATTCAAGCTCACCATTCCAATTGGGTATGTCAAGTTCCTGTTCTAATGCTCCTGTACTTATTCTTTTCTTAATCTGACTGAAAACCGAGTCATTTTAATTTTTTGATGCAGTTTCTTAGGTATGCCTTTTTTTTTTTTAATCGCCTTCTCTCTCTCTCTCATTTGGGCTTGATGTTGATAGTTATGAATTATTTTACCACAACATAGAATCTTTAAAGTTTAGATGCAGTCGTTTAGACATGTCAATGTTGGCAATAATTATTCATTAAAGTGGACGAAAGTAGAAGTAAAAAGAAGCTTAGAAAGAGAGAAAATGGACATGGACAGACAGTGAAGAGGGTTGGTAAATAAGAGTGGAAATACACCAAACTGACGAAAGCAAATTGCATCCATAACTTCTACTGATAATCATGAAAACATACTGTATGAAGTATGTGATTTGTGTTCTATAAACTTGTTCATTTTTCTATCATATAAACTTGTTCATGCTATTGATAACTACTGATCTATGTCGAAGATCAAGTCATGTTAGATTCCAAATTCCATAATGCCTCGGATGTTGTTGCCATGTTAGAGTTACACCACTCTTTAGAGGTTTATACTATTATTATATACATTGATATCTACCTGCTGCTTTCGGATGTTGTGATGCCTCCAGGTCTGAATATTTTACCTATAAATAGTAGGGAAAATCCTTTGGATGAGACCATGAATGAGTTGAATCAACCTATGGATGAGGGTGTGAGTAAGGTATTAAACGGGCATGTCAACATGGAGAAGGATGAGGGGCATGATGGACTCACCAACAACACCAGCAGAAGTGATGATACTGTTTACCATGATGATGAGCACTTGAATAACAATGAAACGCAACGATATGCTCAGATTTGGGGATTATGCAGAGATGGTCAAGACCTGTGACAGTGGTGGTCATGCTGTGATCAAATGTGATGCATCAATGGAGGGTTGTGCTCCCATGTTTAAGAGGATTTATATACATTTTAATGCACAGAAGGTTGACTTTCTAGGTGGATGTCGTCTTTTAGTGGGCACCTACTTCCTTAAGGGACCCTTTGGTGGCCATATGCTTTTAGCAGTTGGTAGAGATGGGAATGATTAATATTTTTCCAATTGCAATTGCCATTGTAGAGTTAAGAGTATAGTGATTCATGGTATTGGTTTCTACAAATATTTAAAGAAGACAATGGAAATGGTGAGGCCCTTGGCCTTGTATTCATTTCAGACAGACAGAAGGTTTGGTTCTTTAATAACTTGTTTGTCACGGTATCTTTTTTGTGTTGTTAAATGTTATTAATCGACTAACCATGTGTTTTATGTTGTATAGGGAGTTGATAATGCGCTGAGAGATTTGTTTCCAACTTGTGAGCATTGATATTGCATGAGGCATCTTTATGAGAACCCCAGGGAAAAGTTTGCTAGTCAAAAGTTGAAGGACGCAATGTGGCAGATTGCTAATGCAACAACAATGAGAGAATGGGAGAATAAGTTGAATGCTATGAAAGATTTAAGTGAAGAAGCATGGCAGTGGCTGTCTAGTATCCCCAAGTCTCATTTTGGCACCCGTGCAAAATGTGACACCCTTGTAAATGATTTGAGCAAGTCATTCAATGAAATGGTGATTGAAGCATGTACATTGCCTATCATATCTCTTTTAGATTGGTAGAGAGTATATCTTATGAAGAGAATCAATCTTAAGAGGGAAGGAATCCTGAATCATACTAAGGATATTAGTCCAAACATTTTGAGGAGACTTGAGAATACTTGTACCATGGCTAGGGACTACTTAGCTATTGCTTTTGGAGCGAATATGTATGAGGTTGGTAATGGTTTTGAGCATAAAATGGTTAACCTTAACGCACATATATGTACTTATAGGACATGGGAGCTGTAAGGTTTGCCTTGTAAGCATGGTATTGCAGCGTTTCTTTGAAATTCCCAAATGCCTACAGAATATGCGCACGATTGTTATAACCGAGATGCTTACTTAGCAGCTTATCAAGCTATTATATCTACAATGCTAGGGAAGGAACAGTGGCCTAAGACAGGAATTTCTCCACTCTTGCATCCCAAAATTACAAAACAACCTGATCGGCTCAAAAAATCTTGGGAACAAGGTCTAAATGAGCCAAGAAACCCAGCCACATTGAGTCCAAGGAAAAGGGTAAAGTGCTGCAGAAAATGAGCTTGTGCTAGGCGGAGCATTGGAGGAAGGGGTCAGAGTGTGTAATGCATGTTTATAATGGAGTGGCGTATTGTTTTGTGTGTCAAAAGACCTTTGTATTATTAGAGGAGAAATGTTTCGTTTTGTGGTGTCAAAATCCTTTTGTTTTCCTTATTATAGTTTTGTCCAATGTTTCGGTATGTTTTATTATACATGTCTGTATATACATACATAGTATATAGATTGTATATGCATGTGCGTATATTACTGCATTTTGAAATGTTTGCAAGTGTTTAGTGCTATGTATGTTTTTGGCTGCTTTGGACTCTTTTTGTGTTGTGTGTGTGTGTGTGCATGCTGCGTTTGGTGTATGTGTGTTTTCTTGTATCTATCGTGCTCCCCGTGTGTGTGCCGTCTTCTAGGTGTGTTTGCTGTGTTCTGTACGTGTGTTAATTGTGTGGGAGTGTTCTTTTGTGTGTACTGTGTTGTGTTTTATGTTCTATTTCTGTGGGTGTTTTATGTGTATGTGTGCACCATTTGTTTCCGTTGCTCTGTGTGTGCATTACATGCATGCCATGTGTCTTTACGTGCATGTGTGTTTTTTTTTAATCGTCTTCTGTATTTGTGTGTATCGGACTATGTTCTCTGTGTGGTTGTTTTGTGTGTTAATTCTCTGCTATCTTGAATCACTTAATTTAATATTAAAAGCTCTCACGAAAAAACCGACAAGACAAGCAAATAGATTTTTGTCGAAGTGTATATGTATTGATTAAAAAAACGTGTTCCATATGACATTGATCAAGCAAGAATACGAATTACAGCATCAAGCAATACATTCGCATGACTACTTCTATAATAACATCATACCAGACTTGGATATTCTTTCCTATACTTTTTGTTCCTACCAATTATAATGCAACATAGAACCAATGTAATGACAAATCCCTACAAGACAAACACAAGTCTTGCAACATCATATCCCTGCCTCTAGGTCTCTCAGTTTTAATTTAGTAGCTTCATTCGTTGACTGCAAACCCTTTTCCTTTTCCCTTCTTTGTGCCATCTGCAAATCGTGCTAAAGTTTCATAATCCTCATATTCTTCAATTGTGCCATCTCGAACTTATGCTCCAACTCGCCAATCCATTCTAATACATTCTTGCCAAACTCAACGCCGTAATTATATGCTGGATATACCTCGCAAAAGAACTTGCAATCTTCTCCAATCTACATGCTACATAATAGTTCACATTAGACGTATTAAGAAATAAATGCATAAGAAAACAATAATTTGATATAAATCCATATCCAATACTTGAACATTCACAGAATCCTCTTCTAAAGCTTTTAGATGATATAACTATGAATGAATCCCCACATCCACAAACTATGTTCTTCCCCTTTGAAGTGATAAAGAGATTTGAATTTGATCCACTGCTCATTGTTGATGCTTTTCTATTGCAAAAGACAAAAATAATTAAAGTAGGATGCTAAAATTATCCTAGGAAAATAAAGGGACTTGCTCCCAGCAAAATCTCTATCCATTAACAAACTTGTTTGCAAGTCTTTATTGCCAGGGCCTACAAGTTCAATAAACTTTAAGATTGTAAAGGCATAATCATATGGAAAAGAACACATTTGCATAACATTACTAAGGCAACTGAACAAGCTTTGGATCTGCTCCCATACCCCCAAGCACTATGTAAACAAAAGTGTATAACACACAACAACCACAACCACACCCCACCCCAACCCCCCCTACCGCCCCCCCCCCCCAAAAAAAAGGAAAAGCACGAGGCTAAAATCATATATCAAATTGTCAGAACTTGAGGCTGTCTAAGGACATTGGAGTTTCCACATGTTAGTAGAAATTTAACATGAAGCTTATTGCCATTGTTAATAACACCAGCAATTGTAGTATAGAAAAGAAACTAAACTATGTTTCCTCCTGTTATTTTTCCTTAACTAAATGCTTAAGATCTGTTTATGCCCTTCCTATGCAACTTTCTTTCTCAAGGATATTCACTAACAAGCACCCCATGGTTGTTCATCTAACTTGTGGAAATGAATCGTTGTTATTATTTTCTCTTGGTAAGGGAGTAAATGAAAATATCAATAAATGTAAACTTTGGATATGGAAAAATAGAAAGATACACACTCCACCTTTTATAAGAGGGAAACTAAGGAGTGAGACTTGACATACAATCATCCAACAAGGAAGAAAGCAAAAAAGATTTGCCAACAGCTCATCCACAACAATATTGAAATTATGACTGATCCTCCTCTCTTCACATAGCCAGATCCCAAAGGAAAAAAAAAAAAAAAAAAAGAGAGAAGAAGAAAGAAAGAAAAGAGAAAGTACATGAAAAAGTCAAAATGACTTATTTATCATTTTTCAATCAAATTAAGAAAATAATAGTTACATGTGTGATAGGAAGAGGAAATTGATATATACAGTGAGAATGGTGAGCTTGAATTCTGGCAAGAGTAGAGAGAGAAAATAAGGACAAGCTAAAATTTTGGAGAGAGTGACTTGTGTACATGAGTGATTTGGAGGTTTCTGATGTGAAGAACGTGAAATAGAAAAGATTTTGGTGATTAGGGATCGGTGGATTCTTCCTATTTCGTTTAAGAAAGATTGGGAAGGAGTGGGATTTGAGATTTGAAAGCTCACTTTAGGGTTGTATTTTGCTTTGATTTTCGCTTTTGTTTTTTAAACTTAACGGCTGTCAACAATTTTCAAACAATGCAAAACTCAAGTATGCTAAGTTACAAAAATGATAACATAGGCATGTAAAGTGAAAAGGTTTGAAAATGTGCAAAGTGGGATTTGCCCAAATTTTTAATCATCTAACAAGACTTTAGCAAAGTTAAACTATGCATGAACCCCACCTCAATAACTTCAAAATGGACACAAGGCCAAATTAGCAAATGCTTCTGTTCTGCTGAGGAAGAAAACGGGGCTCTTAATGCAGTTCAACAAGATATCCAAGTACATTCTTGTGATACCACCATAAATATGCCTACATTACAAAATACAGAATATCCCATAAGAAATAAGCGAAACATGAGTAGATTATACTCTACAGGATTGACCTACAATCACTAATACCTAATACCATGAGAGTTTTCTTATAGGACATAATGTTCTCAAAGGAGAAAAAAAGTAATATTTAACACAAACAAGCACAAGCATCCATCAGCTTTTGAGATGCATTGAAATACTGTAGCATTTTTTAGTGATAATCTATTGGCTATTCTTTACTTGCAGTAATTTCCCACTGCTCTCTTTGATTTGGAAACTCATAGAGCTAGTTTTACTCACATAAGATTTTTCCAGTTCCAAGACAGGCTGTATCACATAACCAAATGATTAATAAAAATCATGTAAGCACCATCACACTTATATAATGAATGGGGCAACCCTAGCTTCTACAAAGAGTTGAAGCTCTTTAATTGTACCCTCTCAAGCTTGTTGATAATTTGTTCAACTATACAACTTCAAACTACAATCCCACAACTTGTGTTTTGATTCTTAGTCTTCACTCCAAGATGGTCCCAGAAAATAAGGAAGGAGCGTGCACATGCATCATCATGGTTCATGGGTAGACATGGTTTCCTGTTGAATCACATAAAGCAAAGTATGGTCCACTGTGCATATACTTTATAACAATTTCAAATGTATTGAAACTCCTTGAGCACTTATTATCAAAGCATGCTATGGAACCATGTGGGTATAAACCAAAACATCATTCAGAATATCTTTTTTTTTACTTTTTCACTTGGAATATGAATGAACACTTTCTGCTAAAAGTTTAAAGTTCCCTCTGCTGATAATGAACCTCAACCTCATAACAAATTGTCAAAGGCAACAACTGATACCGATGGAACTCTGCATAAACTTCCATCTAGAATTATGTAAGTTAATATTCCATGATCACATAAACTACCCTAAAGACCTCATTACACTTTCAGAATGCAACAAATGCTAACCAAAAACGTTCTATCACTCATAAACTGAGCCTTCTTTATAGTATAGTGTATCCATTAACCATGGTAAAAAACACACAGAACCATTACAATGGCATTTCATTGATTGAATAATTTAAAAAAAAAGTCTTCATATACAAGATGCAAAGTGGCATGTACATGAACACAAACTTGATGAACTATTATGCCATAAAACCAGTCCCCATGAAAATGGGATAAAGTAGCACAACATACAACTCGAAAATGCATGGATTTGCATCCCTAAGCTACACATCAATGGGCAAGGATAATGTTCCATCCCAATCCACAGATAAAAAAGAGAATGACTTGCAATTTCAATGTAATTCTATTGAATGAGTTATTTTACAAGTCCAATAGGAAGATCTATTTATAGTCTTCGACAAATAACCTAGAAGATACATAAAAGATTCTAACCTATTGACTAAGCAAACTAAGAGAACAATAATTGTAATAAATATAATTGTATAAAAACATACTAGGTTTAAGATACGTTCCCAACTAAAATATCCTGATACATAAGGAAAAAGCAATTAAAAAAATTACTGTACAAAAAGATTTGTGTTCGGATTCAGCCAGATTTGGGGGGTCTGAACGACTGCCACATGGTCTATAGTTAACTGCATAGTCGGCTGTCAAGGGCAGCAGCTAGGTGGCCTGGTAGTCTATCAAACCTCTGAGCTACCTTAACTGGATACTCTATCAATACCAGCCCATCTCCTAAATTTCTGTACACATTGAAGCCTGCTTCTTTGTGCTTCAGTTTCAGCCTTTGATACTTTTAAGCTCCTGTAGAGATTCTTGTGAAGCTTTAAGAATTCACATCTATACATCCACTTATCAGCATAAAAGTGACTATTATTCATGAATGTAATGACCTCCATAACCCTCTCAAAATAACCACCTCGAAGAAGGTTTAGTACCAAGGCTTCGCACATATCCCTGCTTATAGATAAGCCTTGACTTGCAATATTCTTCTTAATGTCTCCCCACAAAACTGTTATATCACGGTACATTTTCAGAGATGAATACCCATGGAGCATGATTGCAAAGGTTTGCTCATTTGGTTTGATGTTCATTTGTTGCATTTTTTGGTAGGAGTTCAAAGCATCATTCATCATACCAGCCTTGCAGAAGAAGTAAATGGAAGAATTCAGCTCATACACCACTGAAGGAGTCACCTTCGCCTCCTCTATTATCTCTTGAGACAGCAACTCAGCTAGGTCAGATTTGCAGACAGGTTTCTGAAAATTGTCCAACACGGTTGAAACAGTAGCTTCACCAGTAACATTAAATTTTACACCTGCTTTCTTTATCTGTCCTAATAATGCCTCTGCCTCCTTAACCAAGCCTTTTCTATGATATGCTTCTAAGAGTGTGATATATATAGCAGAATCCACAGAGCACATGGCTGCTTCCAGGTCATCCAAGATGTCATGAGCAGTCACCAACCACCCCACTTGCACACAAGCAAGAACAATATTTGAACACAGGCTAGATACATTTAAAGGCAGTCCTTGCTTTTGGATACTAAATAATAGCTTGGAAAGATCATCGACCCTCTGATGTTTCCTATACTGATAAACAAGCCTAGCAAGACCCCGGCAGCTAAGTTTAAATTTCCCATTCTTGCAAACAAGAAGGTCTTCCTGGCTTTCCAATTCAGAAATGTAATTATTATCCAACCTCTCGGGTTCAACCAATATTCTCAACCCACTTTTGAGATTATGAGATCCAATTGGAACAAGGTGGGACATCAACTCATCTTTGACAACACTGGGAACAGGGCCCCGATCTCTACATACATCCATAATAAACTCAGTGATGGAGTCGACATCATCGAACTTGAAATGCAACTTCAACAAACTCTCATAGAACTGATGATAATGATGAACAAATGAGACAGGTACCTGATCAATAAAATTCTTATATTTTCTAAGCTCATTCCTCTGAGCATTCATCTCATAAACCATAGCAATGAGAACAATCGAGTTTGCATCAGCAACAACTCCTATCTTTGCCATCAATTCAATAATCTCCTGCCCTTTAAGAGAAGATCCAAACTTCACACAGCCACCAAGAACCAAATTAAAAAACGTTGTGTCAGGCTTCAACTTGTTAAAAGCCTTGTCTTCACCTCCATTGGCATTCTTATAGCTATCACAAAGCTGAATCAAGAAATTAGAAGCAAGGCAAGTTCCAATGTCACTCTTCACCAAATGCATAACAATTAACACTACCACATTCCAGGGCACAACATGCCTGCGTTCAAGCATTGATCTAAGAATTATACAGGCTGGTATCGGCATTTGATTTCTTGCCAACGACAAGGACAGCTTAGCCAAAACATTAACAGGAACAAGGTTTACTTTTTCCCTCAAATCTTTCAAAACTAAATCACACCCTTTTTTCAGCAAATTCACATCAGAAGAGCATGAGAGCTCTGTGATCAATCCACATACAACAGAAATCTCAGGGTACCCGAATGTTTTCTTAAAGTGACTGAAGGTGCTCAAAGCTTGCTCAAGTTTGTGTTCTTTCAACGCAACTCCAAGTTTATTCAACAAAACGTCATGAGATGAATTTACCCCAGAATACCTTCTTGAATTTGAAGCTAAAACCAGAAGGGAAAAACCCTTAAAGCTTACATCTTTAGGATAATGTGGCAAAAGTAAATTCAAAGAATGGATACAAAATGCTGTTTTTGCTGCTGAAGTTAAAGCCATTTATTCATAGTGCTGTAACCCAAGATTCTTGATAAACTTTTGAATTAGAATATGTGTGTGATGTTGTTCAATCAGGCGCTGAAGAAATGGATTTAAGAGTTTGAAGAGAAGTTGGGTTTTCGTTACCTTGTTTATTCTGTGAAGACTGAGGACAACGTTTTTGATGTATTGTCTGTCACTGTGACGAGGCTGGTAGAATTTTTCTTTTTCTCCCGCTCTGATGCTTGTTTAGCATGCTCAACGAGGAAATGCACTATTCGTTATCATTTTTTTTTTTAAATATAGTTTTTGGCCAAACAATTTTTTTTATGGTTTATCTTTATCGACCTTTTTCGGACATTTTTTTTTCAGTATAAAGTCCTACAATTATCATGATAATCTCGATATATAGTGGTAAATATCAATAACATAATAATAAATTTTAAAAAATTTAAGTTTTTTATCATAACAAATATAATAAAAAAGATTATCAAATCATCTATTAAAAAATTGTATTTGGACATGGTTAAGTGGATGAAAAATTATAAAATCCTTTTATAATAATATATATACTAAATAAATATTTCGAGACTGCCGGTAAAACCATGTTTACTTTTTTCTTATATAGGTGGTCACATGGTAAAAAGAAAAGACTAGACTACGTTATATTTATACATTGTATGTATAGCTAATACACTATCGTATTACAAAGTTATAGAACATATTATCATTTTGAAATTTTAAGGGTAATAATATGAAAAATATAAAATAAAAATCCTGAGAAAGAGCAACACGTATATCTTTTATTATTAGTTTTGATATTTGCACCAATCCAAAAATAATAGAAAACCAAGCACTTTACGAACCTTAAAAAAGGTTTGCATTTTCAAGTGGGAAAAGGTACAATGTTGGCATGGAGGAGACTGAAATCAATGGTATAGCATACTATTAGATATTATAGAAGCCAGAACGTATGGTAAAAAGAAAATTTCCAATTTTTTCACCGTACTTTTATCTATCATCCTTATTACAATGTAACAAAATATACTGGCATCAAGTGTTGATTATTTTTTAAAATATAAATTAAATTTTTAATGTTTATCATATTTTTTATTTCAATTTTAAACCTTCCATGTTTTACGTTTGAATCGTTAACGTATGCTAACATTTGCTAACCAGTTTTTTTTAATAATGTGTTAATTTTTTCATTAGAGAATAATGTATGTTTCAATCAATCGATCAAATAATTAATTTAATTAAAAAATATTATTAAAGTAAATTATTTAAAAAATATGAAAAATTTCAAAATTTTTTAAAAATGATAAAAAAAAATTTACAAAATAAATACAAGGTTACATAATAATATAATATATAAATATATTATATAAATAAATAATTGAATAAAAAAAATGCAAATCGGGTAAGAACACAACATGGGTAGGATGGTGGATGTAAGCACAGATTGGCCGAAGTGAGGATTTTCTAATGTAGCTTTGAAAGTGTACATGTTTATACGAAGGTTCTTAAATTTAATTGCTATTTGTTATGTTTCAATTAAGTTCATGCATGGAGGAAGAGGCACGTAATATAGACAAAAGTAAAGAACTATTTATTACTATTGTTATTATTATTATTATTATTAATATGTGTTAAATTTTATCCGACTCATTTTGTATTTCTATTTTATCTGATTTGTGTATCATGTAGACAATCACTAGATAGATAAACAAGAAGTCGGACAACAACAATCTGTTTGATTTCTCCTAGGTAGCAAGCTTCTTACAAACCAAAGTGAGAAAAAACAAAAATGCCTAGAAGAAACAGTGGTTGAGAACCTTTCACCTAAATATCAAAAAGAATTTTCTTTCTAAATCCTTAATAAAAGTGCCCCGCAAAACTTGTAAACGGGACCTTTATTAATAAATGGGGAAAAAAAGTGGATAGATCCAGATATCCTAGGATCTACATGTGGTTCGATTAAAGGTTTTGAAAGAACAATAGAAGTTGCACTAAAAAGGAAAAAAAGTGCTAGCAATACTTCTCTGCACAACAAATGAGGGAGGATAGGAAGATAGTGTTAGCTGCCATGTGCATGAGGGGACGATGCAACCATTGGTTCCAGATGTTGCAACGAAGAGAGGTTGATCTGACCTGGCCATGCCTGAAGGAGGAGATCATGAAACGGTATGGGGATTGGCTGGCATCAAACCTTTTCAAGAGTCTGTCCCAATTAAGACAAGGAGGCACAGTTCATCAATATATTGAGGATTTTGAGTCCCTCATATCCCATGCTCCAACAATGCTCGAAATGCAATTATTGGGATATTTTCTAGGAGGATTGCGAGACCCAATACAAACGCGGGTGGATACCTTTGCCCCCGTAACCTTGGAATGCGCCATGGATTTAGTAGTTAAGATTGAACAGGAATTCGACTGTAGCATTTTCCTGACTCTAGAATAGGAGAATGGAGGTCGAACTGACCTTCGACCATCAACACCACAGGTTCAATATCTACAGCGAGGGAACAGTAGCAGCTTAGGAATCATTTCTTCTCCAGTAGCACCGCGGGGTACCAAGGTGCCTGTGAATGAGGAGACCCATATGGCTTCTAGAGAAGGAACTATTCTTCCGAGGAGGAACGACAATTCCATGGGAGTTAGGGTGGCCTCGAGCGTCAGACAGGGAGGAGTTAAGGATGGAATCAAAAGAGTTCCTAGCCAACGTCAATTATCCCATGCTGAATTCTTGGACAAGAAGGCGAAAGGGTTGTGTTTCAAGTGTGATCAACCTTTCAACCTTAGACATCGCTGTCTCAATAAAACATTCCAGCTATTGGTATTGGAAGAAGAGAGTCCTGGAGATGAGGTATGGGAAAAGGAGGAGCTTGCCAATGTTCAAACATACCTGTCATTGTCATTGTTGGCAATGTAAGGTTTTAATGAACCTCATACAATGAAAATGCAAGGTAAGTTGGATTCGTCCCCTGTTGTGATCCTGGTAGACAGTGGGGCTAGCCACAATTTTGTATCCATGGAATGGATCCTACAACAGGGATTGCTACTATTTGATGATCGTCCCTTCAAGGTGACATTGGGAGATGGGAGATCAGTGGAGTCTCATGGGTTCTGTTCCAACTTGCAGCTCCAAGTGGGAGAATATTGCACAAGTGTGGATTGTTATGTGATGGAATTGAAGGGGATAGATCTGATTCTTGGGATAGCTTGGTTGAAAACCTTAGGGGAAGTGAAGGTGAATTGGGCCAAAATGATGATCAAGGTTACTCAAGGCATGGAAGAGTACTTGCTACATGGAGACCCTACATTGTGCCACTTCCCCATCTCCTGCAAGTTATTATAGAAGCTAGGAGACATAGATGTATGTAAAGTACTGTGGGTGATGGCAGCATCACCACGAGAGGAGGAAACATTCTGGAGACATGTGTAGAGGGGTTATTGTCAAAATACAGGGACATATTTGAATTCCCATATGCTACATTAATCATCACATTTCACTAATAGAAAGAAGGGGACACATATCTGTAAGACCTTATAGGTATGCATTTATACAGAAGAATGAGATAGAAAAGCTGGTGCTAGATATGCTAGAGGCAGAAATTATCCGTCCAAGCACTAGCTCGTTTTCTAGCCCGGTGATTTTAGTAAAAAAGAAGGATTGATCATGGAGATTTTGTGTAGACTATAGGGCCCTCAATGAGGTGACTGTAGCTGATAAGTATCCTATACCGGTGATTGATGAGTTATTGGACGAACTATATAGGGCAAGTGTATTCTCCCGAATTGATCTTTGATCCAGATACCACCAAATACGTATGGCTGAGGAGGACATTCACAAAACGGCCTTCCACACCCATCAAGGTCACTACAAATTCTTAGTCATGCCTTTCGGTTCGACCAATGCCCCAACCACTTTCCAAGCTATGATGAACGAAATTTTTCGACCTTACTTAAGGCAATTTGTCCTGGTGTTCTTTGATGACATCTTAGTATATAGTGGGAGTTGGGACTCACATGTGCATCACTTGGAGCAAGTTTTTTGTGTTCTAAGGAAACAACAATTTTTTGCTAATCGGAAGAAGTGCATATTTGGGCAGGCTAAGGTGGAGTACTTGGGACATATCATATCCAAGGAAGGAGTAGTGATGGATCCCGCCAAGATAAGATCCATAGAAGAATGGCCCCAACCATCCTCTCTTAGAGGACTTCGCGAGTTTTTTGGACTATCGGGGTACTATCGCAAGTTCATCAAGGATTATGGCAAAATAGCTAGGCCACTTATGGATTTGCTTAAAAAAGATAGGTTCAGTTGGTCCGAGTAGGCCACCATTGCATTTAAGGAATTAAAAGGAGCTTTAGTAATAGCTCCGGTGCTAGTAATGCCGGACTTCTCTAACACATTCATTGTGGAATGTGATGCATCAGGGAGGGGGCTAAGCACGGTGTTGTAATAGAACAATAGGCCAATTACCTACTTTAGTAAGGCATTGGCAGACAGGACTTTAGCTAAATCCACCTATGAAAAGGAGCTGATGGCTTTGGTGCTTGCAATCCAACACTGGCGGCCTTATTTGTTGGGCAAAAGGTTTGTAGTCCGTACTGATCAGAAGAGTTTAAAACATCTGTTGTAGCAATGGATCATGACCCCTGATCAATAGAATTGGCTTCCTAAGCTATTAGGGTATGATTTTGAGGTGCAATATTGCAAGGGAGAGGAAAATAAGGTGGCTGATGCCCTATCACGGAAATTTGATGAGGCTCATTTGTTGCAAATATCCGGGCCAGTATGGATGGACTTGACTAGCATTAGAAGAGACGTTGAGGTTGATTCAATCCTCGCAGAGAAGATTCAATTGTTGTAGAGAGGGGAGTCGGCAGGTAGGGGATTCCATTTAGAGTAGAACATGCTATACCATCATGGAAGACTAGTCATACCAGCAAAATCTAAGTGGCCCATGGCGTTTCTACATGAGTTCCATTCTTCTGGGTTCCTCAAAACGTATAGGAGGATAGCAGCAAGTGTGTTCTGGATAGGAATTAAGAAGGATGTAATGGACTTTGTAGCAGTGTATGCGGTGTGCTAACATAAAAAATATCAAGCATTGGCACCAGCTGGCTTGTTATGCCCTCTACCAATACCCACAGCCATTTAGGAAGATATTTCCATGGATTTCGTGGGAAGGCTGCTAAAGTCAAGAGGATTTAATGTAATTTTGGTGGTGGTTGACTGTCTTTCCAAATACGGATACTTCATTCCTATCAAGCACCCCTACACAGCCAAAGGAGTAGCTGAGGTATTCGTTAGAGAAGTGGTGCGTTTACATGGCTATCTGAAAACGATTGTGAGTGATCGAGATCCTACTTTCTTGAGCCATTTTTGGACTGAGCTCTTTAAGTTACAAGGGACACTCTTGCATTATAGCACTACATACCATCTGGAAACGGACGGACAAACGAAGGTATTGAATCGCTGTTTAGAAGGATATCTACGCTACTTCATGAGTCATCAGCCAACACAATGGAAATTATGGCTCCCTTAGGCGGAATTCCACTATAACACAGCCTACCATACCGCTTCTAAAATGTCACCATTTGAAGTAGTGTATGGCAGATGTCCTCCAGGTTTGCCGTCCTTTATTGATAGGGAAATAAGGAACCTGGAGCTGTGGCAGGCACTGAGACATCAAGATACCATTTTACAACAATTAAGGGATAATTTAGTTCATGCACAATCCATCTATTGCAGGAATGCCAATAAACATAGGTGATGGGTGGATTTCCAGGTGGGAGAATGGGTATTCTTGAAGCGCCGTGTAGCCTTTAGACCCCAGCTCAAAAGCTCCACTTCTAAACTGACTCTGAGGTTCTATAGCCCATTTAGAATTGTGGAGTGCATTGGACATGTAGCATATAAGTTGGACCTGCTAGCTAAGTGTCGCATACATCCGGTTTTTCATGTTTCACTACTAAAGAAGGCTGTGGGAACTTTCTCTTCCATAATATAACTTCCACCTGACTTAGTTGAGGACACTACAACGCTGCTACATCTGCTCGTAGCCATCCTGGGAAGGCGTTTTAGGAATGAAGGATTTGTAGTTGTTCCCCAAGTTCTGATACAATGGCAGGATCAAGAGCCCGAGCATACTTTGTGGATGGATAGCTTAGAATTCACATCCCTCTTTCCTAATTTCATCCTTGAGGACAAGGATAGTTTAGCAGGGGAGGCAATTGATATGGCCCAGCCAATTAAGATGTACCAGAGGAGAAAGGGAAAAGGAAAGGGAGGGATAACAGAGGGGAAGGAAGAAGGTGACAGGGCCCAACCCAGATTAATTAGTGGAAAAGGGGCTGAGGTGGAAAGAGAGAGTTGAGCTGGAGCAAGAGGCACGTAAAGGAAACGGGATAGGGAATCGTGGCTGACATGGAAGGGAAATAGGAGGGAGGGGGGACCAATAAAAGAATCATATATATATAGTTGGTTATAGGATGGGAAGGGGCAAAAAACACATCATTCAAGTTAGTTAGAGGAGAGAGGTAGTGGTAAGCCGGTGGAACCAGCCTTGCGGCTACCGGAGAGTGTTTGTTTTTCCTTTCTTAGTCTTGATACTTGTAAGGAATCTAGCTTGTTATTGGAAATATAGAAAGGACCACTATATATATTTCATATTCATATTGAAAGTGACGTAACAGCTATAATGAGAAGTCGAATTTATGGTCCATCACGAAATCTCTGTGGGTAATTCGCGTGGCTTTTGTCCCTCTACCTTCCTTTCTATAGAGAGAGAACTCCCCTTCAAAGCTTTGCATCTGGAATAATCCATGAGATTTGTGGTTTCCTTTTGTAAAATTCTCTATATGACCTATGTTCCAAAAATATGTGCATCCTGTTGTAGACTATAAGCTCAGTACATACTCTTACTATCCTCTCCATGATCTGGTCTAACTTCACCACTCGTTGGCCTGCAAAACGCGACATAGCACCTCCACATTATCAGCGAAGTGGCAAAAAACTACAAGCAAGCAGGAAAAATAGCAATTATCACTCAAAGGAACCAAAACAAGAAAAAGAAAAAAGCTAATGTTAGATGAACTGGGTGAAGAGAGCAGTTGGAATCTTCATCTCCTTTTAGCTGTTAAGAATTAAGATAAACTCAGATTATGCTAAAGCTGATAAAACATAATCACTAAACCCGATTGCGTTCCACAACCACATCAAGCCAACATCAAAATAATTAGAAAAACAGCACAATTGTTTGGATGGCACCAGATATTTGGTGGCCTCATCATAACCACCATGGAAAAATCCCCTCGTTAATAATAATTCTCCACATCGGATAGTACAGAGTAGAGACCTCCGTATTGTCTCATAGATGAGGCAAACAAGAAATTACTCTATGAGGTAAAAATTTTCGCCTTTCTTTTTCGTAATGGGAGCCATGAGGACACGGAGTCACTATTTCTTTCTTAATAGAATACTCTTACCAATCTTCCTTCACAATGGCTAGAACGGTCAACCTGATGGCAATTTTTTGTAAGTACCCCTATCTTGAATTGGCTGTTCAAACCAACGTGAACAGTGGCAACCTGCTTTTGCATCTGTCCTATATTATGTAGTATGAGTAAATGCTCACTTAAGTTTGCAGGATTAAAACTTTTTAAAGTTTTTTAATCAGGGTAAGACTGCAGTAATACCAAAAGACATGAAATTATTGATAGAATATTTTGCAGATTTGAGCAAATGGTAAAATAATTACAGGAGAAACACGTACAGTCCGCTTAGGATCTTGATGGTGTTGTAGAAAAACCATTGCAGTGTCACAACAGGCCCAACAAGCATTATTCTAATCGGGAGGCTTCTAGTAAATAAATCAACAAAACCAATTCTTTTCACAGCCTATTCATGTAATTAAGAAATTAGGTCAATGAATTCCTCAATGGCAATGTGAGTAGTCCATTGTCCACTGTCTATTTACCAGCATCAGACTTTCAGCCTTCTTATTGTATATTGAAGCAACAATGTTATCAGCAGGATTTGATATAAAGCTTCCAACAGATCCAGCAGCATAACCAGCTAAACACGTTATTCCTAGCTGCTGAACTTTTGAGCAATCCTCCTTTCTTCTTTTAACAACATTATGATAGATAAAATCGACAGAATGCTCAAAGGTAGAGAAATTACCATAGAAACTGCACCGAAAAAATTAAGCAGGTCACTACAGAATAGACATCACAAATGATTAAAGACATTGGAGAAGCACTGAGCACATCATGATCATATAAGCAATGAGCAAATAGCTCACAGATGCAGCAACAATATTCTTGAGTGCCATTCTGCTATTGAATTTTTTTTCCCTTTTTTTTTTTTTTTGAGTAACTTGGACGTGAAATCATAAATCAAGGCATGATACATAAATTTCCCAATTATTTTGTACTTGAAATGGCTCGATAAAAAAGGTCTAAAATTGAAAGCACCACATCCAAAAGAAGTATGAGCAGACTTCAAACTGAAAAATGCTGTCTGACATGGAACATCACCAAATAAAGGAACAAAAAATGAAGGAACATGATAGATTTGATATCACTCATGTGTACGTTAGGCGTAAGAAAGGGGAGTTGACAGCTAAGGGCAGGAGTTGATAATTGTCCAATGTGAATTGTTGAACAGAAACTAACCAATATATAAGTGGAATATTAGCCGTAGAGAAGACAGGAAAATAGTTAGTTTACTTGAGCCTTAGGCTAGAGGAGCTGGCCTCAAAACCAGATCTTGTACTCTTGACTCTTGAAAGAAGTAATAAAAAGTTCATGGGATCTACATTGATTACGTGGATCCTATCATTGGTATCAGAGCAACTGATTCTAGGAACATGGCTGCTAAGAAGGCTGATAATAGGATAGAAGGGATTAAGAAGGATCTAGAATCTCTCCGAGAAGAAAGAAGGAAGGATAGGGAGGAGATTCAGAGAGTCATTAGTCAAGTTCACCAGGATGTGCAGTGGCAAATTGATCGATCCAATCAAGAAATGTGTAATCATTTGAAGACAAAAATGAGAAGTATGATGTTGTCAGTTTTGCAAACATGGAAAGGAAATGATAGTGGAGGAGAGGTGGGAATGGTTAGAACGGAAGGAAATCGTCCAGAAGTTCATCGAAGGAGGGAATTAGGGAAAGACCCCATTGAAGTAGATGAGCAGTTTAAGAGTAATGAATTACGAAATACTTTGGGAAATTGTAATGAACAGATTCTAGGATTTATAAACAATAAGGAACTACGAAGGGATTGTCGAACAAGAAGGATTGAGATGCCCGTCTTTGTAGGAGAAGATCTAAATGGATAGATATATAGAGTTGAACGATTCTTCTCGGTGGGAAGATTTTTCGAAGCAGAAAAGATGGAATTGGTGGGAATGAGTTTGGAAAAAGATGCGTTAACGTGGTTCCGATGGGTAGAAGGAAGAAGACCTATAGTGGATTGGCAAGAATGCAAGAAATTGTTAATACAAAAATGCTCATGAAGGCACGCAATGCCAAAGACTATTAGCAGTAAGGCAAGGAGGAACAGTAACATAATACATTAGTAAATTTCTTGAACTTGCCGCACCCTTACCCGAATTACCAGATTCTGTATTCGAGAGTACTTTCTTGAATGGATTAATGGACGACATCAGATTGGAGGTGCAGATCTTGAAACCAAAAGGGTTAAGGGAAATGATGGAATTAGCATAGCAAGTGGAAGAAAAATTGAGAAGGTTGAGTGTTTATAGGTGGAATCGTGGGGGATTAGGAGTTAGGATGAGTACTGCTGGCTCAAAGATAGAAACTATAGGAAAAACGAGGGATGATTTGGTAGGTAATGAGGGTAGAGCTAGCATGATATCTCGTAATAGAGTAATGGAAGGGAATAAGAGTCAGAATTTGCGTGGATTTAGAAGGCTGACTTTGGGAGAATTACAGGACAAGAAAGCCAAGGGAATTTGTTTTCGTTGTGATGAGAAATTTAGTCCTGGGCATAGATGTAAGAAAATGGAATTGCAAGTCTTAGCTGCAATGGAGGATGAAAAGGATTCCGAGGAAGGAATTGAAGAGGAGGTAATGGAAGAGTCCCTCCAGACAATTGAATTAGCTGCCGGGTTTGTGATGGGTTTCACCTTTCCAAAGACAATGAAGGTAAAAGGAATGGTAGAGGGCCGAGCAATTATTGTACTAATTGATAGCGGTGCTTCGCATAATTTCATTTCCTAGGAGTTATTGGCATTATTGAAGTGTCGATTAGAGAGAACTCCGAAGTATATAGTTTCCATGGGTAATGGGACGAAGATCAGAGGTAAAGAGATATGCAGGGGAGTGGAGTTGTTAGTCCAAGGAGTGAAAGTCGAAGAAGATTACTTGCCAATGAAATTGGGTAGCTATGACATCATTCTGGGAATTAAATGGTTACAAACATTAGGGAAGGTTGTGCATGATTGGCGAAAGATGACCATGGAGTTTGCAGTTGAAGGGTAGACCATTAAAATTGTAGGAGACTCAGCATTGTCCAAGACACCTATAAGTATGCGGACTTTGCTGCACTCCATAGATGATGATGATTTACTATATTTGTTGCAGTTAAGATCACTAGGAGTGGAGTAACTGAAGGATATCAATGAAATTCCTTTAGAAATATGGCAGATACTTCAGGAATTTGAGGCAGTATTTAACTGGCCTCATAGCCTACCTCCGGAGCGGGTCAAAAATCATGCAATTGTGTTAAAGGATGGGGTGAATCCGGTATCGGTACGACCATATAAATATTCCCAATTTCAAAAGAATGAAATAGAAAAGTTGGTAAGAGATATGTTGGATTCAGGAATAATACGCCCTAGTGTTAGTCCCTATGCAAGCCTTGTGTTATTGATTAAGAAGAAAGATGGGGGGTGGCGGTTCTGTGTAGATTATCGTGCCTTGAACAGAGTCACAGTGATGGACAAATTTCCTATCCCAATTATAAACGAGTTATTGGATGAGTTAACGGGAGCCGTGGTGTTTTCCAAGATAGATCTCAAGTCTAGGTATCATCAGATTCCAATGAAGAAGGAAGACATTGAGAAGATTGCATTTCGAACGCATGGGGGACATTATGAATTCCTTATCATGCCTTTTGGTTTGACAAATGCTCTAGCTACGTTCCAATCTCTTATGAATCATATTTTCAAACCTTACTTGCGAAAATTTGTGCTTGTGTTTTTTGATGATATTTTAGTGTATAGTCGAAGCATTACTGATCATATACATCATCTATGGCTAGTTTTAGGAATATTGTTATCTCAACAATTATATGCCAATCCAAAGAAGTGTGTCTTTGGGCAGGCAACCTTGGAGTATCTTGGTCATATTATTTCTCAAGATGGCGTGGCAGCAGATAGTAGAAAAATTCAAGTTATGATGTCGTGGCCAAAACCTAAGAATGTTAGAGAATTGCGAAGTTTTTTGGGACTTACAGGATACTATCGCAAGTTTGTAAAAGATTATGGAGAGATTGCATGGCCGTTGACCTAGCTTCTTCGCAAGGATCATTTCCAATAGACTGCAGATAGTGATAAGGCGTTTCAACAACTCAAACGGGCTATGATTAGTGCTCCAGTCCTTGCTTTACCAGATTTTTCCAAGCCATTCATCGTGGAAACTGATGCATCATCTCATGCCATTGGCGCAGTGCTGATGCAGGACGGTAAGCCTATTGCTTACTATAGTCAGGCATTGTTTGGAATGAGAAAATATAAGTTTGCATATGAACGAGAGTTACTGGCCATTATCTTGGCAGTCAAAAGGTAGTGTTCCTATTTGTTAGGTCGTCAGTTCATTATACAAACAGATCAACAACCACTTAAATTTTTGTTAGAGCAATGGGAAGTTCATCCAGATTACCAATGATGGCTGTCCAAGTTGTTGGGTTATGATTTTTCCATTGAGTATAAAGCAGGAAGGGAGAATCGAGTTGCAGATGCCTTGTCCAAGGTCTCGCACGAGACAGAGTTGATGGCAGTCACAGTAGATGGAGTATTGGAGATGGATAAAGTCTTGGAGGAAATTCATGCAGATCCTAAATTGTCTAAACTTAAAGCTGAAATACTGGAAAATGGGGGAGCTCATCCTCCCTTTACAGTAGTGCACAACCGTCTACTGTATAAGGATCACTTAGTGCTTCCTCGGACTTCTTCTTTCATTCCCTCTTTACTGGTTGATAGTCATAGTAGTCATATTCTAGGCTATGGAGGAGCGCTTAAGACCTATCAGAGGTTAGTTGGAGAGTTGTATTGGGAAGGGATGAAGTGTGATGTATACAAGTTTGTTGCAGAGTGCCTTATCTGTCAACAAAATAAATATTTGTCTCTCTCGCCAGCTGGTCTTTTACAACCTTTGCCCATGCCATTGCAAGTGTGGGAGGATATTACTATGGACTTTATTGAAGGGCTGCCTAAGTCAAGGGGTTTCTTTACTATTTTTGTGGTTGTTGACAGACTTAGTAAGAATGCTCACTTTGTTCCACTAAAACATCCTTATACAGCTCAATTTGTCACTACTGTCTTTGCTAAGGAAGTTGTCCGATTACATGGCTACCCACGTTCCATTGTTTCTGATCGTGATAAAGTCTTCCTTAGCAAATTTTGGACAGAACTATTCCGCTTGCAGGGCACTCATCTATAGCATAGTTCCGCCTATCATCCTCAAACGGACAGACAATCTGAGGTGGTGAACAGATGTTTAGAAGCTTACTTACGCTGTTTCACTAGTCAGTAACCTAAATGTTGGGTTACTTGGTTAAGTTGGGCTGAGTATTGTTATAATACTTCTTTTCATTCTACTTTGGGTACTACTCCTTTTAAGGTGCTATATGGACGCGATCCTCCTAAGCTTCTCCGCTATGATATTCCTTCTACAGCCTTCCCTTCAGTTGATGCTTTACTGCAAGAACGAGATCATTTTTTGGCTGAGCTACGACATCATCTTCTCATTGCCCAACAACAAATGAAGTTACAAGTAGATGGCAAGCGTAGGGAGTTAGAGTTTCAGGTTGGTGATAAGGTCTTTGTTTGTTTAGCTTCTTATCGTCAACAATCGTTGAGTAAACGTAGTAGTGAAAAGTTGGCCCCTCATTACTTTGGTCCTTTTGAGATTATTCAACGCATAGGGGCTGTGGCATATAAGTTACAATTGCCTCCTTCAGCTAGAATACATTCTGTTTTTCATGTATCTCAGCTTTGCAAGGTTCTCGGTCCTAATACTGTGGCTACAACCATTCCTACTCAGCTGTTTCTTCCAGACACTAGGTGCCTACAACCAGATGCTTTACTTGCCATTCGTAACCTTCCTGATGGACCAGAATTGGAAGTGTTAATTCATTGGCGGGGTCTTCCCTCATCCGACGACACTTGGGAACTTTTTGCTGATATGGTTAACCGTTTTCCTGAGTTTCACCTTGAGAATAAGGTGAAAGTGATGGGGGGGAGTAATGATAGATCTAATATCACTCATGTGTACGTTAGGCGTAAGAAAGGGGAGTTGACAGCTAAGGGGAGGAGTTGATGAGTTGTTTGAATTGTTGGTTGGTTAGTAGTTAGCCTTTGAGATTAGTTAGGAAGTTACTAACTGTCCAATGTGAATTGTTGAACAGAAACTAACCAATATATAAGTGGAATATTAGCCATAGAGAAGACAGGAAAATAGTTAGTTTACTTGAGCCTTAGGCTGGAGGAGCTGGCCTCGAAACCAGATCTTGTACTCGACTCTTGAAAGAAATAATAAAAAGTTCGTAGGATCTACATTGATTACGTGGATCCTATCAGAACATTACAGTAAACTAGGAATTACATGGAAGGTTTCTACTCCAAAGTGGAAGAAGACCTCTATAAAATCTGGAAGCAAAAACATCATTAGCTGTTGATGGAAGAAAATCACAAAGGAATGAATAAGAAATGAAATTGTGAAAACCTTTTACCCCAGAAAGCCTTCAGACAAATAAACTTTGCGAGAACCATCTACCAAGCCTTTAGCAAAATGAGGCTGTGCTTGAACACGAACTTTAACAGCTTCAAATGGACATGCAATGTTGGCAAATGCTTCTGCAGTTGCACTGCTGAGGAAGAAAATGAAATTCCTATTGCTGTTAACTAAGATATCAGAGTACACACCCTTGAAGTATTCATATAAGCCAAATCTGCACCGACCTTGGGCACCATATCCAAAGAACTTGGTAGCCCAACCTCTCCAAAATACAGATGGTCCTCGTTCCCGCATTAAAGCAGTAAAACATGAGTAGATACTGTTATACTTGACAGGATTAACCTACAATTATCAATGCCTAGAATCATGAAAATTACCATGCTGATTCAATCTTATGCACTAGAAGGAAAAATGGTAATATCAACAAGACAATCAACATGCATCCCCATACAAGGTCAACCGTATCTTTCTCTTGATACATAATGTTCACAACCACCCATAGAGCTCTAGTTAGTGAAATATACAACATAATATAACGGAAATGTCAAGTGTCCCATGATACTGTTAACGGCCAAACAAACTCTCACAATTTTCCATACTCTTGTTTGTGTAATCAGTCTTGAAATGATGAAAAGTTTCTCTTAGACCTGTTAATTGATGTCAGGAAACACTCCCTAATGCGGCCCATAACACAAACACAGTGTGTTTCAAGGGGTGCCTTAGCACAATTAGTCAAGCTGCTCATTTGGCGAGCGAAAAATAATGGGTTTGAAGCACGGCAACAGCCTCTTTGCAAAATGGAATGGTAAGGCTGCATACCCACTCGAAGTTCCTCTCCCATACCATTGGAGTAAACCACGGTGTGTTTTAACCAAGGGGTGACGCTGTAGTTGTATCGACTGCCTTCTACATAAACACACTACAGATGCATTATCTTATAAAGGCTTCTACTTGCAAGTGTTCCAAGAATGCTGGTTAACAAGCTTTAAAAAAAAAAAAAACTTTACTTAACAAAAAGTAACTACACGAAAAGGAACAAAAGTTTATTCTTTTGGCCTCTAACAAATGTGTAGGGACACATTAACGTTTTCCTTCTATAGATTTTCATCCTCACAATACAAATCAGTTGTATCATTGCTCCTGCCATGTGGTACCCAAAATTCACCACAAGGAAGCATTCAAAATGCAGAAAATGAAACCCCCAAAAAAAAAATAAAATTACACCCAATAGAATAGAGAGAGAGGAACGACAGGGTACGTAGGTGACGGGACAGAGGTGGGACAGAAACTACAATGAATTCGGTTTGCTAGCTTAAAGGACTTACTTGCCAAGCCCTAAAGATTTGACCAACAGAAAACACAAACAGAAGTCAGGCATAACATAAGAAAAAGAAAAGCACATCTGCATGTTAACTTTGAGGACATCAAGAGGACTGGTAGCAAGATGGCTTGTTCCAGCACTAAGTATCCCTCCAATTGCACAAACTCCACAATAACAGTAACCTGTTTTGTTAACTTCACTTATTTTTTCTTCTACTACTACCACCTCACTCATTTAAAGAAAAGTACCCTTGTCCGCTTCAGTGTCCCGTTAACATAAACTGGCGTGCAAAATGTAAAATCGTAAATCCAACCACCCCATGTTTGCAATTAGCAGTTTTATGAGGAATAGAACGGGCGTGGTCTTTTCGTCTCTCTCCCTCGTCGTCTTGGCAGTTGGCACGGTACAATGTCCCGCTCTCTGTATAAACAAGAGCAAGCGTTTTTCTTGTCTCGAACCAAGTCCTTTGATTCTGGAACCGGCGGTTTATTCTATTAATATGAAGCGAATAACACTCATTCGACCCTACAAGCTAGAGCCACCCACATGTCCACCATGTCAAAATATCATAAGATCTTATGCTAACTTCACTTGAATTGACGGTTTCAATTTTTTGCCACAGACCATACCTAATTCTTAAATGCATTTCTACCACCTACATGCCTATCTCAATCAGTAATCACCATCTTTTCTTGAATCAAAGTCCCTCTTTCTACCTCCATTACATTCTCACTTATAACTCATCTATTTAAAAGTAATAAAAAGATAATAGAATAATAATTCTTTTATAATTTTTTATTAACTTATTTACTTAAAAAAAATAAAAATTCTTAGAGCTATTTTATTCTTATTCTATTAAGAATAGATATTACTTAAAAAAAAGATAGAATTTTTTATTTTTCAAACATTATATTCATTATACTCTTATTAATACTGTAACTAATAATTAAATAAAGGTAAATTAATAATTTTATCCGTATTCTCATCTTAATATTGCAATTAATGATGCAAAATGATACTAGAATAAGTATTCCCTATAATAAAAAATTATATAAAATAAACACTAAAATAGAAATTTCTAACCTATTTTTGGTAAAAGTTATTCTCAAAGTATAATTTTTCTATTTCTTATCTATTATATTTTAGAAAATAATCTGGCTATTAGTTTCACTTTCTTTTCTCTTTTTCAATCTTAGGAAAAGTAGGAATTTTAGTTGTTTTAAAATTTCCTTTTTTTAGAGTGTAAAAATTTATTCATTTTATTTTTGGCATTTATGAGTAATTGATTTTAAGTCTTTTTTTTTTTTTTATGTACACATTGGTTGGGATGTTTTTATAGGTATGAAGGTGAAGACATATGATACGCTCAGAACGTATATATAAAATGGGAGCGTAAATTGCAGCAAGTGCACTGGTCGTATCAAGTAATAAAGTGGTGAAAAGTAAGGTTGTCGATCCCTCGAGGAACCAATAGAGTACTAGATCTATGGCAATTCTTACCAATATCTAGGTGATTAAAAAGGGGTTTTGAAATGTCTAATCTAAAAATTTAACTTAAAGCAACAAGGAAAATTTTATGAAGAATCTATCAATTATGAACAAGGGAAATTAGAATTCACCCTAGATATGTTAATCAAATTGCTACCATGTTATATCAACTTGTGGTTATAAGTTTATTCAAGTGAGTTTAGAAAATCCTTTTTAGGGATGTTGACCTTAAATTAATTAGTCGGCTTCCGCGTCTCCAATTAACCAAGGAATCAAATTTATGTTCATACACCTCCCGATGCTACAAACAACTAATGCCCTAAATCAATTAACCCTAATCCCTTAGTGATTAATTAACAAGAAACATTGCATTGCGCCCTCCATAGACTCTAATTAAACCAATTATCGCAACCCCGTATTGACAATCAATCTAATTAAGAATTCCTAACAAATCCTCATCAACTCCTGTATCAAAAGGATTTCTAACAATTATAATGAAAGACCAATTATAATTGAAATCAAAGGAATTGCAATCATGAATAATCCTAATAATTCCTAATCATATAACATGGCTACAATTATCCTTTTAACATTCTAGGGTTTCATCCAATTTCCCACAAGGATGATTTAGAACATTATAGTATGAATTGCATAAAAACAATTGAAATAAATAGGTGCAATGGAATTCATATTAAACAACAAGATTAAACTAATAAATGGCATAAAAGAAAATAAAGTAAATGGAACAATTGCTATAATCTTCAAGAGCTTCAATCTTCCTAAATGACTCCTTGAATTCTTCAATTGAAAGCAAACTTCGACAAAACGACATTCTTTCTTCAAACTAAACTTTGGAAAAATCTAAAGTACCTAAGGAAATTCTAATGATGCTAAAACAAAGAAGAAGAAAAAGGATTCTAAACAAAAGAAATGATGGATTCTCAAAAACAAAAAAGGGATGCTCCCAAGGTTCACACAAGGGGTCTATTTATAGATCCAAAGAGGAGGGGGATGAGGTGGATCTGATGAGGATGTGAGTCAGCAAATTAATTAAGATATGATTTTGGAGAGATTCTCGCAATGGATATCCGGGGAGTAATGAAGGCCGGCTTAAAGGCCGGCGGCTTTACTTCTTTTTGAGGCCAGTTTAATATAGGCCGGCTCAAGGCCGGCGGCTTTGAATGTAGGCCGGCCCAAGGCCGGTGGCCTTTGTGAAAAACTCCTCCAATTAACTTGTAATTTACTTTTGGGTCCTCAAAACCTGTATTTTCACAAAAAACACCATTAAGTATCATTTCTTTATATTTTCTTATAATATTGAAATAAATTTAATATAAGTCCAAAAGAAAATATAAGTATAATGTGATCTTATCAACATCCCCACACTTGAACTTTTGCTTGTCCTCAAGCAAAATAATTGATTTAAACAAGAGAAATCCATCATTGAACTTTTGGTGCCCATTGTTCTGACCATACTGAAATTTGTAACTAGTATATCTAGTTGAAATTTAGTAGTTAATCTAAATACAACAGATTTTTAATCCCAGTGTTTAACAATAGAAAACAATACTTAGTCCATAAGGAAAAACATTCATTTAAACTTCATTGGTTATTAGCAAGTATCATCTCCCTCAATTTTACTTCTCTAAACAAGATAACAAGGAGTGAAAGCATATGGTATCCATTTTTCCCTAGAATTTCTCCCCTTTTTTTTTTATATATGTTTTATTTGCCTTGATTGGCAGCGGAGTGAGACTTCACTCTTCTGAGGGACCAAAGCTCGCCCATGTCAACCTGACTTGCATTAAGGTACTAATATTTTTGCTTTTCCGCCCTTCTCGTTATTGTGAGTTCATTGAGTCGGCACATCCTGGGCTCATCGCCTAAGTGACCAGGTTTTAAAGGGACCCCTACGAACTCTTCCTCACACTAACATTTAAGATTGGATACTCTTAACTCACTTTCCTGAGTTATTGGAGTAAAGGCTCTTTTTTTTTTTTTTTTTTTTTAAGGGATCACTAAGTAAAATATTTCCTTTACCTCTTTCACTAGGTGTTAAGGTATTCTCAAAGAAATTTCAAGAGAGATTTATCCCAACCAATTTTTCCTTAAAGTAAACTTGCTTGTTTTTTCAACTTAAGGACTCAATCTCAAGTTCAAAGGCTAAACATAGGGTAAACCCATTCTCTAGAGATTTTACTATTAAATTTTAACTATGTAAACTAATCACAACAGTTGGCGAGTGGGGCACCAATCTAAGTCAATTTCAAGATTCCATTGATGGTAAACACTTAAGGACATAAATAAAGCATGGGATTTGTAAGCTCATGATGTGTGCAATCATTATAATTCTACATTTATAATCCCTTCCCCATTGTTCTCAATGTCCTCATTGTTCCTAATATATCACAAAATTAAGGGAACGAATGTCAATGCAGAAATTGAAATACTGGTACTTCCCTGGTGTAAAATTGTTCATTAGGAAGAAAATTCCTCCTAAAATGTCTGTCATCCTTGGAGTGTCTTGATTGCACTGGCGGCTCTTATCCAGCCTTGAATTAGTTTTTTTTTTTTTTTTCCAAACAACACTAGTGTATATACTTTTTGAGCATGGGCTGCCTCCCATGAAGCGCTTAGTTTATAGTCGCTAGCTCGACTTTTCCAGTTCAAGTTCTTGAATCTCCTAAATCCACAGTTGTGGCGTTTCTATCAACATGTTCCCCTTCATAGTAATGTTTGAGAAGATAACCGTTTACTTTGAAAGTACGGTTGTCTTCTGCCTTCAACTCAACTGCACCATAAGGAAACACATTAACAATTTCAAATGGTCCAGACCATCGTGATTTCAACTTACCTGGGAATAGCTTCAATCGAGAGTTGTACAATAAGACTCTTTGACCAGGCAAGAACTCCCACTGTAAGATGTTCTTATCATGCCATCGCTTTGCTCTCTCCTTGTAAATTCTCGCATTTTCATATGCTTCCTCTCTCATCTCAGCCATTTGATTCAATTGGAGCAACCTCTTTTCACCTGCAGCTTGCAACTCAAAGTTAAGATATTTTATGGCCCAGTATGCCTTGTGCTCAAGCTCCACGGGTAGGTGACATGATTTACCATAAACAATCTTGTAGGGGGACATTCCAATAGGTGTTTTAAAAGCTGTTCTATAAGCCCACAATGCATCATCAAGTTTTAAAGACCAATCCTTTCGGGATGCATTGACAGTTTTCTCTAAGATTCGCTTAATTTCCCTATTGGATACCTCAACCTGTCCACATGTTTGTGGATGATAAGGGGTGGCAATTTTGTGAGTAACTCCATATTTTAATAATAATTTCTCAAATTGCCTGTTACAAAAATGTGTTCCCCCATCACTTATTATAGCTCTAGGTACTCCAAATCTTGAAAATATATTCTTTTTCAAAAATTTAATGACAACCCTACTGTCATTAGTTTGTAGAGCAACTGCCTCTACCCATTTCGAAACATAATCAACAGCTAAAAGAATATATTTGTTTGAAAAAGATGAGGGAAAAGGACCCATAAAGTCGATTCCCCAAACGTCAAAAAGTTCAATTACAAGTATATTATTTTGTGGTAATTCATGTCTTCTTGAAATATTGCCAGTCCTTTGGCATTGAGCACAAGTCATAATGAAGTTCCTGCAATCATGAAACAAACTGGGCCAATAAAATCCGCAAGATAAAATTTTTGCTGCTGTTCTTTCTACCCCAAAGTGACCTCCTGTTTCTTTGGAGTGACAGTGCTGTATTATGCTAAGCTGTTCAATTTTAGGCACACATCGTCTAATTACTTGGTCAGCACAGGATTTAAACAAATACGGCTCATCCCAAAAGTAATTCTTCACGTCATGCAAAAATTTCTTTTTCTGTTAGAATGACAAACCATATGGTATGATTTTTCTAACCAAGTAATTAACTATGTCGGCATACCAAGGTAATTCATGGATGTCTATTACATGCAAATGCTCATCAGGGAATTTTTCATTGATGGGTGGTTCTAAACAATCATATTTCAAACATGATAAATGATCAGCAACCACATTTTCACTTCCCTTTTTATCCTTAATTTCTAAATCAAATTCTTGCAGCAATAGAATCCAAAGAATTAACCTGGGTTTAGCATCAGCTTTAGCAAATAAATACTTAAGAGCAGCATAATCTGTGTATACTATTACTTTAGAGCCTATCAAGTAAGACCTAAACTTGTCACATGCAAATATCACTGCTAATAGCTCTTTTTCTGTTGTGGCATAGTTTTTCTGGGCCTCGTTCAAGGTTCTACTTGCATAGTATATAGCATGAAAGATCTTACCTCTTCTTTGCCCTAGTACTGCCCCCACGGCATAGTCACTAGCATCACACATCAGTTCAAATGGAATCTCCCAATTTGGTGCAACAATCACTGGTGCAGAGCTCAATATATTGAATGCCTGCAAACAATTTTCATCAAACACAAAAGTAGAATCTTTTTCAAGTAAATTACATAGAGGTCTAGAGATTTTAGAGAAGTCCCTGATAAATCTCCTATAGAAGCCAGCATGTCCCAAGAAGCTCCTGACTCCTTTTACTGAAGTGGGTGGTGGCAACTTCTCTATTACTTCCACTTTTGCCTTGTCAACTTCAATCCCTTTTTCTGACACCTTGTGACCTAACACTATTCCCTCTCGTACCATAAAATGGCATTTCTCCCAATTCAGAAGTAGGTTAGTTTCCTTACATCTTTTGAGCACACAACCTAAATTTTTCAGACATGATTCAAATGACTTCCCAAAAACAGAGAAGTCATCCATAAATATTTCAATAAAATTCTCTAACATGTCAGAAAATATAGACATCATACACCTCTGAAAAGTAGCAGGTGCATTACAGAGACCAAAGGGCATTCTCCTAAATGCAAAAGTACCATAGGGACAAGTAAATGTGGTTTTCTCCTGATCCTCGGACGCTATATGAATTTGATTATACCCAGAATAACCATCAAGGAAACAGTAATAATCATGCCCTGCGAGTTTTTCTAACATCTGATCAATGAAAGGTAAGGGAAAGTGGTCTTTACGGGTGGCATCATTCAATTTTCTATAATCTATGCAAACTCGCCACCCTGTCACAGTACGGGTTGGGATTAATTCGTTGGCATCATTCTTTACCACAGTCATGCCACCTTTCTTTGGTACAACTTGGACAGGACTAACCCATTTACTATCAGAAATTGGAAAAATAATGCCTGCATCTAACAATTTAAGCACTTCCTTTTTTACAACTTCCTTAAGAGTTGGGTTAAGTCTTCTTTGTGGTTGTACTGTAGGTTTACACTCAGCTTCAAGAAATATCCTATGAGTACAAATTAAAGGGCTAATTCCCTTAATATCCGCAATGGTCCACCCGATAGCTTCCTTATGTTCTTTAAGAACATCCAAAAGTTGTTGCTCTTGATCACCTGTCAAAGAAGAAGAAATGATAATTGGCAAAGTATCATTTGTTCCAAGATAAGCATACTTTAAATGACCAGGCAAAGGTTTAAGTTCAAGCACCGGGGATTGTGTTAATGATGGCATCGGTTTCTTCTCAGTGGTCCCCAGCTCCTCATAGTGTCGAGTCTTGAATTCACAAACTTGTTCAACATGTTCTTCTTGGGGTTCATCCTCATTATCACTCCAATCATCTAAATCCCTAAGAACTGACTCCATTGTGTCCACACCTGCATTTTCTTCCATGAACTCAGAGGAAAGCTCATCAACACTATCAATAGTGTAACAGGATTTACAGTCATCAAATTTCTTTGTAGCCTCATACACATTAAACGTGACTTGTTCATCCATAACTCTTAAAGTAAGCTTACCTTGTTCCACATCAATTAAGGCTTTACCTGTTGCAAGGAATGGTCTGCCAAGGATCATGGGTACCTCTTTATCCTCCTCCATCTCCAATACTATAAAGTCAACTGGAAAGATGAATTTATCTACTTTCACTAGGACATTTTCTACAATCCCTCTTGGGTATTTGATGCTCCTATCAGCAAGTTGCAAGGTAACATGAGTTCCCTTGCATTCTCCAAGTCCCAATTTCCTAAAAATAGATAGAGGCATTAAATTTATACTTGCACCAGAGTCAATAAGAACTTTATCAAAATGAAAATTGCCTATGGTGCAAGGAACAGTAAAACTCCCCTGATCTCTTTGTTTTCTTGGCAAACTAGGTACATCATTCTGTAAGATCATTGAACATTCCCCTGTAAGCATCACCGGTTCATTCCCTTCAATCTTCCTCTTCTTTGTGAGTAAATCCTTCATGAACCTAGCATATGATGGCATCTGTTGAAGTGCTTCTGCAAAAGGAATGTTAATTTGCAATTTTTTAAAGACTTCTAAAAATTTAGCAAATTGTGAATCCAATTGTTGTTGCTTCAGCCTTCCTGGGAAAGGAATAGGAGGAACATATGCTTTCACTTTTGGTGAATTTTTCTTTGATTCCTCTTCCTTTTGTTTCCCTTTATCTTTTTCCAGGTTAACCTCCTCTTCCTCAAGTTTCTTATCAACCAATTCCTTACCACTTCTTAACATAATAACATTTACACCCTTAGGATTTTGCTTAGTATTGCTAGGTAAAGACCCATATGGTCTATTACTCAACTGTTGAGACATTTGACTAAGCTGATTTTCAAGATTCCTAATGGTGGCTTGTTGATTTTGCAACATTGTGTCAGTCTTTTGCATATAACTTATCATGAGTTCTTCCATTTTAGACTGACCTTGCTGAGAAGAGGTATTATGATTAGGATATTGTTGATGGGGAGTATTATGATTAGGACCTTGCTTTTGAAATCCAGGGGGTTTAAGTACATTGTTATCATTTCTCCATGAGAAATTTGGATGATTACGCCACCCTGGATTGTAGGTGTTTGAATAAGGTCCTTGATTACCTCTTTGGAAATTGTTGACAGAATTTACTTGCTCTCCATGGGATGAGGAGGAAAAGTTTCCAGATGGGCACTCAAGAGTTGAGTGTGGTCCTGAGCATAACTCACAACAAGAAATTTGATTAACATTGAAAGAAGGTGTAGAGGTGAGTTTACTTACCTGGGCGGTAAGAGCAGAAATTTGAGCTGTTAAGGTGTCCATGTCATTGACAGATGCCACTCTAGACTTACCTCTTTCATGTTGCCAATTATGTGCACTAGAGGCCATTTCATCTATCAAAGCACTAGCCTCATCATATGTCTTACTCATTAGTGCACCACCAGAAGCAGCATCTACCAGAGATCTCAATGTATCATCTAAACTGAGATAGAATATCTCAATAAGGAGATTATCTGGTAATCCATGATGGGGGCATTTTCTAATTGCCTCCTTGAATCTTTCCCATGCTTCATAAAGTGATTCACCACTAAACTTACTGAAGTTTGTGATGTCATTTCTTAACCTAGCAGTTCTAGCTGGTGGAAAAAATCTCCTTAAAAATTTAGATGAGAGATCTACCCAAGTGGTTACAGAGTCTTGTGGCAATGAATTGTACCAAGCCCTAGCTTTTTCTCTAAGTGAAAACGGAAAAAGTTGTAGCCTAATTACATCATCAGATACATTATTCATTTTCACTGTATTACAATATTGAAGAAATACTGCAATATGCTCATCAGGACTCTCATTTGGATATCCTCCAAATTGATTTGATTGAACCATTTGAACGAGTGCTGGTTTTAACTCGAAATTATTAGCCTGAATTGTTGGTCTTCTAATTGCAGGACCTGAAACAACAGGTATCGTGTATTCCCGAAGTGCTCTACCAACACCTTGAATCTGATTGTTGTTCTCATCTGCCATGTTCTCTTCTTCCTTTCTTCTCTACTCTCTTCTAAGTTGTCGCAAGGTACGTTCTATCTCAAGATTAATTGGTAGAAGTTCAGCACTTCTACTCCTGCGCATAAAAAGAACCTTAAAGAGAATGGAAAACGATCACACAAAGATAAGAAAAATTAAATAACAAAATAATTGTGCCTAAATTACCAACAGAATTACGAAATCTAATATCTATTAGTTCCCCGGCAACGGCGCCAAAAACTTGATACGCTCAGAACGTATATATAAAATGGGAGCGTAAATTGCAGCAAGTGCACTGGTCGTATCAAGTAATAAAGTGGTGAAAAGTAAGGTTGTCGATCCCTCGAGGAACCAATAGAGTACTAGATCTATGGCAATTCTTACCAATATCTAGGTGATTAAAAAGGGGTTTTGAAATGTCTAATCTAAAAATTTAACTTAAAGCAACAAGGAAAATTTTATGAAGAATCTATCAATTATGAACAAGGGAAATTAGAATTCACCCTAGATATGTTAATCAAATTGCTACCATGTTATATCAACTTGTGGTTATAAGTTTATTCAAGTGAGTTTAGAAAATCCTTTTTAGGGATGTTGACCTTAAATTAATTAGTCGGCTTCCGCGTCTCCAATTAACCAAGGAATCAAATTTATGTTCATACACCTCCCGATGCTACAAACAACTAATGCCCTAAATCAATTAACCCTAATCCCTTAGTGATTAATTAACAAGAAACATTGCATTGTTCCCTCCATAGACTCTAATTAAACCAATTATCGCAACTCCCGTATTGACAATCAATCTAATTAAGAATTCCTAACAAATCCTCATCAACTCCTGTATCAAAAGGATTTCTAACAATTATAATGAAAGACCAATTATAATTGAAATCAAAGGAATTGCAATCATGAATAATCCTAATAATTCCTAATCATATAACATGGCTACAATTATCCTTTTAACATTCTAGGGTTTCATCCAATTTCCCACAAGGATGATTTAGAACATTATAGTATGAATTGCATAAAAACAATTGAAATAAATAGGTGCAATGGAATTCATATTAAACAACAAGATTAAACTAATAAATGGCATAAAAGAAAATAAAGTAAATGGAACAATTGCTATAATCTTCAAGAGCTTCAATCTTCCTAAATGACTCCTTGAATTCTTCAATTGAAAGCAAACTTCGACAAAACGACATTCTTTCTTCAAACTAAACTTTGGAAAAATCTAAAGTACCTAAGGAAATTCTAATGATGCTAAAACAAAGAAGAAGAAAAAGGATTCTAAACAAAAGAAAGGATGGATTCTCAAAAACAAAAAGGGATGCTCCCAAGGTTCACACAAGGGGTCTATTTATAGATCCAAAGAGGAGGGGGATGAGGTGGATCTGATGAGGATGTGAGTCAGCAAATTAATTAAGATATGATTTTGGAGAGATTCTCGCAATGGATATCCGGGGAGTAATGAAGGCCGGCTTAAAGGCCGGCGGCTTTACTTCTTTTTGAGGCCAGTTTAATATAGGCCGGCTCAAGGCCGGCGGCTTTGAATGTAGGCCGGCCCAAGGCCGACGGCCTTTGTGAAAAACTCCTCCAATTAACTTGTAATTTACTTTTGGGTCCTCAAAACCTGTATTTTCACAAAAAACACCATTAAGTATCATTTCTTTATATTTTCTTATAATATTGAAATAAATTTAATATAAATCCAAAAGAAAATATAAGTATAATGTGATCTTATCAACATACTTCATATGTAATAGTAAAACACTTAGATTTGTGCTACATAGTTCACTTTCTTTTCTCTTTTCAATCTTATGAAAAGTCATGAATTTTTGTTGTTTTAAAATTTCCTTTCTTTAGAGTGTAAAAATTTATTTATATTATTTTTGGCATTTATGAGTAATTGATTGTAAGTTTTTTTTTTTTTTTTTTATGTACACATTGGTTAGGATGTTTTTATAAGTATGAGTAAGAGAAAGGTGAAGGCATACTTCATATGTAATAGTTGTGCTACATAGGAAGAATTGAGATTGCTCAAATTCTCAGATTTCTTTGTATTTTTATGTTTTAATTTTTTTCTTTTTTTCTATATTTTCAATTATTTGCTTTAAGTTTCAGTTGATATTTTCATTTCAAAATGCTTTGTTTTCCGATTATAGAAGGGCTTTGAGATTGTGTATATTATATGATTTAATTTGTCACCATTTCTAAGATATGGATGTTAAAGTAAAACAATAAAAGTATGTGTAAGAAGACAAATTATTTTGGTTAAAACTCACAATTTTATACTAATTTATGTCTTCAATGATATTTGCTATTTTTCTCTCAGAGATTCTATTTCTAACACTATACAAATAGCATACACGAATTTGTGATATGAGATTATAGACAATACTATATTTTTGTTTTCATTGATTACTATAAATTTTAAATTTTATTTGATAGACTAATTTTATTTGTCACCCAATATCTACAGTCTTGACTGGATTTAAAGTTTCTTTTAATGGATCTAATGATATTATTATTATTATTATTATTTTGCTTCAACCATATAAAGAAATATGAAAGAAGAGGTTTAGATTTGAACGACATGATTTATGAGTTTCACATGCAAATTGTTTCTTTGAGAAGCCTTTGGTGACATCGGTTTCAATTTTTTTCTCTCTAAACTACATGAGCATTTATAGATATTTAAAGTTTTAGTTTTTTGTAGTGAATATTGCTAAGAAAATGGTTCCCAGCTTTTTCATATATAATAATGGTGTGAGCATAGTAAACTTTTTATTAGAATTAATAAAGGATGTTTATTTCTAATTCTATTCTCCTATGTATGAGTTTTATAGTGTTCATACTAAAACCTAGGAACTTATTTATACCAATTTGTGATTGTAAATATTTGAGGTGCATAAATTTATACAAAAAGTTAAGGTATTGAAAAGCTAGTTTACGCAGCAAATAAATCAAATATATAAATGAAAAGGATTTTCATGATTGAAATTTTTCTAGAGAATGTAATTATTAAATTGCTTCCTAAACTCAATTCAAATATTATGTATCAATCTTTGATTTTTAGTATTTTTATAAAATATAAATATTATAGTATTTTTCATGACAATTAATAATTGTTGCTACCAGAACCATCCATAGCATAAAAACTACTTGAGCCATCCATAACACTATATTATTGAATAACAAAAGTGTTGATATGATATAGAATATTTCCATGTCATAAATATAAATCCATATCATTGTGGGTTATCATGCATTATTATTAATGGGTAAAAAACTTTTTTTTTTTATTCATGGCCATGACTTCTTTCATTTTAGATTTATCTTAATTACTTGAGTTTTTTTTTAATTTTTATTTGTTATTATATATATATTTTTTATTTGATTAATTATGTTATGAATTTTTAATTTAAGCACATGAATCGAGGGTGCACATCTACTAGTATATATATACTTATATAATGAAATTATTACTTTAAATTTCGTTTCTTGTCAATTATTATTATTATTTTTCTTTTTGTGTGACCCCTTCTAGGTGGCCATAGGCCATCCATAACTTTGGGTGGACTTTTTATTTTTTTTTTTTGTTTCTAATTTTTATATTTTAATAATCAATATATGTAACTATTTATTTTTAATTTTTCTACATGACTTTCTCTTTTTCCAAAAAATTTAGATTAATTTTATATTTTTATATTTTTTAGATTTTTTGGTGTCTTTTTATAATTTTATACGCTTTTTTTCCCTTTTCTTTTTAATTTATAATAGAATAATCACATTAGCTCCACTTGTTAGATAATGGCCACATAAACGGAGTTAACAATGTTGTAACGGTGTTATAACAAAATTCTCTATTTGAATCATATGGTATAGTATTGATTTTTTATTTTAATCATTTGAAAATTTTATTCTCTATTTAAACTTACTTCCAAACATTGATCTACTTTTCTCATTTTATCCATGACATTACAATCAACAACTAAGTATAGGCCAAGAGTAAGCTATTGAAATACCTTATATCCATGAATTTAAAACAAATGAATATATATATATATATATATATGTGTGTGTGTGCACGCGCGCGCATATATATAAAAGCATATAATAACTATTTATATCAAAGATACATTAAATCTATATATAATAGATATCTTAACAAAGTATAAAGTAAAGATAGAATATGATAGGAAACAAATGTAAACATTTTCAAGATAGATAGACTTAGATTCTAACCTATTCTCTATAGGTACTATAAGTACTCTCATAATTCACTACTATAATAAAGCAATATAAGGGGAAAATGTTAAGAGGTGTGTCATACCATGTAAGTCCCTAACCTAGATCTTTTTATTATTAAACCTAGAAATCATAACATGTAGATTTAGGATTAGAAAATGACATATAAAAATTATAAATCTTTAGTAATCAACATAATTAAAGAAACTATAGAAACTCATAAATAATTATCATTATATAAAACCTTAACCTTTTAGCTTAAATCTCAAATTAGAGAATTAAAACTTCACATGTTAGGGAATTAGTCTTAAGCTTACTTACAAATTATGTAAAAATATCTAAAAGCTATTCACCAATCAAAACAAATTCTATATGCATATCATTAGTATTGACATAATTACATATGAAATAATGCCTAATCTCTATATGTTTTGAATGTAAATGATGCATTGGATTGTTTGTTAAATGAATGACACTTATATTATCACACTTTATTGGAGTGTTTTCATATTCCAAACCATAATCTCTTAATTTTTGTTTAATCAATAAGATTTGCAAACAACAATTACCAATAGGTACATATTTAGTTTCTACAATTGACAAAGCATCAAAATTTTGTTTTTAAAAAATATAGGAAATTATTTTATCACCCATGAACCAGCATACACTATACATGCTCTTTCTACCAAATTTATATCTAGTATAATCGACATCCGAATATTCGATTAGATCAAAACTTATATTCTTAATATATCATACACTAAATTTTATCGTGTTTATTATTTCTTAAACAGTAGTTAAATGAAATTCTTCAGGTGGACTTTGAAATCTTGTGTAGAAACTTCAGTGCACCATTCGTTGCTCAAATCGAATCATGCCAACGTTATGGAAGTTCTTGGATCGCATAATATCAATTTATTGGCCTCATCATCGAAAGCAACTTCCAATTGCTGGACAATTCTCAACAATATGGGGGCCTTAGATGGTAAGCAAAAACAATTGATCAAGAAGTTGTTCAACTTTCACATGAAAGAAGCTAAAAGAACGAGAGTTCATGCTATTGTTTATCAAACTTTTCATCACCCAGCTCGAACTAATCACACTATATAGAACATTAAGTCTAGAAATGGTAAAAGATACAATGATGATCTAGTCGTGCTTCTATATAGTTTTTTATAGATCACATGAAGGAAGCTAAAAGAACGAGAGTTCATGCTATTGTTTATCAAACTTTTCATCGCCTAGCTCGAACTAATTGCACTATATAGAACATTAAGTCTAGAAATGGTAAAAGATAAAATGATGATCTAGTCGTGCTTTTATATAGTTTTTTATAGATCTTCTTTTTTTTTTTTTAATTCTTGTTCATGTTTAACCCGTTAGGAGTTGAGATTGGAACAAAATCACCCATAGCATTTTCTAATCTAAACTTCTTTAGAATTTGTTTAGTATGTTGTTCATAATGAATGGAAATTTCTTCTATGATTGGTTTAATTCTAAGCTCAAAAAGAAATTTAGCTGTTCCATCATCAAAATCTCAAATCTTGCCTGCATTTTCTTAAATAGTTCTATGTAAAAGTTTTCATCAAGAGAATATGATATAATATCATCAATGTATATGTAATACTAAATATCTCTATTTAAAATATCAAGTATACAACAATTACCAATAGGTACATATTTAGTTTCTACAATTGACAAAGCATCAAAATTTTGTTTTTAAAAAATATAGGAAATTATTTTATCACCCATGAACCAGCATACACTATACATGCTCTTTCTACCAAATTTATATCTAGTATAATCAACATCTGAATATTCGATTAGATCAAAACTTATATTCTTAATATATCATACACTAAATTTTATTGTGTTTATTATTTCTTAAACAGTAGTTAAATGAAATTCTTCAGGTGGACTTTGAAATCTTGTGTAGAAACTTCAATACACCATTCGTTGCTCAAATCGAATCATGCCAACGTTATGGAAGTTCTTGGATCGCATAATATCAATTTATTGGCCTCATCATCGAAAGCAACTTTCAATTGCTGGACAATTCTCAACAATATGGGGGCCTTAGATGGTAAGCAAAAACAATTGATCGAGAAGTTGTTCAACTTTCACATGAAAGAAGCTAAAAGAATGAGAGTTCATGCTATTGTTTATCAAACTTTTCATCACCCAGCTTGAACTAATCACACTATATAGAACATTAAGTTTAGAAATGGTAAAAGATACAATGATGATCTCGTCGTGCTTCTATATAGTTTTTTATAGATCACATGAAGGAAGCTAAAAGAACGAGAGTTCATGCTATTGTTTGTCAAACTTTTCATCGCTTAGCTCGAACTAATCGCACTATATAGAACATTAAGTCTAGAAATGGTAAAAGATAAAATGATGATCTAGTCGTGCTTCTATATAGTTTTTTATAGATCTTTTTTTTTTTTTAATTCTTGTTCATGTTTAACCCGTTAGGAGTTAAGATTGGAACAAAATCACCCATAGCATTTTCTAATCTAAACTTCTTTAGAATTTGTTTAGTATGTTTTTCATAATGAATGGAAATTTCTTCTATGATTGGTTTAATTCTAAGCTCAAAAAGAAATTTAGCTGTTCCATCATCAAAATCTCAAATCTTGCCTGCATTTTCTTAAATAGTTCTATGTAAAAGTTTTCATCAAGAGAATATGATATAATATCATCAATATATATGTAATACTAAATATCTCTATTTAAAATATCAAGTATACAAAGTCTGTAAAAGTCTAGTAAAGTAAATCAATAATATAGTCTATAGTAAAGTAAGTCTAGGTTTAGCATGACCAAAAAGACTAAAAGGCCTCATGATCTAAACATCCTCTTTGATCTTGTATGAATTCAACGTAAACTCATTGTCATGGTTATAGCTTAAATCGTCATAAGCGTAATTAAGATATAAGCCATCACTTGAAAATGAAAAGAGAGAATGAGTTACAAAAACTTAACATGGTAGTAACCACTATCATGCACTATGATACTCACATATGAGTCTATTCTAAGGCAACAAACACATTTATTAAGATAATTACTTTAAGTGTAGCAAACAACACAAAAGTATTCATGATTTCGAACAATACAATAAGGGTAATTAGGTTTTGATTCATTGCAATAGAATCGGGGGTTTATAGGTGGAGACTAGACCCTATGTCTACTAAAAACAATTAAATAGTTTCAAAAGAGCTCATTGCTGTTTTCTAGATACTAATGTTGCATTCTACCCATAACTATTATACACGAGTCTCATAACACTATATAACATCCACTATGACTTTACTTTGCTCCCTTAATTGTTAATTTAACACGGTTCCTTCTAAGCTATAATCTCTTAATTATTGTTTAATCAATAGGATTTGCAAACAACAATTACCAATAGGTACATATTTAGCTTCTACAGTTGATAAAGCATCAATTTTTTTTATTAAATATAGGAAATTAGTTTTTCACCCATAAACTAGCATACACCATATGTGCTCTTTCTATCAAATTTACATCTAGTGTAATCGACATATGGACATCGGATTAGATCAAAACTTATATTCTTAATATATCACACACTAAATTTTATCGTGTTTATTTGAAAAGTTCTTAAGCAGTAGTTAAATGAAATTCTTTAGGTGGACTTTGAAATCTTGTGCAAAAACTTCAATTCATCATTTGTTGCTCAAATTGAATCATGCTAATGTTATGGAAGTTCTAGATCACGTAATATCAATTTATCAACCTCGTCATCAAAAGTGGCTTCCAATTACTCGAAAATTCTTAGCTATATAAGGGGCTTAGATGGTGAGCAAAAACAATTGATCAAGAAGTTGGTTAACTTTTGCATGAAAGAAGGTAAAAGAACGAGAGTTCATGCTATTGTTTATCAAACTTTTCATCGCCCAACTCGAACTAAACGCATTACATAGAACATCAAGTCTAGAAATGGTAAAAGATACAATGATGATCTAGTTGTGCTTCTATATAGTTTTTTATAGATCTTTTTTTTTTTCATTTTTTGTTCATGTTTAACCTGTTAGAAGTTGAGATTAGGACAAAAGCACCCATAGCATTTTCTAGTCTAAACTTCTTTAGAATTTGTTTAATATGTTGTTCAAAATGAATGGAAATTTCTTCTATGATTAGTTTAATTCTAAGCTCAAAAAGAAATTTAGCTCTTCCATCATCGACATCTCAAATCTTGCCTGCATTTTCTTAGATAGTTCTATGGAAAACTTTTCATCAAGAGAATCTAATATAATATCATCAATGTACATGTATTACTAAATATCTCTATTCAAAATATCAACGTCTACAGTTTGTAGAGTCTATACATAGTAAAAAACTATACAAAGTTTGTAGAAGTCTAGTAAAGTAAATTAATAATATAGTCTATTGTAAAGTAAGCCATGATCTAAACATCCTCTTTGGTCTTGTGCGCATCCAACTTAAACTCATTTTCATAGTCATAGCCTAAATCGTCATAAGCATAATTAAGATATAGGTCATCACTTGAAAAAGAAAAGAGAGAATGAGTTACACAAATTCAACACATTAGTAACCACTATCATTCACTATGATACTCACATATGAGTCTATTCTAATGCAACAAACACATTTGTTAAGATAATTACTTTAAGTGTAGCAAACAACACAAAAGTATTCATGACTCTAGACAATACAATTGGGGTAATTGGGTTTTGATTCATCACAATAGAATTGAGGGTTAACAGGGGAGGCTAGACCCTACGCCTACTTAAAATGATTAAATAGTTTCATAGGAGCTCACTGTTGTTTTCCAGATACTAATGTTTCATTTTACCCATAACTATTATACATGAGTCTCATAACACTATATAACATCTACCATGACTTTAATTTGCTCCCTTGATTGTTAATTTGATATAGTTCCTTCTTATGAACTACCCATTGAGCCACCAATAGTAGCTTAACCACCTAATAACCATGTTATTTTGAAACTTACTACTATAAGTGTAAACTTAATATAAAGGTGTTGCTTGTTGACCCAAAATGGCCATGCACATATAGCGAACAGTTAATTAACTGAGTTTATATGATTCCTTGGTTTAATTCAACTACTTAGTGTATGTGCAACACACATGAATAATACATACCTAGAAGGTGCTGCAACACAGATTGATGAGGTGGAGGTACTAGCAAACAGGTATATAGCGAAATGGGATAAAAATGGGTTGATCGCGATTCTTTAATTTCTGAACCTTATTTCGAAGGAAACAAGCTAATTTAAAGAAGTCGGTACCTTTGGTATTGATTTATGCTATTTTTAAGGAAAATTTCTTTGTTTAGTCCCTTAAACAGTAGAAGTTACTATTTTTGGTAATTTTTAGATTACTTATAACTTTTTTATAAACACCTCTATTTTGAGTTTCATTTGTGGTGTTGTATTTATTTTTTAATTTACTATGTGTCATTAAGTTTTAGGCGTTTCTATTTTTGGTAGTTTTTAGGCGTTTTTATTTTTGGAAAATTTTTATGTTCTATTTTTGGTAGTTTTGTGCTTGTTATTATTAGTATGCCATAGGGCATTGAACAGGAAGGCCATTGAATATTCTTGAAATTTTGGAGCCGTCTTTGCTTTATTTTCTCCCCAAATTCTCGAATTCATATAATTGTTGAATTTGGATGCCAAATATCTAGGAATTCATAGAATTAATTAATATTTGAAGATTCCACATCGGGTATTTGCACAGTCAATGGTTTATTATAAAATCCTATTTTAATCTCACATGTTATGCTGCGTCACACACCCTATGCCAATTAATTAGCTTTCCAACTCGATAGTTGTTTCATATGCAATTAAAAGAAAAGAGTTATTATTTAATTATATAATGATATAAGTTAACTAATCATTTAATCTTTAATTAATTGAGTTTGAGTTGATTTGTTAATTGTAATAATTAATTCCATTACTTAAGCCTAATAGATTATACTTAATTTATTTATAACATATTAAGCTTGTAAGCCCAATTAGTTTTATAACTAGATCACACCTACAATGTTAACCATTTATTCATTTAATAATTGATATAATTATTATTTATTAATTAATTTTATTAGCTACTTATTATTGCTTTGAATAATTATTAATTATTTGATTTACATCTTAATTTAATCAAACTGATTCATTTGGTTAATGTGTTTGACAAGGATTGGTTTATCCAGTTAAATTGAATGTGTTAGTTCAATTCCATAAGGGTTTTACTTGGTTAATTTTATTAATTAATAATTAATTCCATTATTTCTAAGTTTTAAATCGGTTCTATGATGAACAAGTTCTCGATTGGTCAGTTTGGTTCATTAGACCTAGTTTAAACTGATTTGGTCTGAGTTAGGGAAATCTTAAAATATTTTTATTATTTATTATTACATAAATATTATCATATTTTCTATTGTTGTTGTTGTTGTTAATTTATCACTATTTTTCTATTATTTTATCCATAAACAAATTTTATCTTCTAACTCCCATTTAATACGATAAAACACCTTCTTGCTATTAATTTGATTCAACAATTGGTCTTCAATTTGGAAGGTTATAGTTCATGATTTGAGAAAAAGGTTGATCATGAGAAATTTTAAAGCTTTCAGCTGAATTGATTATGTGAACATCTCAATTTCATGTAAAAACATCATTTTTAGAGAATCAAGACCTTCTTTATCACAATAAGTTAAATATTTGTCAAAGAACTATGAATAAGCTCAAAGACATATGAACATGCATAAAAACATTCAATGCACTAATGGAAAATTAAAATGCATAAACGCTTATACTTAACTACCAAGTTACATTCATAAGATCAAACTAACATTTATCAACATATATCAAATTCAATTAATAAGAACATTCATATGGTCTTAAAAACACTTAAATTGGCATTCAAATACGCATCTTAACATACAATTTTTTTGGGAAAATTTCAAAAACTAAACCATAACACAAACAACTTGTTAAGCTCTTGCTCAACACGTACTTCAATAATTTGCTTCCAATCTCAAGAATTAACACATCATCAATATCTATACTTCCAATCACATCAAAATACTATCAAATTGACATTTAACAAGATTGAAATAAAAAATTACATTTTTTTATATACTCAATTGATCAAACACCCATCTTGCATTACCTAATCATGCTCCAAAGGTACTGGAAATCAATTTCATTTAACTCCATAACTTCAAATATATCAACAAGTTCAATATCAAGCACATGAAATCCATCAAAATTCTACAATAATCACATATATGCTCTACATCCTAACCCTTGTACTATAAACATGTAATTGTACTTATTTTATTTCATTCAAATCATTACCAAGCACCTAAAAGAGCTTATATTCAACTATTTTAACACATGTAACCCAAAAAAATACATCCATTAATACACATATAGATTCCATCAACACTTGCACTTACACCAACCAAATCCATAATCCAATTCATTCACTCCTCAATCAAACATGTTCAAACTCCTAAACTAACATGGATTCATTACTCTTAATTAAAAAATCATCAATCAAACATCATATACATCATCAAAATACCCATTAACCCACCAATAATCTAAATTATTATCTAATCTCAATTCTCAACCAAGATTAACACTCTATTTCGTCATTCCAACATATAATCTCTAATTTAAACCAAGAAGTTGAAATATCTCACCTTATTTAGTAGTCCTTATCTTCAAAGATCCTTATTCCAATCAACACTACACTCTAAATACCCACTCCCTCTCCAAGTAGCTACAATCACTTCAAATCTTGCTTTTAAATAAAATTTAAGCTCTAATTAATATTTAGACCTTTAGATTAGAAAGAGTTTACCAAATATAAGTAAGAAACAAATAGTAAATCTAAAGTTGCATTGAAATTACCTTCCAAGCTCTTCAAATGCATTGCACCACCAATAATTATGCCCTCTCAAGCCTTAAGAGTTTTGGTCTAGCTCCATAACCTTGATTAAGGTAAATTAAAGTCACTTTCTTATTAATGGAAGTAATTACCAACTTGAATTGCATCTTTAAGACAATACACTTACCATATCTCCATCGATGATGTAATGTTGAGCTCTTAAATCCTTTGAATTAGCTTCTAGAGAGTGGATTTAGTCTAAATTGGAGAAGAAAAGGAGGTAAGAGTGGGAGAGATGAAGTTAAGAGAGGGAGAGAGAGTGTGGTGAGAAAGAGAGATGGTTTGGAGGGAGAGTGGAGGGAAGGAAATGGTTTAGACTCTTCAAACATTAGCATTCTTCCATTATATTCTAGCTAGAATTTGAATTAAAGAACGATTAGTTAAATGCCCGTACTCCTTAAATTGAAGCAAAGGCATTTAGATATTATACCCTAATCATACTTTTTTTAAAAAGTCTTTTTATGAATTACTTCATTTCCTCTATAATTCAATTTAAAACAAGATTGAAAAGGTAATTTCATTTTCCTGAGTTTTAATTTCACTTAAAGTTCCCTTGTATCACTTTTTGATTTATTTGGATATTTCAATTATTGTACAGCTACTCATCAAATTGTCCCTTGGTAAGGGAGGTGCTATTTGCTTGTCATGCCCTAGAGGGGAGCTTGGAAGTTTTCACTAAATGTTATCACGTCATGTGTGCACCCATTACATAATAACTACTGTATGAGTCAGAGGTCGCAAGGCTCTAATTAAATATTTAATCAATTACAACTAATTATATTACATATAACCATATAATAAGAATATAACTGTAGATTCCCATGTTCCATAGTTTACTAATATCACAGAGAATCGGAATCCCCTACTAAAATAGTAAAATGGAAAAACACATAATTTTTACATATTTCATTTTTACATTGCGTTTCTAAGAATAAGATTTCATCTAAATAATCTATTAGTACACACCTTACTATATCACTGTTGATTCTAGTAGCTCTTGTCACGTCATTTCTTATCCCATCCAAAGATTTTGAAATTTTCCTACAAAATAGTCTATTGAGGGGTGAGCACATCGTAGCTCAATGAGATGAGAGTGCAATACTCTCAATATTACATGCACACAAGCAATTCTAAACAAGTTTTCAACCATATGCTATGCATGAACAATCATATGAAATGCAATCATCGCACATAATCTTTCGATAACCAATGTAAAGTCTAGGGTTTAACACCTTCCTAGACCTTTAGTTGGGGATTCTCATAACCATCAATGCCTAGGTGTCCCATACCATTTATTTCCTTCTTATCTCTTTATTAGTAATTATCTTTTAATCTAAATTCCTTAAGCTCTAGGTGTCAATTAGTACATTGAGCACACACCCTCAAGGACATGCAAGACTCTCACTCGGTTCCATCAAAGAGGCGATAACTCTCTAATCACTTAGTTCGTCAATGGTAGAGCAGTAATCCCTATATGATTACTTCTTGTATATTTTATAGTAGTGATGGCCTTCAACACAATGTAATGTATTGTGCAATGCATGTCTAATTTTAGTTAAGTCCAATCCTTTAATTAGTTGGTTTGGGGTGATCAAACAATATATAGTCATAAACTAATCCACATTCAAGACAATAAATCATTAAAACATTTAAGAAATGCAACTCTAAGGGCAAGCACAAAGAAACTAAGTCAATCCCACAAGCAAAACAATTCACACTTTATATTTACATTCGCCACAATAAGAAGAATCAAGCATTACACATCATGGATAAAGCAAGGAAAACTGGATCAACTAGATAAAATCAAGCAAATGAGACAAACAAAATCATAAAGAAATAAAATTTAAAAATGAATCAATATATGAGGCTAGATCAATAATAGTATAGTACGGCCCAATCCCATCAATTGTCAAATTAACTAACCAGGATTGATCTACAGTTCTTATTCCTTGGCAATAATCAAGTCATTCCATTACTTAAGCATTCAATCATTTATATTCAAGAACCAAACAAGGCAACCAAATGTACACCCTTTCAATATCCTCAACCTCATCACATTAACTACTCATTCCATTCCTTAGTCATCAAAACCTCAAAATTTATAAAAATAAGACCACAAGCCTTTTTCATATGGACAAACATATGCATGTATGTATTATCTAACCTTATTTATATGATATGCCTTAAATTGAATTAAAGCATATGCAATCAAACAATACAAATAACTCCTAATCAACCTTCAATTATGGCGTGAACTGATACGCTCAGAACGTATATATAAAATGGGAGCGTAAATTGCAGCAAGTGCATTGGTCGTATCAAGTAATAGAGTGGTGAAAAGTAAGGTTGTCGATCCCTCGAGGAACCAATAGAGTACTAGACCTATGGCAATTCTTATCAATATCTAGGAGATTAAATACGGGTTTTGAAATGTCTAAGCTAAAAATTTAACTTAAAGCAAACAAGGAGAATTTTATGAAGAATCTTATCAATTATGAACGCGGGAAATTAGAATTCACCCTAGATCCATTAATCAAACTGCTACCATGTTATATCAACTAGTGGTTATAAGGTTATTCAAGTGAGTTTAGAAAATCCTTTTTAAGGATGTTAACCTTAAATCAATTAGTCGGCTTCCGCGTCTCCAATTAACCAAGAAATCAAAATTATGTTCATACACCTCCCGATGTTAAAAACAACTAATGCCCTAAATCAATTAACCCTAATCCCTTAGTGATTAACTAACAAGAAACATTGCATTGCGCCTACCATAAACTCTAATTAAACCAATTATCTCAACTCCCGTGTTGATAATCAATCTAATTAAGAATTCCTAACAAATCCTAATCAACTCCCGTATCAAAAGGATTTCTAACAATTATAATCAAAGACCAATTATAATTGAAATCAAAGGAATTGCAATCATGAATAATCCTAATAATTCCTAATCATATAACATGGCTACAATTATCCTTTTAACATTCTAGGGTTTCATCCAATTTCCCAAGGAAAAGACTTAGCAATTCATGGAGATAAAGACATGATTATGATTCAAGGAGATTCGTGTAAAAGAAATCATATTCAATGGTTGGATCAAATGCTTGAATTGCATATCAGAAATAAAGTTCAGAAATCACCAATTCAACAATACAAATAATACCTTAATTTAAAGGAACTCCACAAATCCTTCACAAAGGATGATAATCTCCACGAAGATCACAAAGTTTTCTCCAAGATTTGATCTCCACAATTCTCCCTTAAAACTAGGTTAAAACTACTCTAAGAACACTAAAATTTGACAAAAGTTCCTTCACAAATCGACCTAGGACCTATATATATGCAAGGGGAGGCGAGAAGATGCAATTAAAACAAGACCGACCCAAGGCCGGCCAAAGGCCGGCAGCCTTTATTTAAGCAGGCCATAAAGGCCGGCGGCTTTGCTTTTTTTTTTTTTCCTTTGCCATCCTTCAATCTTTTCATGCTTCAATTTGTATGCAATCTCTCCAAATTGATTAAGCTTTGAACTCAAAGTCCTCCAACATCTGAAATGTAAAAATAAACATGATTAAGTACCATTTCCTTGTGATTTCTCTAAAATCAATAATGAATACTCGCAAATCGCTTAATGAATTATGAGTAAAATATGCCTTTATCATGAACCCTAATCCTTTTAATAATCCAATTTGTTGATCAATTAATCTCAACACCAAAATGATGATGTGCTCAATTGGATTAAGCACCTAACATAATATCAAATGCAAATCCAATCACCAACAACACAAAGATTGGCGTGAATTTCTTACAACAAGGAACTTCTACACAAATGAAGAACGACAATTACAAAAAATATATAGGATACAATTCCACTAAATTGACAACAATATAATGATGGAAATTGAACTTACAATTGACGTGAAAATAAGAACCAAGAACCAATCCTAATCAATACTAGATATTACACATTAGTTATGAAAAGGAAAATCAACTAAATGAATGATATTACTCACAATTCCTTTAGTTGCAAACTCGCCACAATTTCTTGATGAAATTGATAAGAGTCCCATGACAATTAGGAAGAACCTAATTCTCACGAAAATTTGTAGCCAAAATAAGTGTAGTCTCTCCCTCTAAAACCCTATTTAAGCAAGTATTTATACTTGCTCCCTTTAGGGTTAAAATGGTTGAAAAATTACAACTATGTCACTAAAGGGTGGTTGGTCCTAAAACACAAATTACAACTAAATAAAATGTCTTAAAAACTTACAAAATAAATGGTTTAAAGAAATAAATTGCAAGTACAAAAGATAATAATCTTCAAAGAGCCGATTTGTCGAGTCAATGTTGATCACGGTAGGCTATTGGATAAGAATCCGATGATGTCCTTAATTGACCAACAGTGAAGTTTATTTGGCATCCCATGAAGAAAGATCATTGTACTTGCTAGATTATCATTCAAATATTTATTAGATAAAGAAAAAAAACATGTATGCATATAAGTGATTTAGATCATCATCCAAATTAAGTTCCCTGTTCATCAAGGTCGTCGGGAAGATTCCCATCATTATATATATACATATATTTTTAATTTAGCTAGAGGGATAAATTTGCAAAATATATTGTCCTAGTTTCCTTGTCATTTCATCTTTTCATTTTTTATAGTGGCCAACAATATAAAAATAATAAATTTCATAATCATATATATATATATATATTCGTGTGGCCTGTAATTAGTATATCTATATCTATATTTATATTTTAGATACATATATATACTTTATGTTATACTTAAATTTCTCTTCCATAAACTATTATTAAATTTATATACATTGTACATCTATGCATGCCTTTGTTAGATAAGGAAAAAGAAAAGGAAAATGAAAAGAAAAGAAAAAGAAAAGGGAAGGAATGCAAACACACAAAGAAAGCAAAAAGAAGAAAAGAAAAGAAAAGAGATCACAACAATGAACAAAGAGAAGAAGAAAGGCAAAAAATGGAAGAAGAAAAGAAAAAAAAAAGATATCATTGTCACATCATAGCAGTCAAGCCCAATAGCTTACACACATATATAACTATATTACAAATAATATACATGCATATAGTATTTCATAGAGTTTTCCACTCATCTCGATTTCTTAACTTTAAAATTCAAGATAATCCTCAAGAAATCACATAAATTTGGGTCTTTCACTTAGCAATGAATGAATAACAAATTTAAAGTTAGTTCTAGTAGTTAAACTTACGAAAACTTAAAATAAAAATTAAATCTACAATTTTTTTTTAATTCATGTAAATTTTGAGTTCGAAATTTACCTAGCAATTGAGGTCTTGTTATGAAGTACTCATCCTAAAGATCATAATGGTGTTTATGGTTTTTGACTTAGATTCAGTTGAGAAAGTTATGAATTTTTAAATGTTGGAGGAAAAACTTAAGTCGTAACCAAGAAGAAAGGAAAAGGAAAGAGAAATGAAGAAGAAATTAAAAAAGAGAAAGAAAAGAAAGGATTCTAACCAAAAGAAAAAAAATGAAATGAGGAGAGAGAGAGAGTTTGGCAAGAAAGATATATATTAAAGGAAAGAAATATCTATTTACAGGTTTGGTTATTATGAGTATTAATATTTTATTAAATTATTTAAATTATAATATTTTATATTAAAATTTATGTGTATATTAAATAAAATATTATGAGAATAAATATAAATATAAAATTTTAATTCTTGTTTCTTATTTATTATAATTACCTAACGAATCTTGTTTCTTTCTTACTTTTCCATTTTAAAATCCATTGTAATTTGTTATAAGATTTCCATTATACTTAAATTATTAAAGTAGTGTTAATATATTATATGTGTCATTAATATTTTTAAAACTTTTCTTTGTTATTAAATTTACTCATGAAGCTTTAATAGTCCAACATGTGTTGGATTTAAAGATTTATATTGGTGATCATATTATTACATCATAATTTTACATATATTTGTTTTATTCTATAGTCACTTTTGATTATTATTAGGATTCTTATGATATCTCTATAATTTTACAACCCTATTAGTCATATTTATATTTGATGTAAGGTTTAGTATTAGATTATTATTTATGTACTTGTTTAACTTATATTTGTAGGTTCCAAAATTTATCAAACTAAGTATTAAACTTATTGATTTATTTATTTTCATGTATTTTTTTCTTGGTATCAATATATTAAAGTAACTTAATTCTCATTGTTAATTTTATTTCTCAAAATTTTAGAATCACGAAAAATGTTATCTTTATTATTTTAGTCTAAAAGTACTTATTGTTCAATTTATTTTCTTTAATTTTAATATAGTTTTCAAAATTTATAGGACATTTCACTGCAACAGTTTTATTTTTCTCAAATCTTCCGAAGCTAGAATGGGATCTTCTATAGGAACCACTAGAATCGAGCAGTTTGTTTACTTTCAAAGGTTGACCGTCTGCTGGTGGAGGATTCCTTGGTTGTTATCTAGCCATAAGATGTTGCAATATCAGATTCTGCTGTTGCAACATAGTCTGCATGGTGGCAAGGATTTAATTGGCAGGAGGATTCTCTGCGGCCTGTTGCTGTGCCGGCAGATCCATGTTTTCTTGAGGGCTCCTTGGGGTGGGGTTGAGTTTCATCAAACATTTTGCTAAATTATATCCTGGAATATTGACTATTTTAGACTATTCAGATCACCGAAGAAGAAGAAGATGTCCAGCATTACATAGGTTCTTAGTTTTTATTTATTTATAATACCATTCACGGTTACATACGCAAACAAGTAGCATTACACTTACAGGTAGCCTTACATGGTTACACTAACCACTTCGTTATTACATAAGGGGACAGGACAATACTAGACTATTTCCATAGCATGTTTGTTTCCATAACATGTTAAGCTTCATGTAGTTATTTCAGCGATATTTCAATCATTTTCTTTGGAGGAAGAGGCCTAGTCAGGGGTTTCCTCATCTGGAGCCGTTGAGTCTGAAACCGGCTGAAAAAGAAGAAGATAAATATTGTGGTCATCGTGTGGAAATGTTAGAACCAACCTTTATTGGATAAGATGATACATTTTGGGAGAAAACTACAAAATCCAGATTTTCTCATAGTGCATTTGGAAACAATAATACATGGGTGCTGAAAATAATAAGATAATATGGATTTTTTTTTACCTCTTCCATCTTGTTTTCCTCCTTTTCTTCTAATTTTTCCTTTTGCTTGTCTTTTATTTCTAGACCAGGCTATAAAAGAAGAAGATGAACAACGTTATTATCATGTGAAATGTTAGAACCAGAGTAAGTGATACAAGAACCTTCAAATATTTATAAAAAGTACACGATCCAACTTCTATTGAATAATATGATATACATATATTGGGAGAAGACTATGAAATTTAGATTTTCTCTTAGTGCATTTTGAAACAATGATGTATGGGTGCTGAAAATAATAAGATGATCTGGATTTTTTACCCCATTCATCTGCTTTTCCTCCTCTTGGTTTGATTTCTTCGTTTGCTCGTCTGCTTTATCCGTAGAAGTTGAATCTGGAGGAAGCTGTAAAAGAAGAAGATAGACAATGTTGTTATCATGTGGAAATGTTAGAACTAGAGAGTTAATAATAGATGAACCTTCAAATGTTTACGATAAATACATGGTCCAACCTCTATTGGATAAGATGATACATATTGGGAGAAGACGGCAAAATCCAGATTTTCTCATAGTGCATTTGGAAACAATGATATATGGGTGCTGAAAAATAGTAGGATAATCTGGATGTTTTTTTACCTCCTTTTCTTTTAATTTCTTCATTTGCACGTTTGTTTTAGCCTCTGTTGCATCAATTATTTCTAGAGCAAGCTGTAAAAGAAGAAGATAAACAATGCTGTTATCATGTGAGATGTTAGAACCAGAGAGTAAATAATATAAGAATCTTCAAATATTTATAAAAAGTACAAGGTCCAACTTCTATTGAATAAGATGACACATATTGGGAGAAGATTATGAAATTTAGATTTTCTCTTAGTGCATTTTGAAACAATGAAAAATAATAAGATGATCTAAATTTTTTATCCCTTTCATCTGCTTTTCCACCTCTTCTTTTGATTTCTTCATTTGCTCGTCTTCTTTATCCGTAGAAGTTGAATCTGGAGGAAGCTGTAAAAGAAGAAGATAAACAATGTTGTTATCATGTAAAATGTTAGAACCAGAGAGTTAGTGATATAAGAACCTTCAAATATTTCTAGAAAGTAAACGGTCCAACTTCTGTTGGATGAAATGATATATATCGGGAGAAGACTATGAAATTTAGATTTTCTCATAAAGCATTTTGGGAAAGAATAATACATGGGCGCATAAAAATGATAAGAAGATCCAGATATTTTACCTCCTGGGTTTTGACTTTGATCCAGTTGGGTTTTTTTTCTTGGTCTGTTATTTTATTCACAAAGCTGGCTTGCATACCGATCAGCTGGAGTAATATTGCTTCCTCGGCTTTTCGATCCCAAAGTTTGATCTTAACCATTTTGGGACATCTTCTGAATTCGATGGTCTTTATTTTGAGCTGTTCTATTTCTATCTCCACGAGTTCCTTCAATTTCCACAGCCTTAAAACCAGAAGATTTGGAAGGCCGCCTTCAGAGAATTTCAAACTTTGTCCAGTAAAAGAGTTGGCTCGAAGGTTAAGAACTTTCAAGTTTGTGAGGTTCCCTAGTTGGACCATATGGTCATCGTCCATATGTGATCCATACAGGGTGAGGCTGATGAGATTCCGGGGTATCAGAATTGTCGAAGACCATTTGAATTCACCAAGAAGATATAGCTTGGAAAGTCTATAGTGTTCTGCTAATGAAAGCTTTGAAGGCAATTCCGAAGGTTTATTTGATTTGATAATTCCAAGCTTTAAGGACTCAAGATTTGTTAGGCTGGAAATCCAATCACCTATTGCATTTTGATTTTCAGGATGGTGTTGGAACAAGATCCCCAGTTTAGTCAGTTTCCTCACGTTGCTCAAACCCTCTATGGTTTCCATCCGTGTATTTAAGTGAATACTATCAACAACTATCCCACTGAATGTTTGAAGATTTGCCAATGGCTCGGCACTAGATGCAAAGGAAGAAGAGAGGATAGATTTTTTGATATGACAATAACTATTAAGATAGAGGTGCCGGAGATTTCTCGACTTCTTCCAAAATGACTTAGGCAATTCTGTTATGTTGGTGTATTTCAAATCCAAAGTTTCTAGGTATGGCAAATTGGCAACCGATTCTGGCAGTGAATCCAATGCAGTTGATCTTAGGCCTAAGTACTTGAGAAGCACTAGTTTTCCAAGCACTTTATCAAGATTAGGCTTGTATACACCCTCCAGATCAAGCACAGTTAGCAAATTAAAGTCCTTACCTGACACTTCCTTGAGAAATGTCCTTATATCTACAGTAAGGATGCCCTCTCTTGAATCAAAGGACAGAAAAGATCGTAGGTGATTGATCTTAGCAACTGGAAGTAGGAATGGTCTTGACTCCTCGATGTTTGAATGTTCTGCAAGCCATCGGAGTCTAGATCTAGCCTCTTGCTGTTGGTGTTGGTCCTCTTCTCTCTCTATTTCGTTCTGAGATTTAATGTGGAGGAGTTCGGAGCTAGTAGCTCCTGAGCAAAATATATCGTAGAGGCAAGTGATGACACGAACTCTTCTAGGACTTCCATCTTCCTTCCATGCAACAACCTCAATCAAGTTTAGAATCGCCAACTCCTTAAGGTATTCCCATCCAAAATCTTCGGGCTCCATCTTGGTATTCGGTGGCACAATTAAGAGTCCCTCTGAAAGCCATAACCGCAATAGCCTTCGCACTGGAATTGGATAACCTTTAGGAAAAAGAGTCATGTAAAGGAAACATGGCTTTAATTCTGGACGCATTCTGTTATAGCAATTGGTGAAAAGATGATCCAAATTGTGTATGTCTGGTAAACTTTCGATGAGCTTGTCTATAGTACCAGAGGACGTAGCAATCCTTCCAACCAGTAAATTAAGTCTTAATGGTGAGCCATAGCATTTCTCAGTAAGAGCTCCCGCCAGACGTTTCCAAGATGGATCGTTTAAACCTTTACCAGCAATTTCCAACTTCTTCCCTACGAGGTTCTTAATTTCATCTGGTTCTAATCCCTTGAGCTCTATTTTTTGTCCATCAATGAAGTTTGCCATATCCTTGTCTTGGGTGGTGATTAAAAGACGACAACCAGGCTCTTCATATGAAAGGCTGCCTGCCAGGTCCCATAATAGAGACTCGTCACAAGCGTCATCCAACACAATAAGATAGCGCTTTCGATAGAGTTCTCGGAAAAACTTTTCTCTTAAAGGCTCGGACAGCTGTTGCACATTTGGCATTATGAACGACTTAACTGAAACTTGTTTCAGTATATTGCCTAGAACATCATCAAGTACAGCAGTCCTAGACATATTGACCCACGCACAACAATCAAAGTGATCGCAAAGTTGGGTGAAGACTTTTCTTGCTAAAAATGTCTTGCCAGCCCCTTTCTCACCAACAATCGCTATAAACGTATCCTCGAATTCCCCCGATGTCATTCGCTCTTTCAGCTTTTCCGTAGTATCATGACGAGCTACCATATTGTGATCAAACAATTTGTCCCACTCTTTGGAATAATGAAAATGGCTTTGAGGGTTTTTCACTTCGGCAGAACCCAATATACGTTCACCTTCCTTCAATCTCGTTATTTGACTCTTGAAATCCTGGAGACATCTCCACAGCAAGTATTTCGCCCGTAAGATTAGAAACATGCTAGGATGACCGATCCCGATAGTTTGATTAACATTTGCGGGATCTTCTAGAGCAATTCTGGATCGGAATATGTCAATGCCATCTTCCATTTGGTAGATAGCTTCCAAGAGCCGGGATTTGCATTCTCTTTTCTCGCTTCCTTCAGGATGCTTTGTCAAGAAATCATAGACTGGATCCAGACTCTCGGCAATATCCTTCATTTGCCGTTTTAGAGTAGTGCAAATGATTAATTTGCATTCGCTTAATTTCAATAGCTTTTGTCGTACTATCACTATAGCTGCATCAGCAGCTATTGCATTCTGTAGTATATTATCGCCTAATGACATGGCCGCTTTTTTTGCCTTGGTTGATTCATTGTAAGCCATGGCATAAATCTCTCTCTCTCTCTCTATATTTTTATTATGGCTGTAATTGTAAGATTTATGATACGGAGTAGTGCTGGAGATGTTTATATGGTTATCAAGAAGAGAAATTGGGTCGTGTCTTCACAGCTCTCACCACTTGTCATAATTTATAACCTAAAGAATGAGAATCTATATGTGCATTCCTTGTCTTGCTGAGCTGACAGTCTTGCATCTGCAGCAAAGTTCGGTTCCTTAATATGGCAAACCATAAAGGAAAAGAAGCCGCTTGATTCCACGTTATATCTTATATGCTTTTCTTGATAGGGGAAAAGAAGGTATATTGATACTGTTGAAAATGAAAATCCCTTCTACGATAGAGGAAAGTTGGGAACACTTCACTTGAGGAGAAGGTAAAGAATGATCCCTAATCACATATATCAAATATATGGAAACGTAAGGAGAAGATAAAGAATGTTCCTTAACCACATATATAAAATAAATGGAAACATAAGGAAAGACTTATGTTCTTTCCCTTATCTATGCTCCAACTATTCTTTGATGATCTAAAGTATCATGCCTTGTAGGGGACCCTAATTTTGATAACCCGCCTCCCAATTAGGAAACCACGAAACGTCTAAACCATCACATCTAATTGACTTGTCAAACTTTAAATAGCAAGATAAAATACCTTATTTTGGCTCTCGTTCCACATTTCTCTATTACAATCGGAGTATCTGAGATCTAACATAGCATACTCATTTAACCATTACACAATAGGTCAAAATTTTACTAATTCGATTTAAAATATTTACAATATAAAACCATTTAGTCTTCTAATGTAATCTACAAGAGAAATCTACTCTATGTCTCAATCTTCGCTTCCAATTTTAGTAGTTTCACGTAGAGATCTTACTTACTTGGGTAATACATTTACTCGGTAGATTCTCGTTGCTGTGACTTGCATTATAAAATCTATAGGGGGTGAGTTATTATTGCTTAGTGAGATGAGAGCGCAATCTTTCAATACTATACAAGCAAAAAAAAAAATAAAAATAAAGCAAGTTTATCAAACATATGCTATGCATGAACAATCCATATGCAATACAACATCACATACGGTCTTCTGATAGCTAACGTGAAGTCTAAGGTTTAATGCTTACCTTAACCTTGGGTTAGGGATTCACATAACCATCAGTACTCAGGTATCTCAATTTGCTTACTTTCCAACTTATCTCTTTATTAATTATCTTAAGATTTTAAAAGTTTTAAGCTCCAGGTATCAAATTAACACACTGAGCATATACCCTCAAGAATATGTAAGACTCACTTACTGGTTTCCGTCAAAGACACGATAATCCCTTTAGTTACGTAGTTAGTCATTAGCGAAACAGTAATTCCTATGCGATTACTTCTTGTGTGTCTCGTAATAGTGATGACCTTTCATCTTAGTGCAATATATTGTGCAATACATGTCGAATTTTATTCAAGCCATAATAATTAATTAATTATTTTGAGGCAATCAAACAAAGAATATTTACAAACTAACAAGCAAGACACACTACACTATAGGTATTTAAAATATAAAAAAATACATGCTCAATGCAAAACCAAATTATTCAATGATGATAACTTGTAAAATAAATAATATATATATTTACTATAGTACCATATATATGCATTACATGTTAATAAATTTGTTCCTAGTCCCATCGTAAGCCTATGTAATAGTATCACGTGTAAGTCGCACCACTCATGCAAGCCGCACTACATGCATACTGCACTTCGACACTTAACATGTCGCTCGTGCTTTAACTTATGTATGCACAAAGACGAACATAGCGACAATGGAATGAAAACACACACACCAACTCCAAAGAATACACTCACACACACTCCCAAGCGGTCACACCCACACATGCTTGCACACTTGCATAGCCACATCACATCACACACCACACATAATAGCACAAACATGCACAACATGACTAGCACTCACACTGCACGAACATAGCACACTTACATGATACAACACACTTGCATGACACAACACACACTCACATGACACAACACTTACACAGTACAACATAACACTCACTTACACACCACACATCCATACCTAACACACTTTACACTAACTCGATAAGCACCTACTCCTCATGCACCAGCATAACAATACATGGCATGACACACATCTACCACATATGTAGTAGTAGATCACACATCATCATCCTACATACATCGCACAAAAACACGTTGCACACTAGCACAATAGCACACTAATAAGTGTTAAAAGAGCCTTATTTATAGTATTTATTGAATATAATTTTTTAATGAATTTTGTATGAATTCATCAAGAAAAAAACACTTAAGTGCTTAATATTTGATTTTAGGGTTTAAATAGTGCAAATTAAAGATTTAAAGAAGATTCGATTGAAAACGAGGCAAAATCTACCAAAATATGAGAAAAAGTGATTTTCATGTGTGCATAACCTTCAGCATGGCCATGCTGATGCTATGTTAGAGAGCAAAAAGTCATCAAAATGCATTGTGAAATTGTGCCTTGGCCACTATACAAGTAGAGTGAAAAGTCGTGCTAAAGTAAGAAATTTACCCAAAGAAGAAAATGTAGGAATTTTAAGGTGCACAACCTTGAGCATGGTCGTGCCGGAAGCCGTGTAGAACTTGGAACGTCAAAATTTTATGCTTTTTCTAGAGTATACAACCTCGAGCATGGATGTACACCAGGTTGTGCATGCTACAATATTTCCTAGACTATAAATACTTGCTTTATTATGGAAATTAGGGATCTGGATTTATTTTATCTCATAACCACTTTAAAAACCCTAGGAGAGCAAAATTGCTCATTTGGAGAGCAAAATCGCTGGAGCATTAACGAGAAACACAAAACGATTATAGAGTTTATACTTCATCATGAATCATTACTATTTCTTTAGATTTCTTTTTTTTTTTTTTTAAACGAAAGGCAAGATGGCTGTTTTATTTATTTTTTAGTTTCAATAGTCATTACAAAGAGCAGCACCTAAAAATACTATACAAAATGCATCCTCCTAAAGGGAAGATGGATACAAAATCTGTCAATAAGATGAATAAAGAGGCTATCGACTTCTTATGTATGGACATCCAGATAAATCTAAGAGGTAGATACCTCTGAGTCTTCTCGAGAGATCTTGCTAGCGCACAATTCTAACAAGATCCAGTTGAGTTGCATATTTAGAAAGACCGTCCGCCAAGGAATTTGCTTCATGATACACATGAACAATGGAGGCCGATAGTGATTGCATCAGGTTCCTTGCCTCCATTAATTTAGGGGAAAATTGCTACGGACACACTGTTTTGCCTTGAAGGTAAGACACAAGTAGCATACTATCAGTTTGAGTCTATACTGGGGAAATATTATTTGAAGCACATGAGCGTAGGCCAAAAAGAACACCCTCCAAATCCATGGATAATGCATTTGGAGCATCTAGTGTACGTTGCATTTCTAAATGTATAAATGAGCCATCATTTCATTGCAAAATGTATGCCCAAGCCGATCTATCTGAAGTATATGAACAATTAGAATTTATGACATAACATGATGTAGGCTTCAGCCACTTGAAAATTAGTCGGCTTCTCACCTTCACCTCTAAAGTGGTTGCAAATTGATGCTTAATAACCTCAAATTCCCGCATAGAACTCGCCTTAGGAGAGTAAGATCTAAGAGTTAAGATCAGCTGATCCTTAACTAAATGGAAAAGGGTCCTAATTGAAGTTGCGTGTCCGTAAAAAATTATTCTATTTCTAGCCCTCCACAACTCCCAACAGATAAAGGATGGTGTTAACTGGCATAGCAATCTAAAAACAGTGCCCTTCGAATGCATTTGAAACCAGCTTTGTATCATATTCCATAAACCAGCAATTGGGGAAATATGAATTTCCAGCCAACTAGCCATAAGGAACCATAAGTCTGTAGCAACTTTGCATTTGAGGAAAAGATGCTGTATGGATTCCACCTCACTCAAACACAAAGGGCACCTAGAGGGATTAAGGAGAAAACCAAAGCCACGAAGGACCTCCAGAAATGCATATAACTTATTAAATAAATGCCACATGAAAATGCGAATCCGAAGAGGCAAGAAACGGTGCATAAGCTTATCGAATAATCTAATGAAATGCTGTCTTGGCCTAACCAATTCATATGCAGTTTTGTAACTAAATGCACCAGTAACAGAGGGCATCCATATTCGATGATTACCTTGGAAACATGTATTTCGTTCAACAATGTTATGTACAGCTTGAATGCGCTGCTAGGAAGTACGCTTCCTTGAAGATTTTGACAAAAAAACAATGAATTTGGCCCAAAGGCTTTTACCATGTGCAAGTTTCCACCATAGCTTCAATGAGGTAGCTGTGATCATTGAGGAGAAGTCCCAGATTCCAAGACCATTCTCATCCAAAGGAAAAGTAATTCTATGCCAAGCCCTCCAATGTTTAATTTTTCCATAGTCTGAAGATCCCCATAAAAAATCTTGGCATAGATTTTCAAGCTTCTTAATCACTGATTTAGGAGGCTGAATAGCAGTGAGCGTGTGAAATGGAATAGCTTGCAAAACATGGCGAATGAGAATTAGTCTACCCCCAGGAGACAAAATCTTGTTAAACCAGTGGCTAAGTTTTTGTTCATAGCTATCAATCAAGTGAGAGAAATAATTCTCCCGTACTCGACCCTTATACAGTTGGCATCCTAAATATAGAAATGGAAATGAACCACAAAGAATGCCAAGGGAAGCCGAGACTTGTTGGAGATATATTGGGGAACGATTGTAAGGAGGAATGAAAAAGCTCTTGGCCTTACTAATTTTTTGTCCAGAACCCAATTCATAATCAATAAAGAACCGATTTAGATGCTGTAAGGACCTTTTATCCCCTCGAATGAACACCAAGATGTCGTCTGCAAAGCTAAGATGTGTTACTTTAATTGAATTAGATGCTGGAGTACCAAAAGGAAGTATTTGCCCTATCTCCTCAAGATTCTTAAGTCCTCGAGATAAAGCTTCAGAAGCTAACAAGAAAAGATATGGAGATAACAGATCACCTTGTTTGATACCCCTAGAAGCTTGGAAAAAACCAACTGGACCTCCATTCAAGATAATTGAAAACCAGGCGGCTCTTAAATTACCAAGGATGAGAGAGACGAAGTGATGTGCAAAACCAAATTTCAGCATTAAATTATGAAGAAATGACCATGAAACCCGATCAAAGGCTTTCATCATATCCATCTTAATTATTAAATTTCCCCCTCTTGAAGGATGGTCTAAAAATTGGGAAAGATCCTTAGCAAGGAGGATGTTCTCTGTTATGTCCCGACCACTCAAGAAAGCCGACTACTCCGGTGAAATAATGGATGGCAAAACTGACTTCAATCTTTCTGTTAGGACCTTGGTAAAAATTTTATTCAAAAAATTGCAGAGACTTATTGGTCTATAATCAGCGAATGACGTTGTAGATTGCTTTTTAGGCAGAAGCGCAATTAAGGTGCTTGCAACCGCCCTGGGAATTGGGGTATCAGCTATAAAATCTCGAGTAGCGGCTAGAAGATCTCATTCTATTATGTCCCAACAAGAGCGATAGAAGATGCCCTTGTAACCGTTAACTCCAGGCGAGCTATCAGAGTCTAAACCAAAAACAGCCATTTTTAACTCCAAACCCTCAATAGGACGCAACAATAATCTGTTGTCTTTAGTGGTAATTAAAGTTGGAATATTAGCAAGCAGCCTATTTTCAGCACCAGCATCATCACCAACATGCTGTTGCTGTAGAAGATTGGAAAAAAATTGAATAGCTTCTGCCTTCAATTCAGTAGGGGATGAAATCCAGTTACCACTGCCATTTTTAATCGTATGAATCCCCATTTTGGAACTGCGATCTGCAACAAAAGCATAGAATAAAGAGGAATTTTCGTCCCCGTCTCGGAACTACTTTATCTTTGATTTCTACTGCAAGTAGTCTTAATGTTCCCTGAGACGTGAAAAAAGATTTGATTTCGACCGTTCCAAATTAATTCTGTCCTCCACTGCTCCCATCGCCACATATAACTGTTCAAGTGTTGAAACCTGAGCTTCGGCTTCATTCAGATTACGGAAAACATCACCAAAATTTTGTTTGTTCTAATCTTTAAGACGCAAGTTGAGTCGCCTAAGCTTTATTGAGAAAGCTAGCATGCCATATGAATCCATAGGTTGGGACCAAATGTCACTTATTATATCAAAAAGCTCCTGTCTTCGCAACCACATCTTTTGGAATCGAAACAAACTTGGCTTGGTTAATGCCTCCTTCTAATATTGAAACAGGATAGGACAATGGTCTGAAGAAGACCTATTTAAATGATGTATAGAGTTAACCTGTATCATAGAGATCCAATCACTTGAGAATAACAAGCGATCAAGCTTCTTGAACACTGTACCATTTGATCAAACCCCTTGCCAAGTGAAATCATTCCCCACAGTTGGAAGTTCAATAAGATTACATGCAGTAATACAATTATTAAAGTCGGAGATCGCCCCTTAACTAGGAGAGGAATTACCCCTATACTCATCAACTGAACGAATGACATTAAAATCGCCGCCTATTAGGCACTACATACCGGGAGAAAAACTGAAAAGACTCTGCATCGACGACTACAAACCCAAACGGCCCTGTCTGGTGGAAGAAGCATAGACTACAGACAACAAAATCGGAGTAGGAAGATGATGATGAATTACCTCCAGTGATAGGACATGCCCGTGATCAGTTACAAACGACACAGTAAAATCTTTGGAAGTGAAAACCCAAATTTTATTATTAGTAGAAGAAAAAGTTGCAGCAAAACTAAATTTATTCTTCAAAGCATTGAGAACGGAAACATTTGCCATCGGTTCTAGGAGAGCAACCAGTGACAATTTATGAGACTGTATTAGAAATTTTAAGCGACGCTGAGATGCTTTGCAAGCAATCCTGCGCACATTCCAGAAAAGAACACTTATCATTGAGAAAAGGGGGGTTGAGGGTCACCAGATGTCCTCGCTGAACGACGAGGATTTCCTTGACGAGAAGGGGGCTTCTTTTTTGAACCAAGAGGTCGTCCAGGCTTTTTAACAGTGGTGGTTTCATCATCCGACTGTGTCAAGCGAGGGGGCATTCGAGGCGATAAACCAACTTCAGATATATCAGGAGGCTCTTTTATTGGCTGATCAATATCTATTTCCTCATCAACGTGATCATCATTATCAACAAGCACATCAAACCAAGAGGATGTTGTCACCGGAGAAACAATAGAGATAATCGGTAATTCAACATGTAGGGATGCAATAGAAGTAACAATATTTTCAGAAGAGAATACAGGTTCAACTTGCAAAGGAGCTGTAACCTAAGAGGATGGTGAAGCAGCAATTACCGTATGGGCAATGCTGGTTTCCATAGCATTTGTAGTAGGACCATTATCCATAATTGCGAATTCAGGATGTACAACAACAACGTCATCTGATGATCGTTCTACGGAATCCTCAGCAACAGAGGACTTTAGGGCAGGGGTCTCTTGAGCAGGGTGTTCAAATATAGGTGCATCAACATTCGCAGCAGACTCTAGCACTTTATCAATGGACTTATTAGTAGACTAATGAGCAAACTCTAGCATTTTGTCAGCGTGTTTATCAAGGACATCGATTGAGATAGCTGCTTTCTCAGAAGTTTGTATCCCAGATGAGGAAGGAGGTGTTTCTGACACAAGTTTTGCCTTCCATGAAGGAGTTGGACGAGTTGGCTTAACTGCAGCTTCCTTAGGACGCTTTGCTAGAGTAATATCTGCATTCGATCCCTGATTACGACAAGTGTCAGCCGAATGACCAACAGTGTTACACGAGTGACAATAAGAGGGTAGGTCTTCATAGATCACATTCTGAAAATAAATCTCATCACCTTCTCCCAAGCGAAGACGTTTTGGTAGTTCTGTTAGAAGATCGACTTCAATGCAAATTCGGGCTACAGAAGGCTGAGTTTTTCTCTTAGTAGCTTCATCAAGTTTGAGTGGCATACCTATCATCAAAGCCATACGACGCAGGTAGCGTTCTTCAAAGAAATGAACCGGAAGTTGTTCCAAAGATACCCAAATTGGAACCTGGGACGATTCCTTGTCTAGACGAAAAGAGGGTGTCCATTTAAGGACTCTCATCACATGTGAATCCATGGTCCATACAGCTCTAATCCAACACCGCTGGTAGTCCTCGTCCAAATCAAAATTGATTAATATGTGTCGATAGTCGATAGCTCCAATGGAGAAACCCCCTTTGAAGCCAATTCTATCAAATTCCTTCTTAAGATAATCCATCTTTGGTCGCCCCTTTGAAAATTTTCCGATCAAGGCTAAACGGAATGGTTTTGCTAATTGCTCACTTTCGGCCTTGGTGATGATGAAGGTAGGCTCTCCTTTATAGACGGTGGGCATAGAGGTCAAATCGAATTCTGGTGGTAATGTCGCAAAGGGAGTGGGAATTGAGGGTCGGCCACGAAGGATGTTGACAAACGACGGATCCGCAGTAGGTGGAGCCGTCAGTGGCGGCTGGATGCCGCCTATCGTGAGGGCGGCGGTCAGAGAGCAAGAAAACCTAATTTTTAAAATCCATCTTCCAATATTTCTTTAGATTTCTTGTTATTACTGTAGATTCTATGGAGGAGTAGATTTATATGCCCCACATCTTGTGAAACTCTAAACTATATGATTGAATTACTTATTGATTAATTAAAAGTTTATGTCTTTGTGTTTATTCATGTGTTTTATTGCTATGTAATTAATTTATGTGCGTGAATTGATTACATGTATGATTCTTGTTAGACAGAGAGAGGTCTCATCTAATAGGATAGATCTTCATGAATAGAAAAATTGCATGTGATATGAACGACGCCCATGTGTGATGAAACCCAATACCAATACGTTTAGAATTGCTACCCACGATGCCAAACAATCGAGTGGAAACCGCGACCCGTTGCTTATATGTGAGGCAAGAACCTTGGTATATTATGTAGATGCCACAATCGGGATGAAAGACCGATTGATAAGTTGGGATGAACGCCACAGAAGAAAATCTGATAAGTTTTAGAGTAGTTCTTTTAAGAACCAAGAGAGGAATTCTCTCAAAAGTGTTTTCAAACTTGTATGTTGTATATTCTATGTTCTATCTGTTCTAAACCTTAGAAGCTTTGTAGTAGGGTTTACAAATCGTAACAATAAAGGCCTAAAATGACATAACATCATTAAGTTACGGAAAAATAACAAAACAAGGACTTAAAGGCCGGCGGTGTTGGAGCCGGCGTAAAGCATATACACGGCTGTACCTTCTAGACGTATATGTTTCTGTGGATATTCTTGACATAATACACGACCGTGCCTTTAAAACATGTATACGACCGTGTATGATTCTGTGTAACCTCCAGACTCACTATACGGCCGTGCCTTGTAAAGACACGCCCTCTTCAACTTGTATCCGTTATGACTTGTACAAGAGCAAGGGCATTCTCATGATTGTTCCAATCCATTCCGACTTCATGATTGCTCTAATCTTTTCTGGCTTCATGGACGTCCTTTATCAACTCGTTAAGTGCTTCCTTGAATCGTTTTGCTCGAGTTCTTGTGATCGGTCCAAGTGGCACTTCAAGAGGATCCACATTCCATCTTCTGGCTTAGCTCCCATCATGGCTCTCATCAGCATGTTTTACCTAGAGATAGGAAAACTTCCATTTTCTACATAAAGATTCAATCTTTAATTGGGAATTGCGAGCTTAATAAAATCTTATAGGGTGATAGTAAGGGAGAGGTCTCTACTATTTCGTATAAGGCTATTAATTAATTAACTTAAGGGATTAATTAGTTTAATTAAGAATTCCTACAGTACAAAGCATAAACAATTAATTAGTCAATACTTTATTATAAGAAAGTTAGGGTTTAGAGTGGATCAAAATGAAGGGTATGTCTTTATGATTGAAATTATTTATTACATCGATTATAATTAATCTTAGGTTATTAAATTAGTTAATCAGTAATTTAATTTATTGATCTCACATTGAAATTTAGACTCAATAGTAGAAAAACGGTAATACTAATACTTGTTCCTAAGATCCTTGAGGACAACACCCATTATAATCTATAATACATTAGATAGGTACACTTGCCTAGCTAGGTCGTTAGATTTCTTTGGGTTTATAAATTTATAATTGATATGATTGGATAACGGCCCATCACACACCAGTACCTTGCACCCACCACATAGCTCGCACACAGCATAACACTTATGCTCACCACACGACACACTCACCTGCACACTTCACACTAGCATCTCACGCACACTAACATGTTAGCATGCCAGTACATCACATACACCATACATACATATGCACGCAGCACACTAATGCACACAACACACACACATATATAGAACGCTTATAGAACACACACACATATATACGTAGCACATACACACATGACACATCATACACCATGTAGCATACACAACAACATTGACAACAACGGTGACACACACACATGCATAAACCAGTTGTAGTAGTGACACACACTCTACCACACATAACCTACAACAACCTCTGCCCATACATAAAACCCCTACTCATGGAAGACACACACTTAGCAACACACACATATTTGCACCAGTATATACCACTACGACATATAGCCACACTAGCATGATCATTTCGGCAACTTCTTCAAACACATGTACTCTTGCATACATGAACTTGACATCGTACATGCATACAAAACACACTCACACACACATCACCCACACTGAATTTCCATGCACACACCGTCACCACACCATAACACATGAACAGAGACATATACATGAAGCAGGACACTTACACCACCTGACCCCGAAATTACAATATTCGATAGTCCATAGTAAGAATATTCACCATATATAAAATAGTCGACTAGTTAAACACAATGTAGTACAATCATTATAGTAAATCATAGAGTTCACACTTACCTTAGTCTCATTTCTTTTTTTTTTGGAGTGAAGTAGTCTTCGATAGTTATGTTAGGTCGAATTCTTCTAGGTAACATACTTAAATATTATTTTTTTAAAGTTATGTAAATATTGTACCATGCAAAACATATTACTAAAATAGGTTTCGAAGTCGCAGATCTTGTATGCGCCTATAGTGTAAAAAAAAAAAAATTCTCATATGCGCCTTTAGTATAATTTATATTGAAGGCATAGACGACAAGTTATACCAAAGGTGTAGATGAAGTGCATCCATCGTCTCATCTCATTGTCTAATTTTTTATTTGATTTATAGTCACCATTGATTTATAAACACATAATAACAGTACGAACACTTAAAAATATAAATATGAAACATACAGAAACACACAACACAAAAAATACCCACTAACTCAGATCTCATTTTTCTCTCATTCGCACGCAGGAAAGAGGAAGAAGAAGGAGTGATTTTGCATAGGAAAGAAGATTTGCCCAAATCTAAGTGTTTTTGAACAGCTAATCTTAGTTGTGGTATGTTTTTTTTTTTTAAAGAAAAGTTGAAGTTTTCTTGTTTGTATTGAAGGTTTTTTTATCTACACTTGCATTTGATGTAAAATTTTAGTATAATTATATATTTTATAAAAAAGATTACTTGGTATTATTAGATTATAATTTATTAAATATTATTTACATAGATGTTACATGCGTAACATGTAATATTAATTTTTGTATTAAAATGAGGATTGGCTACTATAAAGAATGCGAAATATGTAGAATATGGAATAACTACTGTAGTATTATACGAACAATTTGAAAAATTTAGTGGAAAATATAATTAAAAAATAATTTAGAACAAATATTTTAAAGAAAATTTGTTTGGAAATAATCGGATGAAAATTGAAATTGAAATTGAAATTAAAATTAAAATTAAAATGATAAATGATAGGTAATTTTTTTTATAAATATTATTTTGAATTTTTTTTATATAAATATTTTTGAAAATTATAATAAAATTGTTGTGATGAAAATTTGTAATATGGAGAATGTGAAATATTTTTTACAGTGTTGTAAAATGATATGGAAATGGTTGGAATATTTAATAGCGAAAATGTTAACTAAAAAAAACATCTGACAAATTTTTAGGAAAAAATCATTTGCCAATAATGAGGAAAAATTTTAATATTTGAAATATTATGGAAATTAAATTTTTTGTTAAAAATTTTAGAATGTTGTTATTGGAAATTGTCATATTTATTAAAAAGCTTATAATTTATATATACTATAGATAGGGAAAAAATGATTGATTACATGAAGTTGATGATCTATGCATTTAGAAATATTGTGGCCGGTAATTGGGGGTTGGAGTATGATAGGGATCTAGTAAAGAAGTTGAAAATGAAGAAAAATGTCAATTACAACGAATTTTTATATAGAATGTGTTGCAGCATTGGAGTTAATCCAACCGAAGTGGGGGTTGAGATAATTCTTAGGCATCTTATGTTCCATGGGGGAAATACATGTTATGTGTTGATAGCAATCATAGACGACGGAGATATTGAAACTTTTATTGAAACAGTTCGATCATATGGAGATTGTGGCATACAACAATTATTCATTAGAATTTTTGACAATTCGGGGGGCTCCTTGGTAAGGCAGACAGTCGATACGAGTAATTAGCCACGGTCATCACATCACATTGTAGAAATGTAGCAAGAGCCATCAACATTTCAATCCTCAATTCTAACCCCAATGGAATTAAATGATGAGGATGGAATAGATAGAGCAGTTACTCTAGTGTTACAACGACTAGAGATATAGGATCCGTATGTGGTTTATGTGGGAGCAGAGGCTGCAACTGACATCGATGGTGGAATGGGTGTTAAGTAGGAGAGCATTGATAACAAAGACAGTTCCGATGAGGCAAATGAGGAGAGTGAGAATGAGGGAGATGAAGTAGTGGAATAAGAGTCTCCAACTATATATACCTACTCTAGATAGCCAATATATTGAGTAAAGCAGGCTGAATCACCTACCATGCTAGTTAGAGATCCTATTCCATATTATAATAATGGGGGTGATAGTGGTTATATTTATTTCAAGTAGGAGCAAATTGATATTTGCAGTGGTTTGAGCAGCAATGACAATTTTTATAGGGGCATGAGATTTAGGACGAAAGCAGATGCCATTAAGTAGTGAAGTCTTACCATGTGAAAAACCATTGCAGCTTCATTGTTGTAGAGTCCACCCTACTATTGTGGTCTGTTTATTGTTTGAGAAAGGACAACGATTGTAAATGGAGGCTTAAGGCTTGAAAGAAGAAGTTGGAGGGCATGTTTATGGTGACGAGATTTAAGGGCCTACTCTCATGCAATAACCCATTGATTAATCAAGATCACCTATAGTTAGATTGCAATCTCCTTGCTAGTCGATTTGTAAATCTTCTTAAGGAGAATCCTGATATGAAGGCGGCTAAGTTGACTTTTGTTATTGAGTAGGATTGTGGCTATAGGATTAGTAGGAGATGAGCTGTAGAATGTATACACGAGTAGCTCGATTGATTTGCTTCACATCGGTGTTTGGTGAGATTAGCTAGAACATATCACAGAGCCATATCATATGAATGTACCTGCCTCTACTCCTGGACCTGGGTCTCGCCCCCAGCAGTTCCTTGCATATTGCTCTCTAATCTAGGAAGCTACTCCTTGTAATTGCATTTACATCTATGGGGAGTCTCAGCTGGATCTCCATATCCTGTAGCGTGATGGTAAACTCCCCCATTGGCATGTGGAATGTATGCATCTCTAGACACCATCTCTTCACTAATGTTGTAATCATGTGCCAATTAAAGGGTATGTACGATAGCTGACTGACACCTTTGAATCTAGCCAACTACAAGTATGGCTCCATTTATGCATCAAATGGGATCATACACTCGTCGCGACGGAGTGACAACTTACACCATCGCACAATGAAGGTTGCTTGCTCCTATGCCAACAACATGTCAAATGTTTTCCCATTTCTAATGTAACGTAAATTAATTGATTAGTAAAATGTCCGTTACCTCTTCATCCTAAACTATCTGTGATCAATGATTGGCCTACTAAGTCAAGACTGAAGGTTCAAAAGGTCTAGGCTCCATCTGTTATGTAAAACCATACAAATAATTTACATTTGCAACTAATACAATTTTTTTCACTAATTAAATTTATAGCAATTAAATAATGATATATTAGTGACTAATTCCCTTTGATAAAAGGATAATTAATAACTAATTAATTTTATAACTTAGTCTACAAAAGCATACAAATAATCCCACCTTGCAACAGTTACAAAATATTTCACTAATTAATTTTAAAAAAATTAATTAACCACATATTAACAATTAATCAACTTTAATTAATGGATAATTACTAACTACTTACTCTTATGACTAATTTTACTAAACCATACAAATATTTTACATTTCCACTAAATACAAAATTTTTCACTAATTATTTTTATAGTAATTAATTAACGATATATTAACAACTAATCTTCTTTGATTAATGGATAATTAATAACTAATTAATTTTATAAATCATTTTACAAAACCATACAAATATTTTACATTTCCATATAATACAAAATTTTTTACTAATTAATTTCATAGTAATTAATTAATGATATATTAATGACTAATCCACTTTGATTAATGGATAATTAATAACTAATTAATTTTATAACTCATTTTACAAAACCATACAAATATTTTCACTTTGCAACAAATACAAAATTTTTCACTAATTAATTTTATAACAATTAATTGATCACTAATCATCTTTAATTAATGGATAATTACTAACTACTTACTTTTATAACTAATTTTACCAAAATATACAAATATTTTACATTTCCACCCAATACAAAATTTTTTGTTGATTAATTTCATAGTAATTAATTAATGATATATTAACGACTAATCCTCTTTGATTAATGGATAATTAATAACTAATTAATCTTATTACTCATTTTACAAAACCATACAAATATTTTTACTTTGCAACAAATACAAAATTTTTTACTAATTAATTTTACAACAATTAATTAATCACTAATCATCTTTAATTAGCAGATAATTACTAACTACTTACTTTTATGACTAATTTTACTAAACCATACAAATATTTTATATTTCCACCTAATACGAAATTTTTTGTTAATTAATTTCATAGTAATTAATTAATGATATCTTAACAACTAATAACTACTAATTAATAGTTAATTAACAATAACTTAATTTACAGCTATGTTTATAAAAATACATTATCATAACATATATACATAATTCATTTACTAATGTTAATTGATAAAATATTTATAATTTATTAATTACTAATTAATAGTTAATTAACAATAACCACTACTTCAATAAAACTTATGCAGTATACATATTTCCATGTCATAAAATTTATATAGTATACTACTTCAATAACAACAATAAAATTAAATATTTTCTTAAGAAAACATACCGCGATTTTGATGAAGAAATTTCTATACACATATTTGAGAAGATTAAAACATGCGTAAAACACAAATTGTAAAAAAAAATTGCAAAGTGAAGTTTTATTTTTAAAGGAAATTCAAAGATCGATATGTGAAATGTGAATATATGAACTAAACCGAGAATTCGTATTTATATTTGAAAGTGTCGGTGCAAATTTTTTCTTATGTATTACTGTGTAAATTTATTGTATCACTTTTAAGTTTGTAGATATGCTTTTACAATAATTTTATAGGTTTATAAAAACTTATAGGTTTGCAATGACAGATTTGTAGGGCTCAGAAAAAAAAAATTGTACTAAAGGAGCAGACCTTGTTTGCGCCTTCATCCCATTTTTTTTTTATGCTATAGGCACAAACAGGATTCGTGACTTCAAAACCTATTTTAGTAATATATTTTACGAGTATAATATTTACATAATGTTTTTTTAAAGAACAATATTTAAGTATGTTACCTGAATTCTTCTCCTAAAATTCAAGAAAAATAATGCTATTATTTACTATTCACGCTAAAAACACCCTATCTTTTATATTCTTAGTTTTTCTCACTATTTCTTAGACTTAAAAACTTTAGTTTTATATTTTTAAAATTGTATCTAAATTTTGGAACTGAAAATTTATTATACAAATGAGGTTTGATTTTGTAGAACTCGCTTTAAGGATTACTTTGGTAGTCCTACATTACAATTTAGAAGTTGTACGTGAAAATTATGGAATTTTTTTCTTTTTTTTTTTCATTTTTTTGTTTTCTTGCTTTGACTTTGTTTTTCCCTTATTTATTTATTATTTATTTATTATTTTTTTAGCAAGAAAAAGAAGGAAAGAGGAAAAGATAAAGTCAAGCTAGCAATCTGAAGATGAAATTTATAAGGTGGAAATTAATCAGATTTTTAGGTTCACTTGATACACGTGATAGGTTAATTAGGGATGTTAACTAAAGTATTTTCATATGAAACTTTACAATTAGAATAAATGAATTATTCTAAGTTTAAATATTTACTCAAAATTTTTATTTAATTATCCTAAACCTATGGTTTTAATTTATTTTATCATTTATTTAGTAGTTTTACATGTTTAGCTTTTTATACTACTATTTCCCTTAATTTAAAATTATAAAGGTTAAGAATAAGCTTTTTAAAATAATTATTAGGCTAATTTGATATTAGTTTTTAGCTAAATTATGGCATTTTACATAAAAAATGCAGTTCATTTAGATTGTAGTTCGGCTTGAAAAAGGTCTAAACTATTTTTGATTCAACTCAAAAGAGCAAATTGAGCTACCTTTATAAACTATAAATACATATTGCCTATTTATACGCTTATCAACACATTTCAATAATCGATTTTTGATATCTTATGTGATAACTAACAAGCAATAGAAAATATCATTTGACATAATTTCCATTTAATCGATGAACATGACTTGTTACTTGATAGCTTTGATTGACAAGCTATTCAAGTACTCAAGCTAGGTCCTACTATGGCCAATAACAACTCTTTCTCTAAAGTGCACTAATGTTCAACTTGCCCTCCTACACTTCTTGTCCACCTTCAACTTTCTTATATCTTGAATTGATCACATTTGCACTGGGCTATACTCATTCTAACGATAATCACTGTAATATACAGTGCTTGCTTAGACTAAACTAGAGAAAAAGAATTTTGTAACTCCAGTCTTAGATCCTCTTGGCTATTTTGAATGGAAGTTCATAGCAGTGCTTTAGAGGCAAGACATAGTGCTATATGATAAACACTCGATTGGATTTTAGACTGTTTATGTAGCAACATTCAACAACAATTACAAACCAGTTTATACCGCGACATTGAACTCAAAGTCTGGGGAGGAGTAATGAGCTTTTGACTAGCAATTTAAGATATGTTTTATCAAAAGGTTTTCTAGACTTTTTTTTGACATTTATCAAAATTAAAGCTTTAAAATGATCAAATATTATTTTAGTAGTGTTACAAGATAATGGTTATTAGTTCATAGCCGGTTGGTGGTGCTAATAAATTATCACGTGGAAAACATTTGTGGGAAAAGGGAAATAATTTCTGTTTTAAATAGAGATAATTGCTTTCATATGAAGGGTGTTACTATTGTTATCTTCTATCACATTGATGTATGCTCTTCTATCAAATTATAAATTTATAAACCCAAAGAAATCTAACGACCGAAGTAGGCAAGTGTACCTATCTAATGTAGTATAAATTTTAGTGGGTATCATCCTCAAGTATCTTGAAAACACATATTAGTATTACTGTATCTTGTCTAAATCTTAATATGAGATTAATAAATTAAACTAATGATTGATTAATCTAAAAACCTTAAGATTAATTATAATTGCTTTAATAGATGAATTCAATCATAAAAACATACCCTCATCTTGATCCACTCTAAACCTTAGCTTTCTTATAATAAGGTATCGATTAACAAATTGTTTATGCTTTGCATTGCAAGAATTATTAATTAAACTAATTACTCCCTTGAGTTAATTAATTTTTAACCCTACATGGAATAGTGGAAACTTCTCCCTCACTATCGTCATGTAAGATTTCATTAAAGTTCCTAATTCTCAAATAAAGATTTAATTTTTGTACAAAATTTCAAAATTTTCCTACCTCTAAGTAAAACACACAATTTCTCTATTCATGAAGATCTATCCTATTAGATGAAACCTCTTTTTATCTAACAAGAACCATACATGCAATTAATTTGCATACATAAATTAATTATAAAACAATCAGAATACATGAATAGATACAAAGGAATAAACTCTTTATTAATCAATAAACAATTTAATTGCATGGCCTAGAGTTTCACAAAATGCGTGGCATATAAATCTACTCCTTCATGGAATTTACAATAAGTATAAAGACTCTAGAGGAGTAACAAGTGATCATGATGAAAAGAATAAAACCTTGTGGATGTTTTGTGATCTTCGACGATGCTCTAACAATTTCTCTCTTTAAGTTCATAACTCTGCTTTCCTAGGGTTTTTAGAGTGACTCTTAATGATAAAAAGAAGAACTCTCATAAATTGCAAAATAAATTGAGCATTTATAATTTTAGAAACAGGGCTAGCATGCACGACCTATTGCACACTCGTGCTCGGGGTCATGTACTCTGGAACAAAGTAAAATTCTAGTGTTTAAGGCTTTGCACGACCTCTTACATGGCTGTGCTAGGGGTTGTGCACTCTAGAATGCCTTCATTTTCTTCTTTGGTCAGATTTCCTCCTGCAGCACTACTTTTTACACAACTTGTGCAATAGTAGGGTACATTTTCAAGATGTATTTTGATCACTTTTTGCCCTCTAGCACTGGTGTTTGTGATAAGATCACATTAGACTTATATTTTCTTTTGGACTTATATTAAATTTATTTCAATATTATAAAGAAAATATAAAGAAATGATATTTAATGGTGTTTATTGTGAAAATTCAGGTTTTGAGGACCCAAAAGTAAATTACAAGTTAATTGGAGGAGTTTTTCACAAAATTGAAGAAGCAAGTGGGAGGATTGCACGGAAGGCCGTCGGCCTATATTAAACAAGCCTAAAAAAGCATTAAAGCCGCCGGTCTTAAAGCCGGCCTACATTTAAGGCCGCCGGCCTTGAGTCAGCCTTCATTACTCCCCGGATATCCATTGCGAAAATCTCTCCAAAATCATATCTTAATTATTTTGCTGACTCAACTCCTCATCAGATCAAGCTTATCCTCCTCCTCTTTAGATCTATAAATAGGCCCCTTGTGTGAACCTTAGAGGCATCCCTTTTGGTTTAGCATCTTTTGTTTAACATCCTTTGTTTTTCTTCTTTGTTTTAGCATCATTTGTCTTTCTTTTGAATCATTAGAATTCCCTTAGGAACTTTAGATTTTTCCAAAGTTTAGTTTGAAGAAAGAATGTCATTTTGCTGAAGTTTGCTTTCAATTGAAGAATTCGAGGAGTCATTTTGGAAGATTGAAGTTCTACAAACTCTTGAAGATTATAATAATTGTTTCATTTACTTTATTTTCTTTTATGCCATTTATTAGTTTATTCTTGTTGTTCAATATGAATTCCATTGCACCTCTTTATTTCAATTGTTTTTATGCAACTCATACTATAATGTTCTAATCATCCTTGTGGGAAACATGATGAAGCCATAATTCAAACTAAAATGATCATTGTATTCATGTTATAGGAAATATAGATATACAGAATTTTCATATAAGAAGTCCTGTTATGAATTGTATTTTGTAATTGAAATCAATGCATAGGAATGTAAATGAATCGAAAGAGAAATTTAGGTTTTATCAGGAATTCCTAAGTAAGATTTAATAATTCATGTGGAAGCATCATTATTGAATTTTTTTAGAAATTGACCTAAATGTTTCATGCAATATTTTTATTAAATTTTTCACTAAGGGATTAGGAAAAATTATTTTAAAGATATTAGGCAATCGTATAATTGGGAAATTTATGATTGTGAATTAGAATCCTCATTTGATTTTAATTAGCGGGAGCTATTAAATTAAATTGGGGTAACATTGCTTTCAAACTTGATAAAGGATTAAGGTTTTGTTAATTTCTTGTGAAAATCCATATAGCTATGAGTTATTATAACATGAAGGCAATATGATTAGTGGAATTAGGGTGGATTCTATTTCCCACCATCAATTCATCATTTTTCAAACACAATTCTCTTTTTGAGCATTTAGTATAATTCATTCAATTCTCATCAAACATCATTGCCTAAATAATAGTAGAAATTGATATAGGTTTATTACTTAATCAATCTTCGTGGTTCGACACTCTTCTCTCACTATATTACTTGATCCAATTAGGTACACTTGCCGGTATTTATTCACACTCATTTTATATCTCTCTTTTGCGTGGATCAGTTTGCATGGCCATATTGAAGGTTGTGTATACGTGGAAATCACCCTTTTTTATATTTCGCCAAGTTTCACTTCATTTTTGTTTAAACCTTCTTTAAATCCTTCAATTGTTCTCTTTAAGTCTCGAAATCAAATAGTAAGCACTTAAGGATCATTTTTTTTTTAATAAATTCACATAAAACTCATATAAAATTATATCTAATAAGTACTAGAAATAAGGATTTTTTGACACTTATCAAACTTTCCCACACTTAATTGTTTCCTTTTTTCTCAAGCAAATAAAATAAGGACAAGAAAAAGTCCTTATCATAAATTTTACTCATTATGAATTTTAAATCATAAGCAACATTCTTTACTAAATTAATTTTTAGTGACTTGTTAGTGCTTATTGCTTAAACCTGCCATAATTGTATGTGTACCTAGCATATGATAATTAGACTATTTAGATTAATCAAAGTAAGTTAAACCATTTTCCTCATTGTTTAGCAACTACTCTCAAAGTTACGAAGGAAATAACAAGTCAAACAAAGCCAAAGCTACTCAATTGCATCTTGCCACTTACCAAAAAGCATATAAAACATTATATTATTTCTTTAAGCACAACATCAAGAAGTGAAAGTATATGACATCTATTATTCCCATGGATTATTTTCCTTTTTCTTTCAAGTCTCTTCATTTAAACTAAGTCAATTATTATTATTATTATTATTTTAGTTTATTTTAGTTAGATAGAGCTAATAACTCATATAGCAAGCTTTTAACTAATAATCCCGAGCTCATTACCCAAGTTAACAGACGTTATCCCTTCGATGAAGGGTGTCCTTACGGGCTTATTTACACAAGTTATAAGACTCACTAAACTTGTCTTTTTGATATTTGATGTGCTCAAAACCAAGCCCAAGAACATGCAAATGAATCAAAGAAGCAACCTCAACTCATACATATGAACCGATTCAATTGGACTATGAAATTACGTGAACCCTAATGGAGATTTGATGAAATCCGAAGGTTCAAAGATGCAACCAACAAACCAACAATGATAAAATTCTCCAATTAAAAATAATTACAAGTGAAATATATGTGAAATACACCAAGATAACAAGATCCAATGCCGTGATTCTCCTCTTCCAACAATGACAATTCACGTCACAAAATGATTCAAAAATTGATGATGATAACAAATGCTAAAACCATTCAATCTTATAACATGATAATTGATTACAAATGCAATCAAAATCTGACCAGGAACATCCAATTCAACCTTAGATACGACTCACTGGTGATGAAAAGGAAACACAATAAAGAAGGAATTGATATTACTCACAATTTCCGTTTATTGCACTCGCCACAATTTTAACTCTTGGAAATTGAAATTGATAAGAGAAAATGGAACTAGGGAAAACCTAAGCCCTCTCACGAAAATGTGATGTTAATTATGAAAATTTTAGCTTCCTCAAACCCTAATTTAAGCAAGTATTTATACTTTCTCCTTTTAGGGTTAAAAAATGCATAAAATTACAATTATGCCACTTTTAAGGTGGCCAATCCTAAATGACAATTACAATGAAAAATGAAAGTTTCTCAACAGAAAATACAACATAAAATAGTCCAAATAACAAGTATAAAATAAAAGAAAATAGTCTTCATCATGCGAGCTCTTCTATAGGATTCATCGGCCTAATTTATCACCAGTTCAGGTCGGTCAATGGATAACCCACAAGCTGAGTCTGAGTGAGTTTTTCCATCGCCTTATAAAATATGATAAGTGTGCCTGTTGGAATATATAATACATGAATAAGATAAAAGAGGTTAGTAAATGAATAAGTTAAGGGTTGATTTGCTTAAAATGGGCCCTTATCGCTAAGATTCGAAATCCTTTAATTCTTGCCTTAATGATAGGTTTTGTCGGACTTTGATTCCTATCATCTCCTCGGGCTTCAAAAAGATTTTTCCTCAAATCTAGCAGATCAAATGCAATAGAGACTTTGTTTTCTCATAGCAATCTATCTGAAGAAGTATCTTTACAGAATCCCAATATCTGAAATACTACAGGTGGTGATTGTTTTCTCTCCTCCATTTCTAGGATATATCTCATCTGCAACAAAAATAATGCTCCATTATCCATTAAAGTCGCCTCTGTATCAACCCGTTCCATTAAAACCATTTTCTCTTTTTTAACTCATCTGTATGTCGCTGATCTTCATGGTCTTCTAATGGTTGGCCCAACTGCTCATTGCCCTTTGAAACCTTTGAAGGTGAACACAACTATCTCTGAACAGTCTGGCTCTCTGATGATGGGTTCATCTGACTTTGACCGTTAGAATCCTCCAATGGTTTACTCAACTGCTTGTGAGCCTTTAGTACCTCTGAAAGTGAACATAACTGTCCTTGAACAGTTTGGTCATCTGGTAGTCTGCTCATCTGATTATGATCATCAGGATCCTCTTGATAAGAGTAAATTAATCCTTATAAATCATAGGCATTAATGATGAATTTGTGTAGTCTTTTGAATAAAATCAATGCAGATTCGGTACTTAATAGATAAATATATCAGTTTCAGGGTATAATACTAAAGAGAAGTGGAAAGATAACAAAAGGAGCATGATTGAAGCTTAAAAGATCAAGTTGAAGCTACTTATGGACAACATAGGGAAAGCCACACCTGTGTCATGAACTGTGTACACACCTGAGGATGAAAGTTGTCACTTGGAAAGGAAGCACGGCTTGTGATATGGGTGTGCTTGAAACCGTGGTAGACGCTGCGGAGAAGTGGAAAAGTCCAGAACTTGGCACAGTTTGTAATCTAGCGGTGTTTCTAGCCGTGCCACATACTGAACAAGGATGAGGAATTGTGGATTATCGACCAGAGGGAGACACGGTTTGTAATTTGGCTGTGTTAGTGGGCGTGTCAGGCGTATGTTATTCACTTTTTGAGATTCACTTGGAAAAGGAAAGATACATTCGTATCTTTCCAGTTGGAGATCCTCTGCCATTTCCTTAAAAGTATAAATAGAACAACCCTAGAGAAAGGAGGGGAGGAGGTGGAACGAGAGAAACCCTAGAGACAAGAAGTTAGAAGAGTTTTTGGGAATTGAAGCCAAGATCTTTGTGTTTGGATTTATTTATGGATTCAATTATTTTCTCTTTTGTTCTTTTTATTAGATTCATGAGTAGCTAATTGTTTTATACCTGATCCCTTGAGAAACCCCTAATTGTCATGTAACGGATTTGTTGATGTTTCAATAATTAATCCTGATCTTTGAGTTTATTCATGTTGCAATCATGTTTGTTCATCTTGATATGTGCGCAGAATTAGGATCGAATTAGATCTCTGTTATTAAGATTGAGAAATCGTTTAATAGAGTAGATCTGGCATGAATAAAAAGACCACTTGTAATCCTAGAAATAGGTTATAAGAGGTTTTCTGTATTGAATGAGGTCATGGTGGTCTGGTTCAATTGAGAGTCCTAGGATTTTATTGCAATCTTAATTATGTTAATTAAAGAGAGATCTTAATTGACTTAATTAGGATTAGGGATTATTGATCTTGAGAAAGACCTTAAGCTAGTGTAAGGAACTCCGCAGATCAGAGATGTTGTGTATTAATCATTGGAAATTTTGTAATTGAATAACAGTTGCATGAGAATTAGGGGTGGATCTTGGGTAGGGTATGTTTAGATAATTGAATTAACTAAAGGAGTATTTGAATAACTTTACTTTGATCATTTTATTCATTCCTTTCAAATTTAATCAGTAATTAGGATAATTGAGATCATCAATAGTGAGAAGTTAAATAGTAGGATAACCGTTAGTACTAGTACTTATAAGTCTTCATGGGATCGATACCTGTACTCCAATGCTATACTACTAATTGATAGGTATACTTGCCTGAGAACTGATCGTAAGCTAGGATTGAGTATATGATTTAACTTGTTAGAATGATCAGATCGTCCATTAAGTTTTTGGCTTGTTGTCGGGGACTTGTAATATTAGGAAAACTTGACGCCTACTACTTTAACTATATATTTTTTAATTATTTCTCTTAGTTTCATTCATGCTTCCATTCAAATTTGTTGAGGAAACTAAGTTCATCGTTTGTTTTTTGCAGTTTATGACAAGGAGCTCTTCATCTAAGCTTCTTGACCTTGATCCTGAGTTCGATCGAACTTTTAGAAGGCGATTGAGAGGTGTTGAGGAGATAGTAGGGAATTTGACTTTCGACTAACCTTTGGAAAGTGAAGAAGCAACATCAGTAGCTGACAAGGAAACTTCTATCACCCGTGGTAACATAGAAGCTGAACTAATGGTAGATGAATGAAGGACGATGGTTGAATATGCTCGACCTACTCTGAGCAGCACTGGTTCGTGTATTGTGCTCAGCAATAGAGGCTAACAACTTCGAAATCAAGGCCTCTACAATGTACATGATTCACAATCAATGCCAGTTTGACGTTTTGTCTGATGAGGACCCTCATGCGCACATTCAGATGTTCTTGGATATTTGCGCAACTATCAAGCAAAATGGGGTATCTGAGGAAGCGCTGAAATTGCGACTTTTCCCTTTCACTCTCTAGGGGAAAGCAAGGCAGTGGTTTAGTTCACTAAACCGGGATTCCATAACCACTTGGACCCAGATGGCGGAAACTTTCCTGGACTATTATTTCCCACCATCGAAAATTGCCAAGTTGAGAAATGATATCACATCATTCACCCAACTAGACCACGAGCCCCTACATGAAGCATGGATCAGATTCAAGGATCTTCTTAGGTCGTGTCCATATCACCAAATGCCTAACTGGTTGCAAGTTTCTACCTTCTATAATGGGCTAAACTATGCAACTCAACAGACAATTGATGTTGCTGTTGGAGGTACTTTGAATGTGAAGATGCTAGAAGAGTTGTTGAGTTTGTTTGAGAACATGGCCAAAAGTAATCACCAATGGAGCCATGGTAGGCAAAAGCACAGGGCAGCGGGTATTTATGAGGTCTATTTGATGACAGCAATTGTAGCAAAAGTGGATGCGCTCGCTTCAAAAGTTGAAGGGATGGTTGTATCTCAACCATCCCAATACTGCTCAGCTGAACCTCATTCCAACAATGCGGTATCTGAAGTGCCAGAGCGTGTTAAGTATGTGGGGAACTCCACAAGGCTATAGAACAATCCCTATAGCAACACATATAATCCAGGGTAGCGCAATCATCCCAATTTCTCCTGGAGTAATAAGCAATTTCAAAGGGGTAATGCACCTGCTCCAGGATTCCAAAGACCAGCTCCACCTCCCTTCTAAGAAAAGAAATCAAATCTTGAGGATATGATTGCGAAATTCATTCAAGCGTTTGAGCAACGCCAGCAGTCCATAGAGGTAGCTCTAAGAAATCATGAAGCTTCAATCCACAACTAGGAAAACCAAGTGGGGCAGATCTCCAAAGCGCTTACTGAGCGACCACAAGGGTCCATCCTTGGAAATACAAAGACCAACTGATGGGGATCAGCTAGCATCAAGAGTTCAAGAGTCAAAGTCCAATGACCCGTTACATGGTATGGGAGGTCCAATGACAAGAGCCAGAGCTAAGCGGATGAGAGAAGCTTTGCAAGGATTAGTGATGGAGCTGCAAGAGAAGGAACCGGAAGGAATCGACAGGATCATGCACGGCCTCCATACACGACCGTGTATTACGACCGTGTATACTTACACGGCCTAACAGCACGGCCAGCGGCACAGCCGTGTGTCCCAGTCGAAATTTCACAGATGAATACACGGCCAAAAGGCACGGTCGTGTATGAAACCGTGTACTGTGCTCGTCATATACACAGACACATACACGGCCTAGAGGCACAGCCATGTATGAGACCGTGTACTTTGTTCGTCGCATGCCCAGCATCATACACGGTTTGGAAACACGGCCGTGTATGAAACCGTATACTATACGTGTATTTTATTATTTCTTTAGTATAAATACCCTCTTGTCAGATACGCTAGGGTTAGATTATGACGAATATTTCATTGTTGAATACACCTTTTGAGAGCTCTCTCTCTCTTTTGTTCTTTGCGAAAGAACTCCTTTTGATTTCTTTGATCTAAACGCTTGGGGAAGTCATCTTGATAACTTAGGTTTCAATCAACAGGTGTGGTTGGGGTCTAGTTTCGTTCATCGCTTGTTCAAGACGATTCTTGGGAATCCGATTTCAAATCACGATCGCCGGGTTCTAGGTTTAATATACCTAGGGTTCGCATCATTTGGTATCAGAGCCACGGCTTCTTGATTCAAGTAATTCTATCCTTTTCTATTAATTATCGTTGTCTTCAAAAAAAAAAAAAAAATCGTCTGGAAATTCGTCTCATATATATATATCTTCAATTGTCCCCAGATTTTTATTTTCTCCGCAAACAGTTCTTCATTGGTCAGTGCGTCGTCCCAATTGAATTCCGTCTAATTACATACATTGGAATTCGATTATTGTTATTTTTGTTCATCTCTGTCTGGAAATTCGTCAAATTGGATTTCTCCGCAAGAGTTTTCCATTAGTCGACGCAAAGAATCTGAATCCTCCTGTCTTACAAATTCGTTGCCTTTTTCCACTGCGGCCACTGCAAGTCGCAGACAAATTAGATTAGGTTTTTTTTTTTAAAAAAAAGAAGAAGAAGAAGAGAAATTCGTATTAAAAAAAAAAGAAGAACATTTCAGTAATCCAGTATCTATATTTCTCGTTCATTCGATTGTATTCATTGTGTCCCTATTAGAGTCCTTGTCTGTGTTTCTCTTAATTGGCTGTTGAATTGGAACCGTTTGTTTAAAAAAAAAGTGAGTTGCCTTAGTGGTTTATGTTAAAGAAATTTTGATTGAGTTCTGATCAAAGAGCCTATAAGAGCGAGTTGTGAGGATCATCTATTTATTGAACGAAACACGAGTGAATTCACATCTGTGAGTGTAAACAGGTGAGGGAGTGAATTGTGAGGTTTATTTTTTTTTTTGTGTTATTTCTAACCCTTTTGTTGTAGCAATATGGCTGATCAAAGTCCTACTAATGGAGAGAAGGGAGGCGTAGATAAGAAATTGATGTTTGAGGCATTATTCAGTGAGATGAGGAAAATGCTGAGTGCTGAAATGGAACAAGTTCATGAGAGGTTGGATAAGATGGAGCAGAGTAGGGAACCGTCAGGTAGTAATGTTGTGGGGAGAAGAACTAATAGGCATTCAAGAGGTGGAGTGAGTATAGAAGAGAATGAGGATACTGATTCAGGGGAATATGGTTTCATGAGGGAGAGAAGAGACACCCAACGACGAGATGGTAATTTGGGTAGTATTAAGATGAAGATACCTTCCTTTCAAGGGAAGAATGATCCAGAGCTGTATTTGGAGTGGGAGAGAAAAGTGGACCATGTATTTAATTGCCATAATTACAGTGAGGAGAAGAAGATAAAGTTAGCTGCAATTGAATTTTTTGATTATGCCAGTGTATGGTGGGATCAGCTGGTGCGTAATAGGAGAAGGTATGGTGAGAGGCCTGTTGGCACTTGGAATGAGATGAAAACAATTATGCGGAAGAGGTTTATCCCTAGTCATTATTATAGGGATTTGCATAGGAAATTGCAGGGGTTGACACAAGGATCTAAAAGTGTAGAGGATTATTATAAGGAGATGGAGATAGCTATGATTAGAGCTAAAGTGGATGAGGAAGATGAGGCTACAATGGCTAGATTCCTCAATGGGTTAAATCGGGAGATCGCTGATGTAGTAGACTTACAACATTATGTGGATATTGAGGAAATGCTGCATAAGGCGATCAAGGTAGAGAAGCAGTTAAAGTATAAAGGGAATTCTAAATCTTGGGCGACTTCTAACTCTTCATGGAAGTCAAATTGGAAGAACACTACAGACTCAAAACCAAAAGAGGATGCGAAGGCCAAAAGTTCAGTTACTTCCTCTAAAGGTAAATCTGACACTAAACCATTCATTAGAACTCGTGATGTCAAATGTTTCAGGTGTCAGGGGTTTGGACATATTGCATCTCAATGTCCAAATCAAAGGGCCATGATCATTCGGGATAATGGAGATGTGGAGAGTATTAGTTCCAGTGATGACGACATGCCACCATTGGAGGATTGTAGTGATGTGGATGTTGAGGGACCCGTGAGTAGGGAATTGCTAGTTACTAGGCAAGTCCTTAGTACTCAGCCTAAGGATGATGGTGAAGGGGTTCAGCGTGAGCATATTTTTCACACCCGGTGTCATGTGCAGAAGAAGGTATGCAGCTTGATCATTGATAGTGGTAGCTGTACTAACGTTGCTAGTACCTTATTGGTTGATAAGTTGAGGTTGAAAACTTCGAAGCATCAGAAACCATACCGGTTACAGTGGTTGAATGAGTGTGGGGAAGTGAAGGTGACCAGGCAGGTTCTTATTTCATTTTCTATTGGGAGTTATCATGATGAGGTGATGTGTGATGTAGTTCCCATGCAGGCTAGTCACATATTGTTGGGGCGACCATGGCAGTTCGATCGGAGGGTAATGTATGATGGGTACAAGAACCATTACTCTTTTGTTTTAAACAAGAGAAATGTGGTTCTAACTCCCCAGAAACCATGGGAAGCTTGTGAGGATCAAGTGAGGCTAGCAAAAGAGTTTAGAGAGAAACACTTGAGTGGACAAGAAAAGAGTGAAAGAGAAAGAAAGAGTGAGAGGCAAACACTTGTGAGCTAAGAGAGTGAAGAGCTTAACACATTGAGTGGAGAGAAAATTGCAGGAGAGAGTGGAGTTGCAAGAAAAAGTGAGGTTAAGAGTGCAATAGTGGCCAGGAAACAACTACTTGTACTCATGTACAAGGATTTGTATTTTACTACTACTAACCTTAACTCTTCTTTGCCAAGTGTGGTTGTGTCTCTTTTGCAGGAATATGAGGACTTGTTTCCTGAGGAAGTACCAAAGGGATAGCCTCCAATAAGAGGCATTGAGCACCAGATTGACTTTATCCCAGGTGTTTCCATTCCTAATCGGCCAGCTTATCGGGCCAATCCAGAGGAAACTAAGGAGATCCAAAGGCAGGTTGATGATCTAGTAGAGAAGGGGTTTGTGAGAGAAAGCCTCAGTCCATGCTCAGTTCCTATCATCCTGGTTCCCAAGAAGGATGGGACATGGCGGATGTGTGTTGACTGTCGAGCAATCAACAAGATCACAGTTAAGTATAGACATCCTATCCCTGGACTTGATGATATGCTTGATGAGTTGCATGGTGCCTGTTTGTTTTCCAAAATTGATTTAAAGAATGGTTATTACCAAATTCGCATGAAAGAGGGAGATGAGTGGAAAACGGCTTTTAAAACTAAACATGGTTTATATGAGTGGATGGTAATGCCTTTTGGATTAACAAATGCGCTTAGCACATTTATGAGGTTGATGAATCATGTTCTTCGCGTTTTCATTGGAAAGTTTGTTGTTGTCTACTTTGATGATATCTTAGTTTACAGCACGACTTTAAATGAACATGTTAAGCATTTACAAAGTGTGTTTACTGTTTTGCGAGAAAACAAGTTGTATGCAAACTTGAAGAAGTGCACCTTTTGTATGGAATCTGTGGTTTTTCTTGGATTTGTTGTAGGTGCAGATGGGATTGCTATGGATGAAGAAAAGGTGAAGGCGATCAGGGAGTGGCCAACACCTCGGAACGCAAGTGAGGTCAGAAGCTTTCATGGGTTAGCAAGTTTTTATAGGAGGTTTGTTAGGGACTTTAGTTTTATAGCTGCTCCTTTAAATGACCTTGTTAAGAAGAATGCTGAGTTTAGGTGGACGAAAGTGCATGAGGAGGCTTTTAATGTGTTGAAGGGTAAGTTGACTAATGCACCATTACTTATTCTACCTAATTTTGAGAAAGTTTTTGAGATTGAATGCGATGCTTCTGGGAAAGGTATTGGTGGTGTTTTGATGCAGGAATCCAAACCAATTGCTTATTTTAGCGAAAAACTCAATGGCGCTGCATTAAATTACCCAGTCTATGACAAGGAGTTATATGCTTTGGTGAGGACCTTGCAAACTTGGCAACATTACCTATGGCCTAAGGAGTTCATCATTCATTCCGATCATGAGAGTTTGAAGTTTCTGAAAACTCAAGGTAAGTTAAACAAGAGGCATGCAAAGTGGCTGGAGTTCATTGAGACATTCCCGTATGTGATTAAATACAAGCAAGGAAAAGAGAATGTGGTGGCTGATGCACTTTCTCGAAGGTATTCACTTTTGACTTTTTTGCATACTAGATTGCTTGGATTTGAACTCATTAAGGAATTGTATGAGACTGATGCTGATTGTGGTCAAATTTGGGCTGCTTGTGCTGAGTCTGGGTATGCTGACTATTATAGGTATGATGGGCACTTGTTTAAGAAAGATAGGTTGTGCGTGCCTAAAAGTTCTGTGCGTGAATTGCTTGTGAGGGAAACACATGGGGGTGGTTTAATGGGACACTTTGGTGTTGCAAAGACTTTGGATATTTTGCATGAACATTTTTATTGGCCAAAAATGAAACGTGATGTGCAAACTATGTGTGACAAGTGCATTACATGTAAATAGGCTAAATCCAAAGTAATGCCCCATGGAGAATACATTCCATTACCCATGCCTAATCAACCTTGGATTGACATTTCTATGGATTTTGTGTTAGGGTTACCACGGTCTCAAAGTGGAAAAGATAGCATATTTGTTGTTGTTGATAGGTTTAGTAAGATGGCTCACTTCATTGCCTGTTCTAAAACTAATGATGCACAACATATTGCTGATTTATTCTTTAGAGAGATTATGCGATTGCATGGCTTGCCCAATTCTATTATGAGTGATAGGGATGTGAAATTCTTGAGTCATATTTGGCGTACTTTGTGGAATAGGCTAGGCACTAAGTTGTTGTTCTCTACTATTGCACATCCTCAAACTGATGGTCAGACCGAAGTAGTCAATAGGACTCTTTCAACCCTATTGCGTGCTGTGATTCATAAAAATTTGAAACAATGGGAGCAATGTCTACCACATGTAGAATTTGCATATAATAGGACTGTGCATTCCACTACATCTTACTCTCCATTTGAGATTGTGTATGGTTTTAATCCTTTGACTCCACTGGATATTTTGCCTTTGCCTGTTAATGAATTTGTTGATCTTGATGGAAAGAAAAAGGCAGAATTTGTGCGGGAATTGCATGCTCAGGTTCGGGCTAACATTGAGAAGAAGAATGAGCATTATGCTCGCTAGGCCAATAAGGGTCGTGTGAAGGTTGTCTTTCATCCAGGAGATTGGGTGTGGGTGCATCTGAGAAAGGAGCAATTTGCTGAACAGCGAAAATATAAGTTGCACCCTAGGGGAGATGGGCCATTCCAAGTGTTGGAACGCATCAATGATAATGCTTACAAGATTGACTTACCAAGTCACTATGGTAATGTAAGCGTAACTTTTAATGTTTCTGATCTTACTCTATATGATGCAGGTGATTCGAGGACGAATCTTTTCGAGGAAGGAGGGAATGATGGGGATCAGCTAGCATCAAGAGTTCAAGAGTCAAAGTCCAATGACCCGTTACATGGTATGGGAGGTCCAATGACAAGAGCCAGAGCTAAGCGGATGAGAGAAGCTTTGCAAGGATTAGTGATGGAGCTGCAAGAGAAGGAACCGGAAGGAATCGACAAGATCATGCACGGCCTCCATACACGGCCGTGTATCCCCGACCGTGTATACTTACACGGCCCTAACGCACGGCCAGGCGGCACAACACCGTGTGTCCCAGTCGAAAATTTCACAGATGAATACACGCCAAAAGGCAAACGGTCGTGTATGAAACCGTGTATGTGCTCATCATATACACAAACACATACACGGCTAGAGCAACAGCCGTGTACGAGACCGTGTACTTTGTTCGTCGCATGCCCAGCATCATCACGGTTTGGAAACACGCCCGTGTATGAAACCGTTGTACTATGCATGTATTTTATTATTTCTTTAGTATAAATACCCTCTTGTCAGATACGCTAGGGTTAGATTATGACGGATATTTCATTGTTGAATACACCTTTTGAGAGCTCTCTCTCTCTTTTGTTCTTTGCGAAAGAACTCCTTTTGATTTCTTCAATCTAAACGCTTGGGGAAGTCATCTTGATAACTTAAGTTTCAATCAACAGGTGTGGTTGGGGTCTAGTTTCGTTCATCACTTGTTCAAGACGATTCTTGGGAATCCGATTTCAAATCACGATCGCCGAGTTCTAGGTTTAATATACCTAGGGTTCGCATCACCAACCCAAGGGAACACATGAAGGTAGTAATTCTTAGGAATGGAAAGGAAGTGAAATCAGATAAGTGTGGGGAAACTCATGTTGTTAGGAAGGGGAATGAGACTGTTGATAAGGGCGAGACCACTAATAAAGCAAAAAAAGGTAGAATTATAGAGGAAAGAACAAAAGACTCGGAAGCTAAGAAGACACCTATCGTCCAGCCCTATAAACCCATATTGCCATATCCTGCTAGGATGCGGAACGACAAAGATTAGGAACATTTCGGTAAGTTTCTGGATTTGTTCAAACAGTTACATATCAACTTATCACTTGTGGAAGCCCTTTCTTAGATGCTTAGGTATGCCAAGTTCTTGAAAGATTTACTATCTAATAAGAAGAAGATGGAAGAGATCTCCACTGCAACAATTGGTGAGGGTTGTTCTGCAATTTTACTAAACAAGCTTCCAAAGAAACTGAAAGATCCAGGGAGTTTCACCATACCATGTTTCATTGGTAATCTACCCATCGAAAAAGCATTAGCAGATCTGGGGGCTAGCATAAATTTGATGCCATATTCCCTCTTTCAAAAGCTGGGATTAAGGGAGCCAAAGCCTACACGAATGAGCCTTCAATTGGCAGACTGATCAGTGAAGTTTCCTAGAGGGGTTGTTGAAGATGTATTAGTAAAAGTAGAAACTTTCATCTTCCCGATTGATTTTGTGATCCTGGACATGGATGTTGACACTGAAGTTCCTCTGATCTTGGGACGCCCCTTTTTAGCCACAGCCCGAGCAATCATTGATGTGGCTGAGGGCCGATTAGTGCTACGCATTGGGGGAGACGAGTTAGTGATACAAATACTAGCTGTGATGAAGAAATCAATAAGTTTTGATGATACTTGTTATGCAATTGATTTAATTGATACCGTTGTGGAAGATATCTTATGCAAGGATCCATTAGAGTTAAGTTTGAGAGTATGCGATATTGAAGAGATAGAAGATTGTGCAATACAAGAAATGCTGACTCATCTTGATGGCAAGGAAGAACTTGGGATAAAAATAGAAAGGGAGAATATTGATGCAGGAGATGTTACCAGATTAAAGCCCTCTATTGAAGATCTTCCAATTCTGGAACTGAAGCAACTCCCTGACTATCTGGAGTATGCTTTCTTAGAGAAGGATTTTTAGTTGCCGGTCATCATTGCAACCGGGCTAACCATTGTTTAGAAGGAAAAGCTCTTGAAGATCTTGAAGGAGCATAAGCGTGCCTTGGCATGGAAAATCTCGGATATCCAAGGGGTTAGTCCATCTTTTTGCACACACAAAATCCTGATGGAAGACAATTTCAAACCAGTGGTGTAAGCTCAAAGACGACTTAATCCAAACATGAAAGAAGTCATTAAGAAAGAGGTAATCAAATTGTTAGACGCTAGGCTAATTTATCCTATTTCTGATAGTTCATGGGTAAGCCCCTTCCAGGTGGTGCCAAAGAAGGGGGGGAATGACGGTGGTCCCAAATGAGAATAATGAGCTTATACCAATGAGGACGGTGACAGGATGGCGAGTCTGCATTGACTATCGCAAATTAAATGAAGCCACTCGCAAGGACCATTTTCCTTTACCTTTTTTCGATCAGATGTTGGAGAGGCTTGCTGGACATATGTTCTACTGTTTTCTAGATGGGATGTTGAGATATTACCAGATCCAAATTGCCCCCGAAGATCAAGAGAAAACTACCTTCACAGGCCCCTATAGCACATTTGCTTATAGGAGGATGCGCTTTGGGTTATGTGATGCACCGGCCACTTTTTAGCGGTGCATGTTAGCGATTTTTGAAGATCTGGTTGAAGATATCATGGAGGTATTCATGGATGACTTTTTCGTGTTTGGGGATTCATTTGATTCTTGCCTGCAGAATTTGGAAAGGGTGCTCATACATTGTGAAGAAACCAACTTAGTTTTGAATTGGGAGAAGTGTCACTTCATGGTGACTGAAGGTATTGTCTTAGGACACAAAATATCTCAGCAGGGGATTGAAGTAGATGACGCCAAAGTTGATACTATAGCCAAACTTCCCCCACCTCCTTCGGTTAAAGCTATTCGGAGTTTTCTGGGACATGTTGGATTCTATAGACGATTCATCAAGGATTTCGCCAAAATTGCTCGTCCTCTCACTAGGTTGTTAGAAAAGAACATCGCCTTTGATTTCAATGATGAATGTCTCCAAGCCTTTGAGGCGCTGAAGGAGAAACTGACCAAGGCTCCTATCATGGTGGCTCCAGATTAGAACCTACCATTTGAACTGATGTGCGATGCCGGTGACTATGCGGTAGGAGCTATCCTGGGTCAAAGAAAGGATAAGTATTTCTAGCCAATATACTATGCCAGCAAAACTCTAATCGGTGCTCAAGAGAATTACACCACTACTGAGACGGAGTTATTGGCAGTAATGTTCGCTTTTGACAAATTCCGATCCTATCTTGTTCTTTCTAAGGTGATAGTGTATACTGACCACTCCGCATTGAGATACTTAATGATCAAGACGGATGCAAAACCCCGCCTCATCAGGTGGATACTCCTATTGCAAGAATTTAACCTTGAGATCAGAGACAAGAAGGGAGCAAAAAATCTTGCAGCGGATCATCTATCTCGATTGGAGAACCCATGTGTTGAACAGCTGAAAGAAGAAGATATTAACGATAGATTTCCTAAGGAGAATTTGTATTCTGTCAACAAAGTTAGCAGTTCGGAGTCCCCATAGTTTGCGAACATGGCCAACTATCTAGTGGCTAGGGTCCTTCTATAGGACATGTCAAAGCAACAGAAAAAGAAGTACTTTATTGACCTGAAGTATTACTATTGGGAAGACCCCTACTTGTTCAGGTATTGCTCAGACCAAATGATTAGGCATTGTGTCTCACATGCGGAAGGACGAGAGATCTTAAGCCGTTGCTATAGTGGACCCACTGGGGGACACCATGGTGCAAACAGGATGACCCACAAAGTGCTAGAAGCTAGTTTTTATTAGCCGTCAGTTTTCAAGGATGCCCAAAGTTTTGTAGCTCAATGTGATTGATGCCAGAGAGACGGCAACATTTCACGGAGGGACGAAATGCCACAGCACTATATTCTGGAGTGTGAAGTGTTTGATATATGGGGTATTGATTTTATGGGGCCATTTCCTCCTTTATATGGAAACAAGTATATATTGGTAGCAGTGGACTATGTATCTAAGTGGGCAGAAGCGCAAGCTCTACCAACAAATGACGCTAGGGTGGTTGTCAAGTTCCTCAAGAAGCTCTTTTTCCATTTTTGGGGTGCCTCGAGCACTAATTAGTGATCGGGATACACATTTTTGCAACTCTCAGGTTGAAAAAGTCTTTAAAAGATATGGAGTGACTCACCGTCTTACCACTCCTTATTATCCACAGACAAGTGGGCAAGTGGAGTTGACAAATAGAGAGCTAAAGCGCATCTTAATGAGATCAACTCTCCAGCATGGGCGAGATTGGGAAGACAGGTTAGACGATGCGTTATGGGCTTACAAGACGACCTACAAAACACCACTTGATACAACTCCTTTCCGGTTAGTATATGGGAAAACATGTCACTTACCAATTGAGATTCAGCATAGGGCGTTCTGGGCAATCAAGACTATCAATCTCGATCTCGACAAGTCAGGGGCTCACAAGAAAAGGCAGATTAATGAGCTTGATGAGTTAAGACTTATGGCCTATGACAACGTTAATATCTACAAGGAGAGAGCCAAAGCATATCATGATGCAAGGTTACGCCAACACAAGCAATTTGAGGAAGGGGATATGGTACCGCTGTTCAACTCCAGGTTGAAACTTTTTCCTAGGAAACTCAAATCAAAATGGTCAGGTCCTTTTCGGGTCAAGAATGTTTTCCCTTATGGAATGGTGGAGTTAGAACACCCTGAAAAGGGTATTTTCAAGGTCAATGGACAGAGACTAAAACATTACTTAGGAGACAAGAAGGTCTTTGAAGAAAGAGCGGAGCTGACCCTCATTCGAATCCATAACTGATCTCCCTCTATTCATTAGGTCGAGCCAACAACGTTAAACAAAAGCGCTAGCTGGGAGGCAACCCATGCATCTACTAGGTTAGTTTTCCTTTTACTGTCATCATCAATATATTTGTGAGTGGTGGTTTTGCAGGTGAGATTTTAACGAAGAGGATACGACATGGTCTAAGCCACACCTAAGTGTGTGGGCATTTGTGAAAGGTGTCTCATTTCAGTGGATGATACGGGTACAGGTACGGCCAAGTTACAAGCCGTGCCACAAGGTAAGATTTTTCCCAATTTTTTTTTATATACAGGAGCAGTGCCTGACACGGCTTCGAACACGCCCAAGTTTGAAACCGTGTCATCAATAGCCCTTAGGGTTCGCGATTCATCTATAAGACGCCTTTCCCTACTCTTATGTCCTCATTCACATACCACTCCTCTCTATATTGTCACCACTCCTCTCTACATTTTCGTTTTTCTCCTCTTTGTTGGTTCCACCGGGTGAAGGACACCCTCTATTGATCTTTAAAGATTTCTTGAGCATGTTGTATCCAAGATGCCTAGGTCTAAAATAGTGGCGCGCAAGAATGCTCAACCTCGTTCAGCTAGGGGTTCATCTAGAGCTTGAAGATGTTATCCTCCTAACTTAAGGAGGGAAGATGAAGCTAAGTATGACACGGTGCGAGAACGGAAGGTATTCACGGCTAATGTGCTAATCGATTGGGAAGTGCCCGCTCGATATGGGTTGGTGGAACAATTTAATCAATTCTTGAACGATTCAACTTGGAGAGCACTACTGAGCATTGAGGAGGACGTTTATACTTCACTGAGCTATGACTTTGTCGCCACATTCAAGCTTAGTTTCGGTCGTCACCTAGCTTGATAACGTGGTTTCCTTCTACTGCCAAGGGAGTTACCACCATGTTGAAATGAGAGAATTTATCAAGTTCCTGGGTATTTATGACAATGAGTTTATTGACTCCGATGAGTTCTCTTAACTTTCAGATGCTTTTCCTTGGGGCTTATTGCAGTATAGAGTGTGGAACAGTATGGGAGCTGGCGAGTATGACCCATCCAAATCTAAGGGAAGCCATTTACGGGATCCTGTTTTGCGTGTGCTTCATTACATTTTGGCCCGTTTAACCACTGGTAGAGGTGATTCTCAGGGTGTTGTGAATGCTTCGGACTTGTACTAGTTGTGGAGTATGATCACAGGTACTCGAGTTAATGTTGGATTAGCAGTTGTTTGGTGTTTGAAAAAATAGTGCGATCTGGGGATCACAAGGTTTTTGTCGGCTCCTGGTGATGGGTGTCGAATCCAACAAAAATAAAACCTACTCCTAGACAATTATATGATTTGCATATAGTGGTGAGTAAGGTCGAATCCACAGGGATTGGTAAAGATATTTCTATTCAAAGAGAACAATAAGAAAAAGGAAAATGGGGGGTTTGGTTTGTGAATTGAATAAAGTTAAAACAAGTTAAGAAAGTTGTATATTGATAAAAAGCCTAGCCAAAGGAATCAAGATAGTTTAATTCTAGGAATTGATCATCGATGCAAATGTTCTCTATTCTGTTCTAGATAAATTGGTTATGGTTATTAACAAGCTCTAACAACCTATCTCTCCTTACTTCCTCGATAACCTCGGACAAACGCTTTGAATTATTTCTCTTATTGATTAAACAACCCTTAGACAAGCGCTTAGGATTTAATCTATCAATAGCATTAAGATCTAGAGAGACTACCAATTCATGCCAGTAGATTATAAGATAACCTATTTAAACATGATCACACACCTCCATAACATGAATTCGATCATCTCTTTTATAACCAGACATGTTATTGCATCACTAAGACTAGAACAATCAAACAATTACGGATTTGACGTGCTAGTTGACAATATATTAACTTGCTAATTAAGTAAAAGAGCTCTATTCATACCAATCAACAAAGATAATAATGACAAAACGATCAGAAGATATATGAATACCCAAAAGCAAAGAATAGAATAAATACAAGTCAATTAGACCTCACAATTCGTGGAGAATTAAACATCTATGACCCTTTGGCTAGAAAAGTAGCTTAGCTACACATGTTCATCAATAAAACGAAAATAAAAGATAGAAACATAATGAACCCGGTTGCTTGCTCTGCCTCCGCGTTTCCTTCTTCAAGATCCAAGATTCCAAGATCAAAAGTTGTCTTAACCCTCTAGGGTTAGTTCTATTTATATTGTTAGGGGGTAGCATGTGATCTTTTGCTAGCAAGATACGAAAATATCTTTCCTTTTCCAAGTAGATTTCGAGAAGTGAAGATTCGTCTGCCTGGGATGCCTCAACACACGGCCGTGGATCAAGCCGTGCCATTCTCTGTGCATATTCTTCAAGTCTTCATCCGTGCCCAGTGTGAACCACGGTTAAGAACACGGCCAGATTTCAAGCCGTGCCTTCATCTATGCATAATCTTCAAGTCTTCATCCGTGTCCAGTGTGTAGCACGGTTACACCCACGGCTAGATTTCAAGCCGTGTCTTCATCTGGTTGATGTTCCACACTTTCTTCTCCTTGGCACATCTATCTTCCACCACGGCTTCAAGCACGGTTTATCCCACGGCTTCCACCACGGCCGTGCCCTAAGCCGTGTCTCTCTCTGTTCAAAGTCCTCATTTCCGCCTTCTAGTCCAGTGTGTAGCACGGTTTTCGCCATGGCCGTGCCTCAAACCGTGCTTCCTATACACGGCCGTGTTCTTCAACCGTGTATCTTCCTATTGATTCAAAACCAAGTACACGGCCGTGTACTTCAATTACACGCCCATGTACTTCTCTCCGGCGGTATAAATCCTTGTCTTTGAACCAAGTTGTAGATGGCTTCTCTAATTTACTTGAATTGGCATCCTTGACTCCACTTAACCTGATTTATCACGAAGATAGAATTAAAGTACCATTTCCTTATGATTTCTATAAAATTAATAATAATTTAACACAATTTATACTATAAAGATTGAGTATAAAATGGCTCTATCAAATTCCCCCACACTTAAACTCTTGCTTGTCCTCAAGCAATTGCATTAAATCAATTGAGAAATCCGTCATAGATTATACAAACTTTCTTTTCATCATTCCAAGCATCTATTCATTTGTAATTCATGACTTGAAATTTAATGTCTACTACTTCAACCAATCTGTTTCCCTGTGATCAAAGTACTATGAGCAAAATTCAATAGCTAATCTAAACAAAACAAACTTTAATCCTCATGTTTAGCAAAAGAATTTTTATTCCAAAAGTAAATACTTAATCCACTAAGGAAAAACACCCAATTAAACTTCATTGGATATTAGCAAGCATATAATCCTTGCAACATAAAATAAAAGCATATGGTATAAGCTCTTTGCTAGATATTCTCCCTTTTATACATTTCAATGAATGTTTACATTCATGTTCTTTTGATTTATTCAAGCATCTATTTTGACAGGTTTTTGCCCGCTTCTTTTCATGAACTTTTTCCTTTTCTCCCTTATCGTTATAGTGAGTTCATTGAGTTGGCACATCCCGAGCTCATCACTCAAGTGACCAGGTTTTGAGATACCCCTATGGACTCTTCCTCACTCTAACATTCAAGTTTGAATACTCTTAACTCAATTAATTGAATCATTGGAGTAATGGCTATGCTTGATTTTTTTTTTTCACTAAGTGTTATGATTGCTTTACAAACAACTTCAAAGAGTATACCGTAGCTAATATAACCTAGAAGTAAACTTGTTTATTTTTCACTTAGGGACTCGACTTACTCTTAGACTTCCAATTCTAAAGCTAAATACAAGGTAAATTTGTTTCTTAAAGATTTCACTACTTAATTTTAACCATGTATTCTAATCACAAGCAGTGGGTGAGTAAAGCATTTGAACAAGTCAATTTCACATTGTGTAGATGCTTATTATAACATTTAGTACAATCTCTAGATTTCATGATAATTTTGAAAAATTTTAGCTTAAAATTGCTTAAGGACAAACATTCAAAGTATGGATCAATTCTCTATTCTTTATATTTTATTATCCTCTCCCCCACACTTAGCTTAAACAGTGTCCTCACTGTTCCTAATTCAGCACAATTGAAGAGGAATTAACAACACAAAGGACATTAGAGAATAAGAGAAAGGAAATATTGGTACTTCCCTGGTATTGGAGTGCTCCCTTTAAGCTCTGGAAAGTGTCATGTGATTATGTGTATCCTTGCTGCAGCTGATCCAAAGAGTTCAAAACTACACTAAAATCAAAACAAACTAAACTAAAACAAACCAAAACTAACGCAAAACAAAACTGTTTTTTTTTTTTTTTTTTTTACATGGGTTGCCTCCCATGAAGCGCCTTTCTTTAACGTCTTTGGCTAGACGTTCCTGGCTAAATATTCGGATAATGATTTTGATTCCAGCCTTGGTGCCTGTGGTGATGGGTTAATAACATCCGCAACAAAAATAGGAGAGATATTTCTAGGCTGTTTCATGGCATCATAAATGTTAAATTTAATCACTTCACCATCAAATTCCATAGTGAGGGTGCCATCATTTACATCAATTTTCGTTTTAGAAGTCTTAAGGAATGGTCGCCCTAATAATATTAGTGATGAAGGATTTGAATCACTATCGTCCATGTCAAGCACATAAAAATCCGCAGGAAAAACTAACCCATTGACTTGAACTAAAACATCCTCTAGAACTCCCTCCGGATAAACATTGGACCCGTCAGCAAGTTGAACAATAATACCCGTTTCCTTTAAAGGACCAACATTTAAATGTTGATAAACAGACAAAGGCATGACATTGATAGAAGCTCCTAGATCACACATGGCTTTAGTGATTCCAAGATTACCTATTTTGCAAGGAATGGAAAACATACCTGGATCCTTACATTTAGGAGGAAGCTTCTTCTGAATAATGGCTGAAACATTTTCACTTACACTAATCTTTTCATTGCCTTTCAGCTTCCTTTTGTTAGTGCACAAGTCCTTGAGAAATCTAGCATAGTGCGGTATTTGCTTAATTGCATCAAGCAAAGGAATATTTACCTCGACTTTGCGAAAGGTTTCCAGAATCTCTTTTTCTTCTACTTCCTTCTTAGATTTCGCCAATCTGGAGGGGAAAGGAGGTGGTATCGATGTGACCTTTGATGGCTCGACTAGGGACCTTCTAATCTGGTTGTCCTGCTGGCTCGGAGTTGAAATCTCTTTCTTGGTCTCGCCCTCAAGATTAGATAGGTGTCCTTTTTCATCTGACCCCTGTAATTCTATTCCACTTCTCAAGGTAATTGCATTAACGCTTTGCTTTGGATTTGTGATAGTTTGAGAAGGCAACTTACCTTGAGTTTCTAACCTATTGATAGCAGAAGCAAGTTGGCTTACCTGATTCTCCAAGTTCTGAATGCTCTGCTTTGTTTCCTCCTGAAATTGTTTGGTATTAACAGCAAGAGATTTAACAATATCCTCAAGAGACATACTTGAAGTGGAAGGAGCTTGGGGCACTTGGTGTGATGGCGTAGGCTGGAATTGATGGACATGTTGAGGGTTGTTGCCATATCTGAAGTTAGGATGATCCCTCCATCCAGGATTGTAAGTGTTTGAATAGGGGTCATACTTCCTTTGTGGCTGTCCTGGGAATCCGCCTACAGCATTAGCATGTTCGTAGTTATCATCTTGCAATGTGGGGCACATGTCAGTCGGATGATTAGGAGCAGCGCAAATTCCACAAGCCTTTACCTGCTGCGTTTTTCCAAGAGCTAATTGCTGCACAAGAGAGGTAAGGTTAGAAATTTGATGTTCAAGGTTAGACATATTTACCTCGTTTACCTTCCTTGAAGATGTATCATGCCTATACCCAAATTGTTGCGAATTGGCAGCCATAATGGAGATCAATTCCCTAGCTTGACCAGGGGTTTTGTTTACTATGGCGCCTCCACTTGCAGCATCCATCATCTTTCTTTCCATCGGGAGTAGGCCTTCGTAGAAGTATTGGATAAGGAGTTGTTTGGATATCCCGTGTTGTGGGCAGCTTGCACATAGTTGCTTGAACCTCTCCCAATATTCGTGAAGAGTCTCGGTGTCTCTTTGTTTTATACCACAAATTTCTCTTCTTATACCAGTGGCTCTGGATGCGGGGAAGAATTTGTCCAAGAAGAGTTTGACCATGTCTGTCCACGTGGTTATAGAACCTAGAGGCAAATAAAACAACCAATCTTTAGCTTTAGTACTTAAAGAGAACGAAAAAGCACGTAGCTTGATTTGATCATCAGTTATCCCTTGCGGCCTCATGCTAGAACACACTATATGAAACTCTTTTAAATGCTTATGAGGATCTTCATTCTCAAGACCATGAAAGGTGGGTAGCAGATGTATCAACCTAGATTTCAACTCGAATTCCATATCTAGTTCGGGATAGTGTATGCAAAGTGGTTGTTGATTCACATCCGGTGCAGCTAACTCCCTTAAGGTTCTCTTGGGATTTGCCATATCGTCTTCTCTTTCAGAATCGAGGGATGAAATAGACAAGTCTGATGCTAAGTTTAGTCTAGTGGATGATCTAGCTTCTTGTCGCAACCTCTTTAGGGTCTTCTCAACCTCCAGATTATAAGTGAGTTCACCTGTCTGAGAAGAACGAGTCATACAAGAATAGAAATAAATTTGACACCAATCCCCGGCAACGGCGCCAAAATTTGATGGGTGTCGAATCCAACAAAAATAAAACCTACTCCTAGACAATTATATGATTTGCATATAGTGGTGAGTAGGGTCGAATCCACAGGGATTGGTAAAGATATTTCTATTCAAAGAGAACAATAAGAAAAAGGAAAATGGGGGGTTTGGTTTGTGAATTGAATAAAGTTAAAACAAGTTAAGAAAGTTGTATATTGATAAAAAGCCTAGCCAAAGGAATCAAGATAGTTTAATTCTAGGAATTGATCATCGATGCAAATGTTCTCTATTCTTGTTCTAGATAAATTGGTTATGGTTATTAACAAGCTCTAACAACCTATCTCTCCTTACTTCCTCGATAACCTCGGACAAGCGCTTTGAATTATTTCTCTTATTGATTAAACAACCCTTAGACAAGCGCTTAGGATTTAATCTATCAATAGCATTAAGATCTAGAGAGACTACCAATTCATGCCAGTAGATTATAAGATAACCTATTTAAACATGATCACACACCTCCATAACATGAATTCGATCATCTCTTTTATAACCAAACATGTTATTGCATCACTAAGACTAGAACAATCAAACAATTACGGATTTGACGTGCTAGTTGACAATATATTAACTTGCTAATTGAGTAGAAGAGCTCTATTCATACCAATCAACAAAGATAATAATGACAAAACGATCAGAAGATATATGAATACCCGAAAGCAAAGAATAGAATAAATACAAGTCAATTAGACCTCACAATTCGTGGAGAATTAAACATCTATGACCCTTTGGCTAGAAAAGTAGCTTAGCTACACATGTTCATCAATAAAACGAAAATAAAAGATAGAAACATAATGAACCCAATTGCTTGCTCTGCCTCCGCGTTTCCTTCTTCAAGATCCAAGATTCCAAGATCAAAATTTGTCCTAACCCTCTAGGGTTGGTTCTATTTATATTGTTAGGGGGTAGCATGTGATCTTTTGCTAGCAAGATACGAAAATATCTTTCCTTTTCCAAGTAGATTTCGAGAAGTGAAGATTTGTCTGCCTGGCATGCCTCAACACACGGCCGTGGATCAAGCCGTGCCATTCTCTGTGCATATTCTTCAAGTCTTCATCCGCGCCGAGTGTGAACCACGGTTAAGAACACGGCCAGATTTCAAGCCGTGCCTTCGTCTGTGCATAATCTTCAAGTCTTCATCTGTGTCCAGTGTGTAGCACGGTTACACCCACGGCTAGATTTCAAGCCGTGTCTTCATCTGGTTGATGTTCCACACTTTCTTCTCCTTGGCACATCTATCTTCCACCACGGCTTCAAGCACGGTTTATCCCACGGCTTCCACCACGGCCGTGCCCTAAGCCGTGTCTCTCTCTGTTCAAAGTCCTCATTTTCGCCTTCTGGTCCAGTGTGTAGCATGGTTTTCGCCATGGCCGTGCCTCAAACCGTGCTTCCTATACACGGCCGTGTTCTTCAACCGTGTATCTTCCTATTGATTCAAAACCAAGTACACGGCCGTGTACTTCAATTACATGCCCATGTACTTCTCTCCGGCGGTATAAATCCTTGTCTTTGAACCAAGTTGTAGATGGCTTCTCTAATTTACTTGAATTGGCATCCTTGACTCCACTTAACCTGATTTATCACGAAGATAGAATTAAAGTACCATTTCCTTATGATTTCTAGAAAATCAATAATAATTTAACACAATTTATATTATAAAGATTGAGTATAAAATGGCTCTATCACCTGGATTACCCGTATTTTGAAGAACTATGGTGTCTTTCTAACACGGGTTCCAAGGGACAGTTGTGGAAGGAGTACCTCTCTCCTTGAGGGTGTTTTGCGGAGGTGGAGGTTTCGCATACTGGATGCATCTGAAGAACAACAAGAGCAGGAGATAGAACCCAAGTAGGTTGAGGAGTAAGAGCAAGCTTAAGAGCAGGCCGTACCGAACTAGGAGCTAGCAGATTCTGTAAAGAGATTGACTATGGATTTGGAAGAAATTAAGAGAGAACAAGTTAGGCAGTCAAAGCGGGTGAAGGGCCTGAAGAGTTATTTGGTAACGTGTTTATCACGTATTGGTGATAAATTGGGGGTAGATCTTCCCCCATGTGGTGGCTCTAGTGATGAGGATGTCGTGTCACAAGCTACTCGGGTTATTTCTGGAGGAGATCGTCACTTGAGTGGTGTATATGATCTAGGTTTTCATTTTGGAGAATCCTCGGGTGCAGCTTTCATAGCACGTCATGAAAGTCCAGCAGTTGCTACTGCCAAAGCGAGCAATCAGCAGGATACTAAGGTGATTGGATCTGATTCTTCTCGCCAATCAAGCACTGTACTGTTGCCATCTGATGATGACTTCAGTAGCTGATCTCGCGGGTGGATAGATGGAAGTTAGACCCTGGAGATTTAGACCATTGTGCAGAACAACCGTTTTACTTTTGTTTTTATTGTCCTAATTTGTTTGATTCTGGAAGACTGACCAACCACTAATGTTTGAAACAGAAAATGCTGATGATAGTTAGCTTTATTTTCAGTTGATTATTATTTTCTTTTGTTTTGTTTTGTTTTTGCGAGATACAGGCTTTCAAAGTACACCAACTCGTTCCGTTTAGCAGGGGTTCTCATGACTTTACTTGTGCGTCGCTTGACTTTCTGTTAAAGATTCGTGTTGTAAGAGAGTTCAGGGAAGTTTTTGTTTTCCTTTTGTTTTTTTTTTTTGCTTGTATTCTTTGCTTCCCTTTATGCATTTCATGAGGACATTGGGGACAATGTCTATTATAAGTGTGGAGAAGGGGGTTAGGAAAACGAAACTAGGATATAAGGGTTGTGCAATAAAAAATGTAATTTCCTCTTATTTAAGGTATATTCGATGATGACTTTTGATAATCAAGGACAACTGAGATTTGTTCATACCCCCGTGGAAAATTTTAAAAATTTTTATTCTCTTATTTTGTATTAGAGATACGTTGTTAAAATTACAAGATGAAATCCAAGTGAAGTGAACTTACTTATTATTTAACCTTTACTTTCGAGAGTTGAGATTGGATTAAGGTCACTAGTGAGTTTAGTATGCTCTTCTTTTTACTCAGTAGGTGAGCTATGTAACTTGGAGTGAAGGAGTAAATGATACTTGTAACTTGGTGATTCCTTTTCGAAAAAAAAAATTGGATTAATTGAAGAATATAATAATATGTAAATAGTTCAGAAGTAAGCCTCATAGACTCGAGTAATTAAGCCTGAGAGATGCCCTTTTTAGGGAATAACATCTATTGACTCGGGTGACGAACTTGGGATCAATGGTTGAAAGCTCGCTACAAGGGTCGTGAGAAAAGTTTGAGAAAACTGAACTTAAATGAGCTTATATGAATGATAGTTGATTGATTGAGATGGTAGAGTTTCGAAGGGGTATTTTTAAAACCTAGTAGTCTAAGATCACCTGGTCTGAGACTTACTGACCAAGGAAACCTTCCTAATTAATTAATTAATTAATTAAATGAGTTAATTGGACTCGAACAAGTAAATCCTAGGGACACCTTCTACGCTGAGGGAATAACATCTGTTAACTCGAGTGATGAACTCAGGATTATCGATCGAAAGTTTGTTACATGGGTCGGTTAACTTAGTTAAGTGCTTTAATGGTAAACTCCTAAGATTAACTTAAGAATTGGATGAAACAGAAAAGGAAGAGCTAGGGGACAAGTGGATACAACATGCCTTTAGTCCCTGTTGTGTTGCTTATAACAATGGTTAAAAGGATTGTATACTTTATTTTACTAGTCTCGATCTTGTGGCAATTTTGACTTTGGGAATTTTAGTTTAAATGATAAGAGTAATGGTTTAATTTACTTGGATTAGCTTTAAGAATTTTAGTATTTGTATTTTGTATACAACTAATGGTAAGATTGAGTAAAAATTATCAATGATTGAGGTGTAGCATGAAATTGATGATGCTGAAATATCTTCTCGATTGTTGGAACTTATGAGAACTTGTCCTTTGGGTTTTCTTTAATCCGTGTTTGCTTAAGGACAAGCAAAAGCTTAAGTGTGGGGAAATTTGATAAGAGTAAATTAATCCTTATAAATCATGGGAGTTAATGATGAATTTGTGTAGTCTTTTGAATAAAATCAATGCGGATTCGGTACTTAACAGATAAATATATCAGTTTCAGGGTATAATACCAAAGAGAAGTGGAAAGATAACAAAAGGAGAATAATTGAAGCTTAAAAGATCAGGTTAAAGCTACTTATGGACAACATAGGGAAAGCCACGCTCATGTCATGAACCGTGTGCACACTTGAGGATGAAAGTTGTCACTTGGAAAGGAAGCACGACTTGTGATATGGGTGTGCTTGAAGGCATGGCAGACGCTGCAGAGAAGTGGAAAAGTCTAGAACTTGGCACGGTTTGTAATCTAGCGGTGTTTCTAGCCATACCACACACTGAACAAGGATGAGGAATTGCGGATTATTGACCAGAGGGAGACACAGTTTGTAATCTGGCCGTATTGGTGGGCATGTCAAGTGTATGCTATTCACTTTTTGAGATTCACTTGGAAATGGAAAGATACATTCGCATCTTTCCAGCTGGAGATCCTCTGCCATTTCCTTAAAAGTATAAATAGAACAACCCTAGAGAAAGGAGAGGAAGAGGTGGAACGAGAGAAACCCTAGAGACGAGAAGTTAGAAGAGTTTTCGGAATTGAAGCCAAGATCTTTGTGTTTGGATTTATTTATGGATTCAATTATTTTCTCTTTTGTTCTTTTTATTAGATTCATGAGTAGCTAATTGTTTTATACCTGATCCCTTAAGAAACCCCTAATTGTCATGTAACGGATTTGTTGATGTTTCAATAATTAATCTTGATCTTTGAGTTTATTCATGTTGCAATCATGTTTATTCATCTTGATATGTGCGCAGTATCAGGATCGAATTAGATCTCTATTATTAAGATTGAGAAATCGTTTAATAGAGTAGATCTGGCATAAATAAAAAGACCACTTGAAATCCTAGAAATAGGTTATAGGAGGTTTTCTGTATTGAATGAGGTCTTGGTGGTCTGGTTCAGTTGAGAGTCCTAGGATTTTATTGCAATCTTAATTATGTTAATTAAAGAGAGATCTTAATTGACTTAATTAGGATTAGGGATTATTGATCTTGAGAAAGACCTTAATCTAGTGTAAGAAACTTCGCAGATCAGAGATGTTGTGTATTAATCATTGGAAAGTTTGTAATTGAATAAAAGTTGCATAAGAATTAGGGATGGATCTTGGGTAGGGTATGTTTAGATAATTGAATTAACTAAAGGAGTATTTGAATAACTTTACTTTGATCATTTTATTCGTTCCTTTCAAATTTAATCAGTAATTAGGATAATTGAGATCATCAATAGTGAGAAGTTAAATAGTAGGATAATCGTTAGTACTAGTACTTATAAGTCTTTGTGGGATTGATACTTGTACTCCAATGCTATACTGCTAATTGATAGGTATACTTGCCTGAGAACTGATCGTAAGCTAAGATTGAGTATAGGATTTAACTTGTTAGAACGATCAGATCGTCCATCACCTCTAAAGGTTGACATATCTGTGTTTGAAAAATTTTGTGCTCTAAGGGTTGGTTCAACTACTCATGGCCCACTAACGGTCTACTGATTTGTTGCTGAACCCTTTAAACCTCTGAAGGCGACATTGGATTCAGAATAATTTGTTTTCCCTCCTTTTGGAATACATAAGTATTTCTGAAGTCTTCATGTAAGACTCTCCTGTTATATAACCAAGGCCTGCCAAGCAATATATGGGATGTACAAATAGGTAGAATATCACACTCAATCTCATCAAAGTATTTATCCCCTACACCAAATGGTACCCTAGCTCTTGGGTTGCATGCAAACTCCCTTGATCACTAAGCCAATGCAATGTATACGGTTTAGGATGTGAAGTAGTAGGAAGTTTTAGTTTCGATACTAACGATGCTGCTACCACATTGGTACAACACCACCATTAACTATATGAACACATGTACCCTACAAGAAGTATGGAACAAGTTTTCCCTTTGTTCGTCATCCTTAGTAGTAAATGTAGTCAATGTTTAGCGCAATACATTAGCATAATGAAACATTTCACTAGACATGATTGTGCTCAAATCTAACAATACAATAATTATCTTCACACTTCCAAGGTTCAAGTACACAACCAAGCCACAAATGAAGTACACTTAACTACTTTCAAGTAGATAGAATTAAATTTAACAACAAGTGTTTAAGTAACTAGTTCAATTATTTTCACACTTTAATGACTTGTTTGAATTTCAAATTCTACTACTCACTTTCCTTTTTCTTGCCTTGACTTCTCACCACTTAAATACACAATTGGCAGCAATTAAAGCACATACACAACACACCGTTCACCACCACACAACTCCCCTTGGCTCACGGTTCAACAATGTTCACGCCGCCGACAACAAGTAGATTGATAACACATACAACAACCAACACTAAATGTTAACACCCTTTACTAAATTTACAAAAAAAAAAAATAAATAACACTACATACAATTCCTCCTCAAGCTATAGTACACTTTTCCCCACTTCCATACAAATATCAAACTACAACTCCAACACAAAAAAGGTAGCTCAACTTTCAAATTCAAAAATGGAATTCAATAAGTGCACAATTCCACAAATGGTAAGAAGCTATTTCAAATTTAAATGACACATAATTAAATTATGATTTAATGTGTGTTTTGAAATTTTAAATTGACTTCTTAATTCACACTTCAATTTTGAATTCAAATATGAAAGTTACAATTTGCTACTCCTCACTTCCAAAAATACATTACACAATTCACACTTCTTCAATTGATCACAAATGATCAACACTTTTACTCCTCATGTCCACTTCAAGATCACTTAACACCACTTCACACATAACACTTCAAGGTGAAAATTACCCTTCACTCAACATACATAACTCCAACAACTCAATACACTCCCCTTACACTGCAACTTACACATATACAATACGACAATAATTCAAGTAGCACTCCTTAATGCAACTTTCCACAAATGGTAATAATCAAATTTCAAATTCAAATGAAATATATTCAATACCACTCAATAACAACTTTAAGTTAATGAAATGTGTTTGTATTAAAATGATTTCCTTTTTTCCCACAAAAGTTCAAATCTGAAAATTGTAAAAGACAATCACAATTCCAAAATCATCAACACTCCATTCACTCTTCTTTGCTTTCAAAATTCAAACTACAATCTTGAAATCATCAACTCTCCATTTGCTCTTCTTTTTTTTTTTTCAATTTTTTTTTCACTTTTCCTAAGTGATCACAAATGATCACAAAAAAACACAACTCTTCCTCACGGCAAGCTCAAGGACACTACGTTGCAACTCCTTCAATCAACACACACAATACGCCACACATACATACACACACATACATGCCCTTCTACTCATGGTGATCTCAACAACACATGAGCTACAATAAAATTTCCAATTCCTCTTCAACAAACAGCAAATTTAACTCCTTAATAACACAATTAGGCAACTCAATCCTCCACACACATTTAACTTCGGATCAAAAGAAATGAAGAACCTTAATTGAAAGTGAAGATCATGAAAATTCCCTTCTCTTAACCTCAAGCTTTGATACCAAAAGGATGATGTGCCTAAAACCAAGATTAAGCACATACAAAAACCAATTTGAAAGACAAACAAATAATGTCAATCAAACTAGTCTTAATCACATGAGCAATGGTGTCAATTTTCAATGAATGTAACCAATTCTTCAATTAGGATGTGTTCAATCTTAAATCCAAATATGATATAGCTCTGATACCAAAAGATGATGTACTCAAAACCAAGCCCAAGCACATGCAAATGAATAAAAGAAACAACCTTAACTCATACATATGAACTGGTTCAATTGGACTATGAAATTGCATGAACCTAATGGAGATTTGATGAAATACAAAGGTTCAAAGATGCAATCAACAAACCAATAATGATAAACTTCTCCAATTAACAATAATTACAAGTGAAATCCATGTGAAATATGCCAAGATAACAAGATCCAATGTCATGATCCTCCTCTTCCAACAATGACAATTTACGTCACAAAATGATTCAAAAATTGATGATGATAACAAATGCTAAAACCATTCAATCTTATAACATGATAATTGATTACAAATGCAATCAAAATCTGACTAAGAACATCTAATTCAACCCTAGATATAACTCACTAGTGATGAAAAGGAAACACAACAAAGAAGGAATTGATATTACTCACAATTTCCCTTTGTTGCACTCGCTACAATTTCAACTCTTGGAAATTGAAATTGATAAGAGAAAATGGAACTAGGGAAACCCTAAGCCCTCTCACGAAAATGTGATGTTAATTCTGAAAATTTTAGCCTCCTCAAACCCTACTTTAAGCAAGTATTTATACTTGCTCCCTTTAGGGTTAGAAAATGCATAAAATTACAACTATGCCACTTTTAAGGTGGTCAGTCCTAAATGGCAATTACAATAAAAAATGAAAGTGTCCCAATAGAAAATAAAACATAAAATAGTCTAAATAAAAATTACAAAATAAAAGAAAATAGTCTTCATCATGCAAGCTCTTCCATAGGATTCGTTGGCCTAACTCATCGCCGGTTCAGGTCGGTCTATGGATAACCTACAAGCTGAGTCTGAGTGAGTTTGTCCATCGCCTTGTAAAATATGATAAGTGTGCCTGTTGGAATATGTAATACATAAATAAGATAAAAGAGGTTAGTAAATGAATAATTCCAAGGTCGATTTGCTTAAAATGGGTCCTTATTGCTAAGATTCAAAATTCTTTAGTTCTTGCCCTAATGATAGGTCTTGTCGAATTTTGATTCCTATCAATATTCCTTAAGGTTATGGTAATTTCATCGGTTGGTCGATCTTAGGACAAATGACCTTAGTTTACTAAGTTTTAAAGAGACCCCATCAAACCTCCCTTACCTTAACACATAGGAATTCAATAATGATACTCATAACTTGGGTAAACTAAGTAATTAGAGCAAAGGTTTTTTTTTTTTACTTAATTTATTTTCAAAGAGACTGTTTTAAAAAGGGATTACCAAATTCACAATTTCACATGTCTCTTTTTACAAAAAGTTGAAAGAGCTCTTAAAATGATTGAATATTAAGTATACTAGCTAGTTAGCTTAAAAACACAATCAATTCTGTTAAAATTAAGGATTTCCATTTACTTCACAACTTCAAATTTAGCTATTAAACAACAGGTAGATTTACCCCACTTGGATTTCATCTTAAAACTCTAGCTAAGTATACTAAGCTCAACAATAGGTGAGTAAGGCACACAAAGTTATTACTTTTACCTATATGTATACAAGAATGCTACTTTTACGTTTTAATGAGTACAATTTCAAGTTTCTCACTTTTCAATAATTCAAAATCAAAATTAAAACTCAATTGTAAACTTGTAAATGGGGGAAATTTGATCAACAAATGCATAAAGAGTATAAACAATTCAAAACTTAATTTCTTCTGTCTTTATATCCCTCCTCACACTTATTTAAGACATTGTCCCCAATGTCTTCCCAACGCAAGTACATACAAGGAAAAAAAAAGGAAAAAGGAAAAGAGATAAAAGAAAAAGGACACTAAGGACTTCCCTAGTTTTCATCATTTATTGAGTTGTAAATCCATAAAAGTAAAAGTTGTATAGCATTGACCCTAAACAAAATGAAAATGGAAGTTAGCTTATCCTAGTATAGAGAATAAAACATTTAATAGATTTAGATGGAGAGTCTTCCTATAAGGGAGCTCAATTAGTTACAACCTATATACAAGAAATATAACAATTATTATTAGAAGAAAAAAGGGCCTAAGTAAGAAAGCGTAGAGCTGTTAGACAAGCTAACTATCAATCTTCCTCCTCAGTGCTATCGTTAACCTCTATTTCAGCTTCATCATCCTCCTAATCATCCTCCTGATCATCATCATCATCATCTGCCTCATCTACCTCTTAGCATCATCTCCTTCATCTATCTCTTCCCCAAAACTAGAGGACGTAACAATAGTTAGGTCCTTTATACCTTTTCTAGTTGTCCTAAGAGTAGCATCGTCAGGTGAACCCAAAGATTCACATGTAGGTAGATCAACTGGTGGTAGGGAGAAATAGCTAGCGAGTTTCCCCAAGAATGCCTAAACTGCACTTGTTTTTCTTTTTTTCCCTTTGGTTTAGTTTCCTCTCTTCTTGAAAGTCTTGTTTCAAGTTTTGAATCTCACTCTCTAAAGGTAGGGCTTGGGAAGTAAATGCAGTAAATGGTGTAGAAACTCCTTTAGGGGGAGTAGAACACCTTGATGGAGTATGGAGATCAATTAACTTTACCATCCCCCAAAGATGGAATGGGCTATCAAAATTTTTTGTAGTAGGTATGCCTGAGTCATCTAGATTGGGTGCTTGAAAGATATCATAACCCTTGAGGAACTTTGTAATATAGCGCCCCCCCCAGTATATTCCCTTGGCTCTAGGATCAGTAGCTTGCCTGTATAAGAACTTAGCAACTTTCAAGCCTACATTGATCTTAAATTTAGTAGCCATGCTATAGAGATGAAAGATTTCAAAGTTATTTACCATCTTATGGTTGCTTTTTCATCCTCTTATACTATGTCCTAACAGGTGATGAACAACTCTCAAATCTACATTTTTTTATGGATGAGGCCTTGGACTTGGAGGGATTATTACGTATATCTACTTCACGAAGTTGCTCCCAATATTTTTGAGTTGAGATATCATCTAGCCAAGTAGATGGCAATTGTTAAAATTATGCTAAATTGGATTCGAATACGAAATATAAGCCCAAGTACCTACCAAACCTATAGGAGGGGACTGTGTGTTTCCTTTCATATGCTTGAAATGCCATACAATGACGAGTAAGCTTCACTGTGGAGAGAAACTCAAGAGTGGTCTCCTTATAAGCTAACTCATTAATCTAAAAAAAAGTGGCCTAGGGCCCAACACTTATTAGCTCAAGAATCCTTTTGTCAATCTCATATGCTTAGAGGATTTTCCAGTTAAGATACTCATTGTTCTTAAAGCCCATTGATTCCAATCTTTTTCTTTTATTCTTACTCCACTTTTCATCGGAATATTTGATAGGCACATCGTTCACCACTTCTTGTTTTTGTTGAGTTCTTAGCCTCTTAAAAGAGTAGGAGGCTATTGCTTGCTATTGTTGAGATGTAGAAGCTTGCTGCTTCATCTTCTTGTTAGCTATCCATTTAGTTCTCATTTGTGCATGAGAAAAAAAAATGCATATATGAGCTCATGCTAACAAGAATTAACACCTAGCTTTTATAACTTAATGGATGTTTAGAACAACTCATATTGATACTTAATCTCTATAGAAGACATGTATAATCTAGGAATAACTAAACAAGCATCAATTCTTGAGGATAAAATCACAAAGGTAAAGCATGCAAGTCAACACAACCTTCTACAAGGTTGTATAAGAAGTGGGGTAGAAACAAGAATAGGTAAAAATTCAAATCAACATGAGCATGAGAAATTGGTTGTGCACAAGATCGTGTATGAGTTTGAAACAAATGATTAAACTAAAACCAGCATTAAAGCTCCACGGATTTTTACCTTAATAATTAGATTTGCAAAAACCCTAATTTCACATACTTAGGAATCTTAGATTTTCAAATTAAGCACTATAAGCCTAAAAAAAATATGAAAACTACTTGCATCAAATGATTTTAAAAATAGTTAACTGCATAAAATTGGCAAAAGCCTTAACAGTTATGAATTGTCAAAAATGCTCATGAACCTTAATTTTGGTTAGGATTCAACGTGTTTATGGATAGAACTCATGCAAACATCATAAATAGGCAAAGAAAAACTATTCATGACAATTAAAACTCATTAAGCAAGCAATCAATACCACATTCTAATGCATACACAAGAACCTATTCGAATATGGCAAGAACCCATCAAGAAATTGTATACGCAAATCACATAGAGTAGAGGGAAAAGAAAAATTTACTTAGACGTAGAATGTAGATTTTAGTAGATGAAGTAGAAATGGATAAATAAGTGTATAGAGTATAAGAATAGAATTTTGTGGAGAGGAGGTATGGGGGAAATATATTCAATTAGGGAGAAATAAAAGAAAGAATGAAGAAGGAAAGGAAAGCATAAATATATATACATGGAAACTTTGCCCAAGCTTTTACATAGGTGTACTCAGGGCTATGTAGAGTCTCGAAGAGCTATCCGAGGGTTGTTTCATCTGGGGCACAAAAGAGCCCTACCTTTTGCATGGATATGCTCGAGGCTATGCAAGGCTCCAAAAAAGCATCCAAGTGCTTTTGCTTTTGGGGCACAAAGTGCCCTATCTCCTGTATGGTAGTGCTTGAGGTAGTGCAAGGCTTCAAAAAGTGTTAAGAAGTTCTTCTTCATGTGTGCACTACTTTGAGCACTACTTGTACTCAGGGTTGTGTAGGTGTTTAAAAATTGTATAGAAAGTAAGTAAAAACTCTCTAAGCTATTTGATCTATGTGTTTGCTTAATGTGCACTTTGACATAAGTGAAAGAGCATGAAAATGACTTACCAAGTACACTTAAGAAGTAAAGCTTGAGTTTTCTTACTTGTTATTGATGCTTCCTCACACTTAAAGATTAACTCTCATTTCCTTTAAGTAAGCTCACTTACTCTCCCACAAATCTGCAAATTTTTTTTTTAGCAAGAAAGACTTAATGATGTGTGAACCCTAAGTATGTTAAACCTAGAATCCGATATACGCTATTTGAATCAATACCCCGAGAATTGTCTCGGACAAGTAGCACGTAACTAGACTGTAATCACACCTATTAATTGAAACTTAAGTTATCAATTAAGGTTTTCCTATAGCAATTCAGTTAAGGAATTCCTAAAGGAGAGTTCTTTTGCAAAGAATAAAAGAGGGCTTTTTCGTGTTCCACGAAATGTGTTTTAAAATTCTATTCAATGATATGAAGATCTTGTGCTGGCCTCCTTACATGTTTATATAATGTATACATGTATCAATATGAAAACCTAACTTTCCTATTCTAATTTACTTCCTTATCCTCACGTAAACCAAATAAGTAACTAAATATTCCAAATTACAAACCAAAAACAAATAACAACAAAACCTGCAAGTCTCTTTCCTTGTTTCTGTTCAACATTCAACATTTGTGCTAAGACTTCAATTCCTTGTATTCTTCCATGGAAACGTGAATTACATTAATAAGTGTTGGTTCTCCTTTCATGTAATTTGATTCATTGGTTTGTAGGTCCATGACCAGTTCTTGTAGGGCATCATTTATCCTTTTTGCTCTAGCTCGGGTCATTGGTCCTCTAATTCCTTGCAATGGATCTTGAGTCCTTGGTTTGGTCTTCTTAAGTGCTAGATGATCCTCATCATTCCCTCCTTCATTGGAAAGATTCGTCATCAAATCACTTGCATCATAAGGAGTAAGATTAGAAACATTAAATGTAGCACTTACATTACCATAGTGGCTTAGCAAATCTATCTTGTAGGCATCGTCATTTATGCGTTCCACCACTTGGAAAGGTCCATCACCCCTTGGATGCAATTTGGATTTTTGTTGTTCAGCAAATCGTTCCTTCCTTAAGTGCACCCAAACCTAATCGCCTGGATGGAACACGATTTTGATGCGTCCCTTATTGGCCTAGCGAGCATAGTGTTCATTCTTCTTCTAGATATTAACTTGGACCTGAGTATGTAAATCCCTAACAAATTTTGCCTTTTTCGCGCCATCAAGATCATTAAACTCATTTGTAGGTAAAGGTAATATGTCTAATGAAGTTAAGGGATTGAAACCATACACAACCTTAAAAGGAGAGTAAGATGTAGTAGAATATACTGTCCTATTATATGCAAACACTACATGAGGCAAACATGTTTCCCATTGCTTTAAATTTTTATCAAACATAGCATGTAGCAATGTGGAAAGTGTCCTGTTAACCACCTCTATTTGTCCATCTGTTTGAGGATGTGCCATAGTGGAAAATAGTAATTTTGTGCCTAGCCTATTCCATAAAGTACACCAAAAGTGACTAAGAAATTTCACATATCTATCACTCACGATAGAGTTAGGTAAACTATGTAATCGCATAATCTCTCTAAAGAATAGATTAGCTATATGTTGTGCATCTTTAGTTTTAGAACAAGCAATAAAATGAGCCATTTTACTAAACCTATCGACAATAACAAATATGTTATCTTTGCCATTCTGAGACCTAGGCAAACCTAATAAAAAATCCATGGAAATGCCAATCCAAGGCTGACTAAACATAGGCAATGGGAGATACTCTCTATGGGGCATGACTTTGGATTTAGCTTTTTTACATGCAATGCATTTGTCACACACAGTTTGCACATCATGTCTCATCTTAGGCCAATAGAAATGTTCATGCAAAATATCTAAAGTTTTCTTCACACCAAAATGTCCCATGAGACCGCCCCCATGCGTCTCCCTGACCAACAACTCTCGTATGGAACCTTTAGGCACACACAATCTATCCTTCTTAAATAAATATCCCTCATTCCTATAGAAGTTTGCATACCCACTTTTAGAATAAGCAGCCCAAATCTGACTAAAGTCAACATCATGTTCATATAAAATTTTCATGCATTCAAACCTAAGCAGCTTAGTATGTAAAGAGGTTAACAGAGAATACCTCCTAGATAGTGCATCAGCCACTACATTCTCCTTGCCCTACTTGTATTTGATGACGTATGAAAAGGTTTCAATGAACTCCAACCATTTGGCATGCCTCTTGTTCAACTTTTTTTGCGTCTTCAGGTACTTTAAGCTTTCATGATCATAATGGATGATGAACTTCTTGGGCCATAGATAATGTTGCCATGTTTGTAATGTCCTCACCAGGGCATATAACTCCTTGTCATACATAGGATAATTCAGAGCAGCACCGTGGAGTTTCTCACTAAAGTAGGCTATCAGTTTGAAATCCTGCATTAAGACACCGCCAATACCCTTCCCGGAAGCATCACATTCAATCTCAAAAACTTTATCAAAGTTAGGTAATACTAACAAAGGAGCATTAGTTAACTTACCTTTCAAAGTCTGGAATGCCTGCTCATGTATTTCTGTCCATCTGAATTCGACATTCTTTTTCACAAGGTCATTCAATGGAGTAGCAATGGAGCTGAAGTCCCTCACAAATCATCTGTAAAAACTAGCTAGTCTATGGAAGCTCTTGACTTCATTAACGTTCTTTAGTGTTGGCCACTCTCAAATTGCCTTCACCTTCTCCTCATCCACAGCTATTCCATCTGCACCTACAATAAAACCAAGAAAAACCACTGACACCATACAAAACGTGCACTTCTTTAAGTTGGCATATCATTGGTTTTCCCTTAAAATAGTAAACATACTTTGCAGATGTTGTACATGATCATCTAATGTTCTACTATAAATTAAAATATCATCAAAATAAACAACAACAAATTTTTTTGGGAAATGATGTAGAACATAGTTCATCAATCTCATGAAAGTGCTAGGTGCATTTGTTAACCCAAAAGGCATTACCATTATTCATATAACCCATGTTTAGTTTTAAATGTAGTTTTCCACTCATCACCTTCTTTCATATGAATTTGGTAGTAGCCATTCTTAAGGTTAATTTTAGAAAATAAATCTGCACCATGCAATTCATCAAGCATGTAATCTAATTTAGGGATATAGTGTCTGTACTTAACTGTGATTTTGTTGATTGCCTTGCAATCAATGCACATGTGCCATGTCCCATCGTTTTTAGGGACTAGGATGACAAGAACTAAGCACGGGCTGAGACTTTCTCGCACAAACCCTTTCTCCATCAGCTCATCAACTTGCCTATAAATTTCTTTAGCCTCCTCAGGATTAGTTCTATAGGTTGGTCGGTTGGGAATGGAAGCACTTGGCATGAAGTTAATTTGGTGCTCTATCCCTCATGGTGGGGGTAGGCTTTGCGACACTTCTTCAGGGAACAAGTCTTCGTATGCTTGCAATAAAGACACAACAACACTAGGTAAAACATAATTAAGGTTAACATTAGTAAAATCTAAATCCTTGTACATAAGTACAAGTAATTGTTGCTTGGCTAGCATTGTACTCTTAACCTCACTCTTTCTCGCCATGCTCTTTACTCTCTGTGTTTGAGTGTCTTTTCCCTCTTTACTCACTAGTGTTTGCTTTTCACTCTTCTTCTTTTTCTCGTCACTCTTCTCTCGTGCACTCAAGTGTTTCTCTTTAAATTCTTTTGCAATCTTCACTTGATCCTCACAAGCTTCCCATGGTTTTTATGGCGTGAGAACCACTTTGCTTTTGTTTAGCACAAAGGAATATTGGTTTTTGTACCCATCATATGTAATTTTCCTATCAAATTACCAGGGTTGTCCTAATAATAGATGACTAGCCTGCATAGGTACCACATCACACATGACTTCATCTTTATAGCTCCCTATGGAAAAGGTTATAAGAGCCTGCCTGGTCACCTTTACTTCCCCACATTCGTTCAACCATTGTAATCGATATGGTCTTGGATGTTTCATAGCTTTTAATTGCATCTTATCTACCAACAGAGTGCTAGCAACATTAGTGTAGCTACCACTATTGATTATCAGACTACACACTTTATTTTGCACATGACACCGTGTATGAAATATGTGCTCATGTTGGATCCCCTCACCATCCTCCTAGGGTTATACACTAAGTATTCTCTTCGTGACATACAACTTACCACTCATGGGTCCCTCCAAGTCAACATCCTCATACTCTTATGATGGTGACTCCTCATCCTCCTTAGAGCTCATGCTCTTTACATCCCCATAATCACATATGATCATGGCTCTTTGATTTGGACATTGAGATGCAATGTGTCTAAATCCCTGACATCTAAAACATTTGATATCTCTAGTTTTGGAAGGGGGTTTAGTGTCAGTTTTTACCTTAAATCCAGTAATCGGATTCTTAGCCTTAGCATCCACTTTAGGCTTGGAGTTTGTGGAGTTCCTCTTCTAATTAGACTTCCATGGAGTCAACCCAGGCCTTTGATCACTCCTATATTTTAATTGTCGCTCCACCTTAATTGCTTTATGTAACAGTTCTTCCATGTCTAAGTAATGGTGTAAATCTACTACATTAGCAATTTCCCGATTCAGTCCATTAATGAATCTAGCCATAGTAGCCTCATTATCCTCCTCCACTTGGGCCCTAATCATGGCTATTTCCATCTCCTTATAGTAGTCCTCTACACTTTTAGTCCCCTGTGTCAATCCTTGGAATTTCCTAAGTAAATCCCTATGGTAGTGACTAGGAATAAATCGTTTTTGCATTATGGTCTTCATCTCTTCCTAAGTACTAATAGGTCGCTCTCCATACCTGCGCCTATTACGCATTAATTAATCCCACCATACACTAGCATAATCTATGAACTCTAGTGCAACCAATTTAATCTTCTTCTTCTCCTCAGTATAGTTATGGCACTCAAAGACATGATCCATTTTCCTCTCCCACTCTAGGTACAACTTCGGATCATTCTTTCCCTGAAACGTTGGAATTTTCATGTCAATACTACCGAGGTTACTATCACGCCTTTGGGTGTTCCCTCTTTTGCTCACATTGTGATATTCACCAGAGTCAGAATCCTCACCTTCTTCTATCCTAACTCCTCCTCTAATTAGTCTACCTACTCCTTGCCTAACAGTGGTACTACTAGACGGTTCCCTACTCCTCTCCATCTTATCCATTCTTTCATGGATCTGTTTAAGTTTACTCGTCAAAATTCTTTTCATCTCTCCCATCAACTCCTCAAACATTACCCTATTCTCACCTCCATTCGTGTTTTGTCTCGACATATTTTAAAAGTTTTTCAATAAGGTAAGATCATATGTAAAATATGTTCCTTGCACTCAATCGTGTATTGCTCTCAATTAATGATATGCTCACAATTTCACTCGTGTAGGTCCTTCAAAATTATGTCTTTACAACTCGCTTTTACAATCCTTTGCTAGGAACTTGTATTGGAAATTTCTCAACACAATTTACTAAGTCACACCTAATTGACTCCTTCGGTTTTCTAATCATAGTGACACTTGGAAATTAGAAGCAATCTTCAATAGCTACAACACATAATATGAACTCGAAAACAAGACAATTAATTCCTTTGCATGCAATCGCAAGAGGATACAATTTGCACCGAAATACAATTAATGATTATGGAATGTAATTTTTAGATACACAATTTGAAAGCATAGCGTATCTATTGCGATTGGAATTGGAAAGTGTATTTGGCAATTGAATTGTAACTTGCCAAAATTAGAATTTTCTTTTTGGGAGATTCCGGTTCTTGATTTTTCTTTTGCAATTGAATTGATTTTTTTTTTTTGTATGTATGCTTTCAAGATGAACTAGGAATTGAAACAACAATTGAATTTCAATGGCTAACTAAACTTATATGTTGTCGGTCTCCAAGGGATTTTGTGATTGAAACAAGATTTTTTTTTTCTTATATATGAATTTTTCTGATATGAATAAGAGTATGGAAATTGAACAATAGAAAAATAACAAAAGGATAGAAATTACCTGATTCAAGAAGCCGAAGCTTTGATACCAAATGTTGCGTGAACCCTAGGTATGTTAAACCTACGCTATTTGAATCAATATCCCGAGGATCGTCTTGAACAAGTAGCACATAACTAGATCCCAATCACACTTGTTGACTGAAACCTAAGTTATCAATTAAGGGTTTCCTATAGCAATTCGGTTAAGGAATTCCTAAAGGAGTGTTCTTTTGCAAAGAACAAAAGGGGGCTTTTTCGTGTTCTACGAAATGTGTTTTAAAATTCTATTCAAGGATATGATGATCTTATGCCGGCCTCCTTACACGTTTATATAGTGTATACATGTATCAATATGAAAACCTAACTTTCCTATTCTAATTTACTTCCTTATCTTCATTTGAATCGAGTAAGTAACTAAATATTCCAAATTACAAACCAAAAACAAATAACAACAAAACCCATAAGTCTCTTTCCTTGTTTCGGTTCAGCATTTAACATTTGTGCTAGGACTTCAATTCCTTATATTCTTCCATGGAAACGTGAATTACAGTAACAGGTGTTGGTTCTCCTTTCATGTAATTTGATTCCTTGTTTTGTAGGTCCATGATTGGTCTTTGTAGGGCATCATTCATCCTCTTTGCTCTAGCTTGGGTCATTGGTCCTCCAATTCCTTGTAATGGATCTTAAGTCCTTGGTTTGGTCTTCTCAAGTGCTAGATGATTCTCATCACTTGAGATAGTGAAAAAAAAAAAAAAAAAAACTTAACATACTTAGATTAGTCTTGGGTTACCTCCCAAGAAGTGCACTTTTTGAATGCCATTGGCTTAACATCCTTCACTTTTTTCAACTAAATATTTGGTAATTGGAGTCTAGAATCCTCTTAATATTTATGTTCTTTTTCATCTCCTATGTATAGCTTCATTTTAAGGCCATTTAATTTGAAATCATCATGCTCTAGGTGTCCGAGCTCCATTGTGCCATGTGGGAAGACCTTCTTGACTACAAAAGAACCAAACCATCTTGACTTCAATTTTTTGGGAAAAAGTTTCAACCAAGAATTAAACAAAAGCACTTGGTCCCCTTCCTTGAACTCCCTTAGGTGGTGGATGTGCATATCATGGTATTTCTTCATCCATGAAGTTTGTTTAATTGTAGTCTCCTCTTCAATCCAATAGCTTCTAAGTCAAAATTTTCCATTTTGATTGCTTAACATGCCTTGTGTTCAATCTCCACCGGAAGGTAGCATGACTTCCTATAAACTAACCTATAGGGAGTAATCCTTAAAAGTGTTTTATAGGCTATTTTATACGCCTACAAGGTATCATCAAGCTTCTTTGTCTAATCTCTTTTATGATGTTGCACCCTTTTTTCTAGAATTCTTTTCAACTCAAGATTAGAGACTTCCACCTGTTTGCTTGTTTGAGGGTGGTAAGGTATAGTAATTCAATGTGTTTCACCATATTTCCTTAACTTCTTCTCCATTTGTACATTGCAAAAGTGTGCTCCCCTATCACTTATAATGGCTCTAGGGGTCTCAAAACGAGAGAATAGCTTATTAAGGAACTTCACAACTACTCGGGCATTGTTTGTGGGCAAAGCTTATGCCTCAACCCATTTAGACAAGTAGTCCACCACTACCAATATGTATTTGTTCTTAGAAGAAGTGGGGAATGATCCGATGAAGTTAATGCCCTATAGGTCAAAGACCTCACATTCTAGAATAAAGTTTCAAGGCATCTCATCCTTCCTTGATATGTTCCTTACCCGCTGGCATCTATCACATGTGACACAACAACAATGAGCATCTTTAAATATTGTAGGCCAATAGAAATCAACCTCCAAAACTTTGTGTGCAATCTAGTTGGTTGAATAATGACCACCAGTAGGGCTGGAGTGACAATCATTGAGAATCTTTTATCCCTCTTTAGGTAAGACACATCTCCTTATTACTTGATCTCCACAAACCTGAAAAAAAAAGGGGTCCTCCCAATAGTAGTATTTATGTTTTGAAAGAACTCCCTTCTTGCATGATAATCAAGGTCATTGGGGAGAATTCTCATTGCCAAATCATTTGCAAAGTTTGTAAACTACAGAGTTTCCAGATTCATGAGTTGACAAACTGCATATAGTTTTTCTTCAAGGAAGGAGTCATTAATATCCTCCTCTTTAAGCTCCTCCAAATAGGGATTCTTAAGTCTTGAGAGATGATCGGTTGCTAGATTTTTTGTTGCCTGTTTATTGCAAATTTCTAAGTTAAATTCTTGCAAGAGAAAAATCCACTGAATAAGCTTAGGCTTTGCATCTACTTTAGTCAACAAAAATCTTAAGGTGGAATGATCAATGTAAACAATAACCTTAGACAGAATTAAATATGGCCTAAATTTATCAATGCAAACACTATAGCCAACATCTCATTCTCTGTGGTAATGTAATTCAATTGAATGTTATTAAGAGTTTTGCTAATGTAGTAGATAAGTTGGAAATGTTTGTCTCACCTTTGTTTAAGAACAACCCCAACTGTATAATCACTTGCATCACACATAAGTTTAAAGGGAGAGCTCTAGTAAGGAACTATCATAATAGGAGCATTTGTCAATCTCGCCTTGAGCACATCAAAGGTATGCTAGCATTCAGGGGTAAAGCTGAAAAGCACATTCTTCTCCAATAGCCTAGTCAGTGGGTAAGCTATTTTAGAGAAGTCCTTTATGAAACGTTTATAAAAACTAGCATGGCCTAGAAAACTTCTTATGAAGCATTAGCACTTGAAAGTTTGAATTCTAACAAAGAAAAAGTTATGCATCATCAATCCTAAAAAAATAAAAATAAAAATAAAAACACTAAACTAAAAAACTAAAATAAAAGTTAGCCTATCTTTGTCGAGAGAATAAACATGTAGCCAATTCAGGTAAAGAGTCTTCCCATAAGGAAGTTCAATTAATTACAAATCATATGTAGAAAATAGAACAAAGGGAGAAATAAAAGAAAGAATGAGGGAGGAAGGAAAACACAAATATAAATACATGGAAACTCTGCTCAGGCTTTTGCATGGCCATGCTTGAGGCCGTGCAAGGCTCTAAAAAAGTGTTTAGAAGCTCCTCTTCATGTGTGCACTACTTTGAGCACTGCTTGTGCTTAAGGTTCTGCGGATACTTAAAAAGTGTACAAAAATAAACTTTCCAAGCTATTTGATCTATGTATTTGTTTAGTGTGCAACTTAACATAAGTGAAAGAGTGGGAAAATAACTTACCCGGTACACTTAAGAAGTAAAGCTTGAATTTTCTTACTTGTCATTAATGCTTCCCCACACTTAAGGATTAACTCTCATTCTCCTCAAGTAAGCTCACTTACTCCCCCACAAATCTACAATTTTTTAGCAAGAAAGACTTAAGATAGTGAAATAAAAATGAAATAAAGAACTTAACATACCTAGATTAGTTATGGGTTACCTCCCAAGAAGCACACTTTTTTAATGTCGTTAGCTCAATATCCTCTACGTTATTTGGCTAAATATTTGGTACTTGAAGTATAAAGTCCTCTCGATATTCATGTTCTCTTCCATCTCCTTTGTACACCTTCAATCTATGGCTATTCACTTTGAAATCATCATACTCTAGGTGTTTGAGCTCCATTGTGCCATGTTGAAAGACATTCTTGACTACAAAAGGACCAGACCAACTTGATTTCAATTTTTTGGGGGAAAAGTTTTAACTGTGAATTAAACAAAAACACTTGATCCTCTTTTGTAAACTCCCTTAGATGGCAGATTTGCATATCATGATATTTCTTTGTATTCTTATATGCTTGCCTTCTCCACTTATTTCTTTGAGGTTTAACTTCTTTTGTAGCATTAAGCTACTCAATGAATGCCTCAATTTGTGGTTTATCTATATCTTTCTTCTCTCCTCGTTTTAAGCTTAGTTCTAACTTATTCTTACATAGGATCTCTTCAATATGCTTGTTTATTGAGGAATTAACAACATTGACAAAATAGAATGAATTATCAACACACATGGAGTGTTTTATGGCTGTAGCCATCTTAATTACCAATTCTTTGTCTCCTATTTTCAGTGTAAGATTGCCTTCCTCTACATCAATCATTGCCCTAGCAGTAGCAAGGAATGGTCTTCTAAGGATTAAAGGCATATCCTCATCCTCATCCATGTCTAGACACAAAATCAATGGGGTCTATGAAGTTTCCTACCTTTACTAAGACATCCTCAATGATCCTCTTAGGGATTTTCATAGATCGGTTAGCAAGCTACAGACTCATTCTAGTAGGCTTTGGGTCAGCTAACCCTAATTTCTTGAAGAAAGAGTATGGCATCAGATTAACACTTTCCCCAAGATCGGCCAAGGCTTCATTTACTAAGATGTCACTAACCAAACATGGAATAGTGAAGCTGCTTAGATCCTTTAGCTTTAGAGGGAGTTTGTTCTGAATAATGGATAAGCAATTTGCTCCTACTTTTACTATAGAAACATCCTCCAACTTTTGCTTACTGGATAGAAGTTCCTTTAGGAACTTGACATATTTTGGCATCTGTGAAAGCACCTCAATAAATGAAATTAATATGCAGTTGTTTAAAAAGTTCAAGAAATTTAAAGAATTGCTCCTTATCTTTGCTTTGATTGAGACGAGCTAGACATGGAATTTTTGGGACATATTCCTTGATAGCTATTGGTGATTTCTTTTTAGGTTGTTTCTTTTTAGATTCCACCTTCTCCTTCTCAAAAGACTGACCATCTTCTTTCTTTTTCTCAGGTTCCTTTTCAATTCACAGTTCCTTTCCACTCCTTAAGGTTATGACATTCGCCTATTCCCATGGATTATTCTTAGTGTTGCTAGGAAGGGAACCTAGTTGCCCTTAAGACATCATTTTAGCCAATTGGCCAATTTACTTCTCAAGGTTGTGGATAGAAGCCTCTTGGTTCTGATGTATTGCCTCAAAGCTTGGAATGAATTAGCTCATCAAATCCTTTAATTTGGTTTTCTTTTCTTGCTGAGGTGATTGAACCTGTGGATTGGGCATAGGCTGATAAGGTAGCATTTGTTGCTTTTGAAATCTTGGTGATGGGAAGTTAGATCTTTAGGCATTTTGATTGCCATAAGAGAGGTTAGGGTGATTTTTCATGCTCGGATTGTAAGTGTTATTGTATAGTTTATACTACTGCCTATTTTGATTCCCAAGATAGTCTACTTGCTCATATTGCTCATAGAGGTCCATATTTTCACTAGCATCTCCCACTTGATGTAGCGATACTTAGGAATTCTTAAGGGTTGAAACTTGGTGACCAAGAGCTTCCATCTTTGCTACTAAAGTAGTCATGAGATCTACTTCATACTTTCCTACCACTTTTTGCTTGCCCTTATTGTTGCCTCACTGATAATTATTTTTAGCTATATTAGCGAAAAGTTTCAAATATTCTTATAGGGTCTTGGAATTCAATGTACCACTAGCTATGGCGTCTACCATTTGATGGTTAGTTGGTTAAGCCCATTCAAAAAGGTTTAAACCTGCATCTATGTAGGTAGTTGATGGTGTGGGAACTTTCTTATTAACTCTGTCCATCTTTACTAAGCATCACACATGGTCTTACCATCTTGTTGCATGAACGAAGTGATGTCATTCTAAAGCTTGGTTGTCTTGCACAGAGGGAAGTAGTTATCTAAAAATTGCTTGATTGTATCATCCCATGTAGTTAAAGCTCTAGGACCCAATGATTAAAGCTAATTTTTAGCCTTCCCCCTTAGTGAGAAAGGGAATAATCTAGTGCGTACAGCTTTAGCTGTTACCCCATTATTCTTGAAAGTCTCATAGATTTCTAAGAATGTTTGAATGTGAGCATGGGGGTCCTCATCTAAGTAATCCATCGAATTGACAATACTGTTGCAAGAGTTGAATCACCACATACTTGATTTTGAAATTGTTAGCCCCAATGGGGGGCTTTACAATGGTTGGCCTTGTTCCATCTAAGGTTGGTCTTGTATAATTTAGATTAGTCTTAGGTGGATCTTGAGCCATGGTCTCCTGTGTTTCCGCTTTAATATTCTCAAGTAGTCCTATCCCACTATTAAAAAATTCTATAGTTGATTCCATGTCCTTCTCTACGATTGTGACTTTTATAATAGATGTTCCTCCCTTAATTTCCAATTGTTCAGAAGATTCAACAATAGTATTTTTATGAATCTTGCAAAGTGTTATCTCAATCTCAGGGTCTAAATCAAGAATGTTAGAGGGGAGAGTCTTTGTCATGCACTACAAAAGCAATAGCCATGAGTTAGAGTATTCTAAAGATAAGGCGAGTAGAAAGAAGTAAAACAAATAAAATAAATGACTAAAGTAATAGATAATAAGGTTTTTTCCAATATTTTTTCGTTAAATCCCCGACAATGGTGCCAAAAACTTAATGGGTTGTTTATCTAATCATATCAAATTATAAATTTATAAAGCCAAAGAAATCTAATGACTTACTTAGGCAAGTGCACCTATCTAATGTAATATAGATTGCAATGGGTATAGTCCTCAAGGATCTTAGAAACAAGTACTAGTATTGCCGTTATTTTGTTATCTAGTCTAAATTTTAATGTGAGATTAATAAGTTAAATTACTAATTAACTAATTTAATAACCCTAAGATTAATTATAATCACTGTAATAAATAAATTCAATTATAAAGACATACCCTTCATCTTGATTTGCTCTAAACCCTAACTTTCTTATAATAAGTTATTGATTAACTAATTATTTATGCTTTGCATTGTAGGAATTCTCAATTAAACTAATTACTCCATCGAGTTAATTAATTAATAACCTTATACGAAATAGTGGAGACCTCTCCCTCACTATCGCCTTATAAGATTTCATTAAGCTCACAATTCCCAAATAAAGATTAAATCTTTATACAAAAAATTGAAGTCTTCCTACCTCTAGGTAAAACATGTAATCCTTCTATTGATGAAGATCTACCTTATTAGATGAGACATTTCTCTATCTAACAAGAATCATACATGTAATCAATTTGCATGCATAAATTAATTATAAAGTAGTAAAACACATGAATAGATACAAAGATACAAACTTTTAATTAATTAATAAGTAATTCAATCACATGGTTTAGAGTTTCATAAGATGCAGGGCATATAAATCTACTCCTCCATAAAATCTATAGTAAAAATAAGAAATCTAGAGAAGTAATAATGATTTATGATGAAAAGAATGAACTCTCATAATCATTTTGTGATTTCTGATGATGCTCTAGCGATTTTGCTCTCCAAATGTGTGATTTTTCTTTCATAGGGTTATTAGAGTGGCTATGAGAAAAAAAAAAAAAATATGATCCCTAATTTTCATAATAAAGTGAGTATTTATAGTCTAGGAAATATTATAGCATGCATGGCCTTGTGCACGCCCGTGCTTAGAGCCGTGTACTATGGAAAAATGTAAAATTTTGACATTTCGGGTTTTTCATGACCTCCTATATGGTCGTGCTCATGGTTGTGCACTTTGAAATTCTTGCATTTTTTTCTCTACGTGGATTTCTTACTTCAGCACAACTTTTTGCACCACTTGTGCAGTGGTTAAGGCACAATTTCATGATGCATTTTGATCACTTTTTGCTCTCTAGCATTAGCATCAGCACGACCATGCTAGAGCTTGTGCATATGTGAAAATCACCTTTTCTCATATTTTGCTAGATTTTGCTACATTTTCACTCGAATCTTCTTTAAATCTTTAATTTGCACTCTTTAAACCCTAGAATCAAATATTAAGCACTTAAGTATCTTTTTTTTAATAAATTCACATAAACTTCATAAAAAATCATATTAAATAAATACTATAAATAAAGTTTTTTTAACACTTATCAATAACCTAAATGGCATTCTCTTATAAGTGTATGTGCCATAAGGGCAAGTGAAGGTAGTCATCTCCTGGTCCTTTGGAGTTATTGGTATTTGAAAGTATTTAGACATCCCATTTAAGTAGCAATAATACATATGTTCAACCAGCTTCTCTAACATCTAATCTATAAAGGGAAGATGGAAATGGTCTTTTCTAGTGGCATCATTCAATTTCTGATAATCTATATAAACCTGCCATTTAATGATGGTACACATTGATACAAGTTCACTCTTTTCATTGGGGACCACAATCATCCTTCCTTTTTTTTGGCACAACTTGTGTTAGATTAACCTAAGAACTATCTAATATAGGATATATTAGTCCACTATCGAGAAGCTTGATAGCTTTCTTCTTGACCACCTCTTTCATATTGGGATTTAGCCTTCGTTGTGGTTTCACTATAGGCTTAAATCCTTCTTTTAATAATATCTTATGTGTATAGAAAGCGGGATTGATACCTTTGATGTTTGAAATCTACCAAGCAATGGCTCGCTTGTGTGCTCTTAGGATTGTAAGTAATTGATCTTTTTTGCTCTTGAGACAAATATGAGGCTATGATAATTGGTAGCTTGGAGTCTTTTGCCAGAAAGGTATACTCTAAATAATCTGGTAGCTATTTTAATTCCAACACTAGTGGCTCTTTTATGGAAGCTTTAAGTCTCATCTCACTGCCTTTTTTTAGCTCTTCAAACCCTCTCTAAGGTGTAACTTCTTATGTTACATTAAGCTGCTTAGTAAATGCCTCAACCTCTAGGTTGTCCATGTCTTTCTCCTCTTCTCGTGTCAAGCTTAGTTCTAACTCATCCTTACATAGGATCTCTTCAATATGCTTATCTATTGAGAAATCAACAACATCAATAAAATAACATGAATCATCAATACACATGGAGTGTTTCATGGCGGTAACCATTTTAATCACCAACTCTTCATCTTCTATTCTCAGTGTAAGCTTACCATTTTCCATCAATCACTACCCTAGTAGTGGTAAGGAATGGTCTTCCGAGGATTAAGGGCATATCCCCATCCTCATCCATATCTAGAATTATAAAATTAATAGGTTAAATGAAGTTTCCTACCTTTACTAAGACGCCCTCAATGATCCCTTTGGAGATTTTTATAGATTAGTCAACAAGTTGTAGACTCATTTTAGTAGGCTTTGGGTCAACTAACCTTAATTTCTTGAGGAAAGAATATGGTATTAGATTAATACTTGCCTCAAGATCGACCAAGGCTTTATCAACTGAAATATCATCAACTAAACTTGGAATTGTAAAACTACCTGGATCCTTTAGCTTTAGAGGAAGTTTGTTTTGAATGATGGATGAGCATTTTGCTTTGACTTCTATTATAGAAACATCTTCTAACTTTCACTTATTAGATAAGAGTTCCTTTAGGAACTTAGTCTATTTGGCATTTGCAAAAGCGCCTCAACAAATAGAATATTATATGCAGTTGTTTGAAAAGTTCAAGGAATTTACTAAACTATTCCTTGTCTTTGTTTTAATTGAGGCGAGTTGGATATAGAATTTTTGACACATACTCTTTGATAACTGGTGGTGATTTCTTTTCAAGTTCTTTCTTCTCGGGTTCCACCTTCTCCTTCTCAAAAGACCGACTGTCTTTTTTCTTTTGTTTAGGTTCATTTTCAATTCGCAGTTCCTTCTCACTCCTTAAGGTTATGGCTTTCGCTTGTTCCCTTGGATTATTCTCAATGTTACTAAAGAGAGAGCTTGGTTGCCTTTTAGACATCATCTTGGCCAATTGACCAATTTGTTTCTTAAGGTTACGAATAGAAGTCTCTTGGTTCCGATGTCTTGCATCAAAACTTTGAATGAATTAACTCATAAGATCTTCCAAAATAGTCTTCTTCTCATGCTAAGGTGGTTGTACTGATAGATGGGGCATAGGGTGATAAGGTGACATTTGTTGCTCTGGAATCCTGGTGGAGGAAAACTAGATCTTTGGGCATTCTAATTGCTATAAGAGAGGTTGGGATGGTTTCTCATGCCGGGATTGTAAGTGTTACTGTACGGGTTATACTACTGCTTGTTTTGATTCCTAAGGTAATCTACTTGCTCATACTACTCGTGGAAGTTCATACTCTCACTAGTATCTTCCACTTAAGGTTGTGATCCTTAGGGATTATTGAGGGTAGAAACTTGGTGACTAAGAGCTTCCATCTTCACCACCAAAGTAGTTATGAGATCTATTTTATATTTATCTTCCACTTTTTGCTTGCCTCTATTGTTGCCCCATTGGCCATGTCAACAAAAAGTTTCAAGGATTCTTCTAGGGTCTTGGAATTTAATGTACTACCAACTACAATGTCTACTAATTGACGAGTAGCCGAGTTAAGTCCATTAAAAAAGGTCTAAACCTGCATCCATGTAGTTAGCTGATGGTGTGGGCACTTTCTCAATAATTATGTCCGTCTTTGCCAAGTGTTATACATGGTCTCACTATCCTATTGCATGAATGATGTAATGTCATTTCAGAGCTTAGCTGTTTTGCAAGGAAGCAAGTAGTTATCTAAGAATTTCTTTACTTTGTCATTTCATGTAGTTGCAGCTCTAGGACCTAACTAAATTGAAGCCAATTTTTAGCCTTCCCCTTTAGTGAGAAAGGGAATAGTCTAGTATAAACCGCTTCATCTATTACCCTATTATTCTTGAAGGTTTCACAAATTTTTAAGACCATTTGAATGTGAGCATGGGGGTCTTTATCTAGTAATCCATTGAATTAACAATATTACTGCAAGAGTTGAATCACTACACCCCTAATTTCAAAATTATTAGCCTCAATGGGAGGCTTCACAATGGTTAGCTCTATTCCATTTAGGGTAGGCCTTGCATAATCTAGATTGGTGTTAAGTGGATCTTTAGCCATTACTTCATGTGTTTCCTCTTTAATATTCTCTATTAATTCTCTCCCACTATTTAAAGATTCTTTAGATAATTCCTCTCTCTTTACTTCTACCTCAACTTCTATATTAGGTGTTTCTCCATTAATCGTTGGTTGCCTAAAAGATCCAATAGTTATGTTCTTTTGAATTTTGCAAAGTGTTCTTTCAATCTCAAGGTTTAGATCAAGAATGTCATAATGGAGAGTCCTTGTCATGCACTATAGAAGTAGACAATCATGAGTTAGAATATTCAAATAATAAGGAGAGTGGAAAGAAATAAAACAAATAAAATAAATGACTAAAGTACCAAATCCCAATATTTTTTTGTTAGATCCTTGGCAACAATGCCAAAAATTTGATGTATGCTCTTCTGATCGTATTAAATTATAAATTTATAAACCCAAATAAATCTAATGGTTGAGTTAGGCAAGTATACCTATCTAATGTAATATAGATTTTAGTGGGTATCATTCCTAATGATCTTAAAAACAAGTAGTATTACCGTTTTTCTACTATCTAGTCTAAATCTTAATATGAGATTAATAAATTAAACTACTGATTAATTACTCTAATAACCCTAAGATTAATTATAATTGTTTTAACAAATGAATTCAATTACAAAAACATACCATTCATCTCGATCTACTCAACCTTAGCTTTCTTATAATAATGTATTGATTAACAAATTGTTACTGCATAAATTCTTAATTAAACTAATTACTTTCTCAAGTTAATTAATTCTTAGACCTATATGGAATAGTGGAAACCTCTCCCTCACTGTTGTCATATAAGATTTCATTAAATTTCCTAATTCCCAAATAAATATTTAATCTTTGTACATAAAATTGAAGTTTTCCTACCTTTAAACAAAACATGCAATTTCTCTATTCATAAAGATCTATCCTATTAGATGAAACCTCTGTATATCCAATAAGAATCTTATATGCAATTAATTTGTATGCATAAATTAATCACAAAACAATCAAAATATACAATTAGATACAAAGGAATAAATTCTTTATTAATCAATAAATAATTTAATCACATGGTCTAGAGTTTCACAAGATACAAGGCATATAAATTTACTCTATGGAATTTACAACAAGCACAAAGACTCTAGAAGAATAACAAGTAATCATGATGAAAAGAATAAAACCTTGAAGATGTTTTATGATCTTTGACTATACTCCAACAAAGTTTCTCTTTAAGTTTGTAATTTTACTCTCTTAGGTTTTTTAAAGTGACTTCGAATGATAAAAAGTCAAAAATCCCCTAAATTGTGAAATAAATCAAGTATTTACAGTTTTAGAAACAGGGGTAGCATACACAACCTATTGCACACCTATGCTTAGGGTCATTTACCCTAAAACAAAGTAAAATTTTGGTGTTTCAGGCTTTGCATAGCCTCTTACACAACCATGCTTGGGATTGTGCACTTTAAAATTCCTTCATTTTTTTTCTCTAGCCAGATTTCTTCCTTTAGTACTATTTTCTACACAACTTATGTAGCAGCCAATGCACAATTTTAAGATGTATTCTGATCACTTTTTGCCCTCTAGCACTGGTGTTTACATGACCATGTTAAAAGTTGTGTACACATGGAAGACACCCTTTTCTATATTTTATTAAATTTTGCTTCGTTTTTGTTCAAACCTCCTTTAAATCCTTCAATTATTCTCTTTTAAGCCATGGATTTAAATATTAAGTACTTAAGTGTCATTTTTTTTTATAAATTCACATAAAATTCATATAAAATTATATCCAATAAGTACTAAATATAAGGACCTTTCAATATTTATCACACATCCTTATTGAAGACCATGGAATCGAGATTACAAAAATAATATTTGATGTGGAAAAAACTCCCTTTAGCCCCTCGCCTCCACCTCAACCCTTTTACAACCCCCCCCCCCCCCCCCCCCAAAAAAAAAAAAGCCACTTTGCATGAAATAAACACACCTGTTTCCATTGCATTTAACAAAATTTAGACTAAAAAAAACCAAGTAGATTTCTAGAATTTTCAAGCAAATGTCTATATTACCAAGAATAGCAAATTCTACTTCTCATTTGCTAAGTACTTTGCAAAATGTTTTAAGTATAGCAACTGCAACTACCTTTATGGTTCTCTCCATTCAGTAGGCTTGACAAACGAAAACTCCTCAACATCATTGGCACCATCTCCCTTACATCCTGTCGAGTCTAATTTTTGAATTCGCATTCCTAATCCGATCTAGACTAGACCCTATGCTCATCTAATGTAGATCATCGACTTGAGTTAGGAATTTTGTTTGATTTTTTGGAGTCGCCACCCAACTGTTATTGGGAAAGATTGAATTAAGACTAAAGGAGCGGATTAGTCTTAATTTGGACACTAGTCATGGTGATTTCCTCTTCTCGTTTTTGTGAAAAGAGAAAAAGGGAAAACCAGAGTTTCTAAGTCTGTAGGCTAACCTATTAAAACCTTACGGTTACCACCTAATCTCCTAAAATTGTTCCTATCTAGAAATGTCTTTTATTGTGTTTCTGTTACTTTTTATTATGTTTTTGAATTATTTCAAGAAAATGATTTTTCATTCATTTTTTATGGGTTGACCCGAATGGGTGCCAACGTACTTGCTACTCAGGATCAAACAAGCCGTAGTTCACTGTTCTGAAAACTTTAAGTGTGTTTGTGAATTTTAATTTTGAAATCTCTTTTGATTTATGTTTTTATCATTTTTAGGATTTTTCTAAAAAGTCTAAAGCCTAAACTTTAATTTGATTTTGAAAATTATTTTTAGGAAAAACATCAATTTTGGGTTTATTTGAAGAAAACGATTTTTCTAAATGCTAAAACTCATTTTTTGAATTTTTTATGATTTTTATGATTTTTTATGATTTTTTATGATTTTTGTGATTTTTGTTATTCTTCTACAATTTTTTATAATTTTTCTAAGCTTTCATGATTTTTATAGTTTTTCATTATTTTTATGACTTTTTATGATTTTTTGTGATTTTTTTGTTAAAAATTTTATCCTATTTTATTATCTATCCTATTTTGTCTAAAGCTTTATTTTATTTTTCTAAATTTTTATTATTTATTTATCTTTCTTTTTATTTATTTTTTTTCTACATTATTAAATCCTACAAACCTAATTTTTACATTTTCCTACTTATGGAAATAAAACATAAAACATAAATAAATAACTAAATAATAAATAACCAACAAATTAATAAATAAATAACCAAATAATAAATCAAACAAAAACAAATAAAATAAATAAACAAAACTCGAAAAAAAAAATCCAGAAAATTCGACTTACCTGGATCTGGGTCGGTGCGCGGGTCGGGTTAGTCGGGTCGAATCGGGTCGGGTCGGATCGGATCGGTCGAACACGACGGCAAGGGGTGTTCGTTCACGGTGTTCCGGCGGCCTTTTGCAACGGGTGAGGTGTCGAATCCTAGGTTCTCGAGGGTGTTGAATCCAATGGTGGTAGTGGTTTGCTCCCAAAACGTCTCCTAGTGGTGGTTCATCTCCGGTCGGCAATCGCGGTTTTGGGTTTTCTTCGATGCTCTCTGATTTGCTCTCTTTTCTCACTTTCTCTCAATTCTGATCCGTGATTTGGCTTCCTCCCCTCCTCCTCTATTTATAGGCGTTTGAAATCGAGCTGGATAAGCTCGGATTTCCTCCGATTGAAGCCAATCGGATTTTCGGTTAAAAAAACCAACTCTGATTTGTGTAAATCCATCGATTTGTTGCGATTTGATTCCAATTAGATGATTTTTATCTTATTTCTATTGAAGATCTGTTGGATTTGTGAAAAAAATCCAATCGAAGCGGCCAAAATGCGAATTTTTTCTTCGTCGGCGATCTCGGACCCGAGGTAGAAGAGGATCACGCTCCCGGCGCGTGCGTTTCGTCCAGCCAATCGGATGCTGCCACGTGTCCTGGATAAGTGAAAAAACTCAAAACACGAAAACTGCTTCCCCCGTGTTTCAAACCTGCGACTGAGCCCTCCTGTGCGCGCCTTAACCCGTGGTCCGGACCAGCTGGGCTAGCCCATTTTCCTGATTATTCTAATTTCGCAAATTGCATATATGCAATGCGATTTTTTTTTATTTTTTTTGTATTTTTTGAAATTTATAAAAATTATTTATTATTTATTATTTATTATTTATTATTGCCATTTCTAAAATCATTTTTCGAAATTGATGTGTTTTCCTATTTGTTTTTATTTTTTTGAATATTTTCATTATTTATGCTAAATTAGAGAAAAATTAGAAAAAATTGAAAATTGATTATTATTGATTATTATTCATTCCTAGGGCAAAAATGGGGTGTTTACAGCTGCCCCTCTTTATGGTAAAGTTTGAAAAACTTAACTACAAAGACAAAAAAGAAGACGCCATTTTTGGCCTCTTGAATAAATAGATAATGCCTTGGTTTGGCTGGTTATCTAAAAAAAAAAACTTTTTAGTAGGAAAATGCTCTAAGAGCTAATAATCCCACGATTTTAAAATGGTCCTAACAATTTATAGTCATGCTCCTTCCCCAAAAAGTGCTTTATAGGCTGATTAATTGGCGATAGGAAACATCTCAAGCATTGTTTAGGAATGTAGGAGAAATGATGATAGGAAGCGTCTTATCAGACTAGTAACCTTGGAAAGAAGATTTACTTAGGAAGCGCCCTTATGAGTTGGCTACCTATCAACAGAAGCGTCTTGTTAGACTAGCAACTGTTTAGAAGAATATTTTCGAAAAGTGCCCCATGAGCTAACTAATTGGGAGAGTATAGGAAAGTGCCCCTCATGGGCTGACTAACGTTTGATAAAATGCCTCAAAAGGTGCCCCCTATGAGCTAACCTTGAGGTAGGATTTTTAGGAAAGTGCCCCCTATGGGCTAACTAACCTATGATAGAAATGTCTCAAAAAGTGCCCCCTATAGGCTGACCTTGAGATCAGATTTTTAGGAAAGTGCCCCCTATGGGCTGACTAACCTATGGTAGATTGTCTCAAAAAGTACCCCCTATGGGCTAACCATGAGAACAAAGTTTTAGGAAAGTGCCCCCTATGGGCTGACTAACCTATGATGGAATTGTCTCAAAAAGTGCCCCCTATGGGCTAACCATGAGAACAAAGTTTTAGGAAAGTGCCCCCTATGGGCTGACTAACCTATGATGGAATTGTCTTAAAAAGTGCCCCCTATGGGCTAACCATGAGAACAAAGTTTTAGGAAAGTGCCCCCTATGGGCTGACTAACCTATGATAGAATTTTCTTAAAAAGTGCCCCTTATGAGCTAACCATGAGAACAAAGTTTTAGGAAAGTGCTCCCTATGGGCTGACTAACCTAAAATGTCTCAAAAAGTGCCCCTTATGGGCTAACCATGAGAACATATTTTTTTAGGAAAGTGCCCCCCTATGGGCTGACTAACCTATGATGGAATTGTCTCAAAAAGTGCCTCCTATGGGCTAACCATGAGAACAATTTTTTTAGGAAAGTGCCCCCTATGGGCTGACTAACCTAGAATGTCTCAAAAAGTGTCCCCTATGGGCTAACCATGAGAACATATTTTTTTTAGGAAAGTGCCCCCTATGGGCTGACTAACCTATGATGGAATTGTCTCAAAAAGTGTTCCTTATGGGCTAACCATGAGAACAAATTTTTTAGGAAAGTACCCCCTATGGGATGACTAACCTAGAATGTCTCAAAAAGTGCCCCCTATGGGCTAACCATGAGAACATATTTTTTTAGGAAAGTGCCCCCTATAGGCTGACTAACCTATGATGGAAGAAATTCCTAAGTGAGAATCTTATTTTTTTCTATAACAGTCAAGAGTTCCTAGATGTAAGATGACTTAAGACTTCTGAACAAGTGATGACTAAAATTTTTCTGCAAATTTTCAAGAAAAATGCTCTTATGAAACCTAAGGATAATGTGGCAAAGCATTAAAGTGTTTTTTTTTTTTTAGTGAGCATTACTAATGAGTAAAGAGTCTGACAAGGCTCCTAAAAATACAAAAAAAGGGTAAGCATTCCCTACTGCTCAATAATCACTTACTCTTTTGCCTCATTTTTCTTAGAGGGTTTGGTTTAATCTTAGAAACAAAGTGGTGTCTTAGCTTAATCAATCATCTCTTGAGGGGTTTCTGGTAATTAAGACTCATATCTTCTTCTTGAGGGACATCAGTACTTAAGGTTAAACAACGCCAATGAGTAAATTTCCTCATTCCATTTATAAACGTATATCTCGTTTTTAATTGGTTTAATCTAAGAGGACTTCCTTACAATTTCTCGGTTTAGATGACACTTTTGACTTCTATTCAAAAAATTATGGCCTTTCTTGTAAGTAATACGCTTTAATCAATCCGTTAGGCCTTTTTGATACTTGTAATTCAATTTAGGCTCTTTGGTTATTAGTTTCAGAAAAGTATGTTAAGGTTTATTTTGAAAGAATCATCATTTCAACTTGGGTTTGTAAGTCAAGAAACCTTGAGAAAAAGAACTGGAATAGTACTTGCCCTAGCAATTTTTTGCTTAAGATAAGTTATTTTCAATGATTTAGAGAAGTCTTCAAAAGGGTAGTATATCTTTGAACTACCCTCGTATTTGGCCCCGATATTTTCAAGTGTTGTTGCGATTTGATTCCAATTAGACGATGTTTATCTTATTTCTGTTGAAGATCTGTTGGATTTGTGCAAAAAATCGAATCGAAATGGCTAAAATGTGAATTTTTTCTTTGTCGACGATCTCGGACCCGAGGTAGAAGACGATCACGCGCCCGGCGCGTGCGTTTCCTCCAGCCAATCCGATGCTGCCACGTGTCCTAGATAAGTGAAAAAACTCAAAACACGGAAACTGCTTCCCCCGCGTTTCGAACCTGCGACCGAGCCCTCCTATGGGTGCCTTAGCCCGTGGTCTGGATCAGCTGGGCTAGCCCATTTTCCTGATTTTTCTAATTTCGCAAATTGCATATATGCAATGCGATTTTTTTTTTGTATTTTTTGAAATTTAAAAAATTTATAAAAATTATTTATTATTTATTATTGCCATTTCTGAAATCATTTTTCAAAATTGATGTGTTTTCCTATTTATTTTTATTTTTTTGAATATTTTCATTATTTATGCTAAATTAAAGAAAAATTGGAAAAAAATTGAAAATTGATTATTATTGATTATAATTCATTCCTATGGCAAAAATGGGGTGTTTACACATCCCTTATGAGATTATTTATATCTATCATTTGATCATCATGTTGCATCAAATTTGCTCTCTTTGGTGTTGACATTGGTGATAATGTATCAACATCATAATTAGATGCACCATTATCTTCATGGTCGTGTGTTGAGCGGGTTAAGTGCCTTGTTGTTTTGAAGCGACGCAACCTTTGTCTGGTTGAGACTGTTGAGTGCATTATTGAAGGGCTTGGTGAGGAGTTGCCACCAAGTTTGAGTGTCTTCCCTACTCACTTCTTTTTCACAGCCGTGTGATCCACACAAAAAGAGATATAAAATGAGCGTGAATAAATACCGGCAAGTGTACCGAATCGAATCAAGTAATATAGTGAGAGAAGAGTGTCGAACCACAAAGATTGATTAAGTAATAGACCTTTATCAATTTCTACTATTATTTAGGCAATGATGTTTGATGAGAATTGAATGAATTATGCTAAATGCTCAAAAAGAGAATTATGTTTGAAAAATGATGAATTGATGGTGGGAAATAGAATCCACCCTAATTCCACTAATCATATTGTCTTCATGTTATAATAACTCATAGCTATATGGATTTTCACAAGAAATTAACAAAACTTTAATCTTTTATCAAGTTTTAAAGCAATGTTACCTCAATTTAATTTAATAGCTCCCGCTAATTCAAATCAAATGAGGATTCTAATTCACAATCATAAATTTCCCAATTATATGATTGCCTAATATCTTTAAAATAATTTCTCCTAATCCCTTAGTGAAAAATTTAATAAAAATATTGCATGAAACACTTAGGTCAATTTCTAATAAAATTCAATAACGCTGCTTCCGCATGAATTATTAAATCTTACTTAGGATTTCCTGATAAAACCTAAATTTCTCTTTCGAGTCATTTACATTCCTATGCATTGATTCCAATTACAAAATACAATTCATAGCAGGACTTCTTATATGAAAATTCCGCATATCTATATGTCCTATAACATGAATACAATGATCATTTTAGTTTGAATTATGGCTTCATCATGTTTCCCACAAGGATGATTTAGAACATTATAGTATGAATTGCATAAAAACAATTGAAATAAATAGGTGCAATGGAATTCATATTAAACAACAAGAATAAACTAATAAATGGCATAAAAGAAAATAAAGTAAATGAAACAAAGGCTATAATCTTCAAGAACTTCAATATTCCAAAATGATTCCACGAATTCTTCAATTGAAAGCAAACTTCAGCAAAATAACTTTCTTTCTTCAAACTAAAATTTGAATAACATGAAATGTAAAGGAATTAAAGAAAATATAAAATCCTAAAGTTCCTAAGGGAAGTCTAATGATTTCAAAGAAAGACAAAGGATGCTAAATAAAGAATCAAAACAAAAGGATTCTAAAACAAAAGGGGATACTTCCAAGGTTCACATAAGGGGCCTATTTATAGATCCAAAGAGGAGGGAGATAAGGTTGATTTGATGAGGATTTGAGTCAACAAATTAATTAAGATACGATTTTGGAGAGATTTTTGCAATGGATATCCGAGGAGTAATGAAGGCCGGCTCAAGGTCGGCAGCCTTGAATGTAGGCCGGCTTTAAGGCCGGCAGCTTTAATTCTTTTTAAGGCCGGTTTAATATAGGCCGGCTCAAAGCCAGCGGCCTTGAATGTAGGCCGGCCTAAGGCCGGCGGCCTTCAGTGCAATCCTCCGCTCGCTTCTTCAATTTTGTGAAAAACTCCTCCAATTAACTTGTAATTTACTTTTGGGTCCTCAAAACCTATATTTTCACAATTAACACCATTAAGTATCATTTCTTTATATTTTCTTATAATATTGAAATAAATTTAATATAAGTCCAAAAGAAAATATAAGTATAATGTGATCTTATCACCGTGTGCCACTTCTTTAGAGCCTTAGATGTTTGTTCATCAAAGATTGATTTCTTCGTGCGTGAACCCATCCATTTCAATATACAAAGAGAAGACAATTATCATTTAATTCTAATAGTCAAGATAGCTTATGGATCTCTATGGACTTATCTGGGTATGTAGCATAGGTAATCACAGTTACATTGCACATAATTATGTAATTATAAAGTGGGATAAGAGAAGATATGAGCATGATAGTTTAACATGAAAAACCTCAATACGGGTAAAAAATCATAGGAGGAGATACAATTCACCAATAATAACAAAAGAGTGGTGTCTAAACCTCCCACTGGAGTACGATAATCTCACTTACTACTATTGGGCCAAATCCACTAGCTATAGTATAAATAGAGTTATAGAGGTGTCTTACCTCTCTAAACAAAACCCCAAGAATGAATGTCAAACTTACACCAATAGACTCACCAAACTCTATAGGCACTTAAGCCTGAGCCTCAAAACTATACCATGGTCTAAGTTAAGCCGACTGTATAGTAAACCTATGCACCTTTTTATGAGTTGATGGACGATCTGACCATTCTAAACAAGTTTAAACCTCTACTCAATCCAAGCTTATGATCAGTTCTCAAGCAAGTGTACCTATCGACTAGCAGTATAGCATAGGAGTACAGGTATCGATCCTACGAAGACTTATAAGTACTAGTACTAACGATTCTCCTACTATCTAACCTCTCACTATTGATGATCTCAACTATCCTAATTATTGCCTAAACCTGAAAGAGAAAAATAAAATGAACAAAGTAAATGTATTCAAACACTCCCTTAATTAATTCAATGATTTAAACATACCCTGCCTAAGATCCACCCCTGATTCTCATGCAGCTTTTATTCAATTCCAACCTATCCAATGATTAATACCCAATCTTTGATCTGCGGAGTTTCTTACACTAGATTAGAGCCTTTCTCAAGATCAATAATCCCTAATCCTAATTAATCCAATTAAGATCTCTCTTCAATTAACATAATCAAGATTGCAATAGAATTCTAGGACTCTCAATTGAACCAAACCGCAATGACCTTGTTCAATACAGAAGACCTCATATAACCTATCTCTAGGATTACAAGGGGTCTTTTTATTCATGCAAGATCTACTCTATTACTGATTTCTCAATCTTAATAACAGAGATATAATTCCATCCTAATATTGTGCACATATCAAGATGAATGAACTATAATTGCAACATGAACAAACTCAAAGAATAGAATTAAATTATTGAACATCAACAATTCTGTCACATGATATTTAGGGGTTTCTCAAGGGAACGGGTATGAAACAATTAGCCACTCATGAATTTAATAGGAAGAGCAAAACATAAAATAATTGTGTCCATAAAGAAAATTCAAACATGAAACATCTTGGCTTCCAATCCGAAACTATTCTGGCAACAGCTTCTCTTCTCTAGGGTTTCTCTTGTGCCGCCTCTTCCTTTTCTCTCATTAGGGTTGTTCTATTTATACTTCTTAAGGCATGGCCGAGCATCTTCAGCTGGAAAGATACGATTGTATCTTTCCTTTTCCAAGTGAATCTCATCAAGTGAATAACAGTCGCCTGGCACACCCAACAGTACGCCCAGATTTCAAACCGTGTCTCCCTCTGGTAGCAAATATGTAACTCGTCAATCTTGCTCAGTATTTGGCACGGCTAGGAGCACGGCCAGATTTCAAACCGTGTCTCCCTCTGGTCGCAAATATGTAACTCCTCAATCTTACTCAGTGTTTGGCACGGCTAGGAGCACGGCTAGGAACACGGCTAGCAGCACTGCTATCAACACGGCTAGATTATAACCCGTGCCACGTTTTGGAGCTTTCCACTTCTTCGCAGTGTCTGCCACGGCTTCAAACACACCCCTATCACGAGCCGTGCTTCCTTTCCAAGTGATGCTTTCATCTTCAGGTGTGCCCACGGTTCATGACACGGCCGTGGCTTTCCACGTGTTGTCCATGAATAACTTTAACTTGATCTTTTAAGCTTCAATTATGCTCCTTTTGTGATCTTTCTCATTCTCTTTGGTATTATACCCTGAAACATGTATTTTTATCTGTTAAGTACCGAATCCGCATTGATTTTATTCAAAAGATTATACAAATTCATTCTTAATGCCTATGATTTACAAGGGTTAATTTACTTTTATCAAATTTCCCCACACTTAAGGTTTTGCTTGTCCTCAAGCAAACATGGATTAAGAAAACCCAAAGGACCAGTTCTCAATAAGTTCCTGCAATCAAGAAGATATTTCAGCATCATCGATTTCATGCTACACCTCAATCATTGATAATCTTTACTCAATCTTGTCGTTAGTTGTATACAAAATACAAATACTAAAATTCCCAAAGCTAATCCAAGTGAATCAAACTTTTACCTTTATCATTTAAACTAAAATTCCCAGAGTCAGAATTGTCACAAGATCGATACTAGTAAAATAAAGTATACCATCCTTTTAACCACTGTTGTAAGCACACAACAGGGACTAAAGGCATGTTGTATCCACTTGTCTCCTAGCTCTTCCTTTTCTGTTTCATCTAATTCCTTTACCATTGAAGCACTTAACTAAGTTAACCGACCCATGTAACAAACTTTCGATCGATAATCTCGAGTTCATCACTCAAGTTAACAGACGTTATTCCCTCAGTATAGAAGGCGTCCCCTGGATTTACTTGTTCGAGTCTAATTAACTCATTTACTTAATTAATTAATTAAGATGGTTTCCTTAGTCAGTAAGTCCCAGACCAGTAGGTAAGCTATATGACTTGGAGTGAAGGAGTAAATGATACTTGTAACTTGGTGATTCCTTTTTGAAGAAGTTTCTAAAAAAAAAAAAAAAAAACAAAAACTGAGAAATGTCTGAAAAAAATGAACTTAAAAGAGCTTATATAAATGATGGTTGATTGATTGAGATGGTAGAGGTTCGAAGGGGTATTTTTAAAACCTAGTAGCCTAAGATCGCTTGGTCTGGGACTTACTGACTAAGGAAACCATCTTAATTAATTAATTAAGTAAATGAGTTAATTAGACTCGAACAAGTAAATCCAGGGGACGCCTTCTATACTGAGGGAATAACGTCTGTTAACTTGAGTGATGATAGACATTGTCCCCAGACCAGTAGGTAACTAATACCCTTTTTGATTGCACAACCCTTGTATCCTAGTTTCGTTTTCCTAACCCGCTTCCCCACACTTATAATAGACATTGTCCCCAATGTCCTTGTGAAATGCAAAAAGGGAAACAAAGGATAAAAGCAAAAAGAAAACAAAAGGAAAACAAAAACTTCCCTGAATCTTTTACAACGCGGATCTTTAATAGAAGGTCAAGCGGCGCACAAGTAGAGTCATGAGAACCTCTTCCAAACATAACAGGTCGGTGTACTTGGAACACCTGTATCTCACAACAGCAGCAACAACAGAAAGACAAAACAAAACAAAAGAAACTCATAATTGACTGAACAATAAGCTAACTATCATCAGCATTTTCTATTTCAAACATTAGTGGTTGGTAAAAAACAAAATTAGACCATATCGTACCCTATTTGTTAAAATCTTACTTGTAAAACTACCACTAACAAATGTAATGATGATGATAGTAAAAAGAAAAGAAAAACTAACTTAGTAGATGCATGGGTTGCCTCTCAGCCAGCGCTTTTGTTTAACGTCGTTGGCTCGACCTAAGGAACAAATGATGACTTTAACCAGGATCTTCAATAGAGGGCTTCAATCTAGTAAAATCTCCTGCATCAATATTCTCCCTCTCTATTGTTATTCCAAATTCATCCTTGCCATCAAGATGAGTCAACATTTCTTGTATTGTACAATCTTCTGTCTCTTCAATATCGCATACTCTTAAACTCAACTCTAATGGATCCTTGCATACGATATCGTCCACAACGGTATTAGTTACATCAATTGCATAACAAGTATCATCAGAATCTACCGATTTCTTCATCACAGCTAGGATTTGTATCACTAACTCATCTCCCCCAATGTGCAGCACTAATCGGCCCTCAGCCACATCAATGTTAGCTTGGGTTGTGGCTAAAAAGGGGCGTCCCAAGATCAAAGGAACTTCAGTGTCGACATCCATGTCCAAGATCACAAAATCAATAGGGAAGATAAAAGTTTCTACTTTTACTAACACATCTTCAATAACCCCTCTAGGAAACTTCACTGATCGATCTGCCAATTGAAGGCTCATCCGTATAGGCTTTGGCTCACCTAATCCCAGCTTTTGAAAGAGGGAATATGGCATCAAGTTTATGCTAGCCCCTAGATCTGCTAATGCTTTTTCTACAGGTAAATTACCAATAGAACATGGTATGGTGAAACTTCTTGGGTCTTTCAATTTCTTTGGAAGCTTATTTAGTAAAATTGCAGAACAACTCGCACCAACTGTTGTAGTGGAGATCTCTTCCATCTTTCTTTTATTAGATAGTAACTCTTTCAAGAACTTGGCATACCGGGGCATCTAAGAAAGGGCTTCCACAAGTGGTAAGTTGATATGTAACTGTTTGAACACATCCAAAAACTTACCGAAATGTTCCCAATCCTTGTCGTTCCGCAGCCTAGCAGGATATTGCAATGGGGGTTTATAAGGCTGGACGATAGGTGTCTTCTCAGCTTCCAAGTCTTTTGTTCTTCCCTCTATAACTCTACCCTTTTCTACTTTATTAGTAGTTTTTCCTTTATCAACAGTCTCATTCCCCTTGCTACTAATAGGGGTTTCCCCACACTTGTCTGATTTCACTTCCTTTCCACTCTTAAGAGTTACTGCCTTCACGTGTTCCCTTGGGTTGGTCTTTGTATTTCCAGGCAGAGACCCTTAGGATCGCTCAGCAAGCGCTTTAGAGATCTGTCCCATCTGGTTTTCCAAGTTGTGGATTGAGGCTTCATGATTCCTTAGAGCAGCCTCAGTGGATTGATGGTGTTGCTCCGACGCTTGAATGAACTTCGCAATCATATCCTCAAGGTTAGATTTCTTTTCTTGGAAAGGAGGTGGAGCTGGTCTTTGGAATCCTGGAGCAGGTGCATTACCCCTTTGAGATTGCTGATTACTCTAGGAGAAATTGGGATGATTACGCCATCCTGGATTATATGTGTTGCTATAGGGGTTATTATGTGGTATTGTGGGATTCCCCACATACTCAACACGCTCTGTCACTTCAGATACCACATTGTTGGAATGAGGTTCAGTTGAGCAGTATTGGTAGGGTTGAGATAGAGCCATCCCTTTAACTTTTGAAGCGAGTGCATCTACCTTTGCTGCAATTGCTGTCATCAAATCGACTTCATAAATGCCCGCTACCCTGTGCTTTTGTCTACCATGGCTCCATTGGTGATTATTTTTTGCCATGTTCTCAAACAAACTCAACGACTCCTCCGGCGTTTTCACATTTAAAGTACCCCCAGCTGCAGCATCAATTGTTTGCCGAGTTGCATAGTCAAGCCCGTTATAGAAGGTGGAAACTTGCAGCCAATTAGGCATTTGGTGATGTGGACACCTCCTAAGAAGATCCTTAAATCTAATCCATGCTTCATGTAGGGGCTCGTGATCTAGTTGGGTGAATGATGTGATATCATTTCTCAACTTGGCAGTTTTCAATGGTGGGAAATAATAATCCAAGAAAGTCTCCACCATCTGGGTCCAAGTGGTGATGGAATCCCGGTTTAGTGAACTAAAACACTGCCTTGCTTTCCCCCGGAGAGTAAAAGGGAAAAGTCGCAATTTCAGTGCTTCCTCAAACACTTCGTTTTGCTTGACAGTTGCGCAAATATCCAAGAACATCTGAATGTGTGCATGAGGATCCTCATCAGACAAACCGTCAAACTGGCATTGGTTGTGAATCATATGCATTGTAGAGGCCTTGATTTCGAAGTTGTTGGCCTCTATTGCTGGTTGCACAATACACGACCCAGTGCTGCTCAGAGTAGGACGAGCGTATTCAACCATCGTTCTTCGTTCATCCACCATTGGCCCAGTTTCTCTTAATCGCCTTCTAAAGGTTTGGTCAATTTTAGGATCAAAGTCAAGAAGCTTAGATGAAGAGCTCCTTGTCATAAACCGCGACAGAAAAACTATGAACTTAGTTTCCTCAACAAATTTGAATGGGAGCACGAATGAAATTAATGTAAACAACTAAAAAAAATAAAAATAAAAATAAAATTATAGTTAAAGTAGCAGGTGCCAAGTTTTCCTAATATTACAAGTCCCCGGCAACGGCTCCAAAAACTTGATGGATGATCTGACCGTTCTAAACAAGTTTAAACCTCTACTCAATCCTAGCTTACGATCAGTTCTCAGGCAAGTGTATCTATCGACTAGCAGTATAGCATAGGAGTACAGGTATCGATCCCACGAAGACTTATAAATACTAGTACTAACGATTCTCCTACTATCTAACCTCTCACTATTGATGATCTCAACTATCCTAATTATTGCCTAAACCTGAAAGAGATAAATAAAATGAACAAAGTAAATGTATTCAAACACTCCCTTAATTAATTCAATGATTTAAACATACCCTGCCTAAGATCCACCCCTGATTCTCATGCAGCTTTTATTCAATTCCAACCTATCTAATGATTAATACCCAATCTTTGATCTGCGGAGTTTCTTACACTAGATTAGAGTCTTTCTCAAGATCAATAATCCCTAATCCTAATTAAGCCAATTAAGATCTCTCTTCAATTAACATAGTCAAGATTGCAATAGAATTCTAGGACTCTCAATTGAACCAGACCGCAGTGACCTTGTTCAATACAGAAGACCTCCTATAACCTATCTCTAGGATTACAAGGGGTCTTTTTATTCATGCAAGATCTACTCTATTACTGATTTCTCAATCTTAATAATAAAGATATAATTCCATCCTAATATTGCACGCATATCAAGATGAATGAACTATAATTGCAACATGAACAAACTCAAAGAATAGAATTAAATTATTGAACATCAACAATTCTGTCACATGATATTCAGGGGTTTCTCAAGGGAATGGGTATGAAACAATTAGCCACTCATGAATTTAATAGGAAGAGCAAAACATAAAATAATTGTGTCCATAAAGAAAATTCAAACACGAAATATCTTGGCTTCCAATCCGAAACTATTCTGGCAACAGCTCTTGGCAGCAGCTTCTCTTCTCTAGGGTTTCTCTTGTGCCGCCTCTTCCTTTTCTCTCATTAGGGTTGTTCTATTTATGCTTCTTAAGGCATAGCCGAGCATCTTCAGCTGGAAAGATACGATTGTATCTTTCCTTTTCCAAGTGAATCTCGTCAAGTGAATAACAGTCGCCTGGCACGCCCAACAGTACGGCCAGATTTCAAACCGTGTCTCCCTTTGGTCGCAAATATGTAACTCGTCAATCTTGCTCAGTGTTTGGCACGGCTAGGAGCACGGCCAGATTTCAAACCGTGTCTCCCTCTGGTCGCAAATATGTAACTCCTCAATCTTGCTCAGTGTTTGGCACGGCTAGGAGCACGGCTAGGAACACGGCTAGCAGCACTGCTATCAACACGGTTAGAGGCACGGCTAGATTATAACCCGTGCCACGTTCTGGAGCTTTCCACTTCTTCGCAGTGTCTTCCATAGCTTCAAACATACCCCTATCACGAGCCGTGCTTCCTTTCCAAGTGACGCTTTCATCTTCAGGTGTGCCCACTGTTCATGACACGGCCGTGGCTTTCCACGTGTTGTCCATGAATAACTTTAACTTGATCTTTTAAGCTTCAATTATGCTCCTTTTGTGATCTTTCTCCTTCTCTTTGGTATTATACCTTGAAACATGTATTTTTCTCTGTTAAGTACCGAATCCGCATTGATTTTATTCAAAAGATTATACAAATTCATTCTTAATGCCTATGATTTACAAGGGTTAATTTACTCTTATCATGAGTCCACATTGAAATAGGAACAAACCAACAAAAGTGTTACTTCTAAATAGGAAGCATACATAAGAGGAAGCTAGAGATACATCTCGCATAACTTTGGTCGATTGCCATGAAGGATGATCAGCTATCAATTGACTATAAGTGGTGATCGGTCAATGCCCATATGCCTGATTGACTACTCCTGCTTGTTTGACCGCTATCCTCTTCCTCTTCTATTGAAATCACATTGATTTAAGCCTATTCTACAACTGGTGTTACCAACATTTAAGGATTCTATACTTACTCAGTAGCTTTCATAATACTTTTAGCATTTCCCTTATTTGAAGGCTAAGACTTTATTGACACCTACCAAGTAAAATGATGCGCAGGGAATTAAACAAAATTTCTTACTTTCATACCATGTTAATTTTAGCTCAAAAACCACATATCTTAAAACTACTAATTGTAGGTAGTGTTGGATTTTTTTATTTAATTTATACTTTAGCAATGCAAAAGCAAATTTAATTCATTTTTTAGGGTTTTACATAGGTGTAGGTGATTATTCATTAACATAATGCAATATTGGCAAAATTATATCAAAATGTATCTGAGTTATGAGAGCATATAATGGGAGTGTAATGTAGCTGCACATACATAAGACTCCAACCCTGCAAAACTCCATAAATTAGCAGCCATGAGAAGGTCATGTCATATCCAAGGTTTTGGAATGAAAATATGCCGAGTCAATTAGCATATAGATAGATGCATAAATGGTGATCACAGATAAATTAAGGGGAAAACTGCAAATTTACACCAAAAACTATAAGTAATGTGCAAATACACCTTAAGAGCTCAAAACATCACTTTACCTCTTGCAACATTTCTTGCAACATTTTATAAATATGCATTTACCTCTTCAACCATCACAAAAGATTCTAAACTATGGCTGAAATTCTAGAAATAGCAATGATTTGTGATATTTAGCAATGGTTAGGGAAATAAATGCATAATTTCAAAAGTTATGTAGAACTATAGTTAGGCTTTATGAGTTTAGGACATGTATTGGCACCTGCCCTTACTATGGAGGTGAATTGTCAATTTTCCTAAATTTAAAAACAGATTTTTGAAAGATCAAGTGTGAGAAGCTGAACTTCATGAATTGGCCGTTAGTAGAAGGAGGTATAGGCATCCTAAAGGTTGGGAAAAACTGCTAACAACAAATGCAGTAATGCTAGATCAAGGATTCTTAAATTTTTCAATGGTTCCTTGTCTTTTTGATTGTGACTGAAAAATTGAGACCGATAAAACCATGCCAATTTTTTTTTTTAAAAAAGTACATAATGTATTTAACTTTTTTGGTAAAGAGAGCACAAGGAATGCTACTTTACAAAATGGAATGTTGATTTACAATGCACAAAAATCAAATTGTATAGGGTGTGACTATATAGGTATTAATTAATGTGAGAAGTGCATATAGGCTTATCTTTTAACCGTGCAATACTTTAACAATTGCGAGCTTAAAACTAGCATGGAAGCATGAGTGCAGTCCAAATGAATACTGCAGACATGCAAATTCTCTATATTAGTTTAGTCCAGATGATGGCTGAGTGTCAGAAAAACTAAGATACAAAAGATGAGAACGCTACCCAAATCCATAGGAAATATGTTATATCAACATAAATATCTTATAACCAAATTTAAGAATAGGATAGTCAAAGCCGTGTCATAGTGGATTTTCATCAACGATCACCTTTCATAAGTGGAGACAAGTACTTGAAAGATTAGTCTATGGTCTAGTTAACTAAATGCTCTAGACAGCCAGATATTACAATTGAAATGAAAATTTTAAATTCTGATGGTTGATATTTACGGTTAAATGACTAACTTCAATACTTAATGTTGCTGCCAGTAGCATAATTCGAGAAAGCATCTTATAGTCTTCCCTTGAAAGGGAGATATATAAAAAAAAAAGAAGAAGCAGCCAAGAAGCCTTAGAAATATGTTGGCCATAGCTGAAAAGCATATTGGATAGATGGAAGTGTTAAGAATGACAACACTCTCTGGGTGGACAAGGAACAAAAATTATATGTTTGGCTAATTATTCTGGTTTACATTGCATGTTATTAATTTCAATTAATAGAGAGGAGGAAAATTTCAAGTACCTGAAATAAAGCAAAATGGATTAGATGGAGAACCAGCTGAGGCCTACCGAACTAAAAGTACTTGTCTGAGCCCTGCACGAGAGGGATCCCTTGAACCACTGCATATCTTTCAGTGATTTCAAGAGCCATTTTTGTCAAGATCGATTGAAGCTCAGTTCCAACAGCTAATATTATCTGCAAAAATGCAAAAAATCAGGACATTATAGTTTCTTATTCATCAGATAATGCTTAAAGAGAGATATGTTCTTACTATGAACATGAAGAAACAATGTTATAACTAATTAATCTGATGCCAAAAATGAAACATAATGTTTAAAGATCGTATTCAATCAACATGCAACAGTAGATATTTATTGCCATTAGTTTCATAGAGAGTGATTTGCCTTCAAAATTGATCGACAAAGCTAGGGATTTATATTTGAGAGCCGTCAATATGAGCAGATTAACCTGAAAACAGATGAAACTGGATAGTATCAAAAAGGCTAGAATTAGCAAAAGTGAGGACAATTTCCATCTTAAGAATTTTCCTCTCTTGTTGGAATATTTTCAAACAATAAGCTCGATCTAAACACGATCATCTGGTCATGATTTTGCTTCAGTGGAATATTGACGAAAAGATGCATGTGAGTATCATCTCATACTGGACCTAAATTTATGCTACACAGAAAACATTAAAATTAGCCAATGAAATCTTACCTTTAGTCTTCCAAGCATCATAGTGGTGGCACTATACAACACATGAAAGACTGCCAGGAAGAATATTAGAATATGTAGCTGATGCAAACCATGGACACTTACGAGTGGCACCCCCCGTTATAAAATATTGCAACGTTATTTCAGAAGCGACAGTTTCCTAAGGGTCTGTCAAGCAAAAGTTTTGATTTGCACTCAACCGATGTGTTCAAAAAACAAAAGGATACAGGTGACCAAAACAGCGCAATCTCAAGGGACCTTCCCAGAGATAAATTATGCCTGTTAAGTAGTAAATTTAAAACCCCACACAACATCTATAAGGTTAAACTTTTTGATCGGTTAGTTGTTGTAGAACTTCAACAGTGTCTTTACTGGTGTGCAATTGGGTGCATAGCTCCCAGCAGCCAAAATTCTTCTCTCATCCCACAACAGTTTCCGACAACGCTCCTCGGTTGATTCGGCCTCACACGGCAGCATACTAGTTGCAGTGCCCGTTGGAATGCATATTCCAGCTACATAACTCTCTGCAAATGTCAGAAGCAATGAAATGAAGCCCATAACCATCAGCTCTGCATCTACACCATCCGGGAGAGTGAATTTCAAGATGATCAAATTACCCCCATGTCATATTTCTCCGCCAAACTTCCAAATGGGACGGAGCCAAAGAATATTACCAGACTTAACTTTGTCGAGAGCATCGAGAAAAGTTTTCTTCTGCCCCTCTATAAGCCAATGGATACCAATTTAATTGGAGCATCGTGGTAAACACTAAGTAACACAATGTGGCGTGCTTTCATTTCATGGAATGTTTCCTAAACCACCAGATTTGGATAATGCATTTACTTAATGGAAAACGAATTTCATTTGAATTAGAGTTTCCTATCAAAAGTAAACAAAATACCTTTCTCTCCGCCGTTGTCTTGGCAGTTGGCACGGTACTATGTCCCGACTGCCGTACAAACAAGAGCAGGCGTTTTTCTGTTGTCTCGAACCAAGTCCTTAGATTCAGGAACCGACGGTTTACGCACGGTTCCATGTATTCATTCCCCTTTACAAAGCCGGTGAAATATCTCTTTTCTTGTGAATTAAAATGTCTTTCTGCGTAACCCCTCCAGGTGGTCGTGGACCATCCCATGACCTTTGGCTGGCCGGTTGATGTTGTTGTTGTTGTTGTTGTTTTAAATATTAAATTATATTTTTAATGATCGGTGTATATATCTTAATTTTCTATACTACTTTCTCTTTTTTCAAATTTTTTGGATACTTTTTAGGGATGCCACTAGGTAGGTTATTATAGAAAACACGATTCGCTTGACTCGATAAAAACCTTATAAGGTTTGACCTTATAGGTTTTTTAGAATAGTTTTAGGAAAGAGGTTAAAACCCTATAGGATTTCGGGTTGGGTTATGAAATTAAAAAAAAAAAACTAACAAAAAATTCAAACCTAGTTGAAAATAATTAATATATAAAAATATATTTAGACTCTATTATGTAATTAAAAAAATTAAAAATTAATAAAAATATCACTTCTATATTTTGAGTTTGGAAAGGAAACCCTAATATTCTTATTCACTCTTACTCTTTTAGTGGTTTATGTTATTTGACTTTAACTTGTGATTTTATGAAGAAAATGCGAAAACATGCAATTTGATAAGTATATTCATGAGTTGAGTTAGGTTATAAACAGGTTTGAAAAAACCCTATAAGGTCAAGTTCTGGTAACAGGGTAAAAATTCTATAGGGTTTTGAGGCGAGTCATGGATAGCCTGATAAGGTAGTAGGTAGGATTTAGATTTTATAAAACCTATCCCAAACATGACTTGATGGCATATTTTATAAAATATAAATATATTTTTTATTTTTTCAATTTTTTGTAATTTTATATGCTATTTTTCCCCTTCTTTTATTTGCAATAGTATAATTGTCACATTAGCTCCACCTATTAGATGACAACCACATAGATGGAGTTAACAATGTTACAATGATGTTATAATAAAATCCTCTATTTGAATTATATAGCGTAGTGTTGATTTCTTATTTTAACTACTTGAAAATTCCATTTGCTATTTAAGCTTACTTCCAAATATTATTCCCTATTGTGTAATTTTTCTGTTTTATCCTTGAGATCATAGTCAACAATTAAGTATAGGCTAAGAGTAAGTTATAGAAATACCCTATACTCATAAATTTAAATAAAATAAATAAAAACACATAATAACTATTTATATCAAAGATAAATTAAATCTATATATAGTAGAAATCTTAACAAAATATAAAATAAAGATAGAATATGATAGGCAACAAATCTAAAAGTATTTTAGACAAATAGACCTAAATTCCAACCCAATCTCTATTAATAAGACCATAAGTACTCTCATAATTCCCTATAGAAAGTAGTATAAGCAGAAAAAGTTAGAAGGCATTTCATACCATGTAAGTCCCCAATTTAGATCTTTTTATTATTAAACCTAGAAATCATAACATGTAGATTTAGGACTAAAAAATAACATGCAAAAATTATAAATCTTTAGTAATCAACATAATTAAAGAGACTATAGAAACTCATAAATGATTATCATTATATAAACTTGAACATTTTTAAGTTTAAATCACAAATTGGAGAATTAAAACTTCACATGTTAGGGATTTAATTTTGAGCTTATTTACAAATTATGTAAAAATATTTAAAAGCTAGTCATTAGTCGAAATGAAATTCTATACACATAATTAGTATTGACATGATTACATAAAAAAGGATGCCTAATCTCTATATTGTTTAACGTAAATGATGCATTAGGTGGTTTGTTAAATAAATGACACTTATATTATCACACTTTACTGGAGTATTTCTATATTCCAAGCCATAATCTCTTAATTGTTGTTTAATTAATAAGATTTGCATATAGTAATTACCAATAGGTACATATTCGGCTTCTATAGTTGATAAAGCATCAAAATTTTGTTTTTCAAAAATATAGAAAATTAATTTATGACCCATAGACTAGCATACATCATATGTAATCTTTCTATCAATTTGACATCCAATGTAATTGACATCTAAATATCTAATAAGATCAAAACTTATATTCTTAATATACCACACACCTAACTTTATCATGTATAGAATGTATTTATAAACTTTTCATATAGTGTAAAATGAGATTCTTTAGGGGAAAGACTTACACTATGTAGAATATCACGTCTATAAATGGTAAGATACAATGATGATCTAATCATGCTTCCATATAGTTTTTTATAGATCGTCTTTTTCCTTTTTATCCATTTTTAACATTTTAGAAGTTGAGATTGGGATAAGAGCACCCATAGCATTTTCTAGTCTACACTTTTTTGAATGAAAATTTCTTCTAATAATTAATTTAATTTTAAGCTAAAAAAGAAATCTAGCTCTTCCATAGTTGGTATCTTGAATCCTACTTGCACTTTCTTAGAGAGTTATCTACAAAACCTTTCCTCATGATAACCATATATCATATCATCAACATATATATATTGCCAAAATATATCTATTCAAAATATCAAAGTCTATATTTTGTAGAGTGTGTACATAGTCCACAAGTATACAAAGTCTTTAAAAATCTAGTAAAGTAAATCAATAGTATAGTCTATTGTAAATTAAAGTAAGTCTAGGTCTTACATGACTAAAAAACTAAAAGGCCTTGTGATCAAAACGTCTTCTTTGGTTTTGTATGCATCCAACCTAAACTCATCATCATAGCCATAACCTGAATCATCATAAGTGTAATCATGATATGAGTCTTCACTTGGAAAAGAAATGAGAAACAAGCTACAAAAATTCAACACGGTAGCAACTACAATCATACACCAAGCTACTCATATTCAAGTCTATTCTAATGCAACAAACACATTTATTAAGATAATTACTTTGAGTATCACGAGTCTTAAAACACCATATAGCATCCACTATAGCTTTGCTCCACTCCCTCAATTGTTTATTTGGCACAGTTCCTTCTTATGGATTATCCATGAGCCACCACTAGTAACCTAAGCACTCAATTACCATGTCATTTTAGAACTTACAACCGTAGTCATAAACTCAATCCAAGAGTACTACTTGTTGACTCGAAATGATCATGTGCATACAACAAACAATAAATTATTCGAGTTTAAGTGATTAATTGATTTAATTTGATTACTTAGCATGCATGCAACACACGAGTACTACATACCTAGAGTGTTGCAACACAAACCTTACACTAGTTAATTAACTTTCTAACTTGATAATTGTTTCATATGCAATTTAAAAAAAGATTTATTATTTAATTATATAATGATTGAAGTTAATTAATCGTTTAATCTTTAATTAATTGCATTTGAGTTGATCTATTAATTCTAATAATTAAGTCCATTACCTAAGCCCAATAGATTATACTTAATTTACTTATAAGTCTAATAAATTAACCATATAAGCCTAATTAGTTTTACAATTGAATCAAACCCGCAATGTTAACCATTTATTCATTTACTAATTAATATAATTATTATTTATTAATTAATTTTATTATTTACCTATTATTACTTTAAATAATCATTAATTATTTAATTTGTAGCTTGATTTAATCAAATTGATTCATTTGGCTAATTTGTTGGACAAGGATTGTTTAAACCAATTGAAATGAATTTATGTTAGTTTAATTCCATTGGGGTTTTACTTGGTTAATTTTATTAATTAATAATTAATTCCACTATTTCTAAGTGTTAAATTGAATTTATGGTGAACCAATTCTCGATTGGTCAGTTCAATCTATCAAACTTAGTTCCAGTATGAGTTAGGCAAATCCTAAAATATTTTTATTATTTATTATTATATTAATCTTATCATTTTTTTTGTCGTTGTTAATTTATCATAGTTTTTTATTATTATTATTTTAGCCATAATCAACTTTTATCTCCTAACACCTATTTAATAAGATCAAACACTTTCTGACTACTAAATTTGTAACGCCTCGATATCCGGGCTGCACCATTACTCGCCACATGTCCTTATCTCAAAAGAATATGTTAAGGCTCTGAATCAACTCTCATACCTTTTTGTCTTGTAATTCTTGTATGAGCACATTCAACACATCCCATAACTTAAAAATAAATTTCATAAATCCATATTCATTATCTAACATAACGGAAGTTTAAACTCTAAATTAACATTCTCCAAATGATAATATCTATTACATTCATTTAACAACATTCTCTCAATTTACAATCACCATAATAGTAATGGTAATCATGTTTTTCCTCTCTCTATGGTTCACCCAAACCCAAGTTATCTTCTAAGTTATCATTTCCCTCAACACTTATATCTAAAAGAAATATTCCTCGAAAGGTGAGCTAATGCCCAGTATGTATAACATAAATACACATGTATGAATAAACATGAACAAGTATCACACATATCATGCAATACTTAAATATAAGCAATTGTTTCATGATACAATTTAAGTCCATAAGCAAAAACAGGGTACTCATGACCCCCTCGATACACTTAACACATTGGAACATGAATTGGTGATGGGAACTGCCACTACCAGCCTCACACTCATGATCACTTAACCTTTAAACTTGGTGATGGGAATTGTCACTACAAGCCCTATACCTATGATACACTTAAGCCACTTAATTTTGGTGATTGGAATTATCACTATGGGCCCCACACTTATGTTTACTTAAACACTTAATCTTGGTGATGGAAACTACCACTATAGGCGTTACAACTATGTCCACTTAAACACTTAATCCAACATTTAACCTAGATCATTTCTAAGCATGACTCCACTAGAGATAATGTCACACAAGGATCATTGGGGTACTTCCTAGGGATCTGCCACTATGGGGCCTTAGGTCGAGCTAAGCACATACAACATACAACTTAAACACTTAAGTCAATTCTTCTAATTAAATCAAGTTCAATGCATAAACTAACTTAAATAAGCACAAATCAACACATAAGTTATACATATCTTAAATCTTAGCCTTAAGCACTTCTGGTCTTGGACTTAAGCTAAACTGAAATTTGTACACCATCAATAAGCTCTTCTTAGTACTTGTCGAGTCTAATTTTTTAATTCCCATTCCTAATCCGATCTAAACTAGACCCTATGCTCATCTAATCTAGATCCTCAACTTGAGTTAGGAATTTCGTTTGATTTTTGGAGTTGCCACCCAATTGTTGTTGGGAAAGTTGAATTAAGACTAAAGGAGCGGATTAGTCTTAATTTGGACTACTAGTCGTCGTTATTTCCTCTTCTCGTTTTTGTGAAAAGAGAAAAAGGGAAAACCAGAGTTTCTAAGTCCGGAGGCTAACCTATTAAAACCTTTATGGTTACCACCTAATCTCCTAAAATTGTTATTCTTTGGAAATGTGTTTCGTTGTATTTATGTTACTTTTTATTATGTTTTTAAATGAATTATTTGAAAAAATGATTTTTCATTCATTTTAGGGGTTGACCCAAATGGGTGCCTACGTACCTGCTACTTAGGATCAAACAAGCCGTAGTTCGTTTTTCTGAAAACCTTTAGATTTGTTGATGAATTTTAATTTTGAAAACTCTTTTGATTTATGTTCTTAACATCTTTGGGATTTTTTCAAAAAATTTTAAGCCTAAGCTTTGATTTTGTTTTGAAAATGATTTTTAGGGAAAGCATCAATTTTGATTTATTTGATGAAAATGATTTTTCTAAGTGCTAAAACTTATTTTTTTCTATTTTTCATAATTTTTGAATTTTTTTATTAATTTTTATGATTTTTGTGATTTTCTTTTTTATTTTTTATTTTTGTTGAAAATTTTATCCTAAGTTTATTTTCTATCCTATTTTGAAATCTAAAGTTTTATTATTATTTTCCTAATATTTTTATTTTTTTTTCATTTTATTTTCTTAATTATTTATTTATTCTACGTTTTTTAATTCTAGAAAAATCTTATTTCTATATTTTTCTATTTATTGAAAATATAACAAAGTAAATAAATAACTAACAAAACAAATAATAATAATAAATTCGGAAAAAAAATGAATTAATTAATAAAAAATAAGAAAAAGAAAAAATCCGGAAAAATCCGACTTACCTGGATCAAGGTCGGTTCGTGGGTCGGGTCGGATCGGTCGGACACGACGGCGGGGTTAGCTCGTTCACGATGTTCCGGCGGGTGAAGTGTCGAATCCTAGCTCCTTGAGGGCGCTAAATCCGATAGTGGTGGCGGTTTACTCCCAGAACGTCTTCTTGTAGTGGCTCAACTCCGATCGGCGGTCACAAATTTGGGTTTCCTCCGATCTACACTCTTTTCTCTCTCTCTCGCAATTCTGATCTCTGTTCTTGCTTCCTCATCTCCTCCTCTATTTATATGCGCTTGAAACCGAGCTGGATAAGCTCGGATTTCCTCCGATTGAAGCTGATCGGATTTTCGGTTGAAAAACCAACTCCGATTCGTGCCCATCCAACGATTTGTTGCGATTTGATTCTAATTAGATAATGTTTATCTTATTTCAGTTGAAGATCTATTGGATTTGTGCAAAAAAATCGAATCAAAACGGCCGAAATACGAATTTTTTCTTCGCCGGCGATCTCGGGCTCGAGGTAGGAGACAATCACGAGCCTGGCGCGTGCGTTTCTTCCAGCCAATCAGATGCTGTCGCGTGTCCTGGATAAGTAAAAAAATTGCAAAACGCGGAAACTGCTTCCTTCGCGATTCGAACGTCTGATCGAGCCCCCCTGCGCGTGCGCCTAGCCATGGTCCGGACCAACTGAGCTAGCCCACTTTCCTGATTTTTCTAATTTCGCAAATTGTATATATGCAATGCGATTTTTCTATTTTTTTGTATTTTTTGAAATTTCAAAAATTTTTAAAAATTGTTTATTATTCATTATTGCTATTTCCGAAATCATTTTTCAAAATTGAAGTTTTTTCCTATTTATTTTTATTTTTTGAACATTTTTATTATTTTATGCTAAATTAGGAAAAAATTGGGAAAATTAGGAAAAATTGAAAATTGATTATTATTGAAAATTATTGACTCCTAGGGCAAAAATGGGGTGTTTACAGTACTAATATAAGATTAATGTAAATTCTTAATTTTCTTAATCCTATTCATTTAAGTTCTTTAAGGTCTTACTAGCTATCTAAGTCATGTAGATATTAGTTTAATTAGAAGTTAAATAGACATATAATTAAATTATGTTTTACTTAACATGGCCATGTAGTTCAATACGGGTTGGTACACAATCGTGTTAAGGGTTGTGTATCTTTCAGTGAGTTTTGCCTTCAATACGGTTGGAACATGGCCATGTTGGGAGGCCGTGTATCTCTTGGTTCAACACAATCAAAACGCGGCTATGTTGGGAGGCCGTGAATCTCTCAATATGAGATTTGTATTCAACACGATCGAAACACAACCGTGTACCTTTCGATAACTTCTCACAAACCCTATTTCTTTACTCTAAATTCTCCTAAATTCAATTCTATTTATCCTTAAACTTAACTTAATCCTTAAAACATATATTATTTATTCGAATTACACAAATTATATTACTTACATTAATTTTTCCACCTATCGTACTATTGGTTGATGGTTCCCAAGCTCCTTTTATCCTTTTCCAAATTTTCAAATCTTGATGCGCATACGATATCTATAAGATCTAAATCTAATAACCATAATTGAAATTCTTGTATAAAATTCTTACCTCGTATACTTGAAATTGAACCATGCTGGTTTCCTTTAGTTGCCTTAGGGTTCCTAAAGAGAGCATCTCCTCCTTTTTCTTGTTTTTTCACTATATTGTTACTATAAGGGTGAAAAAGAGGAGAGCTAAGGTTAATGAAATCCCTGTCTTAGCTTTGGTTTTTACGTTATAATGTTGTAACATATATATTAATACATCATAAAAAATTCAAGTATTACATTCTCCCCATAAAAACTTTCGTCCTCGAAAGTACCTAATTTTGGAAGAGTTCTAGATACTTCTTCCTTAATTCTGCTTCTAGCTCCTATGTTGCTTTCCTTTTTGTTTGGTTGGTCCATTGCACTTTAACATAAGGAATTTTTTTTTGTCTTAGTACTCGTTCCTTAGTATCCAAAATTTTGATTAGCCTTTGCACAAATGTCAAGTTTGGCTACATATTCAATGGTTCTAAAGCCACTATCTCATCCGACTTGAGTAGATACTTCTTTAACTTAGATACATAGAATACATCATGCACTCCAACCAAATTTAGTGAAAGAGCTAACCTGTAAGCCACTGTACATATTCTTTCCAAGATCTCAAACGGGCTTATATACCTTGGGTTTGGCTTTCCTCTCAACTCGAATTTGATCACCCTTTTTGTTGGAGAAATTTTTAATAAGACCTTATCTCCCACTTGGAATTCTAAAGGGTGTGTTCTCTTGTCCACATAGCTCTTCTGTTGAGACTGGGTTGTCCGAATTCTCTACCTAATCAATTTCACCTTGTCTATTGCTTCTTATACTAACTCTAGCCCCATCATTTGTCTTTCTCCTACTTCATCCTAGTGTAGTGGGGATCTACACCTTCTTCCATAAAGAGCTTCACATGGAGCCACCTAGGTGGTTGCTTGGTAACTATTATTATAGGCAAATTGCCTATAAAATCCAGTGCACATGCTCTGAGCAAATCTTTCATTATTTGTATAGTCCTTTCAAATTGACTATTAGTCTAAGGGTAGAACGTTATGCTGAACTGTAGTTTGCTGTCCAATGCTTTATGTAAGCTGTTATAGAATCTACTTACACCTTGTGTCTCTATCAGAAGTGATGGTTACTGGCACTCTATACCGTCTCTATCCCCGGCAACGGCGCCAAAAACTTGATCACTATTAATCGTATATATAAAAGAGTAGTGAATTCTCTAGCAAGTATATTAGGTCAGAATCAAGTAATACAGAAGTGAGTAGAGTGTCGATCCTCCGAGGACTAAAGAGATTACTAAACCTATAATAACTTTTACTGATATCTAGGCAATTCAAAGAAAGATCCTTTTAACTACTTAATTAAAAATTGAAATAAAATCTACTCAAATAAGAACTATGAGAATATTATAAAATAAACCTTTCAATTGAGAAGGTGGGAATTAAGAATTCACCCTAGACACGCTAATCAAATTGCCATCATGTTATTTAGAGTAACCTATGTATGGTTATTTAAATGGGTTTATAACCATAAACCTTCAATTAATTAGTCAACTTCCGTATCTCTAATTAACAAAGGATTCTAAATTACATCCATACACTTCCCAGTGCTATGATTGCCTAATACCTTAATGCAATTACCCCTAATTCCTTAGTGGATAATTAATTAGAACATTGCTTTAAACTCTAGATAAACCTTAATTCAACTAATTAACGTTCCTTCCACTTTGTTATATTAATCTAACTAAGAATCCCTAACAAATTCTATCTCAACTCTCGTATTGATAAAATTTCTAACAATTAAAACCTTTAAGAATTTCAATTGAAATTATAGGAATTGCAATTATGAATAATCCACAAATACCTTAATCTAATAACATGACTACAATTATCACTTTAGCAATCTAGGGTTTCATTCTTCTTCCCACCAGTTGAATCTAGCCAACTATAGATTTAACAATGAATGCACAAGTTACAATGGAATATTTGAGAGAATTCATGAATAATATAAACACAAATCACAAAATTGCATAAATAAATAAAGATCAGAAATCACCAATTTTGTGATAAATTTGGAGAGAATTCAAACACAAAACTCTAGAGACCACTTCCCAAAGCCAACTATAAATACTTCTCAATTGATCACAAGGAAAACTTGTTTCAATCTCTTGTTCTTGCTATCAAAATGAAATATTCTCTCAAAGAACAAAAGTATGAAAATTGAGAATTGCCCAAAAGTCCCCAAAAGTCCATCCTTCCATTTCTTCTCAAAGGAATATATAAAAACAGTTAGGAAAATGAAAAGTTGCATTTTTCACAGGTGTTCCACCACATGAGGCATGACCGTGTGATAAGTGGTGTTGCCACCACCACATGAGGCATGGCCGTGGTCTCACCCTATAGCCTTCTCAGTATTTTTTGCAGGTGTTCCACCACATGAGGCACGACCGTGGTCTCACCTCATAGCCTTCTTGGTATTTTTCGTAGGTGTTCCACCACATGAGGCATGACCGTGCTACATGGGGTTGATCCATTTGTAGATAGCCAAATGACGTGTCACGGCCGTGTGATAAGTGGTGTTGCCACCACCACATGAGGCACGGCCGTGGTCTTACCCCATAAGCTCCTCGGCCTTTTGCAAACTTCATTTCTTTTGGTTCTAGCCTCTTCCCACGGCCGTATGTTATCCCTTACCTATTGATTTTCTTCATTCCTTCATGTTTTTCAGCTCCTAATGCACTCTTTTCTTGTCCGAGTCCATTGATTCCTAAAATATCAAAATACAAGCACTTCTGTATCTTTATCTTAGTGATTTGTTTTCAAATTTAACAATAACAACCTCCAAATCACAAGATAAACCATGAGATAATATGCTGTTATCATTGTGCTGAACTGCAGTTTGCTACCTAATGCTTTATGTAAGCTGTTATAGAATCTACTTACACCTTATGTCTCTATTAGAAGTGATGGTTACTGGCACTCTATACCATCTAACTACCTCCTATGTGTATATTTGAGTCAGTTTTTCCAACTTGTATCATACCCTGATAGGTATAAAATCAGTAGACTTAGTCAATCTATCCACTCTAAACCAAATTGCATCCTGCTTCTCCTTGATGTTCGAGATGGCTATAACAAAGTCTATTGTCACATGCTTCCATTTCCACTTCGGTGTTAAAAGAGGTTGTAATTCTCTAACTGGTCTCTGATGTTCTATTCTAATATGTTGGCATGTGAGGCATCTGACCACATACTTAACTATTTCTCTTTTCATATTTCTCCACTAATAACAACTCTTCAAGTCCTTGTACATTTTGGTACTTCTAAGGTGTATTGTATAGGTGGAATAATGTGCCTCTTTCAATATCTCCCTCTTCAATTCTGTATCCCTTGGTACACATAGTCTCGTTTTATATTTTAAGGTCCCATCTGCATCCAAGTTGAATTCTGGAGCCTTGCCTTGTTCCATTATGCTCTTGATCTCTTTGATATCTTTATCTTTTATCTAACGAGCTTTAATTTTGTCTACTATGGTTGGCTATATCCTTAAGGTAGCCATTTTTGCTCCCACTTCTTGTATTAAAATTTCTAGTTCCAATTTGCACACGTCTTTTAATAAATCCTTCGACGAAGTGATGATAATGGTTACATTGCCTTGTTTCTTTCTACTAAAGGCATTTACCACCACATTGGCTTTTCTTAGATGGTATTGTATCTCTAGGTTGTAATCCTTGATTAGCTCTAACCATCTCCTCTATCTCATATTCAGCTCTTTTTGCATAAATATGTATTTCAACCTTCTGTGGTTAGTGAAGATTTTGCACATTTCCCCATATAAGTAATGCTTTCATAGCTTCAAAGCTAATACCACAGCTACTAACTTTAGGTCATAAGTTGGGTAGTTCCTTTCATACGACTTCAATTGATGAGATGCATAAGCTATTACTTGACTACCTTGCATTAGTACACACCCTAACCTTTGAATCGAGGCATCAATATACACTATAAACTCTTCTCCACTCTTGGGCAAAGTTAAAACTGGCTTTGACACAAGTTTCTCTTTAAGCATCTGAAAACTGGCTTCATATCTGTCATCCCATTCAAATTTCATATTCCTCTTTGTCAATCTAGTGAGAGGAATTGCTATTTTAGGAAACCCCTCTACAAATCTCCTATAATAGCTTGCAAGACCCAAGAAGCTTCTTACCTCTATAATTGTCTTCAGTTGGTGCCAATCCACTATTGCTCTCACCTTTTCTAGGTCCACAAATATCCTATAGCTATTAACCACATGACCTAAGAAAACTACTTGTTGTAGCTAGAATTCACATTTACTAAATTTGGCATATAACTTTTGTTCTTGTAACCTACCTAATATCAGTCTCAAATGCTCTTCATGCTCTTTAGTGCTTTTAGAATATATCAGGATATCGTCTATAAAGACAATTACAAATTTATCCAAAAAATCCCTAAATACTCTGTTCATTAAATCCATGAATGCAACTAGTGCATTAATTAGTACAAAGGGCATCATCAAAAACTCGTAGTGCCGATATCTAGTCTTGAATGCTGTTTTTTTTTTTTTTTAATGTCTTCTTCTTTAATTCTTAGTTGATCTTAGCTTAATTGTGGGTCTACTTTAGAGAATACCTTAGCTCCTTGCAATTGGTCAAACAAGTCATTTATCTTGGGAAGAGGATATTTGTTATTTATTGTGACCTTGTTTAACTCTTTATAGTTTATACATAGTCTCATGCTTCCATCTTTCTTCTTCATAAATAGGATCGGTGCACCTCAAGGAGAGACACTAGGTCTTATGAAACCCTTATCCTATAGCTCATATAACTGTTTCCTTAATTCTTCTAACTCTACTGGTGCCATCTTGTAGATTGGTTTTGATAAGGGTACCATGCCCTATACCAAGTCAATGTTGAATTCTATCTCCCTAGTTGAGGGTAAATCAAGAAGGTCTTCTAAAAACACGTTAAGGAACTCCCTCGCTACTGGTACCCTTTCTATCTTAACTTCTTCACTGGCTTCAATAGATATAATTGCCAGCACACTTTTCTCCTACATCTCATAAGTGGGCAATCTAGTGGATCTCTACACTTTTAACTTATATTCAAAATATTCCTCACCTGGTATATTAAACTGCACCACCATGTTGTGACAATTAATGGTTGCATGATATTTTGACAACTAATTGACATTTAGAATAATGTCAAATTCTATCATTTCCAATATTCGAAGGTCAGTTAACATCACCCTACCATGTATTTCTATTCCCACTCCTCTACACAATCTACTTATTCTTTCTCCTACTCCTAAGGGAGTACTAATAGCTAGATAGTCATTCGTGTTTTTAACATTCAAAGAACATACACATACAAAATTCTCAAACACATAGGATACAGATGCACTGATATCGAACAGCACATATGCATTGCAGGAGTGTACTAGGAGCATACCTATAATGTTATCTACGTTAGGGATATCCTGGTGCTACTGCTAGTGAATGGCAAACACTGTGGTAGGAACTCTTTATCTAAGACCTCCTACCTATGGTCTACCTCTCTATCCTCTCACTAGAAGTTTAGTTGCCTATTGGATTGGGCTTGCTTGATTTCTTATTTGTCTTTGAGGACAATTAACTGCCTTATATCCCCTTTGATTACACATATGATACAAAATTAGAGGAACTGACCTCTTAGTACAATACCTATTATATGTCCAATTTTCCCACAAGAGAAACATGCCCCCTCTGGCCATCTACACTCTCTCAAATCATGAGGCCCATAGCATCTGGTATATTTAACATTTGGGCCTGTTGTAAGGAGTGCCAAAGGCACTTGTCTGATCTATAGAGGCATGATTTCTTTTACTCCTATCTTGTCCCATTCTACTGGAGGCAAGTCTTTTTCCCAGAGTTATTATTGTTCTGCAGCTCCTCTATTCTTTAATATTCTTCTTGTTCTACTCGAGGTACTTAGCTTTATCAACCACTTTTGCATGTGTATTTAGCTAAAAGGCCCTCACTGCAAGTTATAAGTCCAAGTCTAAGCCTCTTAACAATCTCTTAGCTTGGGACCTATCATCATTATGCACATTTTCAGGAAAGAACTAGATGAGGCTATTCAACTTTGCCTCATACTCTTCAATTGTTCGGTCTCTTTGTTCACAGTTGTAGTATTCATTCTCCTTTATGTCCCTAGAGCTACTAAGGAAGTATCTTTGATAAAATAGCTCCTTAAATATAACCCAGTTCATGCATTCCCTTGCAAGTTTAGGAATCGAGGCTCACCAATTTGTTGCAATTCCCTTCAATATGAATATAACATAATTTACCTTCCTATCTTCTAATATCTAAAAGGTAGGAAATGTCTTTTCAATTTCTTGTACCCAATCCTTAGCCTCGATTGGGTCATCCACTCTAAGGTTAAATTCTTTAACTACTTTAATGAACCTATTAAAGCTAATGGGCTCATTGACATTCCTATGCTATGGACATTGGGTACTTGGTGTTGTTGTGCCAATAGTCCCACTAGGTGGTTCATAGTATGTAGCACCTGAATAGTCTCTTTAGCCATTTGACCTCTTTCCCCTTATGGCTATGAATTCTGAACTTCCTTCTCATTAGGGTCATCATGTCTAGCACCCTTTCCAAATCATGATCAAGTGATTCTTTTTGGAGGTATTCTGTTTAAGAAGAGACAACCGGATCTAATTAAGTTAATATCAATCCTAGTAAATGTCATAGTGTGTAAGTATATACACATATACCACTACACATAAGGTCTACTCATATATATGACTTAATGATTGAAATAAATATAAATAAAATAATAATACAAGAAAATAATTAAATAAATAAATAATGTCCCATGACTTTACCTACTCTCTTCATGTCTCGCTATCTCATAGATCAAGAGCTTAATTCCTCCAAAGATCTTATCTTATGCTATATTGTTTAAAACTTATGTCTATAGATCATCGCTTAGTTCTAAGGATCATTATCTAAGCACTTTAAGATCAATGACCTATGCTCTATAGAGCAAAACTTAAATCATAAGGATCATCAACCTATTCTCTATAGATTCAAACTTAAGTTCCTAAAGTTCATAAACCTAAGGCTCTAATATCACCTAAGTTATAATGCCCCACGAAACCTGGGCCACACTACTACTCACCAAGTGTCCTTATCTCACAAGAACACGTTAAGGCTCTGAATCAACTCTGATACCTTTTTGTCTCGTAATTCCTATATAAAGAAATTCAATACATCCCATAACTTCAAAATAAAATTCATAAATCTATATTTATCATCTAACGCAACGAAAGTCTATAAACTCTAAATTAATATTCTCCAAATGATAATATCTATTACATTCATTTAGTAAAATTCTTTCAATTTCTAATCACCATAATAGTAATGGTAATCATCTTCTTCCTCTCTTTATGGTTCACTCAAACCTAAGTTATCTTTTGGATTATCATCTCCCTTAACATCTGCATCTAAAAAAAAAAAAATCCTCAAAGGATGAGCTAATGCCCAATATATATAACACAAACACACATGCATGAACAAACATAAACAAGTATCACACACATTATACAATACTTAAATACAAGCAACTGTTTCATGATACAATTTAAGTCCACAAGCAACAACAGGATACTCATGACCCCTTAACACACTTAACACATTGAAACATGAATTGATGATGTAATCTGCCACTACAAGCCCCACACCCATGATCCCTTAACCTTTAAACTTAGTAATGGAAACTACCACTATAGGCCCCACACCTATGGTACACTTAAGACACTTACTCACGCCCATGTTCACTTAAATAGTTAATCTTGGTGACGAAAATTGTCATTACGAGCTTCATACCCATGTCCACTTAAACACTTAATCTAACATTCAAGCCAAATCATTTCCAAACATGATTTTACTAAAGATAATGTCACATAAGGATCATTGGGGTACTCCCTAGGGATCTGCTATTATGGGCCCCTAGGTTAAGCTAAGCACATACAGCATACAACGTAAATATTTAAGCCAATTCTTCCAATTAAATCAAGTTCAATGCATAAACTAACTTAAACAAGCACAAATTAACATACAAGTTACACTTACCTTAAATCTTAGCCTTAAGCACTTCTAGTCTTAGACTTAAGCTAAATTGAAATATGTACAACATCAATAAGCTCTTCTTAACACTAATATAAGATTAATGTAAATTTTTAATTTTCTTAATCCTATTCATTTAAATTCTCTAAGGTCTTACTAGCTATCTAGGTCGCATGGATATTAGTTTAATTAGAAGTTAAATAGACATATAATTAAATTATGTTTTACTTAACACGACTATATTGGAGACCGTATAGTTCAACATGGGTTGGTACACGACTGTGTTAAAGGTTGTGTATTTTTTGGTGAGTTTTGGCTTCAATACGGTTGGAACATGACTATGTTAGGAGTTTGTATTTCTCTCATCTCAACAAGGTCAAAACACAACCCTATCGGGAGGCCATGTATCTCTTGGTATGAGCTTTGTCTTCAACATGATTGAAACACGACTATGTTGGGAGGTTGTGTACCTCTCGGTAACTTCTCACAAACCCTATTTTCTTTACTCCAAATTCTCCTAAACTCGATTCTCTTTATCCTTAAACTTAACTTAATCCCTAAAACATGTATTATCTATTCAAATTATATGGATTATATTACTTACATTAATACTTCCACTGGTTATACTCTTGATTAATGAGTTCCTGTGCTCTTTGTCTTTTCCCACATTTTCGAATCCTGATGCACATACGATACATAATAAGTTCTAAATCCAATAACCGTAATTGAAATTCTTGTATAAAATTCATACCTCATGTACTTGGAATTGAACCACACCGATTTCCTTTAGTTGATTTAGGGTTCCTGAAGAGAGGATCTCTTCCTTTTTCCTGATTTTTCACTATGTTGTTATTGAAAGGGTGAAAAAGACGAGAGCTAGGGTTAACACAGAGTATTTATACTCTACCCGTAAAAAGACCTATTTGTCCGTCACATTTTTATGAAATCCCTATCTTAGCCTTAGTTTTTATGTTATAATATTATAATATATATATTGATACATCATAAAAAATTAATTATTACAAAATTAATCTAAAAATCAATCTTGATTTTGGAAATTTATAGCTCATGGTTTGAGAGAAAGGTTGATAATGAAAAATTTTAAAGCATTCAAACTTGTTGAATATGTGAATATCTCAATTTCTTGTAAAAACATCACTTTTAGAGAATCAAGACCCTCTTTATAGCACTAAGTTGAATATTTGTCAAAGAATAGTTTGAATAAGCTCAAGGACATATGAAAATGCATAAGAACATTCAATGCATTTCCAAACACCTATATTTAACTATCAAATTACATTCATAAGATAAAACTAACATTTAGTATATCCTCAACATATATCAAATTCAATTAATAGGAACACTCATATGGTATTAAGAACACTCAATTTGGCATTCAAACACTCAACTTAACATGCAAATTTTTTTGGAATATTTTCAAAAACCCTTCTTAAGCTCATACTCAATGCCCACTTCATCAATTTACTTCCAATCTCCAAGAATTATTATGTCATCAAAAAATATACTTCTAGTCATATCAAGATACTATCAAGTCGACATTTAACAAGATTGAAATCAAGAATCACATCTTATATACTCAATTGATCAAACACCCAACTTACATTACCTAATCATGCTCCAAAAGTATTGATAAATCAATTTCAATTAACTCCAGACTTCATAACTTCAGACATATCAACAAGTTCAATGTCAAGAACATGAAATTCATCAAAATTTTACAATAATCACAAACATGCTCCACATCCCAATACTTGTACTATTAATCATGTAATTGTACTTATTTTATTTCATTCAAATCATTACCAAACATGTAAATGAGCTTATATTTAATTACTTTAACACATGTAACAAAAAAAAAAAAATCCATTAGTACACATATAGATGCAATCAACACTTGTACTTATACTAACCAAGTCCATAATCCAATTCATTCACTCTTCAATCAAACATATTTAAACTCCTAAATTAATATGGATTCATTACTCCTAATTCAAAAATCATTAATCCAACATCATAAACGTCATCAAATTACCCATTATGCCACCAATAATCTAAATTGTTATCTAATCTCAATTCTCAATTCTCAACAAAAAATAACACCTTATTTCATCATGTTAACACATAATCTCTAATTTAAACCAAGAAATTGAAATATCTTACTTTATTTAGTAGTCCTTATCTTCAAAGATCCTTATTCCAATCAACACTACACTCCAAAATACCTACTCCCTCTCCAAGTAGCCACAATCACTTCAAATCTTGCATTCAAATAAAATTTAAGCTCTCATTAATATTTAGACCTTTAGATCGGAAAGAGTTTATTAAACTTAAGTAAGAAAGCAATCCTAAATCTAAAGTTACATTGAAATTTCCTTCCAAGCTCTTCAGATGCATGACACCACCAATAATTATGCCCTCTTAAGCCTTTAAGAGTTTTGGTCTAGCTCCATATCCTTGATTGAGGTAAATCAAAGTCACTTTCTTATCAATGGAAGTTAATTAACAACTTGAATTGCATCTTTAAGACAATATACTTACCATATCTCCATTGATGATGTAATGTTGAGCTCTTATATCCTTTAAAATAGCTTATAGAGAGTGGATCGAGTCTAAATTAGAGAAGAAAAGGAGATGAGAGAGTGGGAGAGATAAAGCCGAGAGAGGGAGAGAAAGAGAGAGTAGTAAGAGAAAGAGAGAGGGTTTAGAGGAAGATAGAGAGAGTGGAGGGGAGAAAATGGTTTAGACTCTTCAAACATTAGCATCCTTCCATTATAATCTAGTTAGAATTTGAATTAAAGTAGAATTAGTTAAATTCCCTTACTCCTTAACTTTAAGTAAAGGCATTTAGATATTTTACCCTAATCATACTTTTTTTAAAAAGAAAAAAATTAGTGAATTACTTATTTACCCTAGAATTTAATTTAAAACAGGATTAAAAAGGTCATTTACTTTTTTGAATTTTAATTTCACTCAATGTTCCCTTGAATTACTTTTTGATTTATTTGGATATTTGAATTGTTGTACTGCTACTCATCATATTATCCTTAGGTAGGGGAGGTGCTGCCTACAACTCTTTTATTTTTCTCAAATCTTCAGAGACCAGAATGGGATCTTTTATAAGAACCACTAGAATTGGGAAGTTTGTTTACTTTTGAAGGTTGATCATTTGCTAGTGGAGGATTCCTTAGTTGTTGTCTAGCCATAAGATGTTGTAACATCACACATATTATCCCCAAATATACCTCATTTAGGTCATATCACACAGCAGGTCAAAAATTTACTAAGTCAATTAAAAGATTTACAACATAATATAATACAATCTTTCAACATAATTTATGAGGAGAGTCTACTCTATCTCTTAATCCTTGCTCTTAATTCCCATATTTTCTCATTAGAGACTTACTTGAGTAATAAGTCTATATAGAAGATTCTCTTAATCACAACCTATCATTTAGTGAGATGTAAGTGTGATCTATCAATATTATATATAGAAAAATAAGTCAATCAAGTTTGTTAAACATATGCTATGCATGAACAATCTATATGTAATACAACATTACACACGGTTTTTTGGTAACCAGCGTGAAGTCTAGAGTTTAACGCCCCTCTTGATCTTGGGTTGGGGATTCTCATAACCATCAGTGTCTAGGTATCTTACTTTGCTTATTAGTTATCGTATCTCTTTATTGATTATCTTAAGGTTTAAAAAGTCTTAAGCTCCAAGTGTCCGATTAGCACATTGAGCACACACCTTTAGTTATGTAGTTCACCATTAGTGGAACAGTAATCCCTACACGATTGCTTCTTGTATGTCTTGTAGCAGTGATGACCTTTAATTTAAATGTAATGTCTCATGCAATACATGCCAAGTTTTATTTAATTATTAATAATTAATTAATTATTTTAGGGTGACCAAATAATAAATATTCACAAGCCAATTAGTAAGGCACACTACTCAGCAGGTATTTAACATATTTAAAGAAACTTATGTTTAAACACACATTGCAAAAACTAAATCATTTAATAAGAAATACTTATCATCATTTCATCATTTTTTTACTCTATTATATATATATATATATATTATTGTACTTGTATCTAAATCCATACATAAGCCCATGCATAAGCACCATGTGCATGCTGCACCATACGTACACCACACTTCAACACCCAGCACACACACACACACACATGACTATACACACATGCACACAAAATACCATGCAAAACACGTACACCCATTGCACGCACACACAAATAGCAAACACACACACAACATTCACACACATAGCACACATAACAGCATAACACATAAACCCATTGCACGCACACACAAATAGCAAACACACACACAACATTCACATGTAGAGCACACATAACAACACAACACATAAACCCACTACACGCAAATATACACACAACACTGTCACACATGTAGCACTTACGCACACATCACACACACATAAAGCACTCATGCACACAACACACACACATAGAGCACTCATGCACATAACATACACACACAGACTGCACATTATACACAGAGCACTCACACACACAACACACACATAATATAGAAGATACCATATAGTCCAAGGACTCTGTTTCTTGTTTCCACTACTTCCAACCATGAATTTGCACTGAGATAGCAAGTAAGATCTTTTAACCAAAGTATTTTGTTAGCATGACCATGGACTTGAAGAAACAATGTTATAACTAATTAAAATATCTAGACTCAATGTGGGCTTTATCTAATCACAATAGGAACTAATTGAGCTTTTCATCATATGCCAAATATGAAACATAATTTATAAAGATGGAATTCAATCAACATGCAACAATAGATATTTATTGCCATTGGTTTCATAGAGAGTGATTTGCCTTCAAAATTGTTCAAGAAAGGTAGTGATTTATATTTGAGAGCCTTAAATATGAGCAAATTAACCCGAAACAGATGAAATTGGATAATATCAACAAGGCTAGAATTAGCGAAAGTGAGGACAATTGCCATCTTAAGAATTTTCCTCTCTTGTTGGAATATTTTCAAACAAAACAATAAGCTCAATCTAAACACGATCATCTGGTCATGATTTTACTTTAGTGGAAGATTGACGAAAAGATGCATGTGAGTTTCATCTAATATTGGACCTAAATTTATGCTACATAGAAAACATTAAAATTAGCCAATGAAATCTTACCTTTAGTCTTCCAAACATCATAGTGATGGCACTACACAACACATCAAACACTGCCAGGAAGAATATTAGAATATGTAGCTGATGCAAACCATGGACATTTATGAGTGGTACCACCTGTTATAAAATATTGCAACGTCATTTCAGAAGCGATGGTTTCCTAAGGGTCTGTCAAGCAAAAGTTTTGATTTGCACTCAATAGATCTGTTAAAAAAAAAAAAAAGGATCTAGTATGTGAAGAACAGGTGACCAAAACAGCACAATCTCGAGGGACATTCCCCAAGATAAATTATGCCTGTTAAGTAGTAAAATTAAAAGCCCACAAAATATCAAAAAGTATAAACTTTTTGATCGGTTAGTTCTTGTGCTACTCCAACAGTGTTGGAATGCATATTCCAGCTACGTAACTCTCTGCAAATGTCAGAACTCAGAAGCAATGAAATGAAGCCCATAACCATCAGCTCTGCATCAAATTGCAGGGAGCCAAAAAATATTATCAGACTTAACCTTGTCGAGGGCATCGAATAAAGCTTCCTTCTGCCTCTCTATAAACCACTGCATGCCAATTCAACTGGACCATCGTGGTAAACACTAAGTAACACAATTTGGCATGCTTTCATCTCATGGAATGTTTCCTAAATCACCAGATTTGGATATTGCATTTGCTTTAATGGAAAACGAATTTCATTTGAATTAGAGTTTCCTATCAAAAGTAAACAAAATATTTTCCTTCACAAAGTTGAAATCATTCTCCCCTATTTAGGGTTACTATCAATAACGGCATTAACCCATCAACCATAATCATTGGCCATCACCATCACCTTTCACCCCTCTCAGGTCACCGACCCACATAACAAACACACCATTAATGTTCTTTTCAACCGCATGTTTTTTCTAGAACAATTGTCTCAGAATCGAGAAATTAAGAGCTTAATTTAAGCCATGTCAAATCAACACGTAAATCATTAAAACAAAGGATCTATAGCTCATTAGAGGCATATGTTAAAGGAGCATATCCTGTTTCCTGATTAGTGCCATCTTTTATGAACACATCTGAAATCAAAATCCAGTACGTTATCTTTAATTTATCCCCTTTAAGTCTACTTACAAGTACTAAGATAAACTTTTTTTCCCTTCTCCATAAACTATATTCAATTTAGCCTGCCCGCTGCTGCTTATATATGCATCCTTCCTCCCCATACCCAGCACTAATCAGAGCAATTCTGAAATTAACATCCAAGTGGGTGTCTCTATTCATCTCCATTTTAGTCCACTGTATGCAAGTCTTTTCGCCATTAAATGCATGGAAGCTGCTAGGAAACATAAGCAGAACTCCAATGGAACATAAATAAACAAGGGAGACATTAAACTTACAGTTCCAACTTTATGGAGAACTTTTCCAACACAATTGATGATAATGAAAACAGCACAAACACAAGCAACTGCCCATGTACGTGTCTGATCAAGCTCTCTTTCCTGAGAACCACTACTGCTTAATGATGTGTACTATACGGAGAAGTTAAATTATAAAAGGTCAAAGCACAAAGTTAGTAATTAATATTTATATATATATATATATATATTTTGTAGACATACAATTTTTGTCCCCTCTTATTTATTTATTATTATTATTATCTATTATTTACTTTTTGTTTTGTTTTTCTTAAATAAAAAAAAGAAGAAGGAAACAAATGCAATCTAAATGCATAATAAATCAAGGCACAAACCAATGATCTAATGGAAGACACTTGTGCACAATAATCTTTGGTCTTAGGTTCGAATCTTGGCAAGTGTAGGTGGCAGAAATTTTTTTTTTCTAGTGGAAAAAGTGTGTTGAACACACGTTTTCACTGTTCATCTTCCTCTAGCCGTGATTAGCCCGCTTTTCCTTCTTGAATGGCCTCTTTCAGAGCTCTTTTTTACCCTTTTTTCTTCATGACTTTACCAAATTAATGGCGAAATCACAAAGATCACATTCTTTACTATGCATCCAAGCCAAGAACTAGTCCAAATACACTTAATTAATAAGCTAAAATCAATATGGAAAATAGGAAAAAATCATTTTGCGCGAATATTGTTCTTGCATATCTAGCTCGATTTAGACAAAATCAAAGCTTCCATGGACATTTTCAAGCAAGCACAAGCATCCAAGGATTCTTTTTTACTCAAATTGCAACCAAATTCATTGAATTAAAATCAAAATCGGTCAAAAATAAAAAAAATTTCTCTAGCCAAATCTTAAGCTTTAATTCACGAATTCATGGCTGGAAGAACTTCCCATCTCTTATTCAAGCTCCTAAAGTATAAATAGGAGCTCGAGCAAGCCCTATAAATAGAGATCAAGAGAAAATCACCTCCATTTCAAAGCTTTTCAACATTTCTCTCTCTAATTGCTTTTTTTATCTCTCTCTAGGAATTAGCTTCCATAAGCCATTTCTAGGGAAAACCATCGCTTCCATTAGTTTCCTCCTCATCAAAAATCCTAGAAAGTACCTTTTTTTGGTTTAGAAGCTTTAAGAAAACCTTGAATTGCTACTCTTCGAAGCTCCATCGTTGGCTACCTTTCCAATCATTGCCCCCTGTTGCTTTTAGGATTGAACCAACTAAGTAGGTTGACGCACCTTCTTTCGTTGTACAATTCCAACGTCCCCAACAAGCCAAAGCATAGCCAGAAGCTACCACCTTATCTTCAACTAACCACCTTGTCTCCGACCAACGTCTTCTTCGACCAAGTTCGTTTTTTTTTTTCCTCTCTTTTTCTTTTCTTTTCTTTCTTTTTTTGGTCATTGTGAAAAAAAAAAAGATGTTTTCCCTAAAAAAAATTAATTATTTTTTTTATATTTTAGAATTTTCCAAAAAAGAAAGGTAATAATAATAATGATAACAATTTTTTTTAGCTATTGTTATAAAAAATGTTTTCTTTTAAAAAAAATATTTTCTTTTAGTATAAATTTTTTTTATATTTTTTATGAATAAATAAATTTTGGTCTCTAATAAAAATTAAAAAAAAAGAGATGTTTTTCCCTAAAAAAATAAATGATTTTTTTTTACATTTTAGAATTTTCAAAAAAAAAGGGTAATTATTATTATTATTATTATTTTAGAGCTATTGTTATAAAAAAGTGTTTTCTTTTTAAAAAAATTATTTTGTTTTAGTATAATTTTTTATATATATTTATGAATAAATAAATTTTGGTCTTTATAATAAACATAAAAAAAATTGTGAACTACAATCATTCTGATCCCAAATAGTGGGTATGTAGGCACCTACAGGGCAACCTCAATAATAATAATTTTTTTGATAATTTTAATAAAATAAAAAATAAATTTTAATTTTGGAAGGTTTAAAAGTGGTAACCATAGTGTTTTAAAAAATAGCCCCCGTGAGTAGAATCTTTGGTTTTTTTCTTAAAAAAATAATAATTTTTTTTATCAATAGCCAAGTTAGAATTAACACTGCTCTATTAATTCTAACTTTATATTTTTTTTCCTATTAAAATTGGATGGTAACTCCTTTTTTTTTAAGTAAATTTTTTATTATTTTTTTCTAATCTTAGTCGAGAGTTTACATTAAATGAGCATAAGGTTTAGTGTAAATCAAATTAGGAAAAAAGAGCAAATTTACGCTCGACAAGATGGTAACTCTACTAGGAACCCTGATTAGGCTAGCCACTTAAACCTTCCAAAAATGGATTTTATTTTTAGGGTTATTCATTGAATTTTTTTTATTTATTATTATTTTTTATATTTTGTACTAACTTTTGTTTCCGGGATTAAGATTTATTTTATTTCCAATGTGTGTTAAATACGGTCAAACTCAGATAGTCTTAAGATCTTAGAGGGCAACCATTACGTAAGTTTTGAGTGCAGTGGAATGACACCTCTCGAGGCTAAATAGGTTACCCCAATCAAACTTCGATTTAGTCCATGATCCATTTCTTTGAAAATGTGAGAGGTTATAGAGTTTGAGAACTTTTAGAACCTACCTTGTGCATACATGAAATCATAAATTGGCAAGTAAACGCTAAAGTGATGTGAAACAAAGTTGCAAATACAAGTTTTGAAGTACTTTCCCTGTAAAAGTAATATTGTAATTAGAGATGTAATTTTTTAATAGAAAAGTGTAAGTTAGGAACTTTTGTAATAAAAAATTTTAAGTTGTAAATTTCTCCTGTAATCTTCCAGATGGCCAGCATCAAGAAACCGTTAAACCTAAAGCTCATACTAGTTTTTTTGTTGACCCTCTACCATCCCGAAGAGCAGGCTTACATCAGTAAGGAGATTGGGGCTAATTCTATCTCTCATGAAGATCGAGGCTAACATTTCCCTAATTTGAGTTATGGTACATTTTTAGAAATCAAAGTCTATAACATTTTTCCTTGGCCCACATGAAATCATACCAAAAATAAAGGCATATACTCAACTCTTCCAAGCCCCTCCATTGTTCAATGGAATACATGTACCAAATCTAAAATTGGGGCTAGCTAGCATTTTTTGTAAGCTGCTAGGAATCCATAAATTAGTAGTTAATGAAGCACTAGGTAAGTTTAATGGACATTGCATCCGTCTAACAAACTTGCAAACATGGTTTGGAGCCCAATATGATGCTAAAGATCAGAAAGATGTCCTATGTGCAGACCACAAAAATTACACACAAAAAAGAGTTCATGTTTATATACCATCAACATTTGGAACTCTCCTTTTTCCTACTAAGGTCTTTTACATTCATTATAGGGTGGTTGAGCTAATGGCCCAGTTTCTAGAAGGGAAATCCTATATTCTTGCTCTCTTAGTTGAACAAATTCGCAACTTGAACTTTGTAAAGAGAAAAAGGCATGCCATCTTCAGAAGCAACATCAACCTTATCCTAATCTGGTTTTTAAGCCACATCAAATGCTTTGGACTGAACATGATTAGACAATCATTAGCCCATCAGATTGATCTCGTTGAATCTTGTGGAGAAAGTATGAAATTACTTGATGGCATCCCTAGCTACTCTTGGGTTGAGATACTTGAAAGTTTTACTGTAGATAACATCCTATAGACTGTTAAATGGAGCAATTGTAACAAAATCATCCTAAAGTGCAAAGATTTTCAAGTAGTCCCATTGATCAAGCTCAATTGGTGTATAGGCTATGATCCACATTTAGTGGTGCATCAATTTGGCACTATTCAAGATATAGTCCATAAACCATCACTGCAATCAATTACATTCAAGTATCAAAACCCTAACATGATAATTGTTGATAAGGTAGCTAAGTTGTTAAGAATAAAGGCTTTGCGGGGAATCCCGAATTGAAAGCCCTAATATTGATTTAGGCGAATTTGAAAGTGAAATTGGAAAACATTGAGCCACCAAGGACTTCATCATCAATCAACTTTACAAGACCAACAAGAGAATCTACTGAGCTCCCGATATCACACATCTTACACCAAGTAATCCATGCCTAGAGATGAAAACCTATATGGAGCAGGTGTAAGCTCAAATGAAGGTTCACTTTGACTATGTGGAGGTTGAGGCGAATACTTGAAAGAACGTATTCAAAGAGTCCTACTAAAAAAATAAAGCTCTAGAAGTCGAACTAAAGATAGCTTATCAGAAGATCAAAGACTCAGAAGCTCTAACTAGTCAAGTGAAGGGACATAAAAGGAAGCCATTGCAAAAACCAGAAGCCAAAAAAATTGGAAAGATTAAATGTTAAGTTATTTTGCTTTTTTTTTTCACAATGTAATCAAAACTTTGAGATTTGAAACTTTAATAAAATTTCAATAATTTTCCGCTTTAACAATTACTTGCCAATTTCCATACTTGCATCTACTTGAATCATACATGCATTCATCTTCTCCTAAAAAAAAAAAAAAAAGATAATAATAATATTCTTTTTTACACTAACAAAAAAATTTTAGTAGTGATTCAATCAAGTTTCAAGATAGTGCCTAAACAATAAAACCCCATAAGAGGTCTATATAACACCCATTCTAGAGCTAAGATGTCAAGCAACAACAACAACAACATCAGTGATAATGTTGCTAATCAAAGAACGGTTTCATTAGAACAAACAGTGTAGAATCCCAATGATCAGGTCAAGTTTTTTATGGAAAGTCTTACTCTCTTGTGATCCACTCAATCGAGTCAGGAAAGCCATTTAAGGGGGCAAAAAGGAAAAAATGTTGAAATTCCACCTCTCAAAAATGAGGAAATTAACTCTATGATCAATCAAACATTTGATCTGGAACCCAAATTAGTAGTTCGAATTTTGTATCATCCTGCAAATCTACAAAGGCAAATGAAGGAAAGGCAGAAAGAGATGGAGAGAAAAATTTACCAAAAATTTGTTGACAAAATAAGAACTTTGGAAAGGCTAGATGGATATGATCCAATTGGCATCTCTAACTTGACAGTTTTTTATGTCGCTGCCTATCTTGAAAAGTTTAAAGTACCAAAATTGAGAAGTACAATGACATTAGATGTCCGAAGATGTATACTAGATTCTATGTTCAAAAAATGGGCAAATATGTGTAGTATGATCAACTAATGGTACAAAATTTCTAGGACAATCTCATTAGACCTACCTTAACTCAATATGCACAATTGGACCTTAACTAAATCAACACTTGGGAAAGGTTAGCTCGAGCATTCTATGAACAATGCAAATTTAACATTGAAGTTGCTCCCTTAGTGTGAGATTTAAGGAGTATCCGTAAGAACCATGATGAGTCCTTCAAAGAATATGCTCAGTGTTGGCAATCTTAAGCTGCATAGGTTAGTACTCCAATCTTTGAGAAGGAATTGACATTTATCTTCATCAATACATTGGAGAAACCCTATTTCATTCACTTAATTGGGTAGACCTCTTCAAGATTCATAGAAGTAGTAGCAATAAGATGCAAGATCGAGAATGCTATCACTTATGGAAAATTACCTATTAATAAAACAACCACAACAACATCATCCAAACCTTTAAATAACATCAAAGGGAAAGAAACCACCATTGTCATGTTTAATTCTAGCAGGAACAACTGGCTAATCCCTTACCTTTCTTTCTAAACACCAAACACTTTAATCCAACCACAACCAAACAACCAACCTCAAATCAACAAACTTCCTAGACAATTTACCCATATCTTAGTCCCTTTAAGCCAAGTTTTTGCTAGCCTCAAGGCTAATGATCTAATCAGCTTTGAAATCCCAAACGAAAAATACAAACCTAGAAACTATGACCCCAACCTTAAATGTGAATACCATATGGGGCAAGTAAGACATTCAACAGACATGTGTTGGAGACTTAAAAATAAAATCCAAGATCTAATTGATGCAAGAGTATTGCAATTAGACTTTATTGAGTCACCCACTCCAAATGTCAACAATAACCCACTTCCCAATCATGGCCCTACCATCAACATGATCACCTTATAAGCACTCGAACCATAAATTGATTTAAATAGGTTGCCAATATAGCAGATAACGTGGAACTTGCAACAAGTTGGCTTCCCACTATCAGTTAACCCATGTAATAGAGTACAAGCTAAGTCAGCCATTTGTTAGTTTTTATTGGAAGGAAAAATTCAAGCAGCATACATTCTAGAAATACTAGTTCCCAGGTTTGACAAATAAACAACTAAAAAAGAATTCAAAAAAAAAAATGGCATGCAGGTGATCCTATGGTTGGTTTGTTAGGAAAACATTTGGGGAAGTTTGATTATTTTGTTGACTACTCTATTCAACTATTGATTCATGAAGAGCCTACTTCAAGTGGTTAGGGTTCAGATTTTGAAGATGAAGACAACCCCCAAAATGAAAAGGAGAATGATCAAAGAATTAACATGATAGGACTTGATTTTAAACCAATACTCCTAAGATGTTACAAAGAGCCTAAGTAGGAGCAAAAAGTCATAAAATTTAAGAAATATACTATTCATATTCCCTTAGCACCCGAAAATTATAAGGCTACCCCATTTAATTATGAGGTGCTTAATCAAGAAAAATCTTCATGTTCTATCATTGGAGGAATCACTAAGTCAAAGAGGGTCTATAGTCCTGAAGAAGAGACCACAAAAAAGCTTGAAGCCAGTGAATCAAGCAATAAAGTCATAAAGCCAAAGGTAGAAGAAAAAATATTGACAACCTTTTAAAAGATTATTAAGTCCAGTGAATACAAAATCATGGACCAATTATCAAAGACCCCAACTCAAATATCCCTTATAGGTCTTCTACTCTCTTACGAGCCTCATAAAGAAGCCTTGTTTAGAACTTTGAGGAAAGTTAAGCTACTATGGGGAATGTCTGCTAAAAAATTGGGACATGTTGTCAATTCTATTTTTGCTACTGATCAGATACCCTTTTCAATAGAAGAACTAGGGAAAGAAGGTAATCAACACACCAAACCACTTTTCATAGTGGTAAAATGCAATAACATGATTTTTTCTAAAGTCCTCATCGATAATGGGTCCTCCCTCAATGTATGCCCTCTAATTACTCTTAAACTGCTAGGTGTTGATGTAACTAACATCAAACCAAGTTCTACCACAATGAGGGCTTTTGATGGATCTAGGAGGGAAATTGTAAGGGAAATTGACTTAATTGTAGAGATTAGCTCACAGTTATTTGGAATCCCTTCTTGAGGTCCTTTAACTTACTCCTTGGGATACCTTGATGTGTTTGCATGGTCTTATGAAGATATACTAGGACTTAACCCATCAATTTTTGTTCATAAGCTACCCACTCCAGAAGATATCAAACCTTAAAAACAAAAATTAAGAAGATTTCGACCTGATATTTTATCGAAAATTAAGTAAGAAGTCAAGAAATTATTGGAGGTTGGTTTATTAAATTATCGGATTATCCTGAATGGGTAGCTACCATAGTCCCTGTAATAAAGAAGAATGAGAAAGTTTGTATATGTGTAGATTTCCAAGATCTAATTCAAGTAACACCAAAAGACAATTTCTCTTTACCCTACTGATAAAGGCATATTTTACTCATAATTCATTAAGCAATTTGCAAGTAGTCATTATTGATTTTAGAGAAATCACAAGGAAATGGTACTTAATCATGTTTATTTTTATATTTCAAATGTTAAAGGACTTTGAGTTCAAAGCTTAATCAATTTGGAGAGATTGCATACAAATTGAAGCATGAAAAGATTGAAGGATGGCAAATGAGAGATTAAAGCCGCCGGCCTTTATGGTCGGCCTTCAATGCAAGGCCGCCGGCCTTTATGGCCAGCTTAAAGGAAGGCCGCCGGCCTTTATGGCCGGCTTAAAAGAAGGCTGCCGGCCTTGGACCGGTCTTGTTTTAATTGCATCTTCTCGCCTCCCCTTGCATATATATAGGTCTTATGTCGATTTAGAGAAAAAACTTTTGTCAAATTTTAGTGTTCTTAGAGTAGTTTTAACCTAGTTTTAAGGGAGAATTGTGGAGATCAAATCTTGGAGAAAACTTTGTGATCTTCGTGGAGATTATCATCCTTTGTGAAGGATTTGTGGAGTTCCTTTCAATTAAGGTATTATTTGTATTGTTGAATTGGTGATTTCTGAACTTCATTTCTGATATGCAATTCAAGCATTTGATCCAACCATTGAATATGATTTCTTTTACACGAATCTCCTTGAATCATAATCATGTCTTTATCTCCATGAATTGCTAAGTCTTTTCCTTGGGAAATTGGATGAAACCCTAGAATGTTAAAAGGATAATTGTAGCCATGTTATATGATTAGGAATTATTAGGATTATTCATGATTGCAATTCCTTTGATTTCAATTATAATTGGTCTTTGATTATAATTGTTAGAAATCCTTTTGATACGGGAGTTGATTAGGATTTGTTAGGAATTCTTAATTAGATTGATTATCAATACGGGAGTTGAGATAATTGGTTTAATTAGAGTTTATGGTAGGCGCAATGCAATGTTTCTTGTTAATTAATCACTAAGGGATTAGGGTTAATTGATTTAGGGCATTAGTTGTTTGTAACATCGGGAGGTGTATGAACATAATTTTGATTCCTTGGTTAATTGGAGACGCGGAAGCCGACTAATTGATTTAAGGTTAACATCCTTAAAAAGGATTTTCTAAACTCACTTGAATAACCTTATAACCACTAGTTGATATAACATGGTAGCAGTTTGATTAATGGATCTAGGGTGAATTCTAATTTCCCGCGTTCATAATTGATAGATTCTTCATAAAATTCTCCTTGTTTGCTTTAAGTTAAATTTTTAGCTTAGACATTTCAAAGCCCCTCTTTAATCTCCTAGATATTGATAAGAATTGCCATAAGTCTAGTACTCTATTGGTTCCTCGAGGGATCGACAATCTTACTTTTCACCACTCTATTACTTGATACGACCAGTGCACTTGCTGCAATTTACGCTCCCATTTTATATATACGTTATGAGCGTATCACCTACATAGGCGTCTTGGTAGATAATACTGTTGGAAACAAACTTTTTCATTCATGGATGGTTTTTTAGGGTATAACTAAATCAAGATGTCAGAAGAAGATAAAACCAAGACAACCTTCATCACAACCTATGGCACATTTTATTACAAGGTTATGCCCTTTGATCTCAAAAATGTTGGGATAACATATTAAAGAGCAATGGTTGCATTATTTCATGACATGATACACTAGGAAATTGAGGTGTATGTTGATGATTTGATCACTAAATCCAAAAAAGGGGAGGACTATGTAGACACTTTGAAAAGTTGTTTAAATGATTAAGAAAATACTAATTGGAACTTAACTCAAAAAATTGTACTTTCGAAGTTTCCTCTAGGAAGTTATTAGGTTTTATGGTCGGTTAAAAGGGCATCGAAGTAGATTCAGATAAGTTCAAAGCAATATTGGAGATGCCACCTCCACACACACTTAAAGAAGTCAGGCTACTACTTGGATGCTTAAATTACATTGCTCAGCTCATTTCCCAACTTATAGACAAATGCTAACCTTTATTTACACTACTCGAGAAAAATGTCGCCATCAAATGGAATAAAGAATGTGAAACAGCTTTCATATAAATTAAGCAATATCTCATGAATTCTCCAATGCTAGTGGCTCCTAAACTCGAGAAACCGTTATTTTTGTACCTGACAATACTACTTGAATCTATAGGGTGCATGCTTGGTCAAAAAGATGAAGAAGGGAGAGAACAAGCCATTTACTACTTGAATAAGAAATTTACTGAGGGGGAACAAAAATATTCGAAAATAGAGAGAACATGTTGTGGATTAGTTTAGATCATGCATCGACTCGGACAATACACACTTTACTATTCAATTGAATTATTAACAAGACATGATCCCATAAAGTATTTAGAAAACAAACCAACCTTAATTTGTAGGATTTCTAAATGGAAACTGTTGTTATTTGAATTCAACATCACTTATATGAACTAGAGTTCAGTCAAAGGTTAAGCTATAGCAGATCAATTGGCTAGACATGCACTTAAAGAAACTTCCTAAGGACCGCAAACAATTTCCAGATGAAGAAGTATTGATAACTGAAGGTGATTCTAACCCTAAAGAAGAAAAAATTCTCAAATGGAAATTGTATTTTGATGGAGTTGCCAATGTATTTGGTTTTGGAATAAGGACAGTGCTAGTTTCACTTGAAGGGAACTAATTCCCTATAGCAATAAAGCTTACATTCCTATACACCAATAACATTACATAATATGAAGCATGCATTTTTTGTCTCAAAATGGCTTTAGATATGGGAATTCAGAAATTAGAAGTATATGGGGACTCCTCACTCATCATTTGTTAGACTCAAGGAAAGTATAAGACCAAAGATCTAAAATTGGTACCTTATCACAAGCACTTGTCAAGGTCAATGGAGAAGTTTGAAAAGATTACATTCACATATATACCAAGGGTGTAGAATCATTTTGTTGATGCCCTAGCTACATTATCATCTTTGACCCAAATATCATGAGGGGTAGAAAGTATCTAGAAAAGGTTAATAGGAAAGATAAAAAAAATACTCAGAAGGTGAGCAAGTCATTTTCTACTAAGTGGGTCCACAATATATAAGCGATCATTTAATAGTACATTGTTGAGATGTGTGAATGAAAAAGAGGCACTCTCATGAAAGAGGTACATGAGGGAATATGTAGTCCTCATATGAATGGTTACATGTCGACTAGGAAAATCATGAGACTGGGTTATTATTGGTTGACTATGGAAACTGACTACATAAAACATGTGAGCCATTGTCATCCATGTCAAATTTATGCCAATGGAATAAATGCTCTGCCTTAGGAACTTCAAATAGTTTCTTCACCATGGCCATTCTCTATGTAGGGTATAGAAATAATTGGACCGATTAACCCGAAAGCATCTAATGGTCATCAGTTTATACTGGTAACTATCGATTATTTCACTAAATGGGTTGAAGCTTCCTCATATACCAACGTTACCAAATGAGTAGTTGTCAAATTCATCAAAAAGGACATTATTGCTCGATATGGATCTCTTGAGTCAATTATTACAGATAATGGCATAAACCTGAACAACAAGCTCATGACAAAATTGTGCTAACATTTTGGAATCCATCATAGGAGTTCTACTCTTTATTGACCACAAAAGAATGGAGCTATAGAAGTGGCCAATAAAAATATCAAGCGGATTATTGAGAAGATGGTCGTTACTTATAAAGACTGGCATGAGATGTTGCCATTCGCACTCATGGCATATCAAACCACCATCAAAATGTCAACAAGAGCTATACTTTATTCTTTGATATATGGCATTGAGGTAGTATTACTGGTGGAAGTTGAGATTCCATCACTTAGAGTGTTGTTAGAAACTCAATTAGATGAAGTTGATTGGGTGAAAAAATGGGTTCATCAATTGAGCTTAACTGATGAAAAGAGGTTAGCAACATTATGTTATGGTCAATGCTACCAACAAAGAATGGTTAGCGCTTTTAATAAAAGAGTGTGACCTCAAAATTTTCAAGAGGGAGACTTAGTTCTAAAAAAGATTCTCCCAAATGTGCAAGATCCTAGAGGGAAGTTTACACCTAATTATGAGGGGCCATATTTTGTAAAGAAAGTGTTATTGAGAGGAGCATTGATTTTTTCACGAATGGATGGTCTGAATTTGAAGGAACCTGTAAATTTTGATGTAGTTAAATTTACTATTCCTATTGAATCAATAAAATCTTATTAAAGTTTATTGAAAATGCTAGCAATTATTGGTCTCTTGATGGTCTAATTTTTATCATCTATGTGTAAAGTTGATATCCCCTATGGTTGTTTGCATTGGACCGATCATCCATCCCATTGATAAGTTTCTTTTTCCTATACTCCTATTTTTACTTGTCGAGTCTAATTTTTGAATTTCCCATTCCTAATCCGATCTAGACTAGTCCCTATGCTCATCTAATATAGATCCTCAACTTGAGTTAGGAATTTCGTTTAATTTTGGAGTCGCCACCCAACTGTTGTTGGGAAAGATTGAATTAAGACTAATGGAGTGAATTAGTCTTAATTGGGACCACTAGTCGTCATGATTTTCTCTTCTCGTTTTTGTAAAAAGAGGAAAAGGAAAAACCAGAGTTTCTAAGTTCGGAGGCTAACATTTTAAAACCCTAAGGTTACCACCTAATCTCCTAAAATTTACTCCTTTTAGAAATGTCTTTTATTTTGTTTCTATTGCTTTTTATTGTGTTCTTGAGTGAATTATTCTAGAAAAATGATTTTTTATTCATTTTATGGGTTGCCCCAAATGGGTGCCTACGTACTTGCTATTCAGGATCAAACAAGTCGTAGTTCGCTTTTCTTGAAAACTTTAAGTGTGTTTGTCGATTTTAATTGTGAAATTTATTTTGATTTATGTTTTTACCATTTTAGGATTTTTTTATAAAAAATCTAAGCCTAAGCTTTAATTTGAGTTTTGAAAATAATTTTAAGGAAAACATCAATTTTGGATTTATTTGAGAAAATAATTTTTCTAAGTGATAAAACTCAGTTTTTTCTATTTTTATTTACTTATTATAAATTTTTATTATTTTTTATTATTTTTTATTAATTTTTATGGTTTTTATTATTTTTTTATCTTTTTATAATTTTTTATGATTTTTTTATTAATTTTTGATAATTTTCGTGAATTTTTGTTTTACTAAAAATTTTCCTTCTAAATTCTTATCTATCCTATTTTATAATCTAAAGTCTTATTATTATTTTTCTAATATTTTCTGCATTTTTCTTATTTATTACTTTGATTATATTTTTTTGTTTTTTTATATTATTAAATCCTAAAAATCTAAGTTCTAACATTTTTCTATTTATTGAAACATAAGTAAATAAATAACTAAATAAATAAAAAATTAATAAATAAATAAATAAATTAATAAATCAATTTGGAATAGAATAACCTAAATAAATAAATATATCATAAAAAAATCAGAAAATCCAGAAAATCTTACTTACCTAGATCCGGGTCGGTGCGTGGGTCAGGTCGGGTCGATCGGATGCGGCGGTGAGGAGTGCTCGTTGACGGCGTTTCGACAGCCTTCTTCAACGGTTAAGGTGTCGAATCCTAGGTTATCGAAGGTGAGGAATCCAATGGTGGCGGTGGTTTGCTCTAGAAACACCTCCTGGTGGTTGCTCAACTCCTAATTGGCAGTTACGGCTTCGAACTCCTCCGGTGGACTTCAATTCTCTCTTTTCTTTCACTTTCTCTCGCTTTTGATCTCTGTTCTAGCTTCCTCACTTCATCATCTATTTATAGGCTAGATAAGCTCGGATTTCCACTGATCGAGGTAAATCAGATTTGCGGTTAAATGAACCAACTCCGATTCGTGTAAATCCTTTGATTTATTGAGATTCGATTCCAATTAGATGATGTTTATCTCAATTCTGTTAAAGATCTGTTGGATTTGTGCAAAAAATCGAATTGAAATGGCCAAAATTCAAATTTTTCTCCTTGCCGGCGATCTCGGACCGAGGTTGAAGACTATCACGCGCTCGGTGCGTGCGTTCGCTCCAGCCAATCAAATGCTGCCACGTGTCCCGGGTAAATGAAAAATTTACAAAACGCGGAATCTGCTCCCCCGGCGTTTCAAACCCCTGACCTCGCACCCATGCGCACCCACCTGACCATGGCTCGGACCAGCTAAGCTAGCCCATTTTCCTGATTTTGTTTATTTCACAAATTGCATATATGCAATGCGGTTTTTTTTTATTTTTTTGTATTTTTTGAAATTTCAAAAATTTGTAAAAATTATTTATTCCTTATTATTGCCATTTTTGAAATCATTTTTCAAAATTGATGTGTTTTCCTATTTATTTTTATTTTTTGAATATTTTTCCTATTTTCGTCAAATTAGAGAAAAATTGGGAAAAATTGGGAAAATTTGGAAATTGATTTTTAGGGCAAAAATGGGGTGCTTACAGCTACCCCTCTTGTAGTAAAGTTTGAAAAACTTAACTACAAAGACAAGAAAGACGCCATTTTTTGCCTCTTGATTTGAATAGATAACGCCTTGGTTTGACTGATTATTTGGAATTTGGTTTTTTGGTAGGAAAATGCTCCAAGAGCTAATAATCCCACGAGTTTAAAATGGTCCTAACAATTTAGAGTAATATTCCTTCCCAAAAAGTGCTTTTATGGGTTGACTAATTGGCGATAGGAAATATCTCAAACATTGTTTAGGAGTGTAAAATAAATGATGATAGGAAGTGTCTTATCAGACTAACAACCTTAAAAAGAAGATTATCTTAGGAAGCACCCTTATGAGCTGGCTACCTGTCAACAGAAGCGTCTAACTAGACTAGCAACTGTTTGGAGAAATACCTCCGAAAAGTGCTCCATTGAGCTGACTAATCGGTCATCGAAAATTTGAAAAAGTGCTCTTATGAGCTGATTAATTGATAGATTCGAAAAGTGCTCCTCTAAGCTAACTAATCAAGGGATTTGAAAAGTGCTCCTTTGAGCTAACTAATCAAGGGTTTCAAAAAGTGCTCCTCTGAGCTAACTAATCGAGGGTGTCTAGGAAAGTGCCCCTTCTTTGGGCTAACTGACTTATAGCGGGAAGTGTCTTCTTAGACTAACGACCCTAGCGGAAATGTCTCAAAAAGTGCCCCTATGGGCTGACCTTGAGACAAGATATTTAGGAAAGTGCCACTTTTGGGCTGACTAACCTATAGTGGGACGTGTCTTCTTAGACTAACAACCCTGGGGAAATGTCTCAAAAAGTGCCCCTATGGGCTGACCTTGAGACAAGATATTTAGGAAAGTGCCCCTCTTGGGCTAACTAACCTATAGCGGGACGTGTCTTCTTAGACTAACGACCTTGGGGGGAAATGTCTCAAAAAGTTCCACTATAGGCTAACCTTGAGACAAGATATTTAGGAAAGTGCCCCTCTTGGGCTGACTAACCTATAGCGGGACGTGTCTTCTTAAACTAACGACCCTAGGGGAAATGTCTTAAAAAGTGCCCCTATGGGCTGACCTTGAGACAAGATATTTAGGAAAGTGCCCATCTTGGGCTGACTAACCTATAGCGGGACGTATCTTCTTAAACTAATGACCCTGGGGGAAATGTCTCAAAAAGTGCCCCTATAGGCTGACCTTAAGACAAGATATTTAGAAAAGTGCCCCTTTTGGGATGACTAACCTATAGCAGGACGTGTCTTCTTAGACTAACGACCTTGGGGGAAATGTCTCAAAAAGTGCCCCTACGGGCTGACCTTGAGACAAGATAATTAGGAAAGTGCCCCTCTTGGGCTAACTAACCTATAGCGGGACGTGTCTTCTTAGATTAACAACCCCGGGGGAAATGTCTCAAAAAGTGCCCCTATGGGCTGACCTTGAGACAAGATATTTAGGAAAGTACCCCTCTTGGGCTGACTAACCTATGATAAAAATATCTCAAAAAGGTGCCCCTATCGGCTGACCTTAAGAGAGGAGATCTAGGGAAGTGCCCCTTTTTGGGCTGACTACCCTATGATAAAAATGTCTCAAAAAGGTGCCCCTAGGGCTGCCTTTAAGAGAGGATATTTAGGAAAGTGCCCCTCTTGGGCTGGCTAACCTATGATAAAAATATCTCAAAAAGGTGCCCCTATGGGTTGACCTTAAGAGAGGATATTTAGGAAAGTACCCCTCTTGGGCTGCTTAACCTATGATAAAAATATCTCAAAAAGGTGCCCCTATGGCCTGACCTTAAGAGAGGAGATTTAGGGAAGTGCCCCTTTTTGGGTTGACTAACCTATTAAAGGGGATGTTTAGACAAGTGCCCCACTATGGGCTGACTCATCTTATGCTTTTTTAATATGCTTTCTACTGACTAAGCTAAATGATGTGATGCTTTTCATGATATGATGATAGTTATTCATTTTAATATGCTTGCCAATTTATCGTGGATGGCAACCAAACAACCGAACCTTCGTGCTGGTTTGCTTCTGTTTCACTTCTTCTCATCTTGACACGGGGTTGAAAATCTTGATGTGCTTCCTTTCTTGTGCGCATGGCTCTTTTGACGGTAATGTTATCCTACTAATGCACTAGTTTTAATGCTCAAAAGTAGATAGAATTATATTACAAAATATATTGAGATTCATTATTATCTTAGTGTTTATCTTTCATTGGTGAATTGATGGGTAATGTGTTTAGGAATATTTGTTGTGATGAGAATTGATTGGGATTTTTGACCATTCAGGGATATTAACTTTACTTGTAAAAAGTAAAAACTCGGCTCAATGAAATTTGTATCGAACATTGGCTTTCATAAACATTGGCAAAATTTCAATTCCCTTGCCCAAGGATAGTACATCTTTACAGCATCTGTGTTAATGGGGTCTCTCAATTCCGGACCATCCATTTGAGTCAGTATCAAAGCACCTCCTGACAGAACCTTTTTCACTACATAGGGGCCTTCATAGTTTGGGGTAAATTTCCCCCTAGAGTCTTAGGCATTCAAGAGAACCTTCTTTAGCACCAGATCCCCTTCTTTGAAGTATCGAGGCCTCATTTTCTTGTTAAATGCTCGGGCCATCCTTTGTTAGTAACACTGGCCATGACATAGTGCGATGAATCTTTTTTCATCAATCAAATTCAGCTGATCAAGCCTCTTCTTTACCCAATCTAATTCGGTTAGCTGAGTTTCTGATAGGATTCTGAATGATGGTATTTCGACTTCAACTGGTAGCACTGCTTCAGTACCATATACCAATGATTATGGGGTAGCTCCAGTAAATGTTCTTATTGAAGTCCTATAAGCCATGAGAGCAAACGGTAACATTTCGTGCCAATCTTTGTAAGTGGTTGTCATTTTCTCAATGATCTTTTTGATATTTTTGTTAGCTGCTTCTACTGCCCCATTCATCTGAGGCCGGTAGGGAGTTGAATTTCTATGGTTTATGCGGAATTGTTGACATAAACCTGTCATCGATTGTTGTTAAGATTGGTACCGTTGTCAGTGATAATTGACTCAGGAACTCCATATCAGGCTATTATGTCCCTTTTTAAGAAGCGGACTATTACCCCTTTGGTGACATTGGCATATGATGAAGCTTCTAGCCATTTGGTGAAGTAATCAATCACTATCAGTATAAACCTATGGCCATTGGATGTTATCAGAGTGATTGAGCCAATTATGTCGATTCCCCACATGGAGAAAGGCCATGGTGCTGACAACAAATGTAGCTCATTGGGTGGAGCATTTATCCAATTTGCGTAAACCTGACACAAATGATAGTGCTTGACATATTTTATGCAATTTGATTCCATGGTTAACCAATAGTATCCTAACCTCATGATTTTTCAGGCTAACATGTAGCCATTCATATGAGGTCCACAGACTCCTTCATGTACCTCTTTCATCAGTTCGTAGGCTTCATTTTTTGTCCACACATCTTAACAAGGTGGTATCAGATGATCTTTTGTAGAGCATAGACCCACTTAATAGGAAATGGCTTGCTAACCTTCTGAGTGTTCTTTGTTCATTCTTGCTAGCCATTTCAGGGTATTTACTCTCTTGGAGAAAGGTCTTGATGTCGTGATACCAAGGCTTGTCGTCTTATACTTTTTCAATCGTTAAACAGTAGGCGAGCCGATTTTCGATGTCTATTTTCATCGGTTGGACTTCAGCTCCCCCCGTTATCTGGATCATAGATGCTAATGTGGCGAGTGTATCTGCAAACTGATTCTAAGTTCTCGGGATGTATGTGAAAGTGATTACCTTGAATTCTTCGATTAGTTCTATCAAGTGTTGATGATACAGTACCAATTTGGGGTCTTTAGTCTTGTATTCTCCTCTTGTCTGTAGTATGATGAGCGATGAATCTCCGTATACTTCTAATTCGCGGATTTTCATTTGGCAGGCCATTTTGAGGCCGAAAATGCACACCTCATATTCTGCGATATTATTGGTACATGGAAATGTGAGTCTTGTCGCTGCAGGGAATTGTGTGCCGTATAGGGATATCAATACTGCCCTAATCCCGCAACCGAATACATTGGCAGCTCCATCGAAAAACAGTTTCCACTTAGCGTCCTGCTCTATCCCACAGTCCTCTATCGTTATATCTTCTACTGTTAATATATTTTCGTCCAGGAATTGGGCTTGTATTTCTTGGGAACTTGTCTCGACAGGGTGTTATGCCAATTGGTCGGCTAAGGCTTGCCCTTTCATCGAGTTCTGATTTATGTATGTGATGTCAAACTCGGATAGGAGCATTTTCCATTTAGAGATTCTCCCTATCAAAGCTGGTTTTTCCGCTAAGTATTTCAAGGGATCATGTCTTGTCAACAGCTCAATATGATAGTAGAGGGTGTATTGCCTTAGTCGATGCATGACCCAAATTAGAGCACAAGTCTTCTCCACCTCTGAGTACCTCTGTTCCCCATTCGTGAATTTCTTGCTTAGATAATATATGGAACGTTATCTTCCCTCTTCATCTTTCTGCCCCAGCACACATCCCATGGATTCAGGGAGTATAGTGAGGTATAAGAATAAAGGCTTCCCTTGCTTCGGGACTATCAAGACCGAAGGTTTCATAAGATAGTCTTTGATTGTCCTAAATGCTTCTTCACATTCGTCGTCCCATTCTATTGTGGCGTTCTTCTTCAATAGATGGAATAGTGGCCGGCACTTATCGGTGAGTTGTGAGATAAAATGAGCTATATAATTTAATCTTCCCAGCAAGCTTCTTACTTCTTTAACGGAGCGTGGGGAAGGTAACTCTAACATAGACTTTACCTTGTCAAGGTCGATTTTAATGCCTTCTTAGCTTATGACAAACCCTAACAATTTCCCCATTGTGACCCCGAAAGTACATTTCTCTAGGTTTAACTTGAGCTGAAATTTTCTTAGTCATTTAAACAATTTCCTCAGGATATCTATATGGCTTTCTCCTTCTTTAGATTTGGCTATCATGTCATCAACATATACTTCGACCTCTCGATGCATCATATCGTGAAGTATTGCGACCATGGCTCTCTAATATGTTGCCCCGGCGTTTTTCAAATTGAAGGGCATGACTTTGGAGCAGAAAGTTCCCCATGTTATGATGAAAGTCGTTTTGGTTTTATCTTCTTCAGCCATTTTTATTTGATTATATCCTGAGAAACCGTCCATGAAAGAGAAAAGATGGTTTCCCGCGGTATTGTCTACTAGAACATTAATGTGAGATAGGGGGAAGTTATCCTTTGGCGTAGCTTGGTTTAAGTCCCGGAAGTCTATGCATACACGTACTTTTCCATTCTTTTTCATAACGGGGACTATATTTGCTACCCATTTTGGATAATCGGATACTTCGATGAACCCTACTTTTAGTAGTTTCTTGACTTCTTCCTTAATCTTTAGTAAGATGTCAGGCCTAAATCTTCTCATTTTTTGTTTTTTAGGTTTGACATCTTCCCTTGTGGGAAGCCTATGAACCACTATTGATTGGTCTAGTCCCGGAATGTCGCCATATGACCAGGCGAACACATCTGCATATTCTGTTAATAGCTTGGTTATCTCACACTTTTTCTCAGCACTTAAACTAGTTTCGATTTTGAGGTTTTTAGGTTTTTCCATGCTTCCTAGATTTACTGTCTCCACTGGCTCGTCGATTGAAATTTCACTTTGTTCATGTTTTTGCCAATTTTCTTGTATTATTTCGTTGTCAAGGATATTGCCTTCAACAACTGACCCAGCAGCGTTGGAAACGATAGCAGTTTTTTTATTTTCTACCTGCGTGAAATATCCCTGATGTTCGATGGTAGGAGATTTGGGTAAAGTAAAATGAAAGCATATATATAAGCAAAAACAGACTGTAATTGAATTGATAAAGAGTCTCAATAAAATTTGTTCAATAATCCTTCTCTACTTTTGAGCTAACCTAGAGCTATTGATAAGATAATAAAACCAATTATTCAGAGCCGGATGCTGATTGGACGTGCGGGGGGTTGGGCTCCCATTACTGACATCACCTTCGCTTATCCGAGGCTCTTGAATGACATTTGCTTTTTTGAAAGATTGTTGGAGGGGTGGAATGCACATCGGGGTGTTGCTTGGCTTTTCCTTCATTCTGCCATTGACACCTCTTGCTTGTGCTTCTTCCCGAGCTGTAGAAACATAGTCAATGCTAGTCTTGTTGCGGCTATCGTTACTGTTTGCCATTTTTGCTCTTGAACGTGTGCAAATTGGGCTTTTCAGAGGGTTCCGTTGCTTGGGAGCTATTTTGATACCTAGCGCGCATTTTTTTTTTTAGTATGATGTATGCAAATGCTATGCATGTGTCACACGGATGCTAAAAATAAAAAAAGTCGACAATTGATTAACGATGTAATATTGAAACTTTACTTTTATTAATATTGAAAATTTTGGAGTTCGATATTCAAAGAAAAAAAATAAAAGATTACAATTATAATCTATTTCCTAGCTCTCTTGGTCTTCTGTTGTGGAGGCTCAGGTTTCCCGTTGATGACAGCCTCTAATTCTTCGACCTTGGCTTTGGTCTTCTCTAATTGTGCTTCCAAGGCTTTATTGATTGCTGTTTTGTGGATACCCAGGAGTCTATTGAAGATACCGACTGGCCCGGCCTCAAGATCTGGCACATAGATTTGATCGGCTAATGCTGGAGCCTGTAGCAGCTGGGTGTACTCTTCCAGGGTAGGGGTGATTTCATGTGGCTCGATGAAGAAAGCTGCGGGCTCTATTTCCCATAAATGGACCATGGCTCATACCAAAGGCAAATTCACCTCTATCTTTGTTAGTGAGAGGATGGGCCCTATCTTTTGCTGGATGATGGCCTGCTCCTCTGGATTGTACAAGGTAAACCAATGGTCCAGTACTAACTTTGGGTCCAAAGGTTTGTACACCCGAAACTCTTTGCGGAGGAGGCGATCGACTGCGCTACTAGCCATCTATTACAACAAGAAATTTCCTAATTACAACCAGAACTACGAAAATATTACAGGGAAATAGATCCAAACTCCATGAACAAAACAACAAATTATTACATCATCATCAATTGTCAACCCATGACTTATGTATGCAAAATAAGTTGGTTATAACTGGTCCCCAAGCTCTATAGCCTCTCGCATTCTCGGAGAAATGGATCTTAGGCCATATCGAAGCATTGGGTGGGGTAGCCTAATCGGTCCCGAACGGTGATCAACTCACTTCGCCTGAAACCTACACAATGGCTCCCCGTCTTAAGGTTCTAGGACGGTCCGGGTTCGACCGCATCTATTCACACATATGCATGCATGCAAACCCCAAAGTAAAGAAGACTAAACTTAGCTAATCCCTGAAAAGTTAGCGACAGAATAATAATTGAAAGACATTTCTTTAAAGGAAGGAACAATTTGAGGAGGTCCATGTAGCTAGCCTACTGGAGTAGGTCCCTAGTGGAGTCGCCATCCTGTCGAGTCTAATTTTTGAATTTCCCATTCCTAATCCGATCTAGACTAAACCCTATGTTCATCTAATATAGATCTTCGACTTGAGTTAGGAATTTTGTTTAATTTTGGAGTCGCTACCCACCTGTTGTTGGGAAAGATTGAATTAAGACTAATGGAGCGGATTAGTCTTAATTAGGACCACTAGTCGTCGTGATTTCCTCTTCTTGTTTTTCTGAAAAGAGGAAAAGGGAAAACCAGAGTTTCTAAGTTCGAAGGTTAACATTTTAAAACCCTAAGGTTACCACCTAATCTCCTAAAATTTACTCCTTCTAAAAATGTCTTTTATTTTGTTTCTGTTACTTTTTATTGTGTTCTTGAGTGAATTATTCTAGAAAAATGATTTTTTATTCATTTTATGGGTTGCCCCAAATGGGTGCCTACATACCTACTATTCAGGATCAAACAAGCCATAGTTCGCTTTTCTTGAAAACTTTAAGTGTGTTTGTGGATTTTAATTGTGAAATTTCTTTTGATTTATGTTTTTAGCATTTTAGGATTTTTTTCTAAAAAATCTAAGCCTAAGCTTTAATTTGAGTTTTGAAAATAATTTTAAGGAAAACATCAATTTTGGATTTATTTGAGAAAATAATTTTTCTAAGTGATAAAACTCATTTTTTTTATTTTTTTTTCTTATTATAAATTTTTATTATTTTTTATTAATTTTTATGATTTTTATAAAAAAATTTATCTTTTTATTATTTTTTATAATTTTTTTATGATTTTTTATTAATTTTTGTGAATTTTTGTTTTACTAAAAATTTTCCTCCTAAATTCTTATCTATCCTATTTTATAATCTAAAGTCTTATTATTATTTTTCTAATATTTTCTGTATTTTTATTATTTATTACTTTGATTATATTTTTTTGTTTTTTTATATTATTAAATCCTAAAAATCTAAGTTCTAACATTTTTCTATTTATTGAAACATAAGTAAATAAATAACTAAATAAATAACAAATTAATAAATAAATAACAAAATTAATAAATCAATTCGGAATAAAATAACCTAAATAAATAAAAATATTATAAAAAAATCAGAAAATCCTGAAAATCCGACTTACCTGGATCCGAGTCGGTGTACGGGTCGGGTCGAAGCGGGTTAAAGCGGGTCAGGTCAGGTCGATCAGATGAGGTGGCGAGGAGTGCTCGTTGACGGCGTTCTGGCAGTCTTCTTCAGCGGTTGAAGTGTCGAATCCTAGGTTATCGAAGGTGAGGAATCCAATGGTGGCGGTGGTTTGCTTCAGAAACGCCTCCTGGTGGTTGCTCAACTCCTAATCGGTGGTCGCGGCTTCGAACTCCTCCGGTGGACTTCAATTCTCTCTTTTCTTTCACTTTCTCTCGCTTTTGATCTCTATTCTAGCTTCCTCACTTCATCATCTATTTATAGGCTCTCAAAATCGAGCTGGATAAGCTCGGATTTCCACCGATCGAGGTAAATCGGATTTATGGTTAAATGAACCAATTCTGATTCGTGTAAATCCTTCGATTTGTTGAGATTTGATTCTAATTAGATGATGTTTATCTCAATTCTGCTGAAGATCTGTTGGATTTGTGCAAAAAAATCGAATCAAAACGACCGAAATTCGAATTTTTCTCCTCATTGGCGATCTTGGACCGAGGTTAAAGACGATCACGCGCCCGGCGCGTGTGTTCGCTCCAACCAATCAGATGCTGCCACGTGTCCCAAGTAAATGAAAAATTTGCAAAACGCGGAATCTGCTCCCCCGGCGTTTCGAACCCCTGACCTTGCACCAGCGCACACCCGCCTAACCATGGCTCGGACTAGCTGAGCTAGCCCATTTTCTTGATTTTGTTTATTGCGCAAATTGCATATATGCAATGCGATTTTTTTTATTTTTTTTGTATTTTTTGAAATTTCAAAAATTTGTAAAAATTATTTATTCTTTATTATTGCCATTTCTGAAATCATTTTTCAAAATTGATGTGTTTTCCTATTTATTTTTATTTTTTGAATATTTTTCCTATTTTCGCCAAATTAGAGAAAAATTGGAAAAAATAGGAAAAAATTGGAAATTAATTATTATTGATTCTTAGGGCAAAAATGGGGTGTTTACATTACCATACACACTCAAACACGAGAGAAGTTGTGAGGAATAAAACAAATTTAAATTATGAAAACTCTTCAAATACTCCATCATGGCTTCATTTGTTTAAAAAAAAAAAAGTTTTTTATTTGCTATTTCAAGTTAAAGTCTCAAATAATAGAAGTGGAGATAAAATTTGAGCAAAATGAATTAGAATGGTTAGAACTCTGGAATGAAAATGAATCTCATACAAGCATGATTCATCTGACGAGGAAAGAGCTGATGAACGGGCGTTTTTAAACTTTGATAAAAGGGTTCATTGTTTTGGCGCTATCTGCAAAACTAGATAAGATCTTTCATTATACATGATTAGCAAAATAGTTAGGCCATAGGGGCACTATTCTAAAACTTCATCATTTCTACGATTTCCAGTTTGTGATAGACGCTTTCCCATGTAAGTCGGTTAGCCTACAAGGGCACTATTCTAAAACTTCATCATTTTTTAGAATTACTAGTTTGTAATAGGTACTTTCCCATGGAAGTTAGTCAACCTACAGGGGCACTATTCTAAAATTCACCATTTCTTAGGATTGCCAATCTGTAATAGATGCTTTCACATAGGAGCTAGTCTAAAATTCACCATTTCTTAGGATTGCCAATCTGTAATAGATGCTTTCACATAGTAGCTAGTCAGCCCACAGGGGCACTATTTTAAAAATTCATCATTTTCTAGGATTGCTAATTTGTAATAAACGCTTTCCTATGAAAGTTAGTCAACCTACAAGGGCACTATTATAAAAATTCATCATTTTTTAGGATTATTAGTATGTAATAAACACTTTTCCATGAAAATTAGTCAACCTATAGGGGCATAATTCTAAAATTCATCTTTTATTTGCTAGTCCATAATGGACGCTCTCCCATTAAAATTAGTCAACCCATAGGGGCACTATTCTAAAAATCATTACTAGTTTGTGATGACATTTTCCAGTACAAGATAGTGAGCAAAGCACAATCCTAAACATCTCTTATTAGGACAATAAAATATTTCTTGCATTTGGTTGAATAGCTTGTCAAGGTACACTTTTAGACAAAAATAGTGTGTCTCCTTGGTCTTTGTAGTAAAGTTTTTCTCAAACTTTACTACAAAGAAGAGCAACTATAGACACACTATTTTTCCCCCCTCTTTATTTATTTATTATTATTATTATTATTATTATTATTATTATTATTATTATTATTATTATTATTATTATTATTATTATTATTATTATTATTATTATTTACTTTTTGTTTTGTTTTTCTTAAAAAAAAAAAGAAGAAGGAAACAAATGCAATTTGAATGCATAATAAATCAAGGCATAGGCCAATGGCTTAATGGAAGATACTTATGCACAATAAGCTTTGGTCTTAGGTTCGAATCTCGAGAGGTGCATGTAACGGAAATTTTTTTTCTAGTGGAAAACGTGTGTTGAAACATGTTTTCTTCTTCCAACAAATAGTTAAGAAAACATGTTTTGAACACACATTTTTACTATTCATCTTCTTCCTCCAACCGTGATTAGCTCGTTTTCCTTCTTGGCCTTTTTCAGAGCTCTTTTTTACCCCTTTTTCTTCATGATTTCACCAAATTATTGGCGAAATCATGAAGATCACATTCCTTACTATGCATCCAAGCTAAAAACCAATCTAAATACACTTAATTAGTCAACTAAATCGGCATGGAAAATAGGAAAAAATCATTCCAAACGAATATTGTTCTTGCATATCTAGCTTGATTTAGACAAAATTGAAGCTTCCATGGACATTTTCGAGCAAGTACAAGCATCTAGGAATTCTTTTTTACTCAAATTGCAGCCAAATTCATTGAATTAAAGTTAAAATCGATCAAAAAAAAAATCTCTAGATAAATCTTAAGCTTTAATTCACAAATTCATAGCTGGAAGAACTTCCCATCTCCAATTCGAGCTCCTACAATATAAATAGGAGCTCAAGCAAGCCTTACAAATAAAGATCAAGAGAAAATCACCTCCATTTCAAACAATATTTTCTCTCTCTAATCGCATTTTTTTCTCTCTCTAGGAATTAGCTTCCATAAGCCACTTCTAGGGAAAACCACCACTTCCATTAGTTTCCTCATCGTCGAAAAGCCTAGGAAGTACCTTTTTTGGTTTAGAAGCTTTGAGAAAACCTTAAATTGTGACCCTCTAAAGCTCCACCGCCAACCACCTTTCCAATCACTGCCCTCTGCTACTTCTAGGATCAAACCAGCTAGGTAGGTTGATGCACCTTCTTCCATTGTACAATTCCAACGTCCCTAACAGGCCAAAGCATCCAACAGGCCAGCAGTGTCTTCTCTGACCAAGTTCTTCTTTTCTCTTTTTCTTTTCTTTTCTTTTCTTTTTGCCATTATAAAAAAAAAAAAGGGGATGTTATCTTTAGATAAAAATTGATTATTTTTTTACATTTTAGAATTTTCCTTAAAAAAAGGTAATAATAATAATAATAATAATAATAATAATAATAATAATTTTTAGCTATTTTTATAAAAAAAATTCTTTTAAAAAAATATTTTCTTTTAGTATAATTTTTTTGTATTTTTTTATGAATAAATAAATTTTGGTCTCTATAATAAAAATTAAACAAAAAAGAGACACTTATCCCTAAGAAAAATTTAATTATTTTTTTTACATTTTAGAATTTTCCCCAAAAAAGGTAATAATAATAATAATAATTTTTTTTAGAGCTATTGTTATAAAAAAAATGTTTTCTTTTAAAAAATTATTTTTTTAGTATAATTTTATATATATATTTTTTATGAATAATTAAATTTTGGTCTCTATAATAAACATAAAAAATTGTAAACTACAATTGGTCCAATCCCGAATAGCAAGTATATAGGTACCTATGGGGCGACATCAATAATAATATTTTTTTTATATAATTTTAATTAAAAAATAAAATTTAATTTTGGAAGCTTTAAAAGTGGTAACCATAGTGTTATAAAAGATAGCTCTTAAGTATAAAATCTCTGGTTTTTTCAAAAAAAATAATAAAAATATTTTTTTTATCAATGGCCAAGTTAGAATTAATACTGCTCTATTAATTCTAACTTTATATTTTTTTCCAATTATAATCAGTTGGCAACTCCCTTTTTTTAATTAAAATTTTTATTATTTTTTTCTAATCTTAGTTGAGGGTTTACATTAAATGAGTATAAGATTTAATGTAAATCAAATTAGCAAAAAAGAGAAAATTTAGGCTCGATATATATATATATATGTGTGTGTGTGTGTGTGTGTATGGTCCATTAGATTTTTAGCATATAGAAAAAAAAAAGTATTTTCTATACTAGTTCCATTTTTCTTATAAATTTCAACTTTTATGGATAAAAAGATAGGATGAAAATATAAATAGAGTTAGATATACCTAACTTTTTATTCCTATATCTGTTGATTTTTTTTTTTACACCATTATGTTTCTATAATTGTCCATTAAGATTGAAGAATAGAGAGAAGTATGTATCTTTTTCATTATAGTAAAGGGCGGTTTTGGTTGTTAGCTAAAGGCAAGTTTGGGACCACAGTTTTTGTCCAAATGTGGGGAAAATATATATCCTATGTTCTAGGGATCGAAAAATAAATTTTAATTATGGAATTAAATAGAAAAGGACTAATCTAATTGCCAAATCGAAGATATGGTGTGCCAAAATTTAGGTAGATAGTTGGTCCAAATAATGTATGTAGCTTCAAATGAGTTATTAAAACATTAATATTTGTGCACATTGTACAATTTATAAAATACAAAAAAAATTAAGATAAAACTTAAAATTAGTGGAGCATAAGGAAATCATCTATGTTTATGATTACAAATTATAGGAGATTCTTCTTTTTTTTACTTTATTTTATTTTCAACAAGTTGGAGATTTTAATTAAGGAATTTAATTGATATAACAATATAAATATAAAATATTTTATAACTTGCTTGAAATATATAGGACTTAATTAAATTTAAATGTGGATATTAAGTATTTAAATGACCCATTTAATATATAGACAACTTGATTAAATTTGTTTGCACTTAAAAGGACTAAAGGCTCTAAAAGGCTCATTATTTTGAAGAATAGAAAATATATGAATAAAAACACTATTTCTTAAGAATGACTATTATCCAGAATAACTAAGTAATATGTATCATTTTGTTCAATTCTCATGAATTTCCATTATATGGATATGGAACATTTATTCCATCATTTACCCTTTTTTTCTCCTTATGGTAGTTATTCCATTGTTTATTTCAATTGAAATGTTGAGTTGGAAATAAAATAGAAGTACTAATGTACCCATGTTGATAAAAAAATCACCAATTGCTGCTATCATTATCACTACTACCACTATTGCCACTACCATTAGTCTATCATCGCACTACTACTATCATACCACCACTACCTATCAATGCCATGTAACGCCCCAAAACCCAAGTTGCGCCACTACCCGCTACATGTCCTTATCTCACAAGAACACGTTAAAGCTTTGAAACAACTTTGATACATTTTACCCTATAACTCTTATATAAAAACAGTTCATATATTTCAAAAGTTTCAAATAATAACTTAAACTATATCAAACATCTAACGTAGTGAAAGTCTTTAAACACCAAAATAACATTTTTAGAAGATAATGTCTATTACGGTTCAATAACATAATTCTACCAACATTTACTCACCATAATAGTAATGGTAATCTTCACCTTCCTTTCTATGTGGTTCACCGAAACCCAAATTATCTTCTGGGTTCTCATCTCCCTCAACACCTGCATCTAAAAATGATTCCCCAAATGGTGAGCTAATGCTTAGTATGTATAACGCAAACACTTACGCATGAACAAACATAAACAAGTATCACACACATCATGTAGAACTTAAACACAAACAACCATTTCTTAACACAATTTATATCCACAAGCAAACAACAGGGTACTTATGACCCCCTTAACACACTTAACACATTAGAGCATGACTTGGTGATGAGAACTGCCACTACGGGTCCTACACCCATGATCCTTTAATCCTTAAACTTGGTGATGGGAATTGCCACTACGAGCTCCAAACCCATGTACACTTAACCACTTAATCAACATTCAACCTAGAACACAAGGATCATTGGGGTGCTCCCTAAGGATTTGCCATTACCAGCCCCTAAGCCGAGCTAAGCACATACAACATACAACTTAAACACTTAAACCGATTCATCAATTAAAACGAGTTCCATACATAAACTAACTTAAATAAGCACAAATTAACACGCAAGTTACACGTACCTTGAATCCTAGCCTTAAGCACTTCCCGATCTTAGACGTAAGCTAAGTTGAAATCTGCTAAATCAACAAGTTCTTCTTAGTACTTAATCTAAGATCAATATCATTTCCTTATTTCTCATAATCCTATTTCTTGACTTCTCTAGGGTCTTACTAGCTATCTACGTAGTGTAGAAATTAATTTAATTTGAAGTTAAATGAATATATAATTATGTTATACTTTATTCAACACGGTTATGTTGGAGACCGTGTTGCTCAACATAGGCTGAAGCACAACCATGTTAAGGGTCATGTATCTTTCAGTGTAAAACTTGGTTTCGACATGGTTAGAACACGATTGTGTTGGGAGGTCATGTTCTTCTTCATTCAACATGGTCTAAACACGACCGTATTAAGAGGTCGTGTTAACCTTAACTCAATATGGTTGAAATGCAACTACATTAAGAGGCTATATATCTCTTGGTGCAACTTTCACACTCAACACGGTCTAAAGACTACTGTGTTAGGAGGTCGTGTTACCCTTAACTCAACATGGTTGAAACATGATCATGTATCTCTCGATGTACCTTTCCATTTCAACATGGTCGAAACACAATCGTGTTGTTAAGCCGTGTTACCCTTAGCGATTTCTACGAACCCTAATTCTTTTACTTCAATTCATCCAAAACTCAATCCTATATTTTCCTAAGCTCAATTAAGTCCCTAAAATACGTAATTACAATTAAATTACATAGATTGGCATACTTACTTCAATTTCCACAAATCACAAATCTCGAGTCGTTGATTTTTGTTCTCCTATTGTCCTTTCTCAAACTTTGTGTTCTATATGAAGAAGTGATACTGATAAAGTCCGAATTCCATTAATGCTAATTTGAAATTCTTATAGAACCCTTACCTTTCGTCTTTGGAATTTGGTTGCTCCTTTTTGCTTTCGTCACCTTAGGGTTTCTCGTAGGAAGCGTCTGCCCTTTATGATTATGTTTCACTACCCAAAATGACAAAGAAGGTTCTCTAGGTTAACTTGAGGTATTTATACTCTATGTGTGAAATGTCCAAACTCAAATTTTTATAAAATTCCATCTTTACCCTTAGCCCTTTTTTATAATATATTTATTAAATAAATAAATAAATTTTTTCAAGTATTACATGCCATTGCTACAATCTTATATTGCTACTATTAACACCCACACCACACCACCACCAATTACCATTATTGTATAAGGTTAGGTAAAAAAAGAAATTATCGAATTACAAATCGAATCAAATGAGCTAAATTGAATCAAATTGTAAATTATGTTCAAATTATTTTTTAGGTTCAAAAAGATTACAAACTAAATGGAACAATTTCAAGCTGAATCAAACTATGAGAAGTAAAAAAAAAAAGGTAGTGAAAGTTAAGAGTTTTAGGCCTCTAAGGGTGAGATCATATTAGAAAGCTGGTCGATAAGAGCTATTACACCACCACCATCACTACTGTTGTAATCAACACCACATCACTAAAAGCATAGCGGTTGTAATGATCATGCAAGTGGTGTTGATAATGATAGTGGTAGTGGTTGTGGTGGTATCAATTCAAGGGGTAGAGTGGTAGTGTGAGCTAATAGTAATGGTGTTGCAACAAGGTAGTGGTGAAGTTTTAGTGTTGATAAGTGGAAGAGGTAGTAAATACAATGATTGCTATTATGCAGTAATGTTGTGATAGTAGTAGGGCATTTAGCATGGCGATTGAGAGTTAACTTAGTGGTAACTAGTTTTGATGCAACAACAATGATAGTGGTGTTTTGGCTGCAAAACAATAGTGATAATGTTGGTTGCGACAGTGTATAGTGTTAATGCTAGCATAGTGTTTGGGGGAGGTTTATTGGTGGTAATGGGTGTTGATAGTAGCAATAGAGGGTTTGTGATGATAGTGATGGTGATGGTAGGAATAATGAGGTGAATAGATGGTATATTGGTGGTGATCAATGATGAATGTAGTAGTGACGACATGGTTTTATGATGATAATAGCAGTAGTAATTTTGTTGGTGATGGTAGTTTTAAAGTGCTTATGATAGTAGTAGTGGTAGTGATAATGATAGTGATAATAATGATGAGTGTAAGGTTTAATGGTGGCAATAAGTTTGATAGTAGCAATGGTAGGTTTATAGTAATGGTAGCAGTGGTGTAATGACATTGAAGGTAGTGATTGCAACTAACTGATGGTATAAAAATGGTACTAGTGGTGTAGATATGGTAGTAAGGATCTGCCTTTGCTTGGATTTCAAACAAATAATGGATCTTAGGTCTAAGGTTTTAATATTGATAAATAAAAGAATGAAGAAACTTTTTTGGTTTTTATGTTTTTATGAAACAGGAAAAAAAAAAGATATGGACAAAAGCAATATTCAATACTACAGATGGATTTTGAAACAAAACTAATTTGCATTTAAATCATAGATTGATATTATGCGTGATTTACAAAACCATCAGGGGCATTAAAAGTCGATATAACTTACCAATCTAATCAACAAGTTAAACAAGATCTAGAACTAGACTGATAAAACGAGGTTGAATAGAGTGAAAACTCTCAATATTCATGAAATTAGAAGAATAATCGTCTTACTAAATTCAAACAACCCTAAAGTTTTATAAAACTCAAAAGTTATTCCATTGTTTAATTTTATTAAATACATAATAAGTCTATTAATTGACTCATAAGAAACCTAGAAACTAGTAACATCAAAGGAAATAACTTAAATAAAATATTCCTAAATACCCTAACAAACTATGATAAGCTTAGTAAGGAAACCAATAGATATGAAAAATTCTCTTAAAAAACTAAAAAGAAACTAAATATCATAAAGGACATTATACTAAACTAAATAAAATAAAATAACTAAGTAAGAAATTAAGGACAAATTGACATATGTGAATCTTCATGAAAAACTCACCTGAAAGCCAATCTTCAAGCTACCCTCGGTCTTAACTTTGTAGTCTTGTGCAAATGGCTTCTCTTGCATGCGCCATATGGTAATAATGATAGTAAGGTGGTAATAGTGATGTAGGGTAGGCATGGCAGGAAATGGTTGCAATGCATGGCTATTGTGCTTATGACAATGGCAATGGTGATGGTATTAACATTGGTAGGCATGTAAGCATGGTAGTGGTGTGGTGGAGCTATAGTTTTGATGGATAATTATAAGATATATTCTTTATAGAGGGATTATAATTGATGCACTTGATAGAATGCATAATAGTTATTCCTTATAATGAACAGATAGAAACACTTTTAAAATAGTCATATTCTTGAATTCAAATTTCTAATAAATAAGATAATAGATTTCGTTTGAAAAATAATCATTCTATTTATTTTCTATTACCTTAAAGTAAACAGATTTTAAGTTTCTACCATGTGAGAACCATTTTTGGACTTATTGTACACTTAAGAAAAAAGGGGCCAAAGTTCCTTGCTTATATTTAGCGTTTTCATCAATTAAAGCCAAAATTACATGAGAAAAGTCCAATACTAGCTTGTTATATGTATTTATTCATACATGTATCTATGTATATAATTTAATTTATCAACATCCTTCTCTATCATGTAAATACCAAAAGCTCGCATGATAGATAAATTTTTTTCTTTCCATTTTTCCAATGGTTTTAAAGTTTGGATCTTCCCAATTTTCCTTCAATGGATATGATGTTTGGATTATTTTGTATCTTTAAAAAAAAAAGACATTTTAATAATTATTTTATGGTTTAAATTATGAATTGGATTGAATTAATTTTTTTTAAATGAGTGATAAAAAAGTCAATTTAATGTTTATAATTTAGTGTGGTTTAGAGGAATAACTCCAATCATAACCAACCCTACACTAAAGATTAGTAATTGGTTGAAAGCATTGATAAGGGTAATATACTACAATAATATTTTTTTTATTTTTTTTAAATCACAAAATAACATACTCGGAAAAATTATTCCAAAAATATGTTGTGATGGCATGAACTGCTCTACGCCTTTAGCAATTTGTATTGAAGAGGTGCATACGACCTACCCTTTCAATGCCATTTTTTTTTAAATATTAAGAAAATTCTTTGCATCTCTTTATACTTTATCTTATAATATATGAAAAAAAAAAACTAAGTTCATTTCTTCATAACTTTGCCTCTCTTTTTTTTTTAAATTAATTCTATAGCTAATAACCTATGAAGAGTCATTACTTTTCACTTGTATGAAGTTACAGAGCCCATAATATATTCAAAAAGATTTATTTAAGTCTACTATAGTTAAAACCAAACCGCATTGTTGTTTGGCATTTTTATGAAAGAGAGATGAAGTTATGATGAAATGAACTCAATTTTTTTTTATCTTTTTTTATATATTATAAGATAAATCATAAAAGGGTACTAAAAAAATTTATTAAATCTTTTTTCAATAATTAAAAATAAAAATTTGCACTGAAGGTACGAACTATATCCGTGCCTTCAAAACCTTAAAATAATTTTTTAAGCATACTATTTCACAAAATTTTTTATAAAATAATATTATTTTAGTATATTCTCCCATAGCTAGTATAATTATGGTAGCAAATATTCTGGCCGATTTGTAGGCCACTAGTTGTTGAAATTTGAGAATACTTTATCATCAAATAGTCAAATTACACTAATGAATACGAGCTTTGAATGTTTGGTTATTCCCATGCATCTTCAGTCCACATGGTTGGTTCCATGGATGAGAAATCAAAGTGAAGAGAGAGCGAAAAGTAATGGGATTAAGCTTTTATGATTTAAAGATGGGGAATGGAAATGGGTTGTGGAGAAAGAAGGAAACAAAATCTTTATTTTTTGTTTTCTTTTCCTTTAATTTCAAATTAATAAATGTTGACTTTATTAGCATTTCCAATTTTGGAAAACACAAATATACAAAGTAAAAAACAGTAAATAATACATGTATTTGTAATGTAATTTACCCTAAAAGTAAGAATAAATTACACTTTATTGCTAATATTTTCACCAAATTACACTTTATAGAAGGAAACATAATCTTTAGTTTTTGTTTTCTTTTCCTTTAATTTCAAATTAACAGATGTTGACTCTATTAGCATTTCCAATTTTGGAAAACACAAATATATAAAGTAAAAAACAGTAAATAATACATGTATTTGTAATGTAATTTACCTTAAAAGTAAGAATAAATTACATTTTATTACTAATATTTTCACCAAATTACACTTTATAGAAGGAAACATAATCTTTATTTTTTGTGTTCTTTTCCTTTAATTTCAAATTAATAAATGTTGACTCTATTAGCATTTCCAATTTTGGAAAACACAGATATACAAAGCAAAAACAGTAAATAATACATGTATTAGTAATGTAATTTACCCTAAAAGTAAGAATAAATTACACTTTATTACTAATATTTTCACCATTTGCCACTTCAAGTACTTGTATTCTTGTTTTTGATGCTTTACATATCTATCCTTTATCATTGTTAGTCATTTTTTATGAGATAACATATATCAACTTTTGATTGGTACACAATAATTGAATTGATAAAATAATACTAGTAAATGTTTAGTAAAAATTATGGATAATAACAAGAACATAACCTATATTTTATTGCCTTTGCAAACTAATAACCTACATTTTTTCTTTTGACAAATATATGATATGTGATTTATCACTATCTATTAATGTCAGTTAAGGGACACATGTCAGTTTTTAATTAGTCCATAATAATTAATTTAGTAAAATGATGTTAATATATTTTACCAATAAATATGTAATAAAAATACAATAATGCAAAATTTTCTTTTTATAAAAGAAAATCAAATCCTTATTGTCATTGCTAGCCACCCCTAAGCCTTATGATGGTAAGAAATTGTGCAAAAAAAACTTAGGAGTTGCAACCCACTTATATTAGTGAGTAGTTACTCACCACCATGAAAATAAACAAAAATGAAAAGGGAAAAAGAGCAAAAGCCCAACTAAAACCTTTTGTTTCTTTTTGTAAAAATTTCTCTTTTTTATTTACTTTTAAGATGGTAGCGTGGTCTGATTTTCTTTTATCTTTTTTTTTATAATATTCTACATTTTAATTAAATTTCATTTATTTAAATAATATTTTATCAAATTAACTATTATAAATCAATCAAAAGTTGGTAGGTATCCTTTAAATAACAATAACATATAGTGATGAAATACATGTTATATTTTTGTTAAAAGAAAAAACACAATTCATGAATTTGAAAAAGCACCAAAACACAAGTAGTGGATTTGTAATTTTTCCTAAAAATGATAAAAAAATAGAAAAATGACCCTAAGAAAAATAAAAGGTAAAAAATTTAAGGGTTTGGTCAGTCACTTCAAGGCTTAAAGGTAAAAGTACATATATTTAAAGTTGTAAAATTTTAGATGAAAACTCAAAATCATACACCTTTAGTTTTTTTTTTTTTTTTTTTGACAAAGGATGGTGGAAATTGTTGTTTAGATATTTTAGAAGGAAACGGAATTGATATTTTCTTGGAATGGTAGTTTTTATGACTCTAAATTAATAGCCATTGTGAAGAGAAAGAAGACATTTTAGAGAAATCATATATATGGTGCTCACTCCTATACTTAGACTATTAATTCGATAACTTCATTAGTTAAGAGAAAATTTGAATTATATATAATGAAGTTTCATATGGTAGATGATTTATGCTTTGTCTCATGTGTGTCAATTGCATTTTGCTCCTACTAATTAATCTCTACTCAAACTTAAACCTCGATACTTGTCAAGCTTAGGTGTCATGCTAGAACCTAAAGGCATGACTAGTCTATTGCATGTCTTGTTGTTTGGTAAAGCCATGTAAGGCTTGACCTTATGGTTTCAATCCTTCTCTAATTCATTTATTTATTTACTTGAAAGCATGAGTACTCGAGAGAGAGTAAAAATATCTAGTGAGATAACTAAACTACATATAATCATATAAGCATATGAAAATCCATAAGCAAGCTTACATTTTCTAATGTAAAAATCTCCATTTAATTGGTAGTTTAAGGTGAATTAAGTAGCATAACCTCGACATTATAAGATTTGTGAGTGTCATCGGATCTTGTAACCAAAACAAAAAATGCAAGGGTTATCTGATCTGGTTGTCAGTATCGAAAGTTATTTCATCCTGATTTCACTACCTATATTAGCCACTGAGCCATTAGTCTACTATAAGGTTCCATAAAGGCATGCAATACCATTGATGTGACCCATTTACAAACTTCATCCTACAAATTCAAGCCACATTATCGCAATTACTTGGTAAACAACCCTCCTACCTACATTCCTGGTTTAGTGCCTAAACAACAAGTCATCTCATCCTGGATGTCCATCTCCCTATATGTCAATGATACATAATCCATGACCATCATTTTTAATATTCCCAACATGGCCAAAGTAGAGGCATCATTACAATTAATTAAAGCTAGATAATTATTAAGTTCACTTTTCTCAAATCCTACATGCACAAACAACAAATGGCAGTATAGTTTTATTTTTTTTTCTTTTGGCTAGCTATATTTACACAACTTGAGGGAAGGAGGATTCGAACCTATTTCATTCAAGATAGAGAACAGTATTTATGTCAATTAAGCTATAAGACTTTAACAATAATAATATAGTTACTCATGTTGTTTTTTCCAAAAACTTTGTGTTTTTCACTTTTAAGATATTCCTATAATAATTTTAATAAATTAAAAAAATTTAATGATTAAATCATTAACTTATTCCAACTTAATCTTTTGATCATCTTAAAGTTTAGAGTCTTTTTAATTAATTTTATGATGTTTAAGATAGTAATTTATTAATTTATAAGATTTAGTTTTGCCATATAAGAATGAGAGCCGACTAGGTGGCAAGGCAATCGAGTAGCCTTTGAAATGTGGTTAACCGGTCCACTGAACTTATTCCTTTGATTCCGGTGCTTAGTTCAAGATGTTGCCATATTGAAAAATTTTTCTTATCGATTAAGAACATTGAAATTCCATCATCAAACATGACTTAAAACTAAAATTATGGATTTTCGAGTTGTAATTAAACTTGTTAATTCTTTCGTTTCTCCTATGGTAGAAATATTGGATTACAACCTTACCTAACCCCCCCTTTTTTTTTTATTACAATCCCTACTCTTTATTGTTTGTTAAATTCCTATTTCAATTCTTTAATCAAGACAGATGAAGTTTCTAGGATTTTGATCTAAATTTCAAAATTTTAGTTTAATTCTTATAAGAACTTTTAAAGTTTGAGATATGGATTGTTTTTAGTTTTTCTTTAGTTTGTAATCTAAACTTACTAATGAAAAATAAAATTCTTCATACATTTAGAGACACCAAGTGGTTTTTGCTAGATTGAATTATGAAAAGCAACTTGGAATATTATTTATTGATTTTAGGATAGGATATGTATGGGTCCTATCTTAGAGAGAGTCTTAAATTTTACTTCCTTCTTAAATTATTCCATTCCTTCATTTACTTATGTCATTAATATAATCCTTAAGTTACCTTAAATCACTCGCCTATATCATGATATGGTTTATTATATAAGAAAAAACTCAATGGTTGATATATATCATGTATAAGATATAGGGTATAAATACTAATAAGATTTTAATATATATAAATAGTGTAAAATACATATAATAATTATTTTAGAAACAATCTATTTTATTGTCATGTGTATCAAAATCTTATTAGTATTTATATACTATATATATGTAACACACAACATATGTCAATAAAGAAATTTGTCTTCCTTATTTTGGTTATGATCATTAATTTAGTTTGTCACATATGTTATTTCCACATTTTGAGTATCCTGATATTTAAAGTAATTATAATTATTTCCATTTTATTAGTAAATTTTTCCCATCAATAACAACAGCAACAATAACAACAATTATGATAATACATTGGAGCTTGTATACTTGGAGGTAATAAAGAGAGAATAAAATAATTATTTTTAAAATATTTTATTACTTTATTTATTTATAAATTAGTTCGAATTTTTTTTTCAAGTGACTTTTCTTTTTTTTTTTTTCTTTATAGGGAATAGTTATTACCTTTTATGGTATATATTTTTTATTCGTGGGGAATAAAAAATTTAAGGGGTAATTATACTCTCAAAATATAATTATTAGTTATATTTTTTTAATGACCAGAATAGGGATATATTAGTATTTTTAGTCATATTTTTAATTTAATACTATAATTAATGAGGATGAATAAATATCAAAATAAGTGTTTTTTATAATAAAAGTTTATATAAAATAAACAATAATATACATATAATCTATTGTAATAAAAAATCATTATTAAAAAATAATCTTTCCCTTCCCTACCATCTATTCTACTCGGACCTTATTGATAAGGACATTTTAGGAAGATGTGGAAGTCACTTTACAGCTTATCCCAATCCAATCAAATCAACCTTGGCAAGTTACTTCCACATCTAGAGTTGGGAATGCAGGCCGAACAGGTTGACTTACCCCGACCTGTACCGACCCATGGGCCAACCCATGTTGGCCCGCACGTGTTATAAGTCCAAAAATCCAGCCCACCCCACATAGATTTTTCTTTTTTACAAAATAAAAAAAAAATTATTTTCATCATCGAATTTTTTTTTTATTTATCATTTCTCCTTTTTTTTCGCAACTATTTAATTTGTTTAACTTTAAGACAATGTTAAAATTTTTTTTTTCTTCAATATTCTAGTAGCGATGATTGAGCACGAAATCACAATCTAAATATAGAAGTTTAGTGTTATATTTGCGTGTTGCATCTCCTTTTGAATTGTTACTTTTGCCTCTAATTTATTTATTTATTTTAGTTTTAGTTTTATTATTAATATTGGACAACTTAGTAAGCTAATTTTTAAATTTTTTTTGGCTGGCCATGCGGGCCAACCTGGGCCCGTTACAAGTTGGCCCGCCCCACATTCCCGCTCTATCCACATCCACCATTTTTTTTATGTAAAGCGACTACTAGAAGCGTGATTTCATAGCCTCTGAAAATGATTCTGCATACATATTTCTGCATACAAATCCTATACGTAATAAGAATATAAAATAATAGCCTTCCTAATAAGCAACGGTAACCAATGCAATTTATACAAATAAAGTTTTTTTTTTTTTGACATTTAGGCACAATTTATATAGATTATACATTTTAAATTCACGAGTTTTAGAATTGTATGAAGAAATAATTGGTCCCACCCACGACTTGCCCTTTCTTTTCTTTTAGAAAAATGGCGTTGAAATGGTTTATTGCGAATTGCCTACTTGATGCTGTATGCTAGCTCGCAGCTTAAAGTTATAGTCGTCTTTTCTGAGAATGAAATTGATAAAGCCTATGCTACATGAAGCCTTTTTGGATGATTTTACGGAAGAAATTATTCAACTGATTAAAAACGAACTAATAGTCCAATATTAGAGCAGGAATAAAATAATTGTGGTCTAGAAGTTTTTAAAAAAAACAAGCAAACAAACAAAGAGTTCCATTAACAACTACTTTAAAATTACTATATAAGATTAAAAAAAATTATTCTTACTTTTAAAATGAAAAAAGTAAGCGCATAAAAGAATTAATTTTTTTTATTTCAATTTTTACAAATACGTTTAAGATATTTATTTAATAGTTTTCATATAAAAAACAACTAATATTATTTTCAAGTAATTTTTTTTTAAAAAAGAAAAGCTACTAGATGGCATAACTAGCATTTGTCAATGAGTCAAGAGACCCAATAATATATAACATAATTATGGCGATAATTTAATTATGATTCCTCACGTTCACTATCCTACTTCAAATGACTTTAAAAAAATTTATAACGAGAAATATTGACTTGTATCCTAGATAAATTTATTAATAAATCAAATAAAAATATCATCTTCTTATATACAAACATATACCAAGTTATAAAGTATGAAATTGTTCTTTTAATCTTTCAATAAAGTCAAGCATCATTTTCCCACCATTGCTTCCACTCCACCATTCACGGTTCTAATCCATCAAGTAAGTACAAATGCAAATTATATTTTAAAAGAGGAAAGGGCTTTGAGGTGAAAAAACCATTTGCAGCATCATCAACCCATTCTAATCCACTCTAACATTGCTTCCACTCCACCATGCATGGTTCTAATCCATCAAGTAAGTACAATTGCAAATTATATTTTACGGTTTGCTCTTAGGGACTTTATTTCCCAGGGGCATGGAGTACTTCATCCTCGGGGATTAATGGTTTCTCTAAAAGTATGGGACATCCTACACAAGCCTTACACTTCCACAAGCCTTTCAGACATCCTTCATAAGCCTACTTAAATGAATTTCTAAACAGAAGAGGCATGTCAGAATTCACGGGCGGAACTCTCGAGGCATATTAGGGACTTGAAACCACCACACAGAAGACACAAGAAGACCAAGGAACCCATCTCGTTCAAATCTATAATAACAATTGATGAAAAATAAAGCTACGTTCAGAATAGCTTAGAAAACAAACCTTGTTGTTAATGCCAGCTTCCTTCGAGGTTGAAGCAACAGAGGGCCAAAGGCTATATTTGGCTTAGATTTCAAAATGTCGATTTTTTTTCCTTCGAAAATTGCAGAAACAATTGATCATAAACTCTTCGTGGAATAATTGCAAACTCTGAAATTGAAAGACAAAATTGAGATGAAAAAATCATCTTCTATTGTAGATGAAAAAATTACGAATCTCATAAACTGTAAACACTTGAAATTGAGAGAGTGAGAAAGAGAGACCTAAGATGCAAATGCCCAACAACCGTCGACAGGACTGAGAGAGCGCCGGCCGCCATGCGCACGCGCGCAAGGTGGGTAGATGTGGGTTGGAGCCATGGGTTTCACCTCAAATGTCAATCTCCGTTCTATTCTCGGTTGTACATCCAGCGAGCAGCGTGCTGTGGCCTGCGTGGAGGTGGGTGGAGCCGTCAGCCGTAGCGGTGGAGGTAGAGGATGAGGAATACACAAACGTTGAAATGCAAAACAAAGTTGCAAACCCATTGCAAAGGTAATGTTATTGTAAGTGTATTGAAGTTACTGAACTGAGGTCTGTGTCTGACTAAGAGTAACTAAACTATTGTAAGTTGAAGTTGTAAGCTAAGCTCAAACTCAAAGTGAAAGTTAAGCTCACCAGAGTCTAGACCGAGACCAGAGTACGAGGCCAACACCAATCGAAGTCAGGACGCGTGCGTGGAGTCAAGAGAGTGGAGACAAAGGACTGGAGTGGGAGTACGAGTATTGGACATTACTGTTTCCAAAGTTGGAAACTTGGAAGTAGGATTTTATATTTTATGAAAGTTCCTCCTAAGCTTTCGTTCTATTCTCAGTGGGATGCGGGAAATTTAAAAAAACAATAAAATCAAATATACTAATTATAATTTATAAATTATAATATGAATTTATTATTTGAAAAAAAAATTTCCGATTAGGTTTTGCTATTGGTTTTTTTTTTTTTTAATCCAATAACTCGACCCTAAATCATATTGGATTTTGTTTCTTATCCCAAAATTCAAGCCTAAAACCTATAGGATTGATATAAAGTTAATCGGATCAAATACCTTAATACAATCAGTCTCCATTGCATTTTAGTAGGTCAATCTTGAAAAAAGAAAAGAAGTCAAGTGCAAATAAGTTTACCTTTCAAGAGACTTGTCAAATATTTTATATTGTGGGAGGGGATAAACTTTTCTTTTTTTTCATATTTCTTTTAATTATATGTCTCTTATTCGTTTGAAATTTGTGTAAGAATAGTATTTTCTAACACATTTTCTACATATTTTACTAATATTAACCTAAATTACCATTGAAAATGATCAATATTCACTAGAAAATTAAAGAAATACATTAAATATATATATAGCAACATGTGCGTAGTCATGTCAATCTAATTATTGGGCTATAGAATGAAGACAACGTGGACAGAATTGTCACCAGGCCCAAGAATCCGACGCAACCATTTACACGAAGTCCTTGGGCTTCCTAGCTCTTTGAACTTTGAATTGCATTTACCGGCTTTACCTTTCCTTTGCTTTTACCAAAATTGATAAGCTTTTGCTTTTTCACACTGACGTGATTGAGTGCCCCCTCTCCTAGGCCCAAATTTGCGTTTCTGTGTTACGTGTGGATTTTCCTAGTTTTTTCGTTTGCCCTTTTTTCAAGCGGCATATTCTCACGTGTACAAAGTGTCTCTCTCATTTATTGCATCGGACAAAGTAGTATATACTTCATACAATTCCAAATAAAAGCGTCTATTCGTTGTAAATTTCTACCATTTCCCTTTTTTTTTAAATTTATCTTTTAATTTGTTTGGTTGGACAGAATTGATGGGTTAATAGAAAAAAAGAAAGATAACATCAAAATTACTTTTTGAAGATTATATATATTTTTTTAATTTTATTTATGAAGATTGAAATTATTAAATATCATTATCCAATCAAACTTTATCTAATGCCATACCTATTGAGTTTTTATTTACTAAATTTATTATCTCTATTATTTTCACAAAGATATCATAAGAGCTCTTAGTGGTCAAAGAGCACAAATGGTGATGATGAGGGGTGGAAAACTAAATTTAACAACTAAAAATTTGATTGCATATAATACTTAATAATTTTAAATTAGGAAAAGTATAAATTTAATCATCAATGTTTACTATATTTTCTATTTTAGTCCTAAACTTTTTATTTTTTATATTTGAATCCTTAACATTTGTAAATGAATTCTTTTAATGACAATGCTAACTTTTATATTAAATAATAACATATAACACAATATGACTGGTCGGAATAATTAATTTAATTAAAAATGATAATTTACATGTCAAACCTATTTCTTTTCATTTTTTTTCCTAACCTGATTTACACTAAACCTTATTCCATTTAGTGTAAACACTGGAATAAGATTAGAAAAAAGAAAATTTCACTTTTGAAAATAGGAGTCACCACCCAATTATTATCCCAAAAAGAAAAATCAAGTTAGAATTAATAGAGTGATATTAATTCTAACATGGCCATTAATCTTGCAAAAAATATATATAGACTTATATTTTTAGAAAACTAGAGATTCTATGTTTAGGGACTTTTTTGAAACACCACGTTTACCACTTTAACCTTTTAAATTTTATTTTTCAAAGCATTTAGTAGAAAAAAAAAGTTATTCTATCTTTTTTTTTTTTTTTGAGATCACCATGTAAGTGCCTATATACTCACTACTCGAGATCAAACCAATTGTAATTCACATGATTTTAGAAGGCTTTAACTTATAATTATTATTATTATTATTTTGGTTTTTTCCTTTATTTAAAATGAACTTGAACCATTAAAAAAAAAGTAAAATTAACTAAATTAACAAAACAACAATAAAGAAGGAAAAGAAGAGAGCATGTAGTATGTAGATGTGAGTTAAAGCATGAATCGGGTCCAGTCTTCAGGTCGAGTTCAAGTTAGAGGTCGGTAGTAGTTGCACAACGTGCTAAGGAGGGGTGCTTTAGATGATGAAGAATCCCAATTTAGGGTTTTGGTGTAAAAGGACCATGGTGGTAATAGCGGTTTCTTCTAAGGTGTGGTAGAGAAGTTAGTTTGAGCAAGTGACAAAGTGGCAGTGGCGAACAATTATAGGTCTTTGCTTGAAAGTCTTTGAGAATCAAACTACGATGCAAGATTGACACTTTGTGAAAGCTTAGGACCTCACCAACCTATTGAGAATGGTTTCTAGCTATGAAGATGGTTGAAGTAAGAGAAATCTTAGAAAGAGAAAGAATGTTTGGCTATGGTCATGAGGAGGGAGAAAGCTTGAAATAGGGCATAAGAAAGAGGAATTGAGTGATTACTAATGTGGGGGAGCTTGTTTAAGCTCCTATTTATACTTTACCAGCACAAAATGAAAATGGAAGGTGTCCAATATATGCAATTTACGAATTAAAGCACCCAATCGGAACATGAAATATTCTGTGAGTTTTGCCCAATTTGAGATGATTGATGATTAAAAATGATTCTCTAGTGTTTATTCTTACCTAATCAACAAAAAAGAAGCTTTAAAAATTGAATGTTGACAACAAATTTGAATAGAGTTTGATTCATGCATGATGATATTTTTCTATTTCCACTTCGAATTTGGCTAAGCAATTCAAAATGGACACAAGGCCAAATTAGCAACTACTTCTATTCTACTGAGAAAGAAAATGGGGCTCTTAATGTAGTTCAATAAGACATCCAAGTACATTCTTGTGATACCACCATAAATATGCCTACATTATAGAATACAAAATATTTACATTCCCATAAGAAATAAGTGAAATATGAGTAAATTGTGCTCTACATGATTGACCTACAATCACTAATACCTAATATCATGAGAGTTTTCTTATAGAACATAATGTTCTCAAAGGGGGAAATAAGGTAATATTCAACACATAAACAAGCACAAGCATACATCAACTTTTGAGATGCATTAAAAATATTGTAGCATTGTTTAAGTGGTAATCTATTAGCTATTCTTTACTTGTAGTAATTTCCCACTTCTCTCTTTGATTTGGAAACTCATAGAGCTAATTTTACTCCTCACAAAAGATTTTTCCAGTTCCAAGACAGGTTCTATCACATAACCAAATGATCAATAAAAATCATGTAAGCACCATCACATTTATATAATGAATGGGGCAACCTTTCCTTCTACAAAGAGTTGAAGCTCTTTAATTGTACCCTCTCAAGCTTGCTAATAATTTGTTCAACTATACAACCTCAAACTACAATCCCACAATGTGTGTTTTGATTCTTAGTCTTCACTTCAAGATGGTACGAGAAAACAAGGAGGGAGTTCTTGCATCATCATGGTTCATGGGTAGAGACGGATTCCTGTTGAATAACATAAAGCAAAGTATTGTTCATTGTGCATATATTTTATAATAATTACAAATGTATTGAAACTCTTCAAGCACTTATTATCAAAGCATGCTATGGAACCATGCGGGTATAAACCAAAACATCATTTAAAATATCTTCTTTTTTACTTTTTCACTTGGAATATCAATGAACACTTATTGCTAAATATTTTAAAATTCCCTTTGCTAATAATGAACCTCAACCTCATAACAAATTGTCAAAGGCAACAACTGATATTGATGGAACTCTGCATAAACTTCCATTTAGAATTATGTAAGTTAGTATTCCATGATCACATAAACTACCCTAAAGATCTCATTACACTTTCAGAATGCAACGAGACATAAAGCAACAAATGCTAACCAAAAACGTTCTATCACTCATAAACTAAGCCTACTTTATAGTATATTCTAGTGTATCTATTAACCATAGTAAAAAATACACAAAACCATTACAATGGCATTTCATTGATTGAATAATTAAAAAAAAAAAATCTCTTCATATACAAGATGCATAGTGGCAAGTACACGAACACAAACTTCATGAACTATTATGCCATAAAACCAGTCCCTACAAAAATGGGATAAAGTAGCTTAACATACAACTTAAAAAGACATGGATTTACAACCCTAAGCTACACATCAATGGGCAAGGATAATGTTCCATCCCAATCCACGAATAAACAAGAGAATGACTCTGAATTTCAATGTAATTCTATTGAACAAGTTATTTTACAAGTCTAATAGGAAGATCTATTTATAGTCTTCGACAAATAACCTAGAAGATACATAAAAGATTCTAACCTATTGACTAAGCAAACTAAGATAACAATAATTTTTTTTTTTGGTAAGTAAGTAATTTCATTAAAATAAAAGAGGAGAATGTACAACCACTAAACATGAGAAATGGTTATAGCAAAATTCAATCATAGAACTAGAATTTTACAAAAACTGTATAAAAACTTGTGTAAACCAAATTATAGTACAAGAAACTTAGAGTAAGCTAAAATTTTTCTAGCTAGAGATAGCATCGAAGATGTAGGAGATCTAAGATGAGCTGAGTTCCTTATTCTCTAAATGCAATATACTACTATTGTAAAGGCAACTCTCCATGTAGGGACCATAGGATTGCTTAAAAGTGCTGGATTCATCACAACTGAGGATGCAACTTGCCAAGATAAAAAGGATAATGGGCATTTAAGTTCCACTAAAACCTTTGTCCACACATGTGTGGAGAAAGGGCAATCAAGAATAAATGGTTGTGGTTTTCTTGCCCAACAGAGCAAAGATAGCATGTAGTTGAGGTGGTCACTATCCAAGTACTAAGTTTATCTAGGGTGTGCAATTTCCTTTTCCAAGCTAGCCATAGAATAAATGCATGGTGTGGCATGGAGTGTTTACACCAAATTAATTTAGACCAATGGACAAGGCCATTGTGTGGTCTTAAGGCTTTGTAGGAACTTTTGATGGAAAAGATTCTAGAAGAATCCTCACTTCAAATGATCCTATTAGCTTAATGTGGAGAAGGAGTTATACTAAGGAGAATTGTAAATTCATTCCAAAAGTTGTTCTATGGAAATTCCTAACTATTATCTTGAATAATGGAACATAGTTTGGCATTAATAGGAAGGGTTGAATTAACAATCACTTTGGGGTTATGTACCAAATTTAAAAGCCCAGATGGTAGCAAAAAATATAACCATAAAGATATGGAAAGACTATCTCTAACTTCCCACTTGAACATGTTTCTTGCTAGTAGATGAAGTTTTAACAGTTTTCCCCAACTCCAAAAGTAGAAGACACTTTGGCAACCTAGAATGAGGATCCCTTGAGGAAATTAGAATGGACCCACTCAACCCATGCTTCCCTTACCGAATCTCCACATAGGTGCTAAATATGTTTTAGTTGGGTTTCTTTGTTCTACCTTGATTAGTCAAGGAGCACACCTCTTGCCACCTTACTTTGGCTTTTGTTGAAATAAGCCTCCCACTCCATAAGAAATTACACATAAGCCTTTCAATAGTAGAAATTACCCTTTTAGGTAAAATGGATATAGATGCCTAGTACATTTGCGTTGAAAATAGAACTGACTTAATAAGTTGGAGACATCTAGCATGGGAGAGGAACTTTATAGTCCAAGAGTTGATTTTAGCAAAAATCCTTTTGATAAGAGCATCACAATCCGATTTTCGGAGTTTAGAAGCAAGCAATGGTACCCTAAGGTAATAGATGAGGAGAGTCCCCTCTTTGTAGCCTAGTAAGTTGAGGAGCTCTTCCTTTGTTAGAGACATCACACTAGAGAGGAACACAAGGCTTTTTCAACTGTTAACTCTAAGTCTTAATATGGACTTAAAGATTGGCAAAGAATCCTTGATCACCTTAACTTAATCCATGTTTCTTTTGCAAAAAAATCAAGAGGTCATCTATAAAACAAAGGTATGTTAGTCATTCCATCTTACATCTCCAGTGACAAGAGAATCTAGGATTGTTTATGAGCTACCTCAAAATACCTAAATATACTTTCATACCAAAGACAAGGAGGTAAGGCAATATAGGGTCACCTTATCTAAGTTCTCTTGAACTAAGAATAAATCCTACTAACTCACTTGATGGGAATTTTTCTAGTGACCTAGATGGCTACAGAACTTGATTTAGATGATGATCCAAATCACTCATATTTACTATTGTTTCTTTTTTTATTTAATAAATATTTAAGTGATAATATTATAGGTACAATGATATTTCTCCATGGGATGCCAAATGACTCTCATTGTTGATCACTTAGGGACATCATCAGATTCTCATCCAATGGCCCACTATGATCAACATCGCCTCGATGCATTGGCTCTTTGAAGATTCTTATTATTTTTGCATTTGTAATTATTTCTTTGGATTATTTATATGTAAGCTTTTGGGATATTTCATTTTCTCGTAATTGTATTTTTAGGACTAGCCGCCCTAAAGTGGCATAGTTGTAATTTAAAGACTTTTTAACCCTAAATGGAGCAAGTATAAATACTTGCTTAAGTAGGGTTTTAAGGGACTTTGGATAATTTAAAAAAAAAACACCTTCTTGTGGCTGTGAGGAGTTCCCTTGCATTGCCATTGATCTCTTATCAATTTCATCATTCAAATTGTGGTGAGAACCAACTTGAAAGTGATTGTAAGTAATATTAATCATTTCTTGTTGTTTACAAATTGTACTTAGTGAGTCATATCTAAGTGTTATTTGTTGTTTCCTTTGGTTCACGTGAATTTAGGGTTCTATTTTCATATTTGAAACTTTTTCAATTTGAATTGGAATCTTAGTTCATTTCCTTTATTCATCATTGATAATCTTGCAAATGATTGTTCCATATATCCTTTTGGTTTCCATCTTCGTAAATTAAGACTAATTTGTAAAGGAGTTGGTTAAGCCAAGTGTTGTCGATTGTTATTGTGTTCACGCCTCTTGTGGAGTTAGTTTTATTGGGTTATGTTATGTGCTTAAATCATTTAATCATATCTCCATTTGGTATCACATCTTACTCGGTTTTACCATCCGGATTCATAAGGAATTAGGGGTTTACCCTTCTTGTAGAGTGGTTGTTGATTGGAATTGCTACTATTTGTTGATTGTATGTGCTTTGGCCCTTTTAGGCACATCATATTTGGTATCAGAGCATAGGTTAAGAGAAGGGAATTTTCGTGATCTTCACTATCAATTAGGGTTCTTCATTTCTTTTGATAAAACATTATATATGTGTGGAGGATTGAGTTGCTTAATTGTGTTATTGAGGAGTTGAATTTGTTGTTTGTTGAAGTGGTGGTAAGAAAGGTTATTTGATTTTTTATTTCAGAAATTTAGGGTTCTTGATCTTACATCTTGATGCCAAAGTTAAGAGTAAAAATTGAATGGTTGATGTTGTTACTTAAAGTGGTGTAATTATCACTTGGAGATTTAAACACTCTTGGATTCCTTGATTGTGGCTGTGAACGTGTAGTGCATGGGAAGTAAACCGTGAAGGGGCAAGAGTAGTGTTCAATTGTTGAAGTGAATTTGTGTTGTGTGCATTTTCGGGAAAAAATTGGAGGAGTAACACTTGTGTTTTCAGATTTAAATTCAGAATTGAAGTGTGAATTAAGAAACCAATTTGAAATTTCAAAACATACATTAAGTCATTGTTTAATTGTGTGTCATTTGAATTTGAAATAGCTTCTTACCATTTGTGGAATTTTTCACTTATTGAACTACTTTTTGAATTTGAAAGTGAGTTGCCTTATTTTGTATTGAATTTACAGTTTTTTGATGGAGAACTCGGGGTCGAGTTCTTTGCAGGTAGGAGAGAATGATGGAGACACACGAGGCATTGGGCAGACACACGGCTTGTGCCACGGCCGTGTAGTGTTTGGAAGGAACTCACAGAAGTATACACGACCTCCATACACGGCCGTGTATAACGACCGTGTATCACTCACACGGGCACATGGCACGCCTAGCGACACGACCGTGTGCTCCAGTAGGATTCCCACAGAATCATACACGGCCTAAAGGCACGGCCGTGTATGAAACCATATACTATGCTCGTCATATACACAGAAGCCCACACGGCCTAAAGGAGCGGCCGTGTGTTCGACCGTGTACTATGCTTGTCGCATGCCCAGAGACATACACGGCCTAGAGACACGGCCGTATATGAGCCCGTGTACTATACGTGTTGCATGCCCCAAAAACATACACGACTTAGAGGCACGACTGTGTATGAAACCGTGTACTACGCGTGTATTTTATTATTTCTTTCCATGTGAACGCTTAGATTTTCCCCTTTTAGATATTTTACGGGGACATATAAATACTCTTTTGTCAGGTAGATTAAGGTTACGTTTTATTATCATATTTGAATACACTTTGAGAGAGAATTTTCTCCAATTTACGGGTTGTGTGCAACCAAATTTGCATCAAAGATCGTTTCTTTGTTGTGTGAAACCAATCCAATCTCGGGTTAGTTCCGTTACGCTTTCCGCGCTGCGTCAGTTGGTATCAGAGCAAGGTAATTTCCTGCGGAGATATCGGCTAACGACGGTGTTGGCGGCGGTCGTATTCTTGACGGTGTTCGAGGTACGGAAGTCCTACGTTACGGGCAACCAATATGAAGGGCGGTAGAGGAGACCATGGATCAGAAAATCCGGCGAGAGGAACAGCGTCGTGAGGCCCTGATCTATCGATCCAATACCAATAGTAGCAGGCAGATCTATTGGAGACGACCGGAAGGCGATCCAAGGAGCAGTTCTGTTACTTATGATACGAATGATGAAGACGAGATTTTTAATAATCTGCCTAGGAGAAAAGGCCATGGTAACATAAGACGATACAACAGATGTAATTACAGGTATAAAGATGAAATCTTTTCTCAATTTAATTATGTTGTATCCGAGTTTGATTGTACTAGGAGTTTGAAGGAGTTTTGGGTTTGGGTTGAGGACATTGAAAAATTCTTTGATCGTATGAGGATTCCTGAGGGAATGAAGATAGAGTTAGTGGAGAGTCGTTTGTGGGGTGATGCGTTGTATTGGTGGGAACGACTTCAGGGATTAAGACACCTTAAGGGTAAAGATCCAGTGAGGACTTGGTGTAAGATGCAATACTTGCTAGAACAAAAGTTCTTTCCCCTTGACTACGAACAAATCCCTCCTTAGAAAATTCCACAGACACCTAAGCCAGTAAACTTAATTCCTAAAGTGTTTAAGGAGGAGATGTCTGAACAAGAGGAAAACTTAACCCTTAACGATCACAGTACTTTGATTGGTGATGGTGGAGGCAGTGGAAAAGCAGTTGAAGCCTATGATAATTGTGTTGGTGAAGAAGCTATTGAGGACGCACCATTGTTGAATGACAAACAGGTGATGATGGTTACTGAAGAGTCGGAGATTGAGGATACTCTGAGCCGATTCATTGCACCAACGGAGGAGATTAAGGATGTAGAGTTTATTGCTTTGCCCAAAAACTTATATTCCAACCCAGAGGAAGCACTAAAGGTAATAAGTACAACTGTTCTATTACTCCCTCTTGACATAGAAGATAATTCTCCCAGTAACATTCAAATCCATCCGGATTGGACACAAAGGAATTTAATAAAAGGTTCGATGACAAGTATTACTCTGAGTGTGGTAGTTGATGTAGTGCGAATCACGATCAAGCGACGAGATAAATGGGATAAATCAAGACCATTCAAAGAGAGGGAACGACATGGAAAGTATATTCATAAGAAGAGAACTCGGGGTCAAGTTCTGTGCCGGTGGGAGAGAATGATGGAGAACTCGGGGTCGAGTTCTTTGCAGGTGGGAGAGAATGATGGAGACACACGAGGCATTGGGAAGACACACGGCTTGTACCACGACCGTGTAGTGTTTGGAAGGAACTCACAGAAGTATACACGGCCTCCATACACGGCCGTGTATAACGATCGTGTATCACTCACACGGGCACAGGGCACGCCCAGCGACACGACCGTGTGCTCCAGTAGGATTCTCACAGAATCATACACGGCCTAAAGGCACGGCTGTGTATGAAACCGTATATTGTGCTCGTCATATACACAGAAGCCCACATGGCCTAAAGGAGCGGCCGTGTATTCGACCGTGTACTATGCTTGTCGCATGCCCAGAGACATACACGGCCTAGAGGCATGGCCGTGTATGAGCCAGTGTACTATGCGTGTTGCATGCCCCAGAAACATACACGGCTTAGAGGCACGGCCGTGTATGAAACCGTGTACTACGTGTATATTTTATTATTTCTTTCCACGTGAACGCTTAGATTTTCCCCTTTTAGATATTTTACGAGGACATATAAATACTCTTTTGTCAGGTAGATTAGGGTTACGTTTTATTATCATATTTGAATACACTTTGAGAGAGAATTTTCTCCAATTTACGGGTTGTGCGCAACCAAATTTGCATCAAAGATCGTTTCTTTATTGTGTGAAACCAATCCAATCTTGGGTTAGTTTCGTTACGCTTTCCGCGCTGCATCATTTTTGTTGTAGTTTGTGGAAGTGGGAAGTGTACCATGGCTTGAGGATTGTATGTAGTGTTGTATCTTTGTAAATTTAGTAAAGGGTGTGTACATTTGGTGTTAGCTATTGTATGTGTTGTCAAGATCATTGATGCTAATGACATGAAACATTATGAGCCGTGAGCATAAAGGGAATTTGTGTGGCGGTGAATAGTGTGTTGTGTATGTGTTTTGCTTGCTACTAATTGTGTATTTAAGTAGTGAGAAGCCAAGGCAAGAAAAAGGAAAGTGAGTAATAGAATTTGAAATTCAAACAAGTCATTAAAGTGTGAAAGTAATTGAACTAATTACTTAAACACTTGTAATTGAATTTAATTCTATCTACTTGAAAGTAGTTGTGTGTACTTCATTTATTGAACTTTACTTAGAGTACTAAATTTATTTCCTTGTGCCTTAAAGCTTTTGCAAGGTGGGTTATTGTATTATTGTGGTTGTTAAACGTATAGGTTGGTGTTGTTGAAGGAGTGTGTTGTAATTTATGGGATTTCTTCATCAAATCACAAATATGTCCAATGACATTGTGAATGGGGGAATTGGCAATGAGGCCAATAGCCAGGTTAGTGGAGGTCAGGGTCATAACACTGCAGGTAAGAGGACGTTGGAAGAACAACTCTAGGATCTTACTACCATTGTTGCTACTTTGGCAACCAAGATTGACAGGATGACATTACCACAACCACTAGTGGTGAACCCTTAGACACCACCTTGGGTAGCTCTATAGAACCTCTAGAGAGAAGGAGTAGTGGGAGAAGGAAATCTAGGTAGAACAATGGAGGGAGATCATCACCTCTACAAAGAGAGGGATGATAACTTTGGGGCCAATCTTTATCCAAATAGGGATTTCAGGCTACCTCGAGGATTGGAATATGTGAAGCTGCAAATGCCTTCTTTTAATGGTAGGGGTTCAGTTGATGATTATCTAGACTAAGAGGACAAAGTTAACGTTCTCTTTGAATGCTATGAGATTGATGATAACACCCGAGTTCGACTGACTATTGTTAACTTTACAAGGTATGCTGCCTTAAGGTGGAGAAACCTGATTATTAGCAGGCGTAGGGATGGGGAGGCTGAGATACAGACATGGAGGGACATGAAAAGGGTTCTGAGGAAAAGATTTATTCCTGAACACTATAGATAGGAACTGTTCATGCGTCTTCAGACATTGAGGTAGGGAGGCAAGACAATTAATGATTATGTGTAGGAATTTGAAACCCACATGATTAGATGTAGGTCAATTGAGCCTCTAGAGCAAATTGTAGCACGCTTCGTCTCAAGGCTAAAATATGAGATAGTGTATGTTGTCGAGCTGCAGTGATACAATACACTTGATGAGGCTATTCAGTTAGCCTTGAAAGTGGAAAGGCAGATGTGATCCAATTTATTCAGGGTTTCGAGTAGCAGGCCCAATACTACTACCAAGCCTATTAGAGCTAATGGTCGATCTGGAGGACCAAAGGTGGTAGGTGAGACAGTGAGGGTAGTGGATAGAGCTACCCCCAGCATAAATAGGGAAAACATACCCTTTGGGAAGGGTAAAGAGGTAATGGCACCAGATGTGAGGTAGACTATTCCAGGATCTACTAGTGGGAAAGTATGTAAAATTAAATGCTTTAAATGCATGAGATTTGGGCATATGGCAACATAGTGTCCCAATAAGAGGGTTATGACCATTATGAAGGGTGCTAGAGAGGATGTTAAGGATGAGAAGGAATAGGTTGAGCCCACATATCTATCTATAGCATTATAGGAATACTATGATGATCAGACTACAGAAACACACGAGGAGGGTACAGGTGAACAATATTTACCCATTAATGTGTTGCATAAGACTCTGACTTTATCTCCTGATGCTAGGGACAAAAAAAGGGAGAACATATTCCACACTTCTTGCAGGATCAGAGGTAACCTTTGTATACTCGTCATAGATAGTAGTAGTTGCACAAATGTTATATCTGCTACACTAATAGAAAAATTACAATTATCTAATAGTCTAAATCTTAGCCTTTATAATTTACATCGGTTAGATAATGGAGGCAGTATGCATGTTACGCTAAAGGCAAAGGTTCCTGTGAGTGTTGGGCAGAAGTATCACGATGAGATTTTATGTGATGTGATCCCCATGTGTGCATTCCACTTGCTATTAGGTAGACCCTAGATGTTTGATCGAAAGGTGTTACATGATGGTTTTAGAAACACCTACATGTTCAGTATGGGAGGGTCTCGAATAGTACTATTACCAATGTCTCCATCTGAGGTGCACAAATTTCAGGAGTAAATTATGACTATTTCAGTTTCATCTAGTAATTGGGAAAAAAGGCCAACAGAGATGTCCAAGTTTAGTATAAGAAATGACCCTCTAGATTTGAGGGCAAATCTTTTAGAAGCCTGAGGAGATGATGAGAATTTTTCCAGCAACCTAGATAGCTATAGAACTTGATTTGGATGATGATCTAAATAACTCATATTTACTCTTGTTTCTTTTTTTTTATCTAATAAATATTTCAGTGATAATCTTATAGGTTCAATGATATTTCTCTATGGGGATGCCAAATGACTCTCAGATTCTCATCCAATAGCCCACTGTGATCAACATCGCCTCAATGCATTGGCTCTTTAAGGATTCTTGTTGTTTTTGTATTTGTAATTATTTCTTTAGATTATTTATATGTAAGCTTTTAGGACACTTTCATTTTCTTGTAATTATGTTTTTAGGATCGACCACCCTAAAATAGCATAGTTTTAATTTTAAGGACTTTTTAACCATAAAAGGAGCAAGTATAAATACTTGCTTAAGTAGGATTTTAAGTACCTTCTTGTGGCCTTGAGGAGTTCCCTTGCATTGCTACTGATCTCTTATCAATTTCATCATTGAAATTGTGGCGAGAACCAACTTGAAAGTGATTGTGTGTAATATCAATCATTTCTTGTTGTTTACAAATTGTACTTAGTGAGTCATATTTAGGTGCTATTTGTTGTTTCCTTTGGTTCACGTGAATTTAGGGTTCTATTTTCAAATTTGAAACCTTTTCAATTTGAATTGGAATCTTAGTTCATTTCCTTTATTCATCATTGATAATCTAGCAATTGATTGTTCCATATATCCTTTTGGTTTCCATCTTTGTAAATTAAGACTAATTTGTGAAGGAGTTGATTAAGCCAAGTGTTGTTGATTGTTATTGTGTTCATGCCTCTTATGGAGTTAGTTTTATTGGATTATGTTATGTGCTTGAATCATTTAAGCATATCTCCATTTGGTGTCACATCTTACTCAGTTTTACCATCTGGATTCATTAGGAATTAAGGGTTTACCCTTCTTATGGTATGGTGTTGATTGGAATTGCTACTATTTGTTGATTGTATGTGCTTTGGCCCTTTTAGGCACATAATCACCATTAATGTTGAAGGAGAATTTAGGAGTAAAGAAATATTGCACCAATAGTTTAACAAAGTGTGGTAGAAAGTTCATGCAGGTTAATACTACCTCCAAAAAACTCCAATTAATAGAATTATAAGCTTATGAATGCCCACTTTAAGAATGCATGGAGGGACTCCTTTGTCAGTGTGATATCCATTGACTAATTCTTGAGCAATAAAAATGTTGTTAGAAATGCGATGCTGTCTAATGAATGTCGATTATTCTTTTCCCACCACTCAAGGTTGTCAAACTCACAATTCTACTTAAAATCACCGAATGATCTATAGAATCAGAACATGCAATTGAAATATAAAAACGTAGATTTCTACAACCTATACAAAATAGCTTAAAAAAACTATAGATATGTTTACTAGTCATAAAAAAAAATATGAAATTTAAAATGGAATAAAGAAATTTATTATAAAATTTAGTTACAATTTATAATAAAAATTATATATTTATAGTATAAATAAATTTGCATAAGTTATTAAATTAATATATAAAATAACAATATCAATATGAAATGAATTGCAACATAAATTATAATAATAAATACAATGCTAAAAAAATTACCAATCTGTTTATTATTATTAAAAGTCAAAATTATCACCAACTCTCTCATCATCATCATTGTCATCTTCATCATCAATACCAACATCATTATTGATATTATTATCAATATTACCTTATATTATAATTCCAATTCTTTTAAAGAACTAATAATATTCATATCTCATGAAAGTTAAGTTGTACTTTTCAATTTTTAGACCATTTGACTAAAATATGTAAACTCTATAAGCTCGATTAATAACGTAAGATTTTATTGATTTTATGTGTAAACTGGTGATTTTATCATAAGTCTATATAAAATGATTTTATACTTATAACTTGGAAATGTTTTTTAAAATCATATAGATAGAATTGTGATTTTAATAACTATGTTACCAACAAAGGTGGAACCATCTTAAGTCTTAAGGTAAGTAGCTTGGAGATTACTTTATAATGTCATTACAACAAAATATAGGCCTACAATAAGAGAGATTAGTAGGATTAGCAACCTTAGGTATGACAGACACAATTATGCAGTTCAATTCCTTTAGCATTTTTCTAGACAGCAAAAACTCATTCACTCCATTAACTATATCTACACCAATAATAAGTCATGTAACTTTAAAGAGCCGAACAAAAAATCCATTTGGACTAGGGGCTTTACGTCTTATTGACTAAAGAAAGCCAATTTTATTTCCTCATTCGAGAATGGAGAATTAATTTATATGGCTTGTTGATCTGAGATCCTCTTAGAGACATAATTCTGCACCTCTAAAACAGTTATTAACTTTTGTTGGCCTTCCTACATTTTAGTGAAGTAAGCAACAACTTCCACATGGACATCAAGATCACCATGGATCTCCGTTCCATTCTCCTTTATCAAGCTCTGGATAACATTCCTATTTTGCTTATGCCTAATAATGTTGTGAAAATAAGCGGTGTTTTTATCTCTTAGTTTTAGCCATTTAACCCTTGACTTCTATCTAAAGAGACTCTCTTCCGCTCCTCTTAACAGATAATATTCTTTATAAGCTTCTTTTTCTTGATTGAGAAGGAAAGTATTTCCATTCACAATTGAACTTTGAGTGGCTATTAGGTGTTCTTTGGCTAACTTAACCCTTGCTGTAAAGTGAGAAAATTTGGAGGTATTCAATTTTTTAAGCTCCTTCTTGAGTAGCTTTGACTTAGACACCACATGGAAAAGTGTGGAACGTCTAATTTCTTGAGACTAGATCGCATGTACCTTCAAGATGAATTCTAGAGATTCCATCCAGAACTCAAAGAACTTACAAGGATATCTTCTCTTAGGTGTGCCAAACTCCATATGTAAAACTTCAATAGAATGATCTAAAAGTACTAGAGAGATAAAATTGACATCACAATTAGAGAATTTAGTTAACCAACTTTGGTTAACTAGTATTCTATCCAATTTTTGCAAAACCGAGTTAGTCGTTTACTTATTTGATCAAGAGAAAAAATTCCCTTCAAACTAAAAGGTCATCAAGTTCCGCTTCATCCAAGAAAGTTCACAAAATCCATCATGGTTGAGGTTTGTCTCATGTTGCTCCCATTTCTCTCTTGGACTGATCTAATCATATTAAAATCCCCAAGCACTACCTATGGGTTATCAACCAAAGATGGTGACAACATGGCTAAATCCTTCCATAGAAGCATGGTGACAACATGGTTAAATCCTTCCACAGGAGCATGGTGACAACATGGCTAAATCCTTCCATAGAAGCTTCATCTCTTGATTCAAATTTGACGCATGTACAAAAGATGTGTAGAAGGATAGGTTAGAGTTGAGGTGTGTACAATATCAATGGGAAAACTACTTGTGTTCCTTCTCTAATCTTATGTTCTAAATTCTCGAATCCCTCATCATCTATATCCTGTTCCTTGCAGTGGAGTTAATACCAAATTCTAGTTAGTATTTAGGTTGTTCTTAACTCTATTTTCATTGTTCTAATTTACATAAGTCTCTAACAATTCCATGAACAATACTTCATTCTTCACACAAATTTTCTAATGAGACCACTTATGTTTCATGAAGCAATATTCAATATGATATGGAAGTGATAAATTATGTACACTATCGTTAACATTTGAAGAATATCTTTTCAATAATTGTGATAAATATTTGTATAAAAAAATACTAGGTTTAAGATGTATTCCCAACTAAAATATCCTAATAGATAAGGATAAAGCAATTAAAAGATTACTGTCCAAAAAGATTTGCATTCGGATTCAGCCAGATTTGGGGGTTCTAAACAACTGCCACATGGCCTATAGTTGACTGTATAGTCGGCTGTCTAGGGCAATAGCTAGGTGGCTTGTTAAGCCTGGTAGTCTGTCAAACCTCTGAGCTACCTCAACTAGGTACTCTATTAATACCAGCCCATCTCCTAACTTTCTATACACATTCAAGCCTGCTTCTTTGTGCTTCAGTTTCAGCCTTTGATACTTTTAAGCTCCTGTAGAGATTCTTGTGAAGCTTTGAGAATTTACATCTATACCTCCACTTTTAGTATCAAGGATTCGCACATATCCCTGCTTACAGATAAGCCTTGACTTGCAATATTCTTCTTAATGTCTCCCCACAAAATTGTTATATCATGGTACATTTTCAAAGATGAATACCTATAAAGCATGATTGCAAAGGTTTGCTCATTTGCATTTTTTGGTAGGAGTTCAAAGCATCATTCATCATACCAGCCTTGCAGAAGAAATAAATGGAAGAATTCAGCTCATACCCCGCCAAAGGAGTCACCTTTGATTCCTCTGTTATCTCTTGGGACAGTAACTCAGCCAGTTCGAATTTGCAGACAGGTTTCTAAAAGTTTTCTAACATTGTTAAGATAGTAGCTTCATCAGTAACATTAAATTTGACACCTACTTTCTTTATCTGTCCTAATAATGCCTCTACCTCCTTAACCAAGCCACTTCTATGTTGCAGAAGATACAGCAGAAGATAAGAGCCCCCATCTTATTAGATAAAAAACCAGCCTATTTATAGGCTTACAAAAAATAACAAACTAGAGATTACAATGATGTATGTTTTCCACTTTTTAAGCAACAACTTTAACTCATCATTATCTCCCTTGTAGACTACTAAGGATTTTGTAACAAACCAAAAAACAAAAGGATAAAGACTTAATAACAAACAAATAAAATCTGATGTTGATTTGTTTAATACTCCCCCTCAACATCAGCTTCCACTCTGTTCACCATGCCAAGCTGATGACAAAAACCTTCAAGCTTGTTGCTGCTCAAGGCTTTTGTGAACACATCTACAGCTTGATCCCCTGTCTTGATTTACCTTAACTCCACTTCTTCTTCAAGGACTTTTTCCTTGATAAAGTGATAATGTACTTCCACATGCTTGTTCCTTGCATGAAACACCAGATTCTCTGATAAGCGTATAGCCGATTGATTGTCACAATATAACGGAATTGCATACTCTACCAGTTGATGTAAATCCCACAACAACTGCATAAGCCAAGTGCTCTCTTGAGCTGCCATAGCTGCTGCTTGATACTTCGCTTCAGTTGATGATAAAGAGACAGTTGGTTGCCTCTTGCTGCACCAAGAATGCACTGGACCCAAGCATAAACGCATAACCAGTAGTAGAACGTTGGATATCATGATCGCCTGCATAATCTGCATCACAATAGCCAACCAGCTTGCAACCTCCACCTCTCTTGTACATAATGCCATACCCAAGTGTACCCTTAACATATCTCAAAATCCTTCGAACTACTTCTAAGTGAGACTTCTTCGAATTTTGCATGTACTGACTCATCACACCAACAGCATAAGAAATGTCGGGTCTTGTCAGAGTTAGGTAGATCAAACTACCCACCAATTGTCGATCCATAGTTGCATCTTCCAAGTATTTTCCTTTATGAGCACACATCTTGACATTTAGCTCCATTAGTGTTGATATTAGCTTGCAGTTGAGCATTTCAAACTTCTTTAACAAGTCTTTGGAATACTTTTGCCGATGGAGCAGGATCCCATCTTTACTATAGTCAGCCTCCAAACCAAGGAAGTGGTTGAGTTGTCCAAGCACTTTCATTTGAAAACAAATTGACAAATTCTCTTTTACTCGGAGAATTTCTTCCTCACAATCTCCTGTAAGAATCAGATCATCCACATACACTAGCATAATAGCTAGTTTGCTTACAACAGCTTTGACAAACAAACTAGAATCTGCAGGTGCTATCGAATAGCCACTACGAGTAAGAAATTCAGCAATCTTACCATACCAAGCCTTTGGTGCCTATTTTAATCCATAAAGCGCCTTCTAAAGCCTATTTATCACAAATGCAACCATCCCCATTGCTTCTGCCTAAAATCGTCTAGGAACATTTTTAGCGTGAAGCATACTTTGACATATTTCAACTAGGTGCCAGTTCTTCCTTTCTACTATGCCATTTTGCTGCGATGTGTTAGGATATGTGAATTGATGACGTATTCTACACTCTTGAAGGAAATTTGAGAACTCATTTAAGGTGAATTCTCCTCCATTATCAATGCATAGACAACGAACCTTTCCATTAACCTCTGCTTCTGCTTCCTTCTTGAACTCTCTAAACTTTGAAATAATCTTAGATATTTCTTTCATAAAGTAAAGCTACACATACCTTGAGAAGTTGTCAATGAAAGTCACCATGTACTTCATTCCACCAATCGAAGCTTGCTTAACTGGCCTAAACACATCAGAGTGTACTAACTCTAATGGCTCCTTTGCTTTAAATTTGGACTCTTCAAATGGCAACTGGTGTGCTTTTCCATACTGACAACCTACACACACTGTGTCTGTTCTAACTTCAATTTGCGGAAGTCCCTTCAGCATTAACTTCTTCATCATCACATCTAGCCTAGAGTAGCTAACATAGCCTAGCCGCATATGCCATAAATTAGCAGTCTCGTTCCTTTTTGCCTTGTCTACATATGCAATCTCTACTGACAACACATAGACCGACTCTAACCTTCATCCCTTCATCATTGGCTCTTCTATAATCTCAAGATCACGATATACCTTCACATCTTACGGTCCAAACAAGACAAAATGACCAAAAGAAGTTAATTGTGCTACTGAGAGAAGATTTTTCTTCATACCTGGGACATGATAGACATTTTGAAGTGACACCCCATTATCACTAGATTGGGGAGAGACAATTGTACTACCGATATGAGCTATTGGTAACTTTGAGTTGTTCGCTGTCACCACCACACAACTTCCCTTGTAATATGATAAATCCTACAGCTTTTCAACATCACCTGTCATGTAATTGGAGCAACCTAAGTCAATAATCCAATCATTTTTCATAATTGATTTGATTGGATGTTATAACTGTAAAGGCAAGGTCCTCTTCTTCTGCAGCAAATAATGCTTCAGCATCCCACTCCTCCCTGACGTTAGAAGTAACAACATTACTTTCCACGAACTTTTTCCTCGACCTACAATCTCTTGCCATATGTCCCTTCTTCTAGCAATTAAAACACTGTCCTTCAAACTTTTTGCCACGACTTTGACTCTTTGAGCCTTCCCCTCCACGAGCACTTCCTTCGCTTTGATGACCTCTTGTCTCATCATCATTCCTTTTATATCCACTGAACCAATGCTACTTCGAATCCTACCTACCTTTATTGGCATAGTGTGCTACCTCTTGACTCTTTGGTGAAACTCCTCCCATTTGCTCAACTAAGGCTTCTTGACCAGCTAGCAAGTTCTCGAATTCTACAAGTGATGGCTGAGTTTTCCATCTTTGTACAGCAGCAACAAAGCCTCTATATTCAAGCCTCAGACTATGAATGATAATACGCATCATCCTTGTCTCTCCGATCGGGGCTTGTGGATCTAACTTTGAAATTTCTTGACATAACATCTTCACTTTATGGAAATATTGTTCAACCGTCATGTCGCACTGTGCTATCGAGAGTAATTCACTCTCTAAGAGTTGAAGCCTTGTGTCATTTTTTTTTAAACAGGTTAGTAAACATATCCCAAGCCTGCTTTGGGGTTTTGGCATCTTGAATGTGTTCTAGCACATCCTCTTCAATTGTCATCTTCAAGACAAACATTGCCTTGCTTACTTTGATCTTCCACTTTCACAGCATGCCATTTGCATCTTTGGCTTCCAGTGGTGTCACCTCGCTACCGTTGACAACCTCCCACAAATCTTGTCCTTACATGTACGACATCATGCAAGTTGACCATGTATTGTAATTATTGTTGTTGAGCCTTTTCATTCCACCGATAGCTTGTAGGTCCGTCATGATGTCAACAGAAAAACTTGAACAAAACTACAAATATGATCTCCCAAAGATTGACTTGCTCTAATACTAAAATGTTGCAGAAGATACAGCAGAAGATAAAAGCCCCCATCTTATTAGATAAAAAACCAGCCTATTTATAAGCTTACAAAAAATAACAAACCAGAGATTACAATGATGTATGTTTTCCACTTTTTAAGCAACAACTCTAACTCATCATTATCTTCGTTGTAGACTACTAAGGATTCTGTAACAAACCAACAAACAAATGAATAAAGACTTAATAACAAACAAATAAAACCAGATGTTGATTTGTTTAATATTCTATGATATACTTCTAAGAGTGTGATATATATAGCAGAGTCCACAGAGCACATGGCTGTTTCCAAGTCATCCAAGATGTCATGAGCAGTCACCAACCAACCCACTTGCACACAAGAAAGAATAATATTTGAACACAGGCTAGATACATTTAAAGGCAGTCGCTGCTTTTAGATACTAAATAATAGCTTGGAAAGATCATCGACCCTCTTATGTTTCCTATACTAATAAACAAGCCTAGCATGACCCTGAGAGCTAAGTTTAAATTTCCCATTCTTGCAAACAAGAAGGTCTTTCTGGCTTTCCAATTCAAAAATCTAATTATTACCTAACCTCTTGGGTTCAACCAATATTCTCAACCCAATTTTGAGATTATGAGATCCAATCGGAACATGTTGGGACGTCAACTCATCTTTGACAACACCTAGAACAGGGCCCCAATCTTTACATACATCCATAATAAATTCAGTGATGGAGTCGACGTCATCGAACTTGAAATGCAACTTCAACAAACTCTCATAGAATTGATGATAATGATGAACAAATGAGACAAGTACCTGATAAAAAAAATTCTCATATTTTCTAAGCTCATTCCTTTGAGCATTCATCTCATAAACCTTAGCAATGAAAACAATCGAGCTTGCATCAGCAACAACTCCTATCTTTGCCATCAATTCAATAATCTTCTGCCCCTTAAGAGAAGATCCAAACTTCACACACCCACCAAGAACCAAATTAAAAAACATTGTGTCAGGCTTCAACTTGTTAAAAGCCTTGTCTCCACCACCATTGGCATTCTTATAGCTATCACAGCTGAATCAAGAAATTAGAAGCAAGGCAATTTCCAATGTCACTCTTCACCAAATGCATAACAATTAACACTACCACATTCCAGGGCACAACATGCCTGCGTTCAAGCATTGATCTAAGAATTATACAGCTGGTATCGGCATTTGATTTCTTTCCAACGACAAGGACAGCTTAGCCAAAACATTAACAGGAACAAGGTTTACTTTTTCCCTCAAATTTTTCAAAACTAAATCACACCCTTTTTTCAGCAAATTCACATCAGAAGAGCATGACAGCTCTGTGATCAATCCACATACAACAGAAATCTCAGGGTACCCGAATGTTTTTTTAAAGTGACTAAAGGTGCTCAAAGCTTGCTCAAGTTTGTGTTCTTTCAACGCAACCCCAAGTTTATTCAACAAAACGTCATGAGATGAAATTAACCCAGAATACCTTCTTGAATTTGAAGCTAAAACCAGAAGGGGAAAACCCTTAAAGCTTACATATTTAGGATAATGTGGCATAAGTAAATTCAAAGAATGGATACAAAATGCCGTTTTTGTTGCGGAAGTTAAAGCCATTTATTCATGGTGCTGTAACCCAAGATTCTTGATAAACTTTTGAACGTGAATATGTGTGTGATGTTGTTCAATCGGGCGCTGAAGAAATGGATTTAAGAGTTGTAGAGAGGTTGGGTTTTCGTTACCTTGTTTATTCGGTGAAGACCGAAGACAACGTCTTTGATGTATTGTCTGTCACTGTGACGAGGCCGGTAGAATTTTTCTTTTTTTCGCGCTCCGATGCTTGTTTAGCATGCTCAACAAGGAAATTCACTATTTGTTATCGTTTTTTTTTTCTTTTCTTAATATAGTTTTTGGCCAAACTACTTTTTATGGTTTATCTTTATCTGCGTTTTTTGGACCTTTTTTCCCTATAAAGTTCTACAATTATCATGATAATCTCGATAGATAGTGATAAATATCAATAATATAATAATAATTTTTAAAAATTCTAAGTTTTTTATTATAACAAATATATAAAAATAAAAAAGACTATCAAAATATCTTTTTTAGATGAAAAATTATAAAATCCTTTTATAATATATATACACTAACGGCCAGTTTACTTTGTCGAATGAAATAAAGCTGGAATGAAATAATTATTACAATGAATTGATATGATATTGTTTACTTGAATGGAATGGAATAAGGACTACATTGTTTATTTAAGGGAATAAAGGTGAAATAAACGATGAGGGTAGATCCACGATCGGTGGGCTGAACGGAAGCAGCTATGACGGAACCAACGATGACCCCAATGAGGGATGATCAAGATCGACGACGATGGGAGAAACAAGGAACAATGCATGAGGTCTGGCGGCAGATCTAGGGCGATGAGGTACAAGCTACGCTGCACGAGGACGATGACAACGACAATCGTAGATGCACAACCGAGGTTGCACGAGGACTGACGTTAAATCCTTGACAATGAGGGACAAGCGAGGCTGCACGAAGACGATGACAATGGCTGACTACAGCGAAGACGATGATGATGGTAGATGCATGACTGAGGTTGTATGAGGACCAACATTTCCACAAGCAATAGGCCAATTAACATTCAAATCGATAATGGATGGCCGATGGAAACAGGAGGAAAAGGGTTGAAGTGACCAAACGTCTATTACAATTGTAATGTGTTTAGCACCGAATTGCTATTATGGGAAATGAGGGAGGGAATGACGATTCTAGATTTTGTGGAATCATGATTCCGTTTGAATTACTATTTCGAGAAGTAAATAACCTAATAGTTATTCCACATATAATAGACCCATAATGAAATAGCTATTACGTTCAAATAAACGTGTCGTAAATAAATTTTTAGTTACTATCGTATTACCAAGTTGTAGAACATATTATCATTTTGAAATCCCTTTTAAATTTTAAGGGTAATAATATGAAAAATATAAAATAAAAATCCTAAGAAAGAGCAACACAAATATCTTTTATTATTAATTTTGTTATTTGCACTAATCTAAAAATAATAGAAAGCGAAGCACTTTACAAACCTTAAAAAAGGTTTGCATTTTCAAGTAAGAAAAGGTACAATGTTGACATGGAGGAGACTGAAATCAATGGTATAGCATATTATCAGATATTATAGAAGCCATAAGGTATGGTAGAAAGAGGCTTTTGAATTTTTCACTATACTTCTATCTATTATTGTTATTATAATGTAACAAAATGCTTAAGTATCAAGTGTAGACTATTTTTTTTTAATAATGTTTATTATATTTTTTATTTTAATTCTAAATCTTTTATATTTTACCATTAAATCCTTGATGTATCCTAACATTTAATAACTAATTCTTTTAATATTGACATTAATTTTTTCATTAGAGAATGGTATATAATACGATATAATTGATCGAAATAATTAATTTAACTATATATATTATTAAATATAATAAAAAAGATATAAATATATAATAATACAAAATAAAAAACTTATAAAATAAATATAAGATTACATAATAATACTATATATAAATATATTATATAAGTAAATAATTGAAAAAAAAATGCAAAGTGGGAAAGAACACAATATGGCTAGGAGGGTGGATGTAGGTACAAATTGCTCGAAGTCAAGATGTTTTAATGCAGCTTTGAAAGTGTACATGTTTGTATGAAGGTTCTTAAATTTAATTGCTATTTGTTATGTTTAAATTAAGTTATGCATAGAGGAAAAGTGATGAAGTCAGTACTTTTGATGTTGAGCTATGCTATTTTTAAGGGAAATTCCTTTGTTTAGTCCCTTAAACAGTTGAATTTATTATTTTTGATAATTTTTAAATTACTTATAATTTTTTATAGACACAATTGTTTTGAGTTTCGTTTATGGTATTGTATTTATCTTTTAATTTACTACAAGTTCTTAAATTTTAGGCATTTCTATTTTTTAGTAGTTTTTAAGCATTTCTATTTTTAAAAATTTTGTATATTCTATTTTTAACAGCTTTGTGTCTACTATTATTTGTATACCCTAAAACATTGAATAGGAAGCTATTGAATATTATCAAAATTTTGGAGTCATCTTTGCTCTATTTTCTCTTCAAATTCTTGAATTCATATAATTATCGAATTTGGATGTCAAATATCTAAGAATTCATATAATCAATTGATATTTGAAAATTGCACATCGAATATTCTCAGAATCAACGTTTTGTAATAGAAGTCTTATTTTAATTTCACGTGTTACACTACGTCAAAAAATCACGTAATATAGACAAAAAGTAAAGAACTATTTTACTATTATTATTATCTATGTGCTTGGATAGTGTTAAATTTCATCCGACTCATTTTGTATTTCTATTTTATCTGATATGTGTATCATTTAGATATTCACTAGATGGATAAACAAGAAGTCGGATAACAACAATCTCTTTGATTTCCCCTAGATAGTAAACTTCTTACAAACCAAAGTGATAAAAAACAAAAATGCCTAGAAGAAACAGTGGTTGAGAACCTTTCACCTAAATATCAAAAGGAATTTTCTTTCTAAATCCTTAATAAAAGTGCCCTGCAAAACTTGTCAACGGGACCTTTATTAATAAATGGGGGATAGATCCATATATCCTAGGATCTACATGTGGTTCGATTAAAGGTTTTGAAAGAATAATAGAAGTTGCACCAAAAAGGGAAAAAAGGGCTATAATGAGAAGTCGAGTTTATGGTCCATCACGAAATCTCTGTGGGTAATTCGCGTGGCTTTTGTCCCTCTACTTTCCTCTCTATAGAAAAAGAGAACTCCCCTTCAAAGCTTTGCATCTGGAATAATCCATCAGATTTGTGGTTTCCTTTTGTAAAATTCTCTATATCACCTATGTTCCAAAAATATGTGCATCCTGCTGTAGACTATAAGCTCAGGATATACTTTTACTATCCTCTCCACGATCTGGTCTAACTTCACCACTCGTTGGCCTGCAAAATGCAACATAGCTCCTCCACATTATCAGCAAAGCGGTAAAAACCTACAAGCAAGCAGAAAAAATTCCAATTATCCCTCAAAGGAACCAAAACAAGAAAAAGATAAAAAAGCTAATGTTAGATGAACTGGGTGAAGAGAGCAGTTGGAATCTTGAGCTCCTTTTAGCTGTTAAGAATTAAGATAAACTCAGATTACGCTAAAGCTGACAAAATATAATCGCTAAACCTGATTGTGTTCCACAACAGCATCAAGCCGGCATCAAAGTAATTAGAAAAACAGAATTATTGTAAGGATGGCACCAGATATTTGGTGGCCTCACCATAACCACCATGGAAAAAGCCCCTTTTTAATCATAATTCTGCACATTGGATAGTACAGAGTAGAGACCTCCCTATTGTCTCATAGATGAGGCAAACAAGAAATTACTGTACGAGGTAAAAATTTTTGCCTTTCTTTTCAGTTATGGGAGCCATAAGGACACACTAAGTCACTATTTCTTTCTTGATAGAATACTCTTACCAATCTGCCTTCACAATGGCTAGAATGGTCAACCTGATAGATATTTTTTGTAAGTGCCCCTATCTTGAATTGGCTGTTCAAAACGTCATGGACAGTGGCTACCTGCTTTTGCGTCTGTCCTATATTATGTAGTATGAGTAAATGCTCACTTAAGTTTGCAGGATTAAAACTTTTTTAAGTTTTTTAATCAAGATAAAGTTTTTTAGTCAGGGTAAAGGCTGCAGTAATACCAAAAGACATGCAATTATTGATAGAATATGTTGCAGATTTGAGCAAACGGTAAAATATTTACAGGAGAAATACTTACAGTCTGCTTAGGATCTTGATGGTGTCGTAGAAAAACCATTGCAGAGTCACAACAGGCCCAACAAGCATTATTCTAATCGGGAGGCTTCTAGTAAATAAATCAACAAACTGATTCTTTTCACAGCCTGTTCATGTACTTAAGAAATTAGATCAATGAATTCCTCAATGGCATTGTGAGTAGTCCATTGTTCATTGTATATATACCAGCATCAGACTTTCAGCCTTCTTATTGTATATCAAAGCAACAATGTTATCAGCAGGATTTGATATAAAGCTTCCAACAGATCCAGCAGCATAACCAGCTAAACAAGTTATTCCTACCTGCTGAACTTTTGAGCAATCCTCCTTTCTTCTTTTAACAACATTACAATAGATAAAATTGACAGAATGCTCAAGAGTAGAGAACATTACCATAGAAACTGCACCAAAAAAATTAAGTAGGTCAGTATAGAATAGACATCACAAATGATTAAATACACTGGAGAAGTATTGAGCCCATCATGATCATATAAGCAATGAGCAAATAGCTCACAGATATAGCACCAATATTCTTGGGTGCCACTCTGCTATTGAATTTGTTTTCCCTTTTTTTTTTTTAAGTAACCTGGACTTGGATGTGAGATCTTAAATCAAGGCATGGTGGTGAAAAAAATTCACATAAATTTCCCAATTATTTTGTACTTGAGATAGCTAGATAAAAAAGGTCTAAAATTGAAAGCACCACATCTAAAAGAAGTATGAGCAGACTTCAAACTGAAAAATGCCATCTGATGTGGAACATCACCGAATAAAGGAACAAAAAAAGAAGGAACATTACAGTAAACAAGGAATTACATGGAAGGTTTCTACTCCAAAGCGGAAGAAGACCTCTATAAAATCTGGAAGCAAAAACATCATTAGCTGTTGATGGAAGAAAACCACAAAGGAATGAATAAGAAATGAAATTGTAAAAACCTTATACCCTAGAAAGCCTTCAGACAAATAAACTTTGCGAGAACCATCTGTCAAGCCTTTAGCAAAATGAGGCTGTGCTTGAACACGAACTTTAACAGCTTCAAATGGACATAAGGCAACGTTGACAAATGCTTCTGCAGTTGCACTGCTGAGGAAGAAAATGAAAATCCTATTGCTGTTAACTAAGATATCAGAGTACACACCCTTGAAGTATTCATATAAGCCAAATCTGCACCCACCTTGGGCACCATATCCAAAGAACTTGGTAGCCAACCTCTCCAAAATACAGATGGTCCTTGTTCCCGCATTAAAGCAGTAAAACATGAGTAGATACTGTTATACTTGACAGGATTAACCTACAATTATCAATGCCTAGAATGATGAAAGTTCCCACGCTGATTCAATCTTATATACTAGAAGGAAAAATGGTAATATCAACAAGACAATCCACATCCGTTCCCATACAAGGTCAACCGCATCTTTCTCTTGATACATATGTTAGCCGCAACTAAATACAAACACAGAAAATGCAGCGGAAATAGGAAAATCACTAACCTCTTGCCATTGCTTAATACGGAGAGAAACAAAACCGTCAAGTCCCGGAACCTTCAAGATCTTCAGAGCATTCAAAAACTCACAAGATGGTAATGTGTTTTTATAGAATTTTTCATGCTCTGGGACCTTGAATCCAATAGCTATTTACAGAGAAACTTTCCATCAAAGTTTCCTAAAATCATGCTAATGGGTTAGTGGGTGTTAGTGGGTAATATGGTTGATTAGGATTAAGTGGATAGTGGGAACATGAGAATTGTAGTTAGTGGAAGTTGTGGTTTGTGGTTCCTAAAAAATAGGACCATACTTCCACCATTCCAACATTCTCCCACTTGGTCCGTATATTTTACTTTAATACCACAAATCCTTAGACTTTAAGAAAACACAATACACGAATCATGGCGATATTTTCCCTTTATTACTCGAGTAGTATCTTCCATGTATTACAATGTATCAAGTTTTCAAACCTCTTTCCCAACTGCTTAATGAATAAACCCAATGTTTATTCTAGGTCCAAAATTTATTGATATTTCTCCAAATAAACAAAATGTGCACAACAAATATGAGAAATATCTACTCTATAGAGTTTCACTAACACATAATGGAAACAAGTCCCATACTGACAACATGATCCTTAAATCTTTGTGGTGACATGCCTTTAGTCAAAGGATCGGCTAACATCAGCTCTGTGTTAATATACTGAATGACCACTTTCTTATCTTTAACACGTTCCCTTATGGCCAAATATTTTATGTCGATATGTTTGCTTCGACTTCCACTCTTATTATTTTTAGCCATAAATACTGCAGCTAAATTGTCACAATACATCCTCAGTGGCTTAGATATAGAATCCACAAGTCTAAGCCCTTCGATGAAACTCTTCAACCATACACCTTGTGAGGTAGCCTCAAAACACGAAACAAACTCAGCTTCCATAGTAGAAGTAGCAGTTAAAGTCTGCTTGGCACTTCTCCATGAAATGGCTCCACCGGCTAACATGAAAATGTAACCTGATGTTGATTTTCGAGAATCAACGCATCCGGCGAAGTCTGAATCAGAGTAGCCAATTACTTCCAAATCATCTGACCGTTTGTACATAAGCATGTAATCTTTTGTCCCTTGAAGATATCTCAAGACTTTCTTTGCAGCTTTCCAGTGGTCAAGTCCCGGATTTGATTGATATCTTCCTAACATTCCAACAGCAAATGCAATGTCAGGTCTAGTACAAACCTGAGCATACATTAAGCTTCCAACAGCTGAAGCATAAGGAATGTTCTTCATTTGCTCTCTTTCAAACTCGTTTTTAGGGCATTGGTCCAAATGGAGCTTATCACCCTTCATGATAGGAGCAACGCTAGGTGAACAATTTTTCAACCGAAATCTTTCTAAAATTTTGTTAATATATGTTTCTTGAGATAGACGTAAGATTCCTCTATGTCTATCTCAATGAATCTTAATCCCAATGACATGAGATGCATCACCCATATCCTTCATATCAAAATTTTTAGAAAGAAATTGTTTCACCTCATGTAACATACCCTTATCATTTGATGCAAGTAGGATATCATCCACATATAGGATAAGAAAACAAATCTTACTCCCACTAACCTTTTTGTATATACATTGATCCATGATATTCTCAACGAAACCAAATGAAGAGATAACATCATGAAATTTTAAATACCATTGACGAGAGGCTTGTTTTAATCCATAAATGGATTTCTTTAGCTTGCAAACCAAGTGATCACCATCACTAGAGGAAAATCCTTCAGGTTGTTTCATATAAACCTCTTCCTCTAGATTACCATTTAGGAAAGCTGTTTTCACATCCATTTGTTGTAACTCAAGATCAAATTGAGCTACTAATGTTAATATTATGCGTAAGGAGTCTTTCCTGGATACAGGACTGAAGGTCTCTGTGTAATCAATTCCTTCACGCTGAGTGAACCCTTTAGCAACAAGTCTAGCCTTATATCTTTCAATGTTGCCCAATGAGTCTCTTTTAGTTTTAAAGACCCATTTATTACCTATGGCTTTTACACCGTTGGGCAATGGGACAAGATCCCAGACTTCATTACTCTTCATAGAATTCATCTCATCTAACATAGCATTATACCATAAATTTGACTCATCACAATTCATAGCTTCCTTGAAAGACTCAGGATCATTTTCAGCTCCAATATTGTACTCAGATTCTTGTAAATACACAATATAATCACTAGGGATCGCTGATCTCCTTTCTCTAGTAGATCTCCTTAAAATTGGGACAACATTTTCTTGTGGATCATGTTGCTCAATCATTTCTTGATTTTGATCTACTATGATTTCCTCAGCAATTTGTGGATTTTCATTGATTGGTTGTTCAACACCTATTTGAACTCGAGGAGTGTTGTGAACAACAACCAATCTCTCACCTGATGTGGAAGGTAGATCTAGCTCATGAACTATGTCTTGAGATAGATCACTCCCACTTATTGAGTCATATTCAAGAAATTTCGCATTTCTTGATTCCACAATCCTAGTAGTGTGAGATGGACAATAAAATCTGTATCCTTTGGACTTTTCGGCATATCCAATGAAATACCCACTTATAGTCTGAGGATCTAGTTTCTTTTCTTGTGGGTTGTAAGCTCTAACTTCAGACGGGCATCCCCATACACGCATATGACGCAAACTCGGTTTCCAAACTTTGAACAACTCAAATGGTGTTTTAGAAACAGCCTTGGTTGGAACTCTGTTTAATATATACGCAGCCGTCTTTAATGCTTCAATCCATAAGGATTTAGGCAGTTTAGAGCTACTAAACATACTTCGCACCATTTCCATTAATGTTCGGTTTCTTCTTTCCGCAACACCATTCTGATCAGGTGAACCTGGCATGGTGTATTGGGCAACTATACCGTTATCTTGAAGAAACTTAGCAAAAGGACCTGATGCCTGTCCATCTTCAGTGTATCTACCATAATACTCATCACCTCTATCGGTTCTCACAATCTTGATTTGCTTACCGCATTGTTTCTCTACTTCAGCTTTGAAAACCTTAAAGGCTTCCAACGCTTCACTTTTATGATGAAGCATGTAGAGATACATGTATTGTAAGTAATCATCTATAAATGTGATAAAGTATTTCTGACCTTGATTATCCATATCTGGACAACAAATATCAGAATGGATAATTTCTAATATGGCCGAACTCCTTTTGGCACCTTTCTTTGACTTGTTAGTCTGCTTTCCCTTTATGCAGTCTATACAAGTACCAAATCAGTGAAATCTAAATGACTAAGTATACCATCATTCACCAATCTTTTAACTCTCTCTATAGAGATATGACCTAATCTACGGTGCCATAAGGTAAAAGAATCATCATTCATAACACATCGTTTAGTACCAGCTTGTACATGCATAACATCATAAGTAGCATTATTATGTAAATTTAATAAATAAAGACCATCTACTGAAGAACCATCACCAATATGATTGGATTTATAAAATAAATCAAAACCATTGTTTGAAAAGTTAAAAGTAAATTCCGAAGGTACAAGTTTTGAAACTGAAATCAAATTCCTAGAAAAACTAGGAACACAAAAGGTCTTTTCAAGAATTAAATTAAAGCCACTCTTAAGTACTAATATGCATGTCCCAATAGCTTCCACATGCGATTCTATCTTGTTTCCAGAATAGATAAATCGCTCAGCTCCCACTGGTTTCCGCAGGTTTTGTAAACCCTGCATGGAATTGGAAATATGGATCGTAGATCCAGAATCAATCCACCATGTGTTACAATTCACATAAACCATGTTAGACTCAAAACAAACATATGAGACTAAGTTACCTTTCTTTTCAAGCCAATTTTTATGCTTGACACATTCTTTCTTTATGTGTCCCTTCTTTTTACAGAAAAAACACTTGGACTCTTTTTTAATGTTAGCATTGGGTTGGATTTTACCCTTCCCTTTTCCTTTGACTTTGCCAGTTTTCTTTCCTTGAGTAACCATCATTGCATTTTCTCCCATCTCTAGAGTTAATCGAGCTTCCTCTTCTTCACACATGGTCAATAGATCATCTATTGTCCATTTGTCCTTATGTGTGTTGTAAGAGATCTTAAAAGGTCCATACTGTGATGGAAGGGTCGTCAGAATAAAATGCACTAGGAAAGCATCCGACATCTCAATCTCTAGAGCCTTCAAGCGATTTGCTAAATCACGCATTTTGTTGATGTGTTCTCTAACGCCTTTCACAGAAGTCAACTTAGCAGATGTGAACTTCATAATCAGGGTGCTAGCTAGAGACTTCTTAGAAGTCTTAAATTTCCTTTCAAGGGCATCTAGAAACTCTTTGACATTTTATATTGATCCATTGAGCCACGGACATCCGCAGTGAGTTTGCTCTTAATGAACATGATACTAAGTCGGTTAGACCGTTCCCATTTCTCATGAAGATCAAACTCAGCTTGAGTGCTTTCTTCACTCAGAAGTGGCTCATCCTTAATAGTGGCATAGTCAATGTCCAAACACCCCAAATGAAGAAGTATATTATCTCTCCAAGTCTTAAAGTTTTCACTTGTTAAAATAGGGATTTCTACTTTAGTATCAGTCAAAGGTTGCATAGCTACAAACACAAATATGCTTAATTCTTAATTTGAGACTATAACATAAATCATAATTTACCAATGCAAATCATGCAATAATGAATCTAGCAACATAAAAATTGCCTGTGGGCTAAATTTTTAATTCAATAAGATTCATTCCTTATAATAGACATTATATTTCTTTTACTTCATAATCACTTTATGAGATTCGTCCTTAATAAGGCTGCTGTGGCTATACCTCAATGCTTTATGGATCATCAAACAAAATAAATGTAAAGTCTAAACATTTCTTATGTGATACCGTATAAATAACTTCGTTCAATGGAGGCTGCTTTGGCTAAACCTCGATCAAACAAAATTATTTTTATCACTTGAGATCAGATAAATTTTCAGGAAAGAAGCGTAGGTTAAACAAAAGGTCCCACTTAAAATCCAGCCTCCTTAGACATAATTCGAACAAATTCCCAGGAAAGACGTGGAGGGGTCACATTTGGCCCATGATAATGTCTCCTTAGACAAAATTAATCTGACTCAATTTAGACTTTTAACTTAATGTTTTATGAAGTTATTTAATGTCTATAATACTAAATGTGATTTCTAATAAATAATCCAATCTAAATAAGGCTGCTGTGGCTACGCCAAAATTTATTAAAATTATTTAATCACAAGACAACAATAATTGCTATTGCTAAACATCATGCAATAACTCTAAATGTACTTAAACATGAACAATATATTGCATGCATAATAAATTCGAAACATGCATACAATCACATACCAATTTAAGCACCTTGAACAAATACTAAAATTGCAAAATCCTAATGCAATTTCATTAACGATATTTTAAATAATTAACAAGCTAGTGTATATAAACCATAAATTTATATATACACAAATTATTTAAAATAAATACGGAATTTAATACAAAATAAAATTCCACAAAAGTTTTTCACAAAACTGTAAGTGAAAATGTTAAATAAAATTGACATGTTAAATTTCAAGAAACAATTATTTAAGAAAAATACTAAATAATTTACTTTATTTCCAATTTAACATGTCATAAATTTTTATTTTAAAAAAAGGGATAATACTTGATGTTGGCAAATAAAATCTAACATTATTACTCAATTATTATACTTGAAAATTGAGTAAAATTAAGTACAAAATTAATAAAAAATTAATTTGCACCATAAAACTCTAATTTAAAAAATTAATTTTCTCCAGAAAAATTGATACAAATAAATGTATCATAAATTTGATAAAAATTTATCAAAACCAATTTAAATTAAAATTGAATTGAAAAAGGAGAAAATTAATTTTTTCGAAATTGCAAGGCAAAGGTTTAATTACGGCTCTGATACCAAATGTTAGCCGCGACTAAATACAAACACAGAAAATGCAGCGGAAATAGGAAAATCACTAACCTCTTGCCATTGCTTAATACGGAGAGGAACAAAACCGTCAAGTCCCGGAACCTTCAAGATCTTCAGAGCATTCAAAAACTCACAAGATGGTAATGTGTTTTTATAGAATTTTTCATGCTCTGGGACCTTGAATCCAATAGCTATTTATAGAGAAACTTTCCATCAAAGTTTCCTAAAATCATGCTAATGGGTTAGTGGGTGTTAGTGGGTAATATGGTTGATTAGGATTAAGTGGATAGTGGGAACATGGGAATTGTAGTTAGTGGAAGTTGTGGTTTGTGATTCCTAAAAAATAGGACCATACTTCCACCATTCCAACAACATAATGTCTACAACCACCCATAGAGCTCTAGTTAATGAAATATACAACATAATATAATGGAAACGTCAACAAGTGTCCCATGACACTGTTAACGGCCAAACAAACTCTTACAATTTTCCATACTCTCGTTTGTGAAATCAGTCTTCAAATGATGATGTCAGGAAACAGTCCCTAATGTGGCCCATAACACAAACACAGTGTGCGTTTTAAGGGGTGCCTTAGCACAATTAGTTAAGCTGATCACTTGGTGAGCGAAAAATAATGGGTTTGAGGCACGACAACAGCTTCTTTGCAAAATGGAATGGTAAGGCTGCATACCCACGCGAACTTCCTCTCCCATACCATTGGAGTAAACCACGGTGTGTTTTAACCAAGGGGTGACGCTGTAGTTGTTCCAAGAATTTTACTAGCAAGTGTTCCAAGAATTCTGGTTAACAAGCTTTGAAAAAAGAAACTTTACTTGACAAAAAGTAACTACACGAAAAGGAACAAAAGTTTATTCTTTTGGTCGCTAACAAATGTGTAGGGACACATTAACATTTTCCTTCTATAGATTTTCATCCCCACAATACAAATCAACTGTATCATTGCTCCTGCCATGTGATACTCAAAATTCACCACAAGGAAGAATTTAAAACCCAGAAAATGAAAACCCAAAAAAAAAAAAAAACAATCACACCCAATAGAATAGAGACAGAGGAACGACAGGGTACGTACGTAACGGGACAAAGGTGGGACAGAAACTACAATGAATTTGGTTTGCTAGCTTAAAGGGATTACTTGCCAAGCCCTAAAGATTTGAACAACAGAAAAACACAAACAGAAGTCGGGCATAACATAAGAAAAAGAAAAGCACACCAGCACGTTAACTTTGAGGACATCAAGAGGAGTGGTAGCAAGATAGCTTGTTCCAGCACTAAGTATTCCTCCAATTGCACAAACTCCATAGTAATAGTAACCTGTTTTGTTAACTTCACTTATTTTTTCTTCTACTACTACCACCTCATTCATTTTAACAAAAGTACCCTTGTCCGCGTCAATGTCCCGACTCTCTGTGTAAACAAGAGCAGGCGTTTTTCTTGTCTCGTACCAAGTCCTTTGACTCTGGAACGGGCGGTTTATTCTATTAATATGAAGCGAATAACAGCGACTCTACAAGTTAGAACATCACATGTCAACCATGTCAAAATATCAAAAGATCTTATGCTAATTTCACTTGCAATGACGGTTTCAATTTTTTTTTTATTACTCTATTTACTTGAAAAAATAAGAATTCTTAGAGTTATTTTATTCTTATTTTATTAGAAATAGATATTATTTAAAAAAAAAAGAAAAAGTAGAATTTTTTATTTCTCAAACATTATATTCATTATACCTTCATTAATACTGTAACTAATGACAAAATAGGATAAATTGATAATTTTATTTGTATTCCTATCTTAACACTGCAATTAATGAAGTAAAATAAATAATAAAATAAATATTCTCTACTATAAAAAAATTATATGAATTAAACACTAAAATAGAAAATTCTAAGTTATTTTTGATAAAAGTCATTTCTAAAGTATAATTTTTCTATTTCTTATCTATTCGATTCCAGAAAATAAACGAGCCACTAATCTCTCCTATAGTTCACTTTCTTTTCACTTTTTCAATCTTATGAAAAGTTATGGATTTTTGTTGTTTTAACATTTCCTTTCTTCAGTGTAAAAATTTATTTATATTATTTTTGTCATTTATGAGTAATTGATTTTAAGTTTTTTTTTTTATGTACACTTTGGCTAGGATGGTTTTATAGGTATGAGCAAGAGAAAGGAGAAGGTATACTTCATATGTAATAGTAAAAGACTTAGATTTGTTGTAATTGGTTACACATGAAGAATTGAGATTGCTCAAATTCTCATATTTCTTTGTATTTTTATGTTTTAATTTTTTTTTTTTATATTTTCAACTATTCGCTTTAAGTTTCGGTTGATATTTTCATTTCAAAATGCTTTGTTCTCCAAATTATAGAAGGGGATTGTGTATATTATATGATTTAATTTGTTACCATTTTTAAGATATGGATGTTAAAGTAAAGTAATAAAAGTATGTATAAGAAGATAAATTATTTTGGTTAATACTTGCAATTTTATACTAATTTGTGTCTTCAATGATATTTGCTATTTTTCTCTCAAAGACTCTATTTCTAATACTATATGAATAGTATACACGAATTTGTGATATGAGATCATAGACGATACTATATTTTTGTTTTCATTGATTACTGTAAATTTTAAATTTATTTGATAGGCTAATATTATTTATCGTCCAATATCTATAATCTGGACTGGATTTAAAGTTTCTTTTAATGGATCTAATGATATTATTATTATTATTATCATTATTATTATTATCTATAATCTTGACTGGATTTAAAGTTTCTTTTAACGGATCTAATGATATTATTATTATTATCATACAAAGAAAAATGAAAGAAGAGGCTTAGATTTGAACAGGATGATTTATGAGTTTCATATGCAATTTTTTCCTTTAAGAGCCTTTGACATCAGTTTCACTTTTTCTCTCTCGAAAGTACATCAGCATTTATATATATTTAAAGTTTTAGTTTTTTTAGTGAATATTGCTAAGAAAATGGTTCCACCTTTTTCATATATAATAATGGTGTGAGCATAGTAAAGTTTTTATTAGAATTAGTAATAAAGGATGTTTATTTCTAATTCTATTCTCCTGTGTATGAGTTTTATAGCATTCATACTAAAACCTAGGAACTTATTTATACCAATTTGTGATTGTAAATATTTGAGGGGCGTAAATTTATACAAAAAATTAAGGTATTGAAAAGCTAGTTCATGCAGGAAATAAATCAAATATATAAATGAAAAAGATTTTCATGATTGAACTTTTTCTAGAGAATATAATTATTAAATTGCTTCCCATTCAAATATTATGTATTAATCTTTAATTTTTAGTATTTTTTTTTTATAAAATATAAACATTATAGTATTTTTCATGACAATTAATAATTGTTGCTACCAAAACCATCCATAGCATAGAAACTACTTGAACCATCCATAATACTATATTATTGAATAACAAAAGTGTTGATATGATATAGAATATTTCCATGTCATAAATATAAATCTCTATTATTGTGTTAAATAATATAATAACTATTTATATCAAAGATGCATTAAATCTATAGATAATAAATATCTTAACAAAATATAAAATAAAGATAGAATATGATAGGAAACAAATCTAAAAGTTTTCTAGATAGATATACTTAGATTCCAACCTAATCTCTATTACTAGGTATTATAAGTACTCTCATAATTTATTGTTATAAGAAAGCCATTCAGGGGAAAATGTTAGGAGGTGTATCATACCATGTAAGTCCCCAACCTAGATCTTTTTATTATTAAACCTAGAAATCATGTAGATTTAGGATTAGAAAATAACATATAAAAATTATAAATCTCTAGTAATCAACATAATTAAAGAAACTATAGAAACTCATAAATATTTATCATTATATAAAATCATAACCTTTTTAGTTTAAATCACAAATTGGAGAATCAAAACTTCACATGTAAGGAATTAATCTTAAGCTTATTTATAAATTATATAAAATATTTAAAAGCTATTCACCAATAAAAAAAATATCTATACACATATCATTAGTATTGACATAATTACATATGAAATAAAGCCTAATCTCTATATGTTTTGAATGTAAATGATGCATTGGATTGTTTGTTAAATGAATGACACTTATATTATCACACTTTATTGGAGTATTTTCATATTCTAAACCATAATCTCTTTATTGTTGTTTAATCAATAAGATTTCCAAACAACAATTACCAATAGGTACATATTTAGCTTCTACAATTGATAAAGCATCAACATTTTGTTTTTCAAAAATACAAGAAATTAGTTTATCACCCATAAACTAGCATACACTATTCATGCTCTTTCTATCAATTTTATATCTGGTGTGATTGACATCTGAATATCTAATTAGATCAAAACTTATGTTCTTAATATATCTAACACCAAATTTTATCGTTTTTATTTGAAAATTTCTTAGATAGTAGTTAAATGTAATTCCTTAGGTGGACTTTGAAATCTTGTGTAGAAACTTCAATGCACCATCTGTTGTTCAAACCGAATCATGCCAACGTTATGGAAGTTCTTCGATCGTGTAATATCAATTTATCGGCCTCATCATGGAAAGCGGCTTCCAATTTCTCGGAAAGTCTCAGTTATATGAGGGCCTAGATGGTGAGCAAAAACAATTGATCAAGAAGTTGGTCAACTTTTGCATGAAAGAAGGTAAAAGAACGAGAGTTCATGCTATTGTTTATCAAACTTTTCATCACCCAGCTCGAACTAAATGCACAACATAGAACATCAAGTCTAGAAATGGTAAAAGATACAATGAAGATCCAATTGTGCTTCTATATAGTTTTTTATAGATCTTTTTTTTTTTTCGTTTTTGTTCATGTTTAACTTGTTAGAAGTTGAGATTGGGACAAAAGCACCCATAACATTTTCTAGTCTAAACTTCTTTAGAATTTGTTTAGTATGTTGTTCATAATGAATCGAAATTTCTTCTATGATTGCTTTAATTCTAAGCTCAAAAAGAAATTTAGCTCTTCCATCATTAGCATCTCAAATCTTGCCTGCATTTTCTTAGAGAGTTCTATGTAATCATTAGGAGAATCTAATACAACATCATCAACGTATATGTATTACTAAATATTTCTATTCAAAATATCAAAGTCTATAGTCTATAGAGTTCATACATAGTCAACAAGTATACAAAGTCTATAAAAGTCTAGTAAAGTAAATCAATAATATAGTCTATAGTGAAGTAAGTTTAGGTTTAGCATGACCCAAAAAACTAAAAGGCCTCATGATCTAAACATCCTCTTTGGTCTTGTATGCATTCAACCTAAACTCGTCATCATGGTCATAGCCCAAATCCTCATACGTGTAATTAAGATGTAAGTCATCACTTGAAAAAGAAAAGAGAGAATGAGTTACAAAAACTCAACATGGTGGTAACCACTATCATATACTATGATACTCACATATGAGTCTATTCTAATGCAACAAACACATTTATTAAGATAGTATTCGTAATTTTGGACAACAAAATAAAGGTAACTGGGTTTCGATTCATTGTAATAGAATTGAGGGCTTATTGGGGAAGCCAGACCCCATGTCTACTAAAAATGATTAAATAGTTTCATAGGAGCTCATTGTTGTTTTTTGGATACTAATGTTTCATTCTACCCATAACTATTATACACTAGTCTTATAACATTATATAACATCTACTATGACTTTATTCTGCTCCCTTAATTGTTAATTTGACAAGGTTCCTTCTTCTAGACTACCCACTAAGCCACCACCAGTAGCTTAAGCACCTAACAACCATGTTATTCCAAAACTTACAACTATAGTGATTAATTGGTTTAATTTGTCTACCTGACATAAATGCAACACACATGACTAATACATACCTAGAAGGTGCCATAACACAAACCCATTGCTAATTAATTAGGTTTCCACCTCGATAATTGTTTCATATGCAATTAAAAAAAAGAGTTATTATTTAATTATATAATGATAAAAGTAAATTAATCATTTAATCTTTAATTAATTGAGTTTGAGTCGATTTGTTAATTGTAATAATTAAGTCCATTACTTAAGCCCAATAGATTATACTTAATTTATTTTAATATATTGAGCTTGTAAGCCCAATTAGTTTTATAACTAAATTAGACCCACAATGTTAACCATTTATTCATTTACTAATTGATATAATTATTATTTAATAATTAATTTTATTAGTTACCTATTATTTCTTTAAATAATTATTAATTATTTAATTTATAGCTTGATTTAATCAAATTAGTTCATTTCATTAATGTGTTGGATAAGGATTGGTTGATCCAATTGAATTGAATTTGTGTCAGTTTGGTTCCATAAGGGTTTAACTTGGTTAATTTTATTAATTAATAATTAATTCCATTATTTCTATGTAAAACCCATGAAATTAGGGCAAAAATAATACCGAATTAGTTAAAAGATTTTATTAAAATTCTTCATTATACCCATGTAAATTTAAATTAAAAAATAATAATCATACAAAAAGCGAATTGTGAAAAATTTTAGAATCAACAATAAAATAAATTAAAGTTATAGGCTTAGGATAGTAAAATGAAAATTCCGAGTAAATATTTACATTCAAAATAATTTATTTAGCTTAGTTATAAGATTTCATTTTAAAATACTAAAGTTACTAGATTTACATAAATTACCGCGTGCAACGAATGAACCTAGTAAATAAAAAAAAATCTTATATATAAAAGGAATAAACAAGAGTCTTCTAGAATCCAGACTGACAAGAAACATACCAATAGTAAGAGAGAGACGGGATAGACAAGGCAAAAACAAAATAGAGGAAAAGGAAAAAGTAAAAAAAAAGTCGACGTAATGTGCACATACAAAGTCCAATTTTCAAACCAGGACTACCAACGTGATCCTTAAGGCGAGACCTACGAAACAAGACTAGTTTTGCATGGAATATATATATATTTTTAGAATTTAAATAAAATTTTGTTATATATATAAAAATAGAATTTAGCTTAGAAGATATCTAAAATATTTAGAAATACACTAGATCAGACAATATTAATCATGAGTAATATGTAATAAATAGCGTTGTTTTCTTGTATTTTAAGGAAAAGAAAATTATCTCGCATATTTACTCAAAGATTACTACGAGTAATCGAAAATAAAACTTAGGTAGGTAGGAATTCCATGATATACTGTCATTAGTGTATGATATTGATATTTATATAGATATATAATTGATTTGATCATGTTAACTTATGGATGTCATATATGTGTGTGTGTGTGTGTGCGCCGTGTGTGGATGTTCAAATGTGTGCACAATCGTGGTCGAAATCTGTGTGTGTCATGTGGCTTCCATATAGTCTAGTAGTGGTGGACATGTGTGCATATGTACTTAAAATGTGTGTGAGCAAAAAGGCTTAGTATATAAGTGTATGAGCAGCAATGAAGCGTAGGCATATGCTAGAGGAAATTGTGTGTGTGTGTAGCTGGAAATTGTGGGTGTGTACAGGTGGAAATTGAAATGAAATGTGTATGTGTAGGTGTGGTTTGCTGGAATGGAAGTGTATGTGTGAATTAAATTGTGTGACTGTTGTAAAATGTGTGCGTATGTGTGTAGATTGTGTGTATGTCTATGTATTTGAAGTGTGTGTGTGTCCACAAATGGCTTAGTATTGTGTCCAAGTGTGTGTGAACGAAAAAGTGTGTTGTTGTTGTCTTTTTTTTTTTTTACTAGCCTTACTGCTACTACTATTGTCTTTATTTTGGTGTGTGAGTGTGGAAGAAGTAGTGTGTGCAAGTTTTGTCACTGTGGATGCGTGAGGGTTTGGTTCTGATTCGTGGGTGCAAGTGGGGGAAATAGAATTTAGTGTGTGTGCGTGCATGATAAACTTGTGTGTGTGTGTGTGTGTGCATGCGTGTATAATAATCTATGCGTGAGTGTTGAACTTGTGTGTGTATGTGATTAAATTGTGTATAGTAGGAGCCAGCAAGTTGAGGAAAAGGGAGATGAATAGTGGACATGCGGATTTATATATATAATCTTATATATATATATGGATGTAAGTATATATATAAGAGAAGACGAATCCGATGAGGAACATTCACATGGATGGGAGGAGAGGATGAAGTGCCATGAGGGGAGGGGGGCATTTGTTATATATATATATATACTAAAAAAAAGTATATGAATATAATAACCAATTTAGTGGATATAAAGAGTATATATATGTATTAGGTGAAATTATGGGATGAAATGAAAGAGAAACAGATGATGATTTAATGACTTCGGATAAAATTTGATATCTAGTGAATTATTATTATTTTTCTACTATTGTGGATGTTGTTTTGTAATCGAAATTGTATGATTGTGTTCCGTATCTGTCTTTGATGTGCTTGATTCTTACATGATCACCCAAAAATAATAATTTAATTATACTTGACATGCATGTCACGAGACATTACATGAGATCAAAGGCTATCACTGCTACAGGGTGCATCGGAAGTGATCAAGTAAGATTATTGTTCTACCAAGGGCAAACTAAGTGATTAAGGGATTTTCACGCCCCTAACAATTCTGAGTTTGGTTTATCCTTGAGGGTGTTTATTTCTTGGTGTACTAAATTACACCTGAGTATATGGGATTAAATTTAAAATACCAATTTTAAGGAAGAGAAAAGATTGAATTAATTGGATTATGAGACTCAGGCACTGATAGTAGTGATGCAAATCTCTAACCTAAGGTTAAGGAGGGCATAAACCCTAAACTTTATGCTAGTTATCGAAAGACCGCATGCGATGTTGTATTTCATATAGTTACCCATGCATGGCATATAAACAATAACTTGTTTGAAATTGCTTATGTATATAAACAATATTGAGAGATTGTACTATTATTCCACTGGGCTATTAGCTCATCATCCTACAAATTTTGTAATATAGGACGCGATCACTTAAACCATGACCTTGGGCATCGTACTAAGGTAAGTATAATTGTTGCAAGAATTTTGGAATGAGAGGCAAGATGGAGAGATAGCATGAGTACTTTTGTAGGATTTGATAATTTCAAATAATTGAAAGTTTGTAAATATTTAATATGATCTAAAGGGATCTTTAGTTATATTTTTGTTATGGGACTCAAATGAGACCCACTACTAAACTATGTGTTTATAGCTTACGTTGAATACATATTGATTTTATTGAGATGAAGGGATGCCATAGGCATTTAATTTAGTAAATTATTGTGATTTAACATGTTGATTTATCTTGGTTGAAACGCTTCACAATTACTTAATAAGGATTGAGCAACTGTAGTGGGTTGTCATAAATTGGGTACCAAGCAAGCCATGACATTCTAAGTGTTAAATTGGTTTTGTGATGAACTAGTTCTTGATCGGTTAGTTCAGTTTCTCAAACCCAATTTAGACTGATTTGGTTTGAGTTAAGGGAAATCCTAAAATATTTTTATTTTTTATTATTACATTAATCTTATCATATTTTGTATTGTTGTTGCTGTTGTTATTAATTTATCACTATTTCTATTATTTTATTCGTAAACAACTTTTCTCTTCTAACTCCCATTTAATAAGATCAAACACCTTCTTACTACTAGTTTAATTCAACAATTGATCTTCATTTTGGAAGTTTATAGTTCATGATTTGAGAGAAAGGTTGATCATAAACAATTTTAAAGCATTTAGCCAAATTGAATACGTGAACATCTCAATTTCTTGCAAAAACATCACTTTTAGAGAATCAAGACCTTCTCTATTGCAATAAGTTGAATAAGCTCAAGGACATATGAACATGCATAAAAGCATTCGATGCACTTATAAAAAATTAAAATGCATAGACACTTATACTTAACTACTAAGTTACATTCATAAGATCAAACTAACATTTATCAACATATATCAAATTCAAGTAATATGAACTTTCATATGGTATTAAGAACACTCAATTTGGCATTCAAATACTCATCTTAACATGTGAAATTTTCGGAAATTTTTCAAAAATCGAATCATAATACAAACAACTTCTTAAGCTCATACTCAACACCTACTTTAATAACTTACTTCCACTCTTCAAGAATTAACATATCATTAATATCTATATTTCCAACAATCACATCAAGATACTATCAAATTGACATTTAACTAGATTGAAAAAAAAAAAAAGATTACATCTTATATACTCAATTGATCAAACACCCAACTTGCATTACCTAATTATGCTTCAAAGATACTAGAAATCAATTTCAATTAACTCCATAACTTCAAATATATCAACAAGTTCAAATCAAGAACATGAAATTCATCAAAATTTTGCAGTAATCACACATGCTCCACATCCTAACCCTTGTACTACAAATCATGTAATCGTACTTATTTTATTTCATTCAAATCATTACCAAACACCTAAATGAGCTTATATTTAATTACTTTTAACAAATGTAACCCAAAAAAATATATCCATTAATACACATATAGATGCCATCAACACTTGTACTTATAACAACTAAATCCACAAACCCATTCATTCACTCTTCAATCAAACATGTTCAAACTCCTAAATTAACATGTATTCATTACTCCTAATTCAAAAATCATTAATCAAACATCATACACATCATCAAAATACCCATTAAGACACCGATAATCTAAATTATTATCTAATCTCAATCTGACGCAGCGTGGAAAGCGTAACGAAACTAACCCGAGATTGGATTGGTTTCACACAACAAAGAAACGATCTTTGATGCAAATTTGGTTGCGCACAACCCGTAAATTGGAGAAAATTCTCTCTCAAAGTGTATTCAAATATGATAATAAAACGTAACCTTAATCTACCTGACAAAAGAGTATTTATATGTCCCCGTAAAATATCTAAAAGGGAAAAATCTAAGCTTTCACGTGGAAAGAAATAATAAAATACACGCATAGTACACGGTTTCATACACGGCCATGCCTCTAAGCCGTGTATGTTTCTGGGGCATGCAACACGCATAGTACACGGGCACATACACGGCCGTGCCTCTAGGTCGTGTATGTCTCTAGGCATGCGACAAGCATAGTACACGGTCGAATACACGGCCGCTCCTTTAGGCCGTGTGGGCTTCTGTGTATATGACGAGCACAGTACACGGTTTCATACACAACCGTGCCTTTAGGCCGTGTATGATTCTATGAGAATCCTACTGGAGCACACGGTCGTGTTGTTGGGCGTGCCCTGTGCCCGTGTGAGTGATACACGATCGTTATACACGGCCGTGTATACTTCTGTGAGTTCCTTCCAAACACTACACGGCTGTGGCACAAGCCGTGTATGCTCACAACCCGTAAATTGGAGAAAATTCTCTCTCAAAGTGTATTCAAATATGATAATAAAACGTAACCCTAATCTACTTGACAAAAAAGTATTTATATGTCCCTGTAAAATATCTAAAAGGGGAAAATCTAAGCGTTCACGTGGAAAGAAATAATAAAATACACGCGTAGTACACGGTTTCATACACGACCGTGCCTCTAAGCCATGTATGTTTCTGGGGCATGCATCACGCATAGTACACAGGCTCATACACGGCCGTGCCTCTAGGCCGTGTATGTCTCTGGGCATGCAACAAGCATAGTACACGGTCGAATACACGGCCGCTCCTTTAGGCCGTGTGGGCTTCTGTGTATATGACGAGCACAGTACACGGTTTCATATACGGCCGTGCCTTTAGGCTGTGTATGATTCTGTGAGAATCCTACTGGAGCACACGGCCGTGTATGGAGGCCGTGTATACTTTTGTGAGTTCCTTCCAAACACTACACGACCGTGGCACAAGCCGTGTGTCTGCCCAATGCCTCGTGTGTCTCCATCATTCTCTCCCACCTGCAAAGAACTCGACCTCGAGTTCTCCATCAAATTCTCAACCAAGATTAACACTCTATTTCGTCATTCCAACCTATAATCTCTAATTTGAGTCAAGAAATTAAAATATCTTACCTCATTTAGTAGTCCTTATCTTTAAAGATCCTTATTCCAATCAACACCACACTCCAAATACCCACTCCCTCTCCAAGTAGCCATAACCACTTCAAATCTTGCATTGAAATAAAATTTAAGCTCTAATTAATATTTAGACCTCCATATCGGAAAGAGTACTAAATATAAGTAAGAAACCAATCCTAAGTCTAAAGTTACATTGAAGTTACTTTCCGAGCTCTTCAGATGCACCATACCACCAATAATTATGCCCTCTCAAGAGTTTTGGTCTAGCTCCATATCCATGATCGAGGTAAATCAAAGTCACTTTCTTAGTAATGGAAGTTAATTACCATCTTGAATTGCATCTTTAAGACAATACACTTACCATATCTCTGCCAATGATGCAATGTTGAGCTCTTAAATGCTTTGAATTAGCTTCTAGAGAGTGGATTGAGTCTAAATTGGAGAAGAAAACGAGATAAGAGAGTGGGAGAGACGATGCCGACAGAGGGAGAGAGAGTGTGTCGTGAGAGAGAGATGGTTTGGAGGGAGACAGAGAGAGTGCAGGGAAGAAAATGGTTTAGACTCTGCATCCTTCCATTATATTCTAGCTAGAATTTGAATTAAAGTAGAATTAGTTAAATGCCCTTACTCCTTAACTTTAAGTAACGGTATTTAGATATTCTACCCTAATCATACTTTTTTAAAAAATAAAAAATCTTTTTTAGTGAATTACTCCATTACCCCTACAATTTAATTTAAAACAAGATTAAAAAAGTAATTTCATTTTTTTGAGTTTTATTTTCACTCAAAGTCCCCTTGAATTAATTTTTTATTTATTTGGCTATTTCGATTGTTGTACTGCTACTCGTCAAATTATCCTTTGGTAAGGGAGGTGCTGCCTGCAACTCTTTTATTTTTCTCAAATCTTCCGAAACCAGAATGGGATCTTTTATAGGAACCACTAGAACCGAGAAGTTTGTTTACTTTCGAAGGTTGACCGTCTGCTGGTGGAGGATTCCTTGGTTGTTGTCTAGTCATAAGGTGTTGCAACATCAATTCTGCTGTTGCATCATAGTCTGCATGATGGCAAGGATTTAATTGGCAGGAGGATTTTTTGCGGCGTGCTGCTGTGCCGGCAGATCCATGTTTTCTTGAGGGCTCCTTGGGGTGGGGTTGAGTTTCATCAAACATTTTGCTGAATTATATCCTGGAATATTGACTATTTTAGACTATTCAGATCACCGAAGAAGAAGATGTCCGGCATAACATAGGTTCTTAGTTTTTATTTATTTATAGTAAGAACCATACATGGTGACATATCATTCACGGTTACATACGCAAACAAGTAGCATTACACTTACAGGTAGCCTTACATGGTTACACACACAAGGAGCATTACATCATAACTAACCACTTAGTTATTACATAAGGTGACAGGACAATACTAGACTATTTCCATAGCATGTTTGTTTCCATAACATGTTAAGCTTCATGTAGTTATTTCAGCGATATTTCAATCATTTTCTTTGGAGGAAGAGGCCTAGTAGGAGGTTTCCTCATCTGAAGCAGTTGTGTCTGATAGCGGCTGTAGAAGAAGAAGATAAATATTGTTGTCATCGTGCGGAAATGTTAGAACCAAATATATGAACCTTCAAATGTTTATGATAAATACATGGTCCAACCTCTATTGGATAAGATGATACATATTGGGAGAAAACTACAAAATCCAGATTTTCCAATAGTGCATTTGGAAACAATAATACATGGGTGCTGAAAAAAATAAGATAATATGGATTTTTTTTTACGTTTTCTTCCTTTTCTTCAAATTTCTTCTTTTGCTTGTTTTTTATTTCTAGGGCGGGCTATAAAAGAAGAAGATAAACAATGTTATTATCATGTGAAATGTTAGAACCAGAGAGTAAGTAATATAAGAACCTTCAAATATTTATAAAAAGTACACGATCCAACTTCAATTGAATAAGATGATACATATATTGGGAGAAGACTATGAATTTAGATTTTCTCTTACTGCATTTTGAAACAATGATATATGGGTGCTGAAATTAATAAAATAATCAGGATTTTTTTTACCTCTTCCATCTCGTTCATTTGCTCATTTGTTGTGTCCCCATGGTTTACAGCTATTGTAGAAATTATTACTAAAGGAGGCTGTAAAAGAAGAAGATAAACAATGTCGTTATCATATGAAATGCTTCAACCAGAGAGTAAGCGATATAAGAACCTTTAAATATTTATAAAAAGTACACGATCCAACTTCTATTGAATAAGATGATATATATATTGGGAGAAGATTATGAAATTTAGATTTTCTCTTAGTGCATTTTGAAACAATGATATATGGGTGCAGAAAAATAATGAAATAATCTGGATTTTTTTTACCTCTTTCTTCTCGTTCATTTGCTCATTTGTTTTGTCCCGATGGTTTGCAGCTATTGTAGAAATTATTACTAAAGGAGGCTGTAAAAGAAGAAGATAAACAATGTTGTTATCATATGAAATGCTAGAATCAAGAGTAAGCGATATAAGAACCTTCAAATATTTATAAAAAGTACATGATCCAACTTCTATTGAATAAGATGATATATATATTGGGAGAAGATTATGAAATTTAGATTTTCTCTTAGTGCATTTTGAAACAATGATATATGGGTGCTGAAAAATAATAAAATAATCTGGATTTTTTTTACCTCTTTCTTCTCGTTCATTTGCTCGTCCGCAGAAGGTGGATCTAGAAGAGGCTGTAAAAGAAGAAGATAAACAATGTTGTTATCATGTAAAATATTAGAACCAGAGAGTTAGTGATATAAGAACCTTCAAATATTTATAGAAAGTACACGGTCCAACATTTGTTGGATAAGAATATGAAATTTAGATTTTTCTCATTGAGCATTTTGGAAAGGAATAATACATGGGCGGATAAAAATAATAAGAAGATCCAGATAATTTACCTCATGGATTTTGACTTTGATCCAATCACGTTCATCTTCTTTCTTCCGCTTGCGTTCATCTTCTTTGATCCCCTCATCTTCTTTGATCTCCTTGAGCCGTTCTTCTTTCTTCCGCTTGCGTTCATCTGCTATTTCCATTATTTTTTTCACAAAGCTTGATTGCATACAGACCAGCTGGAGTAATATTGCTTCCTCGGGTTTTCGATCCCAAAGTTTGATCTTAACCATTTTGGGACATCTTCTGAATTCGATGGTCTTTATTTTGAGCTGTTCTATTTCTATCTCCACGAGTTCATTCAATTTCCACAGCCTTAAAACCAGAAGATTTGGAAGGCCGCCTTCAGAGAATTTCAAACTTTTTCCAGTAAAAGAGTTGGCTCGAAGGTTAAGAACTTTCAAGTTTGTGAGGTTCCCTAGTTGGACTATATGGTCATTGCTCATATGTGATCCAAACAGGGTAAGGCTGATGAGATTCCGGGGTATCGGAATTGTCGAAGACCATTTGAATTCACCTAGAAGATGTAGCTTGGAAAGTCTATAGTGTTCTGTTAATGAGAGCCTTGGAGGCAACATTGAAGGTTCACTTGATTCGATAATTCCAAGCTTTAAGGACTGAAGATTTGTTAGGTTGGAAATCCAATCACCTATTGCATTTTGATTTTCAAGATGCTGTCCGAAAAAGATCCCCAGTTTAGTCAACTTCTTCATGTTGCTCAAACCCTCTATGGTTTGCATATGTGTATTTAAATGAATACTATCTACAACTACCCCACTAAATGTTTGAAGATTTGCCAATGGCTCTGCGCTAGTTGCAAAGGAAGAAGATAGGATGGATTTATTGATATGACAATAACTATTAAGATAGAGGTGCCGGAGATTTCTCGACTTCTTCCAAAATGGCTTTGGTAATTCTGTTATGTTGGTGTATTTCAAATCCAAAGTTTCTAGGTATGGCAGATTGGCAACCGATTCTGGCAGTGAATCCAATGCTGTTGATCTTAGGCCTAAGTACTTGAGGAGCACTAGTTTTCCAAGCACTTTATCAAGGCTAGGCTTGTATACACCCTCCAGATCAAGCACAGTTAGCAAATTAAAGTCCTTACCTGACACTTCCTTGAGAAATGTCCTTATATCTGGAGTGAGCACGCCGTCTCTTGAAACGAAGGACAGAAAAGATCGTAGGTGATTAATCTTAGCAACTGGAGATAAGGTTGACCTTGACTCCTGGATGTTTGAATGTTCTGCGAGCCATCGGAGTCTAGCCTTTTGCGGTTGGTGTTGGTGCAGAGTCTCCATTTCCTTCTGAGAGTAAATGTGGAGGAGCTCAGTGCTAGTAGCTCCTGAACAAAACATGTCGTAGAGACCAGTGATGACACGAACTCTACTAGGACTTCCATCTTCCTTCCATGCAACAACCTCAATCAAGTTTAGAATCACCAACTCCTTGAGGTATTCCTTTCCAAAATCTTCAGGCTTCATCTTGGCTTGTAGATCTACTGGCACAATTAGGAGTCCCTCTGAAAGCCATAACCGCAATAGCCTTCGCACTGGAATTGGATAACCTTTAGGAAAAAGAATCATGTAAAGGAAGCATGGCTTTAATTCTGGAAGCATTTTGTTATAGCAATAGGTGAAAAGATGATCCAGATCGTCTATGTCTGGTGCACTTTCGATGAGATCTGCTATACCATCAGAGGACTTGGCAATCCATCCACTCAATAAATTAAGTCTTAGTGGTGAGCCATGGCATTTTTTAATAAAAGCTTCCCTCACTTTTTCCCACAGTTCATCGCTTAAAGCTTTACCAGTAATTTCCAACTTCCTGCTTACGAGTTCCCTGATTTCCGGCCCTTCTAATTTCCCGAGCTTTATATAGTCATAAACGAAGCCGTATGCTATAGCCTCGATTTGGGTGGTGATTAAAAGACGACAGCCATGTTTTGAATATGGAATACTGTAAAACAAGCGCCATAATAGAGACTGGTCACAAGCATCATCCAACACAATAAGATAGCTCTTTTGAATGAGTGCTTGGAAAACCTGTTCTATTAAACGCTCAGACGACTGTCGCACATTCGGCATCAAGGATGACTTAACCGAAACTTGTTTCAGTATGTTGCCTAGAATTTCGTCAAATACACCAAGCCTAGACATATTGACCCACGCACAACAATCAAATTGATCGCGCAATTGGTTGAAGACTTTTCTTGCTAAATATGTCTTGCCAGCCCCTTGCTCACCGACAATCACTATATTATCGCAGAGCCGTCGCGATTCCATTTGCTTTTTCAGTTTCTTCATAGCAACTTGACGAGCTGCCATTTTGTTTACAGAAAAGTCAAGATCAAACAATCTCTCCCACCCTGTGAGATCCTGAAAATGGTTTTGAGGGTTTTTCTCTTTGGCAGAATCCGAGGCCGGTGATTTGTCGGATACATGTTCAACTTCTTTCAATCTCGTTATTTGACTCTTGGAATCCTGGAGACATCTCCACAGCAAGTATTTCGCCCGTAAGATTAGAAAAATGTTAGGACGACCGATCCCGATAGTTTGATTGACATTTGCGGGATTTTGTAGAGCAATTCTGGATCGGAATACGTCAATGCCATCTTCCATTTGGTAGATAGCTTCCAAGAGCCTGGACTTCCATTCTCTTTTCTCGCTTCCTTTAGGATGCTTTGTCAAGAAATCATAGACTGGATCCAGACTCTTGGCAATACCCTTCATTTGCCGTTTTAGACTAGTGCAAATAATTAATTTGCATTCGCTTAATTTCAATAGCTTTTTTTGTACTATCACTATTGCTGCATCAGCAGCTATTGCATTCTGTAGTATCTTATCGCCTAATGACACGGCTGCTTTTTTTGCCTTTGCTGATTCATTGTCAGCCATGGCATAAATCTCTCTCTCTCTCTCTCTCTCTCTATATATATATATATATATATATATATTTTTTTTATTATGGCTGAAAGTGTAAGATTTATGAAAAGGAGTAGTGCTAGAGATGTTTATATGGTTATCAAGAAGAGAAATTGGGTCGTGTCTTCAGAGCTCTCACCACTTTGTCATAATTTATAACCTAAACAATGAGAATCTATATGTGCATTCCTTGTCTTGCTGAGCTGAGAGTCTTGCAACGGCAGCAAAGCTGGGTTCCTCGATATGGCAAACCATAAAGGAAAAGAAGCCGCATGATTCCACGTTATATGTTATATGCTTTTCTTGATAGGAGAAAAGAAGGTATATTGATATTGTTGAAAATGAAAATCCCTTTTATGATAGAGGAAAGTTGGAAACACTTCACTTGAGGAGAAGGTAAAGAATGTTCCTTAACCACATGTATCAAATATATGGAAATAAAGAAAGGCCTATGTTCTTTCTCCCAATAATCGATTTTCGATATCCCATGTGATGACTAACAAGCAAAAGCAAATATCATTTAACCTTGTTTCCATTTAATCAATGAACATGACTTGTTATCTCTGACTCATAAACTATTCATGTAACTTCAGTCAGATCCTATTGTAACCAATAATAACTTCTTCTCTAATGTGTGCTAACGTTCAACTTGTCCTTTCTATGCTTCTTGTCTATCTTTAACTTCCTTATATCTTGAATTGATCGCAGTTGCACTAGACTATACTCATTCTAACGATAATAATTTTGATATACAGTGGTTGCTTATACTATAGTAGAGAAACAGAAATTTGTAACCTATAGCCTAAGATCCTTTTGGCTATTTTGAATGGAAGTTCATAGCAGTGCTTTAGAGGCAAGACACGGTGCTCTATACTAAGTACTCGATTGGATTTTAGACTATTTATATATAACTTCGTATCAGTAGCAATTACATGCCTGTTTAAGCTATGGCATTGAACTTAAAGTCCAGTGAGGACCAAAGAGCTTTTGACTAGCAATTTGAGATATGTGTTTGCTTCTTCTTTTCAACATTTATTGTAATTCAAGCTTTAAAATTATCAAATATTAATGTAACAACATTAAGAGATTATGGTTACTAGTTGATAGCAAGCAATTGGAGGCATGGTTGTTAAAATCATGAGTCAATTATACAATTCTACAAATTTGCAATTTTATGAAGTTTTTCATAATCAAAATGGAAGAAAATCATTTAGGTATAAACATTTGATATAATTATGAGTTTAAATGTATAATTCTACAAGCTATTGATTGTATTGATTCTATACGATTTTATCAATTCTATATCATTCAATTCTAAGTAAAATCACAATTTTGACAACCATAGTTAGAGGTGTTGATAAATTATTATGAAAAACATCTATGGAAGAGAGAAAATTAATTTCTGTTTTAAAAAGAGATAATTACTTTCATATGAAGGTTAGTTGCTACTATTATCATCTATCACATCATTGCTAAAGACCATGGAACCAAGATTACTAAAACAATATTTGATGACTATAAAGCTTTAGTTATAATAAATGGTAGAAGAAATCAACACACCTATTTCCATTGCATTTTACAAAATTTTAGCCAAAAAAACCAAGTAGATTTCTAGAATTTACAAACAGATATCTATATTGCCGATAATAGGAAAAGCTACTTCTCATTTGCCAAGTACTTCGCAAAATGTTTTAAGTACAACAACCACAGCTACCTCTATGTTCTCTCGATTTAGTAGGCTTGACAAACGAAAACTCTTCAACATCATTGGCACCATCTCCCTTATGAGAATTATTTATATCAATCATTTGATGATAATGTTGTGTTAAATTTGCTCTCTTAGGTTTTGAAATTGGTGATAATGTATCAGCATCATAATTTAATGCAGCATTATCTTCATAGTTGTATGTTAAGTGCCTTGTTGTTTTGAAGTGACGCAACCTTTGTCCAATTGAGACTATTAAGTGCATTGTTGAAGGGCTTGGTGAGGTGTTGCCACCAAGTGTGAGTGTCTTCCCTGCTCGATTCTTTTTCACATCCTCATACCACTTTTTTAGAGCCTTAGATGTTTTCTCATCAAAGATCAATTTCTTCATGTGTGCTCCCATCTATTTCAATGTACGAAGACAAGACAATTATCATTTAATTCTGACAATCAAGATAGCTAGTAGATCTCTATGGGCTTATTGGGTATGTAGCATAAGTAATCATAGTTGCATTGCACATAATAGTGAAATAATAAAGACAGATAAGAGAAGAGATGAATGCAATAGTTTAACATGGAAAACCTCAATATGGGTAGAAAATCATGGGAGGAGATGCAATTCACTAATAATAATAGGAGTACAAAAGAGTGGTATTCAAACCTTTCAAAGGAGGACAATAATCTCACTTAGTGCTTTTGGGCCAAATCTACTAGCTATGGTCTAAATAGAGCTTTGGATGTGTCTTACCTCTCTCTACAAACCCCAAGAATGAATGTTAGACTTACATCAATAGACTCACTGAACTCTATAGGCACCTAGGCCTAAGCCTCAACACTACCATGGTCTAAGTCAAGACGACTGTATAGTAAACCTAAGCATCGTTTTATAAGTGGACATTGAAATGGGAACAAACCAACAAAATTGTTACTTCTAAAATAGGAAGCATACACGAGGAAGCTGGAGATACATTTCACATAACTTTGGTTGATTGCCATTAAGGATGATCAGCTATCAATTGACTATAGGTGGTGATCAGTCAACACCCATATGCCTAATTGACTACCTCTGCTTGTTTGACTGCTATCTCCTTCTTCTTCTATTGAAATCATATCATTTTATGCCTATTCTACAACTAGTGTTACCAAAATTCAAGGATTCTAGTCATACTCAATAGCTTTATAATACTTTTAGCATTTCACTTATTTGAAGGCTAAGACTTTACTGAAATCTACTAAGTAAAATGACACACAAGGAATTAAACAAGATTTCTTACTTTCATACCAAGTTAATGTTAGCTTAGAAACCACTATCTTAAAACTATTGAGTGTAGATAGTGTGGGCTTTTTTATTAATTGTGAGTTTTCACGAAATATAATTCTTATTTCCCTTGAATGAATTTTTAAATCTCATGTATAGGAATATTTATATAGAAATTACAAGTCTAATTTAGGAAAGTTAAAATTTCTAATTTAAGAAAATATCTAATCTAGGAAAGCATATTAATTACAAATTTTTCTAATAAAACAAAATAAATAAAAGTCTAGCTAGTCAACATTCCCCCTCAAGTTGTTGCAAAGATGTCACACATGCCCAACTTGCAAGCTAGTGTATGAAAAATCCGATTATTGAGACCTTTTATAAATATATCAGCAAGCTGCTTTTTCAGATGATACATGAAAGAGTCTTAAGATATCACTTATAATCTTTTCTTTAATAAAGTGTCAATCAATTTCAACGTATTTTATTTAATCATGTTGAACTGGATTGTGGGCTATACCAATAGCAACCTTTTTATCACAATACAAGAAAAGATAAATAAGCTATGTCTGGTCTAGTGTGAAAAAGGCAAATGAGTCTTCCAACTAACCTCTGATATCTCTCATTATCAATAGATTCTCCCACCTTCGCTTGTATCTTGTGATTACTATCAGTAGATGATTCAGCTGGTTTACAACATATTATACCCATTTTTTTTAACAGATTCAGGATATACTTCATTTGAGAAATAAAGATTCATTTTTCTGATCTTGCAACCTCAATTCCCAAGTACTGTAATTTTCCCAAATCTTTTATCTCAAACTCTTGTGCCAATCGCTTCATCAATTGGTTCATCTCTTCTCTATCATCTCCTGTTATTACTATGTCATCAACATAAACTATTAAAAGAGTGAGTTTACTCTTTTTATGTTTTATGAAGAGTGTATGATCAACATTGCTTTGCTGGTAGCTAAAGGAAATCATAACTTTGCTGAATCTACCAAACCAAGCTCTAGGAGATTGTTTGAGTCCGTATAAAGCTTTCTTTAGTTTATACACCTTTCCTTAACTTTGTTCATTATCAAATCTAGGAGGGATCTTCATATACACTTCCTCTTCTAAGTTCCCATGAAGAAATGCATTCTTCACATCAAACTGTTGTGAGTCTGAATCAAGATTTGCTGAATAGGACAACAAGATTCTGATAGAGTTCATTTTAGCAATAAGGGCAAATGTCTCTTGGTAATCTATTTCATAAGTTTAAGTGAATCCCTTAGCCACTAATCTAGCTTTGAATCTCTCAAATGAACCATCAACTTTATGTTTTATGGTGAATACTCGTTTACAACCAACCAATTTCTTATTTGGTGGAGGAGTGACAAGTTCCCATGTCTCACTTTTGGATAAAGCCTTCATTTCTTCAATCATAGCTTCCCTCCACTTAGGATCTATAAATGCTTCCTTCCAATTTTGTGGAATGGACACAAAGGAATAGACAAGACAAAGGCTCTATATGATGGGGATAATGAATCATAGGAGATAAAGTTAGATAAAGGAAGTTTAGTACAAGACCTGACTCCTTTTCTAAGAGCAATAAGCAAATCTAGCTCATTAAGAAAAGTAAATAACTCACAAGTAGAGGAGGACTCTGTAGATTGCATGATGACTTCTTCTACCTTGTTTCTCCTTGAATACTTCAACAAATCAGGTTTATCCAAACATCCAATAGTCTCCCCCTAAACTCTTTCTCCACTTTCACCCTTCTTTATGTCATCATTAAGAGGTTCCACAATACTAGAGCTAAGAGAAATTACCTCTTCCTCCTTATTGCTCTCCCCCTAAAGAGGTGATGAGGGATTGCTAAAACAGGGCTCCAATTCTCATAAGGTAACATCCATACTAACAAAAAATCTCTTGGAATGAGGATGATAACATTTATAACCCTTCTATGTAGGAGAATACCTAATAAACACACATTTAAGTGCTATAGGGTCAAGTTTCTTAACATTTCTAGTGTGAGCAAAACAAACACAGCCAAACACCTTTGGAGGAACAATATATTCATTCTCACCCTTTAAGGCTTCAAGTAGGCTCTAAAAATTAAGGGTTTTAAGTGGCATTCTATTAATAAGATAAGCAATTACTAGAATAGAATCTCCCCAATAAGGTTTTGATGGATTTGTAGTGAACATAAGAGATCTTGCCACTTTTAACAAATGCATATTTTTCCTTTCAGCAACCCCATTTTGTGCACTAGTGTAAAGACAATTGTTTTGATGTATTATCCCATTAGATTCCAAATAAACTCTAAAGTTTTATCCATGTATTCGGTGCCATTATCAGTTCTTAAGATTCTTATCTTGGCATCAAATTGAGTATAGATCATCTTAAGAAATGATTTAAAGTAAGAAAAAACTTCATTTTTTGCTTTTAACAAATATACCCATGTCATTTGAGTGCAACAATCAATAAAAGTAACAAACTAGTGACTACCCCACAAAGAAATTATTTGAGTAGGACCCTATACATCAGAATGGATAGTTGTAAATACCCCATTTTTACCCTAGGAGACAATAATTTTCAATAATAATCAATTTTTAATTTTTCCTAATTTTTTCCAATTTTTCCTAATTTAGCATAAAATAATAAAAATGTTCAAAAAATAAAAATAAATAGGAAAACACTTCAATTTTGAAAAATGATTTCAGAAATAGCAATAATGAATAATAAACAATTTTTACAAATTTTTGGAATTTTCAAAAAATACAAAAAATGAAAAAATCGCATTGCATATATGCAATTTGCGAAAATAAAAAAATCAGGAAAGTGGGCTAGCTCAGCTGGTCCGGACCGTAGCTAGGCGCGCGCGCAGGGGGGCGAGGTCGCGGGTTCGAATCGCGGAGGACGCAGTTTCCGCGTTTTGTAATTTTTCGACTTATCCAGGACATGTGGCAGACTCTGATTGGTTGGAAGAAACGCACGCGTCGGGCGCATGATCATCCCCTGCCTCGAGCCCGAGATCGCCGGCGATAAGAAAAATTCATATTTCGGCCGTTTTGATCCGATTTTTTGCACGAATCCAACAGATCATCAACTAAAATAAGATAAACACTATCTAATTGGAATCAAATCGCAACAAATCGTTGGATAGGCACGGATCGAAGTTGGTTTTTCAACCGAAAATCCGATCAGCTTCAATCGGAGGAAATCCGAGCTCATCCAGCTTGATTTCAAGGGCCTATAAATAGAGGAGGAGGTGAAGAAGCTAAATCACAGATCAAAATTGCGAGAGAGAGAGAGAAAAGAGTGTAGATCGGAGTAACTTGAAGCCGAGACCGCCGACCAGAGTTCAAACCACCGCAAGGAGATGTTTTGGGAGTAAACCGCCACCACCATCGGACTCAGCACCTTCAAGAAGCTAGGATTCGACACTTCACCCGCGGCAAACGACCGCCGGAACGCTGTAAACGAGCCAACCCCGCCGCCGTGTCCGACCAATCCGACCCGACCCGACCCGACCCGCGCACCGATCCGGATCCAGGTAAGTCGGATTTTCCAGATTTTTTATTATTATTTATTTTATTTTGTTGATTTGTTTATGCTGAATTTATTTATTATTATTTATTATTTTGTTAGCCATTTATTTATTTATATTTTCAATAAATAGGAAAATATAGAAATTATATTTTTCTAGGATTTAATAATGTAGAAAATAGAAAATAGGAAATAAGGAAATATAAGTAAATAAAAAATAAAATAATAATAAAAATATTAGAAAAATAATAATAAAATTTTAGATTTCAAAATAGGATAGAAAATAAACTTAGGATAAAATTTTCAACAAAAAATATAAAAATTATAAAAATCATAAAAAACTTTCAAAAATTATAAAAATCACAAAAATCATAAAAATCATAAAAATCGTAAAAGATTCATAAAAAATTTCAAAAAAAATATAAAAATAGAAAAAGAAAAGGTTTTAGCACTTAGAAAAGTATTTTTTTTCAAATAAATTCAAAATTGATGTTTTCCCTCAAAATCATTTTCAAAAATCAAATTCAAAGTTTAGGCTTAGAATTTTTAGAAAAATCCCAAAGATGTTAAGAACATAAATCAAAAGAGTTTTCAAAATTAAAATTCATCAACAAATCTAAAGTTTTTCAGAAAAGCGAACTACGGCTTGTTTGATCCTGAGTAGCAGGTACGTAGGCACCCATTCGGGTCAACCCCTAAAATGAATGAAAAATCATTTTTTTTTTAAATAAATTCAAAAACATAACAAAAATTAATAGAAACACAATGAAACACATTTCTAAAGATGAACAATTTTAGGAGATTAGGTGGTAACCGCATAGGTTTTAATAGGTTAGCCTCCGGACTTAGAAACTCTGGTTTTCCCTTTTTCTCTTCTCACAAAAACGAGAAGAGGAAACAACGACGACTAGTAGTCCAAATTAAGACTAATCCGCTCCTTTAGTCTTAATTCAATTTTCCCAACAACAGTTGGGTGGTGACTCCAAAAATCAAACGAAATTCCTAACTCAAGTCGAGGATCTAGATTAGATGAGCATAGGGTCTAGTTTAGATCGGATTAGGAATGGAAATAAAAAAATTAGACTCGACAGGATGGCGACTCCACTGGGGACCCATACCAGCAGGCTAGCCACCTGAATCTCTCCAAACCGTAATCTTTAAAAAATGTGTGTTTCAATCACTACTTTGTTACTAACTTTGCAGGATTTAGTTAGATTTTAGTTTCTTTATTATGGGGGGTTTGCATGCATATGTGTGTGTGAGTAGATGCGGTCGAACCCGGACCGTCCTAGAAACCTAAGACGGGGAGCCATTGTGTAGGTTTCGGGTGAAGTGAGTTGATTCACTGTTCGGGACCGATTAGGCTACCCCACCCTATGCTTCGATATGGCCTGAGATCCATTTCTTCGAGAATGCGAGAGGCCATAGAGCTCGGGAACCAGTTAGAACCAACCTACTTGCATACATAACATCGTACGAAGGGTTGACAATTAAATGACAATGTAATGGTTTGTTATTTTGTCCTTAGAGTTCAGGACTATTTCCCTGTAATGCTTTCATAGTTCTTGTTGTAACTAGGCTATTTCTAATAGATGGCTAGCAGTGCAGTCGACCGCCTCCTCCGCAAAGAGATTCGGGTGTACAAACCTTTGGACCCAAAATTGGTACTGGACCACTGGTTTACCTTGTACAACCCAGAGGAGCAGGCCTTCATCCAGCAGAAGATCGGCCCCATCCTCTCACTGACTAAGACAGAGGCGAATTTACCTATGGTTAGGGCCATGATCTAGTTATGGGAGATCGAGCCCGCAGCTTTCTTCATCGGACCGCATGAGATCACCCCTACCCTGGAAGAGTATACCCAGTTGCTACAGGCTCCAGCACTGACTGATCAGATTTACACGCTAGACCTTGAGGCCGGGCCAGCCGGTACCTTCAGCAGATTGCTAGGCATTCGCAAAACAGCGCTCAATAAAGCCCTGGCAGACTGTAATGGGTATTGCATACGCATGGATGATCTAGAAGCCTGGTTTATTGCCCGATAAGACAATAGGGACAGAAAGGACATCTTGTGTGGAGACCCTAAGACTTACAGACAAAGAAGGGTGAACGCCTTCATCTTGACGGCCTTTGCCACCATTTTGTTCCCCACCGAGACCTTCTATGTTCACTACCAGGTTGCAGAGCTGGTGACCCAATTCCTGGAGGGAAGATCTTACATCCCAACCCTATTGGCTGAACAGATCCGGAATTTGAATTTCCTTAAGAAGAAGGGCCATGGGATCCTGCGTTCCAGCATCAACCTTCTGCTAATATGGTTCGTAAGCCACCTCAAGTGCTTCGGGCTGAACATGGTCAGGAAAACCCTAGCCCAACAGGTGGATCTTGTGGATTCCTGTATAGAAAAGGTGAAGTTACCCGACGACATTACCAGTTATAGTTGGGTAGATCTGCTTAGAAGCCTTAGCGCTGAAGATATTCTATGGACAGCTAGGTGGAGTTGCTGCGATAAAATCATCTTAACCTGCAGTAATTTCCAAGCAGTGCCATTAATCGGGATCAACGAACGTATCGGATATCACCCCAACTCCGTAATCTGCCAATTCGGTACCATTCAAGATATAGTTTATCGGCCTTCACTCGAAGCAGTCACCTTTGAGTATCAGGATCCAAACCTGTTGGTAGTCGAGAAGTTTGCTAAGCTGGCAGAGGTCAAAGCACTCTGGGAAGCCAGAATTGAAAGCCCGAATGTGGACCTCGGCGAGCTAGATGGCGAAGTGGGAAAACACCGAGCCACCAGAGAGTTTGTAATCCGCCAGCTATGCCAGATAGGAGAAAGAGCATACCGGGTTCTAGACGTTACCCAGCCAAGACCAGATAAGATCAATCCAGAGACAGAGGTCTACCTGGAGCAGGTCAAGGCCCGGATGGAAGTATACTTCGAAGCTGCAGACTATAAGAAAGACATCTGGAAGGGACGCTTCAAGGAATCTGACCAAAGAAACAAGGCCTTAGAAGCACAATTGGAGAAATCCCAAGCCAGGGTCAAGGAACTAGAAGCCATCATCAGTGGGAATCCTGAGCCTCCACAACAGAAGACTAAGAGAGCTAGGAAATAGATTTTCCCTGTAATCTTTCATTCGTTTATTTTGATCTTTGAACTCCAGAATTTTCAAAATTAATAAAAGTGAAGTTTTCAACATTACATTGTCAATCAGTTGTCAACCCTTTATTTTTAGCATCCGTGTGAGCATCTGGTTTGCATACTTACTAAGAAATAAGAACAAAGAAAAATAAGTAAAGAAATAAAATTAAAGAGTTACTAACAATTAGAGATCTTTTCAAGGTTCTAAAAGTTGCTTCTGAATGGTCAGCTTAACCTAAAGCTCATAGTCACTTGCTCTAAAAACCAAAGACCTCTATAACCAACAAAAGACCCCATTCACTTCAAAAGGTCTACTCATATTTTGATTTAGCCTCAAAACGTCGGACGTCCCGACACCCTCCAACCCTAAAAGCTGCACTTGAAGTTTCCTTTCCACCAAAAGTCATCTAAACCAAACACAGATTTTTTAGTACACGTTCAAAGTAGCTATGGTCAATTATCACTGAGGGTATAAAGAAGACTCTTCCAAATACTTGAGTCTTAAGTCTTAAGACCAAATCACTTGTTGAAAATGACAACGGTACATGGGGACACCATGAGAAGTGGAGAACATAGGCAAAGTTGACAAAATGGAAGGGTATCTTTGTTTAAAGGTCTAAGATGACAAGAGGCAAACCACGTCCCAAACACTAACCCTTAAACACTTGAGAGTTGAGTGTTATTAATGTGAGGTTTTGGACTCATTCCTTAAAGGAGGTCTATCTTGAATTTGATACGTTAAATCAAAATAATGTTAGGCATTCATTTTTGTTACCCTAAACACAATCACCCTTTGACAAACAAGAGTTTCAAATTTTAACCCCACTATCAACCACCCCACGATGGAATACTTGGGAAGATGGAGACATCAATAGTGCTTGCCCTAGTTGCAACAATTCAAAATTTTAGCCATAGATAATTTATTTAAGATGAAGAGAAGTCCACATTCTGAAAAAATACACATGAACCACATGAAATGATCACCATTGGGCCCAAAAGAAAAGAAAAAAAAACAGAAAAAATAGAAAAAGAGAATGAATGAAGGAAAAAATGATGAATGAAAAAACTGAAAAGGGATAGAAAGAAAAGAAAGAAAAAGAAGAGAAAGGAGAAAGCCTACGAATGTAGCTAAATTTATAAAAAGCCTAACAACACTTGAAAAATACCAGGGCCAAATACGAGAGTAGTTCAAAGATATACTACCATTTTCGAGGACTTCTCCAAACCATTGAAAATAACTTATCTTAAGCAAAAATTTCTAGGGCAAGTACTATTCCAGTTCTTTTTCCCAAAGTTTCTTGACTTATAAACCCAAGTTGAAATGACGATTCTTTCAAAATAAACCATTAACATACTTTTCTGAAACCAATAACCAAAAGAGCCTAAATTGCATTACAAGTATCAAAAAGTCCTAACGAGTTGATTAAAGTGTATTACTTACAAGAAAGACCATAATTTTTGGAATAGAAGTCAAGAGTGACATCTAAACCGAGAAATTGTAAGGAAGTCCTCTTAGATTAAACCAATTAAAAACAAGATATCCAGTTATAAATGGAATGAGGGAGTTTACTCATTGGTATTGTTTAGCCTTAAGTACTGATGTCCCTTAAGAAGAAGATATGAGTCTTAATTACAAGAAACCCCTCAAGAGATGATTGATTAAGTTAAGACAACATTTTGTTTCTAAGATTAAACCAAACCCTCTGAGAAAAATGAGGCAAAAGAGTAAGTGATTATGGAGCAGTAGGGAATGCTTACCCTTTATTTGTATTTGTAGGAGCCTTATCAGATTCTTTACTCGTTAGCAATGCTCACTAAAAAAGGAACACTTTAATATTTTGCCACATTATCCTTAGGTCTCAAAAGACCATTTTTTTTTTAAATTTGTAGAAAAATTTTAGTTATCACTTGTTCAGAAGTTTAAGTCATCTTGCATTTGATTGTTATTGAAAAAAATGAATAAGATTCCCATTTAGGATATTCTTCCGTTAATAGGGTAGTCAGCCCAAAAAGGGGCACTTCCCTAGATCTCTCAAGGTTAGCCCACATGGGGCACCTTTTGAGCCATCACTTTCATAATAGGGTAGTCAGCCCAAAAACGGGCACTTCCCTAGATCTCTCAAGGTTAGCCCACAGGGGGCACCTTTTGAGCCATTCATTTTCATAATAGGGTAGTCAGCCAAAAAAGAGGCACTTCCCTAGATCTTTCAAGGTTAGCCCACAGGGGCACCTTTTGAGCCATCATTTCCTTTAATAGGGTAGTCAACCCAAAAAGGGGCACTTCCCTAGATCTTTCAAGGTTAGCCCACAAGGGGGCACCTTTTGAACCATGATTTTCATAATAGGGTAGTCGGCCCAAAAAGGGGCACTTCCCTAGATCTCTCAAGGTCAGCCCACATGGGGCACCTTTTGAGACAATTCTACTTTAGGTTAGTCAGCTCTTGGGGCACTTTCCTAAAAGTCTATCCAAGGGTTAGTCAGCCCAATATGGGCACTTTCCCGAAAAAACCTGTTCTCAGGGTCAGCTCATAAGGGCACCTTTTGAGACAGTTCTATGTTAGGTTAGTCAGCTCTTGGGGCACTTTCCTAAAAGTCTATCCAAGGGTTAGTCAGCCCAATATGGGCACTTTCCCGAAAAAACCTGATCTCAGGGTCAGCTCATAAGGGCACCTTTTGAGATAGTTCTAGTTTAGGTTAGTCAGCTCTTGGGGCACTTTCCTAAAAATCAATCCAAAGGTTAGTCAGCCCAATATGGGCACTTTCCCGAAAAAACCTGTTCTCAAGGTCAGCTCATAAGGGCACCTTTTGAGACAGTTCTAGTTTAGGTTAGTCAGCTCTTGGGGCACTTTCCTAAAAATCAATCCAAGGGTTAGTCAGCCCAATATGGGCACTTTCCCGAAAAACCTGTTCTCAGGGTCAGCTCATAAGGGCACCTTTTGAGATAGTTCTAGTTTAGGTTAGTAAGCTCTTGGGGCACTTTCCTAAAAATCAATCCAAGGGTTAGTCAGCCCAATATGGGCACTTTCCCGAGAAAAAACCTGATCTCAGGGTCAGCTCATAAGGGCACCTTTCGAGACAGTTCTAGTTTAGGTTAGTCAGCTCTTGGGGCACTTTCCTAAAAATCAATCCAAGGGTTAGTTAGCCCAATATGGGCACTTTCCCGAAAAACCTGTTCTCAGGGTCAGCTCATAAGGGCACCTTTTGAGACAGTTCCAGTTTAGATTAGTCAGCTCTTGGGGCACTTTCCTAAAAATCAATTCAAGGGTTAGTCAGCCCAATATGGGCACTTTCCCGAAAAAACCTGTTCTCAGGGTCAGCTCATAAGGGCACCTTTTGAGACAGTTCTAGTTTAGGTTAGTCAGCTCTTGGGGCACTTTCCTAAAAGTCAATCCAAGGGTTAGTCAGCCCAATATGGGCACTTTCCCGAAAAAACCTGTCCTCAATGGTCAGCTTATAAGGGCACATTTTGAGACAGTTTTATTTTAAGGTTAGTCAGCTCAAGATGGGCACTTTCCTAAGAAGTTTATCAATGGATAGTCAGCCCAATATGGGCACTTTCCTAAAAATCCGTTCTCAGGGTCAGCTCATGAGGGCACCTTTTGAGATACTACCACAGGTTAGTCAGCCCAAGATGGGCACTTTCCTAAAATCTATTTTAAGGTTAGTCAGCCCAATATGGGCACTTTCCAAGATTCTCCCGATTAGTCAGCTCTTAGGGCACTTTTCGGAAACATCCTTCCCAAACAGTTGCTAGTCTAACAAGACACTTCTGTCGACAGGTAGCCAGCTCATAAGGGCGCTTCCTAAGTAACTTTTCTTTCCAAGGTTGCAAGTCTGATAAGACGCTTCCTATCATCATTTCTCATGCACTCCAACTCGATGCTTGAAATGTGTCCTGTCACCAATTAGTTAGCCCATAAAGCACTTCTTGGGGAGGGGACATTACCTGGAATCGTTAGGAACATCTTTAACCGTAGGATTATCAGCTCTTGGGGCATTTTCCTACTAAAACCTATTTCAAAAGGTCAAAAATGACGTTTTTTGTTTGTCTTTGTAGTCAAGTTTTTCAAACTTTAACCACAAAGAGGGGCAGCTGTAAACACCCCATTTTTGCCCTAGGAGACAATAATTTTCAATAATAATCAATTTTTAATTTTTCCTAATTTTTTCCAATTTTTCCTAATTTAGCATAAAATAATAAAAATGTTCAAAAAATAAAAATAAATAGGAAAACACTTCAATTTTGAAAAATGATTTCAGAAATAGCAATAATGAATAATAAACAATTTTTACAAATTTTTGGAATTTTCAAAAAATACAAAAAATGAAAAAATCGCATTGCATATATGCAATTTGCGAAAATAAAAAAATCAGGAAAGTGGGCTAGCTCAGCTGGTCCGGACCGTAGCTAGGCGCGCGCGCAGGGGGGCGAGGTCGCGGGTTCGAATCGCGGAGGACGCAGTTTCCGCGTTTTGTAATTTTTCGACTTATCCAGGACACGTGGCAGACTCTGATTGGCTGGAAGAAACGCACGCGTCGGGCGCATGATCATCCCCTGCCTCGAGCCCGAGATCGCCGGTGAGAAGAAAAATTCGTATTTCGGCCGTTTTGATCCGATTTTTTGCACGAATCCAACAGATCTTCAACTGAAATAAGATAAACACTATCTAATTGGAATCAAATCGCAACAAATCGTTGGATAGGCACGGATCGGAGTTGGTTTTTCAATCGAAAATCCGATCAGCTTCAATCGGAGGAAATTCGAGCTCATCCAGCTTGATTTCAAGGGCCTATAAATAGAGGAGGAGGTGAAGAAGCCAAATCACATATCAAAATTGCGAGAGAGGGAGAAAAAAGAGTGTAGATCAGAGTAACTTGAAGCCGAGACCGCCGACCGAAGTTCAAACCACCGCAAGGAGACGTTCTGGGAGTAAACCGCCACCACCATCGGACTCAGCACCTTCAAGAAGCTAGGATTCAACACTTCACCCGCCGCAAACGACCGCCGGAACGCCGTAAACGAGCCAACCCCGCCACCGTGTCCGACCAATCCGACCCGACTCGACCCGCGCACCGATCCGGATCCAGGTAAGTCGAATTTTCCAGATTTTTTATTATTATTTATTTTATTTTGTTGATTTGTTTATGCTGAATTTATTTATTATTATTTATTATTTTGTTAGCCATTTATTTATTTATATTTTCAATAAATAGGAAAATATAGAAATTATATTTTTCTAGGATTTAATAATGTAGAAAATAGAAAATAGGAAATAAGGAAAAATAAGTAAATAAAAAATAAAAAAAATAAAATAATAATAAAAATATTAGAAAAATAATAATAAAATTTTAGATTTCAAAATAGGATAGAAAATAAACTTAGGATAAAATTTTCAACAAAAAATATAAAAATTATAAAAATCATAAAAAACTTACAAAAATTATAAAAATCACAAAAATCATAAAAATCGTAAAAGATTCATAAAAAAATATAAAAATAGAAAAAGAAAAGGTTTTAGCACTTAGAAAAGTCTTTTTTTTCAAATAAACTCAAAATTGATGTTTTCCCTCAAAATCATTTTCAAAAATCAAATTCAAAGTTTAGGCTTAGAATTTTTAGAAAAATCCCAAAGATGTTAAGAACATAAATCAAAAGAGTTTTCAAAATTAAAATTCATTAACAAATCTAAAGGTCTTTAGAAAAGCGAACTACGGCTTGTTTGATCCTGAGTAGCAAGTACGTAAGCACCCATTCGGGTCAACCCCTAAAATGAATGAAAAATCATTTTTTTTTAAATAAATTCAAAAACATAACAAAAATTAACAGAAACACAATGAAACACATTTCTAAAGATGAACAATTTTAGGAGATTAGGTGGTAACCGCATAGGTTTTAATAGGTTAGCCTCCGGACTTAGAAACTCTGGTTTTCCCTTTTTCTCTTCTCACAAAAACGAGAAGAGGAAACAACGACGACTAGTAGTCCAAATTAAGACTAATCCGCTCCTTTAGTCTTAATTCAATTTTCCCAACAACAGTTGGGTGGCGACTCCAAAAATCAAACGAAATTCCTAACTCAAGTCGAGGATCTAGATTAGATGAGCATAGGGTCTAGTTTAGATCGGATTAGGAATGGAAATAAAAAAATTAGACTCGACAATAGTCATAAAAGGAATGGTACTTCTATTGTTATGAAAAGGATAAGAGTTTCTAGTGTGCTTCGTATACTCACAAGCATCACAAAACAAAAATTCAAACTGAGTTCTAAAAAATAAACTAAGATATAACTTCTTTAAAACAAAAAATGATGGATGTCCTAACTACCTATGCCATTATATTATTTTTTGGTTTATATCCTTATTATCTCCCAAAAAGGCTTGTCTCGAGTCATTAGGTCCATCAAGCATATATAAGTCATCATGCAATCTACCACTAGCAATCCTTTTCCTGGTTTGAAGATCCTGAAATGCACAATGATCAGGGAAGAACACAATTTTACAATTCAAAGATTTGGTAATGGTATTGACAGATAAAAGATTAACAAGAAACTCTGGTACATGAAGAACAGATGAAAGTTTAACTATAGGAGTACAAATAATAGAACTTGTTCCTGAGACAGGAGTTAAGGAGCCATCAGCCATTTTGACACTCTCCCTTTTACATGAAGAATAGTTTTGAAGATATCTTGAAGAGCCTATCATGTGTCTATTTGCACTAAAGTCAATAATCCAAGAATTAAGGTGAGTAGTAAAGGTAGTACCTGATTGCACATAATTGGATGTGGCATAGCTGGAAGACTCAATTTTAGTCAAAAGGTGATGAAGATGCTAAATTTCATTGGAAGACAGAGTTTCTCCAAAGCCTGTCTCCTTAGATGCTTCCACAGATTCCTCCATATTTGCTTGAGCCCTTGATGAATTGACTTGTTTTCCCACCCGACCTCTAGTTGGTCAACTATTTAACTTCCAGCAAGTCTCCTTTGTATGCTTTAGCTTTCCACAATAGTCACGATGCAAGTGATCTTTATCAGAAGTGGTTGCCTTTGACTGTTCATGAGAAGCAATTAACCCAGACTTCTCGACTGGTGTTGTATAAAGTATGACACCACATTGGCTTTCTTCTTGTTGAACATGAGAGTATGCATCCTCAAGAGAAGGAAAATGAATTTTACCAAGAACTTGAACCCTTATCTAATCATATTCTAGGTTCAAACCGGCCAGAAAATCATAGACTCTCTCTTTTTCAACCAAATTTTGAAATAGAACAGCATCTTCCATACAATGTACTAGGAGATCCTAATAATAGTCTATCTCCTACCATAACCAACTTAATTCAAAATAATATTTAGTGATTGTTAACTCACCTTGTTTTGTACCATAGATTTTATTCTAGGATTTAAAAAATCTGGGCATCATTTCCTTTGCGAGAATAGGTGCATTTAGTTAAGTTTCAAATTTTCTGAGCAGTGTTAAGTAATAAATATTGTTTAGAAATTCGAGGATGCATAGTATTCAAAAGCCATGTCATAACAAATGAGTTTTCAGAATCCTATTAGGCATAGGTAGCATCAAACACATTATGAGGTTTTGTTTCTTTAGTAATATATCCTAGCAACCTTCTGGATTTAATAAATAGCAAACAAGCACGTGACCAAGCAAGATACGTACCAACCCCATCAAGTTTCACAACACTAATTTGTGAGATAGACCCATTATCTATTGCCTTAGTATTCTCCATAGACACAAGTGTAATATAGCTGGTCAAAACGATTGAGAACAAGCTGTAAAAAAAATCTAACCTCTAATCGGATGATCGTGGTCGGAGAATAGTGGTCAAATGACACGACGCACGATTCTAAGCATTGAACGAAGCCAAGGATGGTTAGCAAGGACCTCATGCGCCTCCACATGCCGATGAATGAAGAATGCCCAAAAATCTAAGATCAGCGGTGGACATCCTTGGGAAAGTGGCGATGATAAAAAAAAAAAAAAAGAGGGAGTAAACTCGACCTCTTTGGGATATAAGAAACCCTAATGCTGCGCGAGAATAAAATCATCTCAAACGCAGCAAGAGTGCTCTGATACTATGTGAGTTTCCATGAAATAGAATTCTTATTTCTCTTGAATGAATTTTTACATCTCATGTATAGGAATATTTATACAGAAATTACAAGTCTAATTTAAAAAGTTAAAATTTCTAATTTAGGAAAATATCTAATCTAGGAAAGCATATTAATTACAAATCTTTCTAATAAAACAAAATAAATAAAAATCTAACTAGTTAACATTAATTTATACTTTAACAATGCAAAAGCAACTTTAATTTGTTTTTCAAGGCCATTATTTATTAAGATAATGCAATGTTGGCAAAATTATATTAGAATGTACCTGAGTTACAAGAGCGTATAATGGGAGTGTAATGTAGCTGCACATACATAAGACTCTAACCTTGCAAAACTCTATAAATCAGTAGCCATGTGAAGGTAAGGTCATATCCTAGGCTTTGGAACAAAAATATGCTAAGTCAATTAGCATATAAACGGATTCATAAATGGTGATTATAGATAAATTAAGGGGAAAATTGCAAATTTACACCAAAAACTATAAGTAATGTGCGAATACACCCCTAATACCTCAAAATGTGACTTCACCTCTTACAACCTTTGTAAACACCCCATTTTTGCCCTCGAAATCAATAATTTTCAATAATAATCAATTTTCAATTTTTCCTAATTTTTCCCAATTTTTCCTAATTTAGCATAAAATAATAAAAATGTTCAAAAAAATAAAAATAAATAGGAAAACACTTCAATTTTGAAAAATGATTTCAGAAATAGCAATAATAAATAATAAACAATTTTTACAAATTTTTGGAATTTTCAAAAATACAAAAAATAGAAAAATCGCATTGCATATATGCAATTTGCGAAAATAAAAAAATCAGGAAAGTGGGCTAGCTCAGCTGGTCCGGACCATAGGCTAAGGCGCGCGCAGGGGGGTCGAGGTCGAGGGTTCGAATCGCGGAGGACGCAGTTTCCGCGTTTTGCAATTTTTCGACTTATCCAGTGACACGTGGCAACATCTGATTGGCTGGAAGAAACGCACACGCCGGGCGCGTGATCATCCCCTACCTCGAGCCCGAGATCGCCGACGAGAAGAAAAATTCGTATTTCGGCCGTTTCGATCCGATTTTTTGCATGAATCCAACAGATCTTCAACAGAAATAAGATAAACACTATCTAATTGGAATCAAATCGCAACAAATCGTTGGATAGGCACGGATCGGAGTTGGTTTTTCAACCGAAAATCCGATCAGCTTCAATCGGAGGAAATCCAAGCTTATCCAGCTCGATTTCAGGCGCCTATAAATAGAGGAGGAGGTGAAGAAGCCAAAGGACAGATCAGAATTGCGAGAGAGAGAGAAAAGAGTTCAAATCGGAGGAAGTCCAAGCCGTGACCGCCGACCGGAGTTCAAACCACCGTAAGGAGACGTTTTGGGAGTAAACCGCCACCACCACCGGACTCAGCACCCTCAAGAAACTAGGATTTGACACTTCACCCGCCGCAAACGACCGCCGGAAAGCCGTGAACGAGCCAATACCGCCGCCGCGTCCGACCGATTCGACCCGACCCGATCCGACTCGATTCGACCTGACCCGCGCACTGATCCGGATCCAGGTAAGTCGGATTTTCCAGATTTTTTATTATTATTATTTATTTTATTTATTTTGTTTATTTGTTTATGTTGAATTTATTTATTATTATTGATTATATTGTTAGCCAATTATTTATTTACATTTTCAATAAATGGGAAAATATAGAAATTGTATTTTTCTAGGATTTAATAATGTAGAAAATAGAAAATAGAAAATAGAAAATAGAAAATAGGAAATAAGAAAAAAAATAAAATAAAAATAACAAAAAATGAAGAAAAATAATAGAAATATTAGAAAAAATAATAATTAAATTTTAAATTTCAAAATAGGATAGAAAATAAACTTAAGATAAAATTTTCAACAAAAAAAAACTTATAAAAATTATAAAAATCATGAAAAACTTACAAAACTTATAAAAATCACAAAAATCATGAAAAACTTACAAAACTTATAAAAATCACAAAAATCATGAAAATCATAAAAATCATAAAGATCACAAAAATTAAAAAAATTCCAAGAATTACAAAAAAAATAAGTTTTAGCACTTAGAAAAGTCTTTTTTTATATAAATTGATGTTTTCCCTCAAAATCATTTTCAAAAAAATCAAAATCCAAAGTTTAGGTTTAGAAATTTTTAGAAAAATCCTAAAGATGTTAAGAACATAAACCAAAAGAGTTTGCAAAATTAAAATTCATCAACAAATCTAAAGGTTTTCAGAAAAGCGAACTACGGCTTGTTTAATCCTGAGTAGCAGGTACGTAGGCACCCATTCGGGTCAATCCCTAAAATAAATGAAAAATCCTTTTTCTTGAAATGAATTCAAAAACATAATAAAAGTAACAGAAATACAATGAAACACATTTCTAGAGATGAACAATTTTGAGAGATTAGGTGGTAACCGTAAAGGTTTTAATAGGTTAGCCTCCGGACTTAGAAACTCTGATTTTCCCTTTTTCTCTTCTCACAAAAACGAGAAGAGGAAATAACGACGACTAGTAGTCCAAATTAAGACTAATCCGCTCCTTTAGTCTTAATTCACTTTTTCCCAACAACAGTTGGGTGGCGACTCCAAAAATCAAACGAAATTCCTAATTCAAGTCGAGGATCTAGATTAGATGAGCATAGGGTTTAGTTTAGATCGGATTAGGAATAGGAATTCAAAAATTAGACTCGACAGGATGGCGACTCCACTGGGGACCCATGCTAGTAGGCTAGCCACCTGATTCTCTTTGGATTGTTATCTTTAGGAAATGTGTTTCTTTCTTTTCTGTTACTAACTTTGCAGGATTTAGTTAGATTTTTTGGTTCTTTACTATGGGGGTTTTTGCATGCATATGTTTATGTGAATAGATGCGGTCGAACCCGGACCACCCTAGAAACCTAAGACGGAGAGCCATTGTGTAGGTTTCGGGCGAAGTGAGTTGATTCACCGTTCGGGACCGATTAGGCTACCCCACCCTATGCTTCGATATGGCCTGAGATCCATTTCTTCGAGAATGCGGGAGGCCATAGAGCTCGGGAACCAGTTAGAACCAACCTACTTGCATACATAACATCGTACGAAGGGTTGACAATTGAATGACGATGTATTGGTTTGTTGTTTTGTCCTTGGAGTTCAGGACTATTTCCCTGTAACATTTTTGTAGTTCTTGTTGTAACTAGATCGTTTCCTATTGTAATAGATGGCTAGCAGTGCAGTTGACCGCCTCCTCCGCAAAGAGATTCGGGTGTACAAACCTTTGGACCCAAAATTGGTACTGGACCACTGGTTTACCTTGTACAACCCAGAGGAGCAGGCCTTCATCCAGCAGAAGATCGGCCCCATCCTCTCACTGACTAAGACTGAGGGGAATTTGCTTATGGTCCGGGCCATGCTCCAGTTATGGGAGATCGAGCCCGCAGCTTTCTTCATCGGACCGCATGAGATCACCCCTACGCTGGAGGAGTATACTCAGTTGCTACGGGCTCCAGCACTGACTAATCAGATTTACACACCAGACCTTGAGGCCGAGCCAGCCGGTACTTTCAGCAGATTACTAGGCATCCGTAAGACAGCAGTTAACAAAGCCCTGGCAGACTGTAACGGGTATTGCATACGCATGGATGATCTAGAAGCTTGGTTTATCGCCCGAGAAGACAATGGGGACAGAAAGGACATCCTATGTGGAGACCCTAAGACTTACAGACAGAGAAAGGTGAACGCCTTCATCTTGACGGCTTTCGCCACCATATTGTTCCCCACCGGGACCTTCTATATTCATTACCGGGTCGTAGAGCTGGTGACCCAATTTTTGGAAGGAAGATCTTACATCCCCGCTCTACTGGCTGAACAGATCCAGAACTTGAACTTCCTTAAGAAGAAGGGCCATGGGATCCTCCGCTCCAGCATCAACCTTCTGCTGATATGGTTCGTAAGCCACCTCAAGTGCTTCGGGCTGAACATGGTGAGGAAAACCCTAGCCCAACAGGTAGATCTGGTGGATTCCTGTATAGAAAAGGTGAAGTTACCCGATGACATTACCAGCTACAGTTGGGTAGATCTGCTTAAGAGCCTTAGCGCCGAAGATATTCTATGGACAGCCAGGTGGAGTTGCTGCGAAAAAATCACCTTAACCTGCAGTAATTTTCAAGCAGTACCGTTAATCAGCATCAACGGATGCATCGGATATCACCCTAACTCCGTAGTCCGCCAATTCGGTACCGTCCAAGACATAGTTTATCGACCTTCACTCGAAGCAGTCACCTTTGAGTATCAAGATCCGAACTTGTTGGTAGCTGAGAAATTTACTAAGCTGGCAGAGGTCAAAGTACTCTGGGAAGCCAGAATCGAAAGCCCGAATGTGGACCTCGGCAAGCTAGATGGCGAAGTGGGAAAACATCGAGCCACTAGAGAGTTTGTAATCTGCCAACTATACCAGATAGGGGAAAGAGCGTACCGGGTTCCAGACGTTACCCAGCCAAGACCGGATAGGATCAATCCAGAGACAGAAATCTACCTAGAGCAGGTCAAGGCCCGGATGGAAGTATATTTTGAGGCTGCAGACTATAAGAAAGACATTTGGAAGGGACGCTTCAAGGAATCTGACCAAAGAAACAAGGCCCTAGAAGCACAATTGGAGAAATCCCAAGCCAGGGTCAAAGAACTAGAAGCTATCATCAGTGGGAAACCTGAGCCTCCACAACAGAAGACAAAGAGAGCTAGGAAATAGATTATCGTTGTAATCTTTCATTTTTTATTGAACTCCAGAATTATTAATAAAAGTAAAGTTTTGATAATACATTGTCAATTAGTTGTCAACCTTTTTATCTTTTAGCATCCGCGTGACACATGCATTTCATTCTTGCATTCATCACACTAAAATAAAAAAATTAAAAATGCGAATCCAGGTATCAAAATAGCTTCCAAGCAACCGAACCCACCTAGAAGCCCAGTCCTTACACGCTCAAGAGCAAAAATGGCCAACAGCAGTGACAACCGCAACAACACCAACGCTGAAGCTGCCTCGGACTCTAGGATCATATCCCTAGAGCAGACGGTCCAACAGCTAACTGCCCAAGTTCACCTCTTGACTGAAAGCATCAACCTCCTACGCAATACCCAGCCAACTCAAGAAGAGTATTCAGGGGCCAGGAAAGGAAAAGCTGTGGAGGGACAGCCTCCGAAATACGAAGAAATCAACTCCCACCTGAACCCAGCCTTCGAGTATGAGCCGAAGGTCAGCCAGGGGCCGACCTCTGATGATCTGAAAAAGGAGATGGAAGAGAGACAAAAGGAGATGGAAAAGTGACTCTTCCAGCAGCTCAATGACAAAATGAAAACTATTGAAGGCCCCGATGGTTTTGAACAGGCCGGAATCACCAACCTGCCAGCATATAGGGAGGAAGCATACCCTGACAAGTTCAAGACCCCAGATTTTGAGAAGTATGATGGGACCGGCTGCCCCAAGATGCATACCAGGCTATATGCCCGGAAGATGAGCAAGTATGTTCAATATGATCAACTCATGCTCCAGACCTTCCAGGACAGCCTCACAGGCCCCGCATTGGTCTGGTATGCTCACCTTGACTTCAACATCATCAACACCTGGGAAAAGCTAGCCCGAGCCTTTTATGATCAATACAAGTTTAACATAGAAGTTGCCCCATCTGTAATCGATCTGGGGAGTCTCCGGAAAAGACATGCTGAGCCGTTCAAGGAATATGCTCAACGCTGGAGGGCCCAAGCTGCCAGGGTAGCCACCCCGATATCTGAAAAGGAATTGACATCCATATTTGTCAATACCTTGGACAAAACTTATTTTTCACACTTAGTCGGCCAGACATCCTCCAGTTTTGCAGAAGTAGTGGCTGCAGGTTGCAGGATCGAGAATGCCATCACCACTGGCAGGCTCCAATCAATGGAATCCCCTAAGGTTACACCAACCCAAAGGCCCTTAGGAGGGAACAGAGTTAAAGAGCCCACAGTCAGTACAGTGCATTCGAGTAAGGCAGAAAAACCTGGGACTCGGGTGACTTTCCAAACCCCGAATACCCTAGCCCAGCAACTAACGATGGGTCATACACAAGCCGCCAGAACCCCAAGCCAGTTCACTCCAATCCCTGTACCGCTCAGTCAGGTCTTCGCTCGGTTGAGGGCAGACAACTTGATAAGTTTCGAACTCCCCAATGACCGATACAGGCCCAAGAACTTCGATTCCAACCTCAAGTGTGACTATCACATGGGTCAAGAAGGACATTCCACAGATAGGTGATGGAGGCTCCGGCACAAAATCCAAGACTTGATTGACGTAGGGATCGTACAATTGGATTTTGTGAACACCCCAGCACCTAATGTCAACACCAACCCGTTGCCCAATCACAGGCCTACCATCAACATGATCACATCAGAAGAGTCAGCTCCCAAAGAAGCCGTTAAACAGAATCCGGCCAAGCAACCCGTTTCAAGAGAGACTCCAAAGGCGCACATTAAAAGAAGATGGTTAACCGGGGACCCTACGGTCGGCACTTTGGGAGAATCACACGGGAAGTTTCAGTACTTGGTGAACTATTCTTACACCCCAACTGAGCAAGGGCCGCCTAGTGGGTGGGGGCCGGAATTTGAGAAGGAAGACAAACTAGCAAAGGAAGAGGGGAAGACTGTCAACATGATTAACTCCCATCAGAAGCCCAAGGTTATACGATGCTATAAGGGATAGTCAGTGGAGGTACAAATCCCAAAGAAAAAATATGTATTCAATGTCCCTGTACCAGCAGAGAATTACAAGGCTGCACCGTTCGACTATCGGGCCCTCGAACAAGAGCGACCTCCTATAGTGGGAGGTATCACCCGCTCTGGGAGATTATACGATCCTAAGTATAAGAGCCCGACTGAAGAACCCAACACAGAGAAAACAAAGGAAGAGGGAGAAAGTCTTGCTGCATTTACGAAGATGGTAAAAGCCAGCGAATACAGGATCATGGAACAATTGAATAAAATTCCAGCGCAGATATCTCTCATGGGCCTTCTCACCACATCTGAGCCTCACAAGGAAGCGCTCTTTAAGGTGCTAAAACAGATTCAAGTCCCGGAGGGTATTGCTACAGACAAGATGGGTCACGTGGCAAACTCTATCTTTACCATGGATCAGATATCTTTCTCTCCAGAAGAGCTAGGAGAAGAGGGAGACCGACATACCAAGCCACTATTCATAGTGGTCCGGTGCAATGATACCATCGTCTCCCGAGTACTTATTGACAACGGATCATCCCTCAATGTATGCCCATTGGCAACACTCGACTTATTGGGGGTCGATCCAAGCAACATAAAACCTAGCTCCACAGTAGTCAGAGCCTTCGACGGGTCGAAGAGAGACATTGTGGGGGAAGTGAACCTACCGGTGGAAATCGGTCCACAAGTATTTCACATCTCCTTCCAGGTCCTCGACATCCCAAGGTCTTTCAACTTACTCCTGGGACGTCCTTGGATACATGCTGCTGGTGCCATTCCCTCTAGTCTCCACCAAAAGGTCAAATTCATCACGAATGGGCAGATAGTTACAGTATTGGGCGAGCAGGATTACGCCATATACAACGAGACTGCCATACCTTACATCGGGGATGAAGGTTCAGAAGACCTAGGGCTGCAGATTTTCAACGAAGTGAATATGGTGACCAGCAAGGAGGGCCATCAGTTTAAAGAGGGGCAGCACGGGACCTTCGGACTGGGATATGTTCCTACGACCGCGGAAGAAGCACAAGCCAGGGGCAGAATGAAGGGGAAACTGATTGACATCCAGATGTGCATCCCACCTCTCCAACAATCTTTCAGAAAGGCAGATACCATTCAAAAGCTTCAAATAAATGAAGAGGACAACAATAGAGGGGAATTAATCTCCTGCGTGACCAACCAACATCCAGCTCTGAACAACTGGTTTTGTTGTCCTATCAATAGCGCTAGGTTAGCTCAAGAGTAGGAAAAATTATTGAACAAATTTTATTAAGACTATTTATCAAATTCCATTATGGTTTGTTTCTTTATTATATATGATTTCATTTTTTTATTTCACTCAGATCTCCCACCATCGAACATCAGGGATATTTCGCGCAAGTAGAACGTAAAAACGCTGATATCGTTTCCAACGCTGCTAGGTCAGTTGTTGAAGACGATATCTTAGACCACGAAATAATACAAGAAAATTGGCTAAAACATGAACAAAGCGGAATCTCGATTGACGAGCCTGTAGAGACAGTAAATCTAGGAAGCATGGAAAACCCTAGGAACCTCAAAATCGGAACCAGTTTGAGTGCCGAGCAAAAATGTGAGATAACCGAGCTATTAGTCGAATATGCGGATGTGTTTGCCTGGTCATATGGTGACATGCCAGGGCTAGACCAGTCGATAGTAGTTCACAAGCTTCCTACAAAGGAGGATGTCAAACCTAAAAAACAAAAACTAAGAAGATTTAGGCCTGACATCTTGCTGAAAATCAAAGAAGAAGTCAAGAAACTACTAGAAGTAGGGTTCATCGAAGTATCCGACTACCCAGAATGGGTAGCAAATGTAGTCCTCGTTATAAAAAAGAACGGAAAAGTATGCGTATGCGTGGACTTTCGAGACTTAAACCAAGCCACGCCAAAGGATAACTTCCCCCTACCTCATATCGATGTTCTAGTGGATAACACCGCGGGAAACCATCTTCTCTCATTCATGGACGGTTTCTCAGGATACAATCAAATAAAAATGGCCGAGGAAGACAAAACCAAAACAACCTTCATCACGACATGGGGAACTTTCTGTTACAAAGTCATGCCTTTCGGTCTGAAAAACGCCGGGGTAACGTATCAGAGAGCCATGGTCGCCATACTTCACGACATGATGCATCGTGAGGTTGAGGTATATGTCGACGACATGATAGCTAAATATAAAGAAAGAGAAAGCCATGTAGATATCCTAAGGAAGTTGTTTAAACAACTGAGGAAATTTCAGCTTAAGTTGAACCAAGAGAAATGTACTTTCAGGGTTACAACAGGGAAATTGTTAGGGTTCGTCATCAGCCAGGAGGGCATTAAGATTGACCCTGACAAGGTAAAGTCTATATTAGAGTTACCTTCCCCACGCTCCGTTAAAGAAGTAAGAAGCTTGCTGGGGAGACTAAATTATATAGCTCGGTTTATCTCACAACTCACTGACAAATGCCGGCCGCTATTCCGTCTGTTGAAGAAGAACGCTACAATAGAATGGGACGACGAATGTGAAGAAGCGTTCAGGACAATCAAAGACTATCCTATAAAACCCCCGGTCTTGATAGTCCCGAAACAAGGAAAACCTTTATTCTTATACCTCACCATACTCCCCGAATCCATGGGATGTGTGCTGGGGCAAAAAGACGAAGAGGGAAGAGAACGTCCCATATATTATTTAAGCAAGAAGTTCACAGATGGAGAACAGAGGTAGAGAAGACGTGTTGTGCGTTAATTTGGGTCATGCATCGACTAAGGCAATATACCCTTTACTATCATATTGAGCTGTTGACAAGACATGATCCCTTGAAATATTTGGCAGAGAAGCCAGCATTGATGGGTAGAATCTCTAAATGGCAAATGCTTCTATCCGAGTTTGACATCACGTATATAAATCAGAATTCGATAAAGGGGCAAGCCTTAGCCGATCAGTTGGCCGAACACCCTGTCGAGACAGATACCCAAGAAATACAAGTCCAATTTCCGAATGAGAACATATCAACAGTAGAAGATATGCCGATAGAAAACTCTGAGAGAGAGCAAAGTGGTAGGTGGAAACTGTTCTTCGACGGGGCTGCCAATGTATTTGGTTGTGGGGTTGGGGCAGTATTGGTATCCCCAGACGGCACTCAATTCCCTGCAGCAACGAGACTTACGTTTCCCTATACCAATAATATCGCGGAATATGAAGCATGTATTCTTGGCCTCAAGATGGCCTGCCAAATGGGAATCCGCGAATTAGAAGTGTACGGGGACTCGTCGCTCATCATACTACAAACAAGAGGGGAATACAAAACTAAGGACCCCAAACTGGTACCGTACCATCAACACTTGACAGAGCTGATTGAGGAGTTTAAGGCAATCACCTTCACATATATCCCGAGGATTCAGAATCAGTTCGCAGATGCCCTAGCCACACTAGCTTCCATGATTCAAATAACAGGAGGAGCCGAGGTTCAACCGATGAAAATAGACATCGAAAGCCGGCCCGCTTATTGTTTGACAATTGAAAAGATACAGGATGATAAGCCCTGGTATCACGATATCAAGACCTTCCTCTAGGAAGGTAAATACCCTGAAATGGCTAGCAAGAATGACCAAAGAACGCTCAGAAGGTTGGCAGGCCATTTCTTATTAAGTGGGTCTATACTCTACAAGAGGTCATTTGATACCACCCTGTTAAGATGTGTGGACAAAAGTGAAGCATGCGAACTCATGAAGGAAATACATGAAGGGGTATGTGGACCTCATATGAACGGCTACATGTTGGCCCGAAAAATCATGAGGTTAGGGTATTACTGGTTAACCATGGAGTTGGATTGCATAAAGTATGTTAAGCACTGCCATCTGTGCCAAGTATACGCAAACCGGATCAATGCTCCACCCAATGAGCTACATTTGTTATCAGCGCCGTGGCCTTTCTCCATGTAGGGAATCGACATAATCGGCCCAATCACTCCAACGACATCCAATGGTCATAGATTTATACTGGTAGCGATTGATTACTTCACAAAATGGGTAGAAGCGTTATCATATACCAGTGTCACAAAAGGGGTAATAGTTCGCTTTTTAAAAAGGGACATAATAGCCCGATATGGAGTTCCTGAGTCGATCATCACCGACAATGGTACCAATCTCAACAATAAATCGATGACAGGTTTATGTCAACAATTCCACATAAACCACAGAAATTCAACACCCTACCGACCTCAAATGAACGGGGCAGTAGAAGCAGCAAACAAAAATATCAAGAAGATCATCGAAAAAATGACAACAACTTACAGAGATTGGCATGAAATGTTACCATTTGCCCTCATGGCTTATAGGACGTCAATAAGAACATCTACGGGAACCACCCCTTACTCATTGGTATATGGTACAAAAGCAGTGCTACCAGTGGAAGTTGAGATACCATCGTTCAGAATCTTGTCAGAAACTCAATTAACAAAATCGGATTGGATAAAGAAAAGGCTGGATCAACTGAATCTGATTGATGAAAGAAGACTTACCGCACTATGTCATGGTCAGTGTTACCAACAGAGGGTAGCCCGAGAATTTAACAAGAAGATGAAACCTCGGTACTTCAAAGAAGGCGATCTAGTACTAAGAAAAGTTCTCCCGAATGCCCAAGACTCCAGAGGGAAATTCACTCCAAATTATGAAGGCCCGTATGTGGTGAAAAAGGTTCTTTCAGGTGGTGCTCTAATATTAACTCAGATGGATGGTCCAGAATTGAGAGACCCCATCAACACAGATGCTTTAAAGATGTACTATCCTTAGGCAAGGGAATCGAAATTTTGCTAATGTTTATGAAAGTCAATATTCGATACAAAGTTCGTTGAGTTGAGTTTTTACTTTTCTACGAGCAAAGCTAATATCCCTGAATGGTCAACAATCCCAATCAATTCTCATCACAGTAAATACACCTAAACACATTACCCACCACTTTGTCAATGAAAGATAAACACTAAAATGATAATGAATCTTAATGTAACTTTTGATATAATTTTTTCTACTCCTAAGCATTAAAACTGAGTGCATTATTAGGATAACATCACCATCGAAAGAGCTTTGTCCATAAAGAAAGGAAGCACATCAAGATTTTCAATCCAGTGTCAAGATAAGGAGAAAAGAAGCAGGAGCAACCCGACATGAAGGTTCGGTTGTTTGGTTGCTATCCAAGATAAACTGGCAAGCATATTAAAATAAGTAACTATCATCACATTATGAAAAGCACCACATCATCTAGCTTAGTTAGAAGCATGTTCAAGAGCACCTGATAAGTTCTCATAATGAAGCGCGTGTCTAGACGTTTCCTTTAATAGGGTAGTCAGCCCAAAAAGGGGCACTTCCCTAGATCTTGCAGGGTTAGCCCACAAGGGGCACCTTTTGAGCCATCATTTTCATAATAGGGTAGTCAGCCCAAAAAGGGGCACTTCCCTAGATCTTACAAGGTTAGCCCACAAGGGGCACCTATTGAGCCATCATTTTCATTTAGGTTGGTCAGCTCTTGGGGCACCTTCCTAAAAGTCTATCCAAGGGTTAGTCAGCCCAATATGGGCACTTTCCCGAAAAAAAACCTGTTCTCAGGGTTAGCTCATAAGGGCACCTTTTGAGACAGTTCTAGTTTAGGTTAGTCAGCTCTTAGGGCACTTTCCTAAAAGTCTATCCAAGGGTTAGTCAGCCCAATATGGGCACTTTCCCGAAAAAACCTGTTCTCAGGGTCAGCTCATAAGGGTACCTTTTGAGACAGTTCTTTTAGGTTAGTCAGCTCTTGGGGCACTTTCCTAAAAGTCAATCCAAGGGTTAGTCAGCCCAATATGGGCACTTTCCCGAAAAAACCTGTTCTCAGGGTCAGCTCATAAGGGCACCTTTTGAGACAGTTCTTTTAGGTTAGTCAACTCTTGGGGCACTTTCCTAAAAGTCAATCCAAGGGTTAGTCAGCCCAATATGGGCACTTTCCCGAAAAAAAAACCTGTTCTCAAGGTCAGCTCATAAGGGCACCTTTTGAGACAGTTCTAGTTTAGGTTAGTCAACTCTTGGGGCACTTTCCTAAAAATCAATCCAAGGGTTAGTCAGCCCAATATGGGCACTTTCCCGAAAAAACCTGTTCTCAGGGTCAGCTCATAAGGGCACCTTTTGAGACAGATCTAGTTAAGGTTAGTCAGCCCAAGATGGGCACTTTCCTAAGAAGTTTATCAAAGGTTAGTTAGCCCAATATGGACAGTTTCCTAAAAATCAATTCTCAGAGTCAGCTCATAAGGGCACCTTTTGAGACACTACCACAGGTTAGTCAGCCCAAGATGGGCACTTTCCTAAAATCTATTTTAAGGTTAGTCAGCCCAATATGGGCACTTTCCTAGATTCTCCCGATTAGTCAGCTCTTGGGGCACTTTTCGGAAACATCCTTCCCAAACAGTTGCTAGTCTAACAAGACGCTTCTGTCGACAGGTAGCCAGCTCATAAGGGCGCTTCCTAAATAAATTTTCTTTCCAAGGTTGCAAGTCTGATAAGACGCTTCCTATCATCATTTCTCATACATTCCTACTCGATGCTTGAAATGTGTCATGTCACCAATTAGTTAGCCCATAAAGCACTTTTTGGAAAGGGAACATTACCTTGAATTGTTAGGAACATCTTCAATCGTAGGATTATTAGCTCTTGGGGCATTTTCCTACTAAAACCTAATTCAGGAGGTCAAAAATGGCGTTTTTTGTTTGTCTTTGTAGTTAAGTTTTTCAAACTTTACCACAAAGAGGGGCAGCTGTAAACACCCCATTTTTGCCCTCGGAATCAATAATTTTCAATAATAATCAATTTTCAATTTTTCCTAATTTTTTCTAATTTTTCCTAATTTAGCATAAAATGATAAAAATGTTCAAAAAAATAAAAATAAATAGGAAAACACTTCAATTTTGAAAAATGATTTCAGAAATAGCAATAATAAATAATAAACAATTTTTACAAATTTTTGGAATTTTCAAAAATACAAAAAATAGAAAAATCGCATTGCATATATGCAATTTGCGAAAATAAAAAAATCAGGAAAGTGGGCTAGCTCAGTTGGTCCGGACCATGGGCTAAGGCGTGCGCAGGGGGGTCGAGGTCGAGGGTTCGAATCGCGGAGGACGCAGTTTCCGCGTTTTGCAATTTTTCGACTTATCCAGTGACACGTGGCAGCATCTGATTGACTGGAAGAAACGCATGCACCGGGCGCGTGATCATCCCCTACCTCGAGCCCGAGATCGCCGGCGAGAAGAAAAATTCGTATTTCAGCCGTTTCGATCCGATTTTTTGCATGAATCCAACAGATCTTCAACAGAAATAAGATAAACACTATCTAATTGGAATCAAATCGCAACAAATCGTTGGATAGGCACAGATTGGAGTTGGTTTTTCAACCCAAAATCCGATCAGCTTCAATCGGAGGAAATCCAAGCTTATCCAGCTCGATTTCAGGCGCCTATAAATATAGGAGGAGGTGAAGAAGCCAAAGGACATATCAGAATTGCGAGAGAGAGAGAAAAGAGTGCAAATCGGAGGAAGTCCAAGCCATGACCGCCGACCGGAGTTCAAACCACCGCAAGGAGACGTTTCGGGAGTAAACCACCACCACCACCAGACTCAGCACCCTCAAGAAGCTAGGATTCAATACTTCACCCGCCGCAAACGACCGCCGGAACGCCGTGAACGAGCCAATACCGTCGCCGCGTCCGACCAATTCGACCCGACCCGACCCGCGCACTGATCCGGATCCAGGTAAGTCGGATTTTCCAGATTTTTTATTATTATTATTTATTTTATTTATTTTGTTTATTTGTTTATGTTGAATTTATTTATTATTATTGATTATATTGTTAGCCATTTATTTATTTATATTTTCAATAAATGGGAAAATGTAGAAATTGTATTTTTCTAAGATTTAATAATGTAGAAAATAGAAAATAGAAAATAGAAAATAGGAAATAAGAAAAAAATAAAATAAAAATAACAAAAAATGAAGAAAAATAATAGAAATATTAGAAAAAATAATAATTAAATTTTAAATTTCAAAATAGGATAGAAAATAAACTTAAGATAAAATTTTCAACAAAAAAAAAACTTATAAAAATTATAAAAATCATGAAAAACTTACAAAACTTATAAAAATCACAAAAATCATGAAAAACTTACAAAACTTATAAAAATCACAAAAATCATGAAAATCATAAAAATCATAAAGATCACAAAAATTAAAAAAATTCCAAGAATTACAAAAAAATAAGTTTTAGCACTTAGAAAAGTCTTTTTTTTTTTTATAATAAACTCAAAATTGATGTTTTCCCTCAAAATCATTTTCAAAAAAATCAAAATCCAAAGTTTAGGTTTAGAAATTTTTAGAAAAATCCTAAAGATGTTAAGAACATAAACCAAAAGAGTTTGCAAAATTAAAATTCATCAACAAATCTAAAGGTTTTCAGAAAAGCGAACTACGGCTTGTTTGATCCTGAGTAGCAAGTACGTAGGCACCCATTCAGGTCAACCCCTAAAATAAATGAAAAATCTTTTTTCTTGAAATGAATTCAAAAACATAATAAAAGTAACAGAAATACAATGAAACACATTTCTAGAGTTGAACAATTTTGAGAGATTAGGTGGTAACCGTAAAGGTTTTAATAGGTTAGCCTCCGGACTTAGAAACTCTGGTTTTCCCTTTTTCTCTTCTCACAAAAACGAGAAGAGGAAATAACGACGACTAGTAGTCCAAATTAAGACTAATCCGCTCCTTTTAGTCTTAATTCACTTTTTCCCAACAACAGTTGGGTGGCGACTCCAAAAATCAAACGAAATTCCTAATTCAAGTCGAGGATTTAAATTAGATGAGCATAGGGTTTAGTTTAGATCGGATTAAGAATAGGAATTCAAAAATTAGACTCGACAACCTTTTATAAATACGCATTTACCTCTGCAACCGTCACAAAAGATTCTAAACTATTGCTAAAATTCCAGAAACAATGATTTGTGATATCTAGCGATGGTTGGGGAAATAAATGCATAATTTTAAAAGTTAAGTGAAGCTATAGTCATGCTTTAAGAGTTTAGGACATGTATTGGCACCTGCCCTTAAAGTAGGGGGCAAATTTTCAATTTTCCTAAATTTAAAGATGGATTTTTGAAAAATCAAGTGTGAGAGGCCGAGCTTCATGAATTGGCCATTAGTACAAAGAGGACTAGGCATCCTAAAGGTTGGAAAAAGCTGCTAACAACAAACGCAGTAATGCTAGATCAGGGATTCTTAAATTTTTCAATGGTTGCTTGTCTTTTGGATTGTGATTGAAAAATTCGTCTGAAATGCATTCTGCAATAAGGCCCCATCAACATGAATATCTTATAACCAAATTTAAGAACAGGATAGTCAAAGCCATGTCATAGTGGATTTTCATCAACTATTTGCTTTCATAAGTGGAGATAAGTACTTACGGGATTAGTCTATGGTCTAGTTAAAGGCAGCCAAGAAGCCTTAGAAATATGTTGGCCATAGCTGAAAAGCATATTGGATGGATGAAAGTGTTAAGGATAACAACACCCCTTGGGTAGACAAGGAACAAAAATTATATGTTTGGCTAATTATTCAGGTTTGCATTGCGTGTTATTAATTTTAATTAATAGAGAGGAGGAAATTTTCAAGTACCTGAAATAAAGCAAAATGGATTAGATGGAGAACCAGCTGAGGCCAACCGTACCAAAAGTACTTTGTCTGAGCCCTGCACGAGAGGGATCCCTTGAACCACTGCATGTCTTTCAGTGATTTCAAGAGCCATTTTTGTCAAGATCGATTGAAGCTCAGTTCCAACTGCTAATATTATCGGTGAAAATGCAAAAAGTCAGGACATTATGGTTTCCTTTCAATCAGATAATGCTTAAATAGAGATATGTTCTTGCTATGGTAGGGATTAGTGATGCCCAGAACAGTGCCTGCCATCCTGAAAAATCATATGTTTCATATTATAGGATGTAAAAAAGAATTGCAGTCCAGAAGATTCCAGAAAGTGAATTACAATTAACATTGAGAAGCAAGAAAATCACGAATGATGCCCACAGCACAGGACTGCATGGAATTGGAGAGAAAATGTGTGAGCACATGGTTATTTTTCACTTGGAGTGAGAAACAGCAGCTGATGAGAATAAAGTGAAAGTTTATACTAAAAACATTTTTAATACCTTACTCCAAATACAACCTTGAAATCATCCTCTAATGACCTTTTGATATATTTTTGGAAATTAAATTTACTTCCAGGAGCTAAATGAAGCTGCACTAAAAGAAATTTCTGTAAAACAGCATAACGGTTGACGTAACTGATTAGAAGGTACAACACATAGCTTACATTGATGAAGCCATTCCGCAATGTCAAGTAGTCCGACATATGAACGGACCTGAAAAATTGTCGGAAGAAGCATCCCTGTGTTTGACAGGAGAGATCAGAATGCATGAAAGAACAAATTATATCCCAAATTGATGAAAACAAACATGATTATTCGTTACTAAAAATCTAGTGATTTGAATGCTAGGGCATGATAAATTACATGGACACATGTTTAAAAACCTTTCTTCCCCCTTTATCTTTAGGTTTGCAGGAACTTGAAAAATCGGCATCCAAATTTCCAGTGAAAGCTAAGGCTTTTCAATAAGAATCTTGCACATATAGTTTAAGAAATCAAGTGGTGCATTGCAACAAGATTTCAACTTGCTTCCACAAACTAAGTCAATTCTAATTAAGTCTATGATACGATGATAAGTGAAAGCATCGTAAAGTGGATAATTCATCCAATTCCCTCACAAAAGTAATCTGAGCAACCGAATACTCACAAGAAGCCTGTCCAGGGATATAACATGCTAATATATACATCTTGATTTACACAAGCTTCAAATAGAAGTAAATGTTAAGATTCATTTCAAAATGTTGGAGCAGACAGATAGACTGATAAATAGAAACACAATATCGAACGCATTTCTTACAAAATAGAAGAACAATGGAATCCTAGTCCAGAAACTCATGTGAACCCTAACAAAGGATGTCTGGTGTGTAAGCCTGAGCCTTGAAGGATCTGCCAAGGGGAAACAGGAAATTAGCTGTAAGGAAAGAAAAAAAATAGAGCCTAAGATCATGAACTACATATTTCCAGTTGGAGTCTCTTTGTGGCAATATAGAAGATAGCATTGGAGAACTCATAGCCTGGAGACTATTTCAATCAGATGCCAAATATGAAACATAATTTTTAAAGATGGAATTCAATCAACATGCAACAGTAGATATTTATTGCCATTAGTTTCATAGAGAGTGATTTGCCTTCAAAATTATTCAAGAAAGGTAGTGATTTATATTTGAGAGCCTCAAATATGAGCAGATTAACCCGAAAACAGATGAAACTGGATAATATCAACAAGGCTAGAATTAGCAGAAGTGAGGACAATTGCCATCTTAAGAATTTTCCTCTCTTGTTGGAATATTTTCAAACAAAACAATAAGCTCAATCTAAACACGATCATCTAGTCATGATTTTGCTTCAGTGGAAGATTGATGAAAGGATGCATGTGAGTTTCGTCTCATACTGGACCTAAATTTATGCTACATTGAAAATATTAAAATTAGCCAATGAAATCTTACCTTTAGTCTTCCAAGCATCATAGTGATGGCACTATACAACACATGAAAGACTGCCAGGAAGAATATTAGAATACGTAGCTGATGCAAACCAAGGACACTTATGAATGGTATGTTGAATCTAGATTAACCATTTTGTGAAAATCATCACAAATAAAACTCTAGATTGTTCATGTTTGATTATTAAGAATTAATCAATAGATATGCGAAAGCGTACTTGAATCCATTGCGATCAACAATTCTTAGAATTGTGCAGTTGGCCTTCCAGATCAATACGTTTTCTTTGAGAGATCTTTTTAGTTTTCCCTCTATAGTCTATCTGATGATGGGATTCAAAGAGACGAGAAAAAAACATATGACTTGGGGACCATAACCACTATTTATATAGATAACTTTATGTTATCTTTTGGTATTTCTATTTTAGCCCATCATAAAAATAGAAATTACCCATAAGGTCTCTACACATAAAAGGGCTATACCTTATTAGATACATTAAAACCCAAATATCCAAATCTTATCGATCACTTTTAATTGAGCTTAACATAATATGATAGCTCGTAACACATAATAATTTCACATATAAGGCCAACATTGGATTAAGGACCCAACAATCTCCCACTTGGACAATATGTGTAACTTTACAATTATGTTTTGCAACCATATGAGCTCAAATTTGCTATCATGAACAAAATGTGTCTATAACCAATCCGGTCCATCAGTCATACCAACACAGGATCAAAGTGGTATTCATTACATTTTTTGTAACTCTACCCATCAATGGTCACAATGTCAATATAATTGAATAACATGGATCATGATATGGATGTGTAGCAAGAAAATTCCATGCAATGTGATCTTAACATGTCCATTTTCTACTGGTCCACCATAAACCTTAGTGAGATCAAACCATAAACTAAAAAACAATGTGTAGACAAACAAGATACTTTATTTCTACAGAAGATATCCTCAAAACATAATAAACCAAAACAACTAATTAAAGTTTATCTATGACATAAATGCATTCAAAGTAACAAACTCCCACTAAAACTTAATGTCACTTAAGGTCATGACACCCATATGAGCAGTGTGCTCATGAAACACCTTGGGTTGCACTCCTTTAGTAAGCGGATCCACGATCATAGAGTTTGTTCCTATATGCTCTATAGACAATTGTCCACTTTGAACTCTTTCTTTTACAACTAGGAACTTGATGTCTATATGCTTTGACTTCGTCGAGCTCCTATTGTTGTTAAAATATAGAACTGCTGACTTATTGTCACAAAATAATTTAAGTGGCCTATTAATAGTATCCACAATGCGCAGCCCTGTGACAAAATTCTGTAACCATATTCCATGATTGGATGCCTCATAACATGCTACAAACTCTGCTTCCATAGTAGAAGAAGCAACAAGGGATTGTTTTATGCTCTTCTAAGAGATGGCTCCCCCGGCCAACAGATAGATGTAGCCTGATGTAGACTTCATATATCTTGGCATCCAGCAAAATGAGAATCAGTATACCCAATGATCTCGATTTGATCTGACTTCCGATAGGTGAGCATGTAATCTTTTGTTCTCTGTAAGTACCGTAAGACTCGTTTGGCTGCTTTCCAATGGTCTAATCTTGGATTACTCAAATATCTGCCTAACATTCCTGTAATGTACGCAATATTTGGACGAGTACAAACCTGAGCATACATTAGACTCTCTACTACTGATGCATATGGAATCTTTTGCATTTCCTTTTCCTCAAAATCATTCTTAGGGCACTGACTAAGACTAAATTTGTCTCCCTTAGCTATAGGTGTATCACTTGGTTTGCAATTTTGCATACCATACCTTTTGAGTACCTTTTGGATATAGCTCTTTTGTGATAATCCAAGAGTACCTCGAGAGCAATCTCTATGTATTTGTATTCCTAACACAAAAGAGGCATCACCAAGATCTTTCATCTCAAAATTATTAGCTAGAAATCTCTTGGTTTTGTGCAATAAGCCTATATCGTTGCTGGCAAGCAATATATCATCAACATATAAAACCAAGAAAATATGCTTGCTCCCACAGAACTTATGGTATATACAATCATCGACCAAATTCATCTCAAAACCAAGCGAAGTGATCACTTGTGAAATTTGAAATACCATTGTCGAGATGCTTGCTTAAGTCCATAGATGGATTTCTTAAGTTTACAAACCATATTCTTTGGATCTCCCGATACAAAATTTTCTTGTTGTACCATATAGATCATCTCATCAATGTCACCATTGAGGAAGGCGGTCTTTATATCCATTTGATGTAACTCAAGATTAAATTGTGCCACTAATGCCATTATAATTCTAAAAGAGTCTTTCGAAGAAACCGGTGAGAAAGTCTCTTTATAGTTGATGCCTTCTTTCTATGTAAAGCCCTTTGCAACAAGACAAGCCTTATACCTCTCCACATTGCCTTTTGAATCCCTCTTGGTCTTAAATATCCATTTGCAACCAATGGGCTTCGTACCTTCTAGCAATGGGATAAGATCCCAAATGTCATTGTCTTTCATAGACTTTATCTCTTCATTCATGGCATCAATCCACTTCTAAGATTTAGAACTTTTAATGGCTTGACGGAAGTTGATTGGATCATCTTCCATCATTCCAATGTCAACCTCATGTTCTTGAAGAAATATGATGTAGTCATCTGGCAACGCACTTCTTCTTTATCTAGTGGATCTCCTCAATGGCATAGGTTCTTGAGCTGGTAGAGTTTGTTCTTCTGGAACAGTATCTTGAATGGGATCTCCAATATTGTCTTGTTCTATTGTGTCTTGAAGAAGATCAGGAATAGAATCTTGACCAAATTCAATAACACTTGTGGGAATATCAATGTATTCCTCTTCAAAGACAATGTCTCTAACCGTATCTCCCCCGGAAAACTCGACATCCTTAAAGAACCGAGCATTTCCCGACTCAAATATCGATTTAGTTGTGGGATCATAGAACTTGTAACCCCTTGATCTTTTAGAGTACCCAACAAAATAGCAACTTACTGTTCTTGAGTCCATTTTCTTTTCATTGGGCTTATAAGGTCGTGCCTCAACTAGACATCCCCACACATGTAAATGTTTTAGACTAGGCTTTTTTCCAGTCCAAAGTTCATAAGGGATTTTGTTAGTTACTTTAGTTGGAACCCTGTTAAGGATATATGCTGTAGTCTTAAGTGCTTCTCCCTAGAGTGATTTTGGTAAGGTGGAGTGACAAATCATACTTCTTACCATGTCCTTAAGCGTCCTATTTCGTCTTTTAGCAACACCATTCATAGTGGGTGAACCAGGCATAGTGTACTGTGGGACAATACCGCATTCCTCTAGGAATTTAGCAAAAGGTCCTGGACGTTGTTCACCTGAACCATCATATCTACCGTAGTATTTGCCACCACGATCAGATCTAATGCTTTTAATCCTTTTATTGAGTTGGTTCTCAATTTTAGTCTTATATTTTTTAAACATATCTAAGGACTGTGACTTTTCATGAATGAGATAAAGATAGTCATATCGTGAGAAATTGTCTATGAACGTTATAAAATATTGTTGACCATTCCAAGCAACTATAGGGAATGGCCTACAAATATCTGTATGTATAAGTTCTAAGACGTTTAAGGTCCTATTGGCTTCAAATCTCCTTTTATTGGTTTGTTTCCCCTTTATACAGTTAATACAATAATCAAAATCTGTAAAATCTAAGGGGTTTAGAATTTCCTCTAACACAAGTCTCTCCATTCTCCGTTTTGAGATATGACCTAATCTTTTGTGCCATAATGTAGCTGAATTTTCATTAGTCAATTTTCTCTTTATACCTCGTGTACTTACTTGCAGGGATTCATTAAATGAAGCAATAATATCAATCAATTAAAGATTATCATAAATAGATAGAGAACCGGATCCAACTAATTTTGAATCATGAAACAAACTAAATTTCTTATTCCCAAATGAACAAGAATAACCAAATTTGTCTAAAGCAGAAATAGAAATCAAATTTCATCTAAATGACGGTACAATGAATGTTTCATTAAGATCCAAATAAAATCCATTCTTTAATAATAATCTAAACTTCCCAATTGCTTCAACTTAAACTGTCTTGCCATTACCCACATAGATGTATTTTTCACCATCACTTGGTTTTCGGCAATTGAGGCAACCCTACATAGACACACTGATGTGAGTTGTTGCACCAGAATCTATCCACCAAGTGTCTATGGGTACCGAAGTTAAATTAACCTTAGAGCAAACCAAATTAAGAAGTATACCTTTCTTTCACGCCAAACATGATAATTGGTGCATTGCTTCTTATAATGCCCTACAGCTCCACAGAAGTGACAACCATTACCATTCGATACATTCGACTTCTTTGGTTGTATCTTCTGAGGTACCATATTTGCAGCTTCTTTATCCTTTTCCTTTTATTATCCTTATTCCTATTCTTAGGGGTTAAGGCTAGGTAAGCACTCTCAATCTTATCTTGCTTTAGCCTTTCTTCTTCTTGAACACAGTGTGAGATGAGCTCATTCAGAGACCAAGTCTCTTTCTAACAATTATAGCTCACTTTAAACTGGCTAAACTGTGCTGGAAGAGAAATCAAAACCAAATGCACTAGTAAGTCCTCTATGAGGTCTAGCTTGAGTGCTCTTAGCTTGGAAGCAAGATGAGACATCTCTATGATGTACTCCCTAATATTTCCCTTGCCCTTGTTATCTTATCAGATATTGTACCTCTAAATGCTTCTAGAATGGCCTTCTTCATGATCATCATATACATGCGGTTTGATTTCTCCCACTTTTCCATCTCCCTCTTGTCATCAGAGGTACTCTTATCAGTAAGAGGTGAAGGAGAATCATTCCTTAACGCAAGGTTGAGATCCATAACCCCAAGTACTATCTTTCCATGACTTGAAGTTAGTGCCATTTAGCATAGGGATGGAATTGATGTTGGCAGTAATATTAGCAGGATTATTCATAGCTGAATAAGAACAACAAAGAAATAAACAAGCTTACATAAGCCTTACAACAAAATAATAATAATAAATTCAAGTAAAGGTTAACCCTATCTCAAAATACCGGATAGCCCATTAATATTTCATCTTTAGACAAAACATTAACTACTAAGTGGTATCTTGGCGTAGTAATCAAACACTAACAATAAGAATACATCAAACAATAAAGCTTCCTTTGGGCCGATTTATTGTTCACATGTAAAACTAAATAATCATCATGAGTTTATTACCACAGGTGCACTTGCAATTCTGTTAAACATTAACCTTCCTTTGGGCCGATAAAAAATTCACAGAAGTTGTAAACACACAACCTTTTATATTTTGAAATAAATTAATTTCTGTAAGAGGGACCACTTTAGCAGTATGTTGCTTCAATTAATTCATCTCAAAATACATATAAACATACCAATGTTCAAATTTAAAATTAGATCAAACTTTGGGTCAAAGGCAACACTAATGTTAGCTAAAACTTATTGGGTCTAAGCACCCATATCCAAATATAACTCAATAACTCAAACATTAAAATTAGAGCTCAAAAGAAAAAATGGCATACATAAATACCAATCTATAAGTGATTATAAATATATATTTGATTTCACCGCAATCGGAGACAAATGGATATAGAATTAAAATATCTAATCAAGAAGTATTTTGTATATACTCTTAGTTACAGTGGAAATCCCCTATGTTTTTATATTCTCTGGGTTCGGTTCTTTATCCCCAGATAACACACTAAGTCATCATCAACAAATTAATCTCCAAAACTTCGAGAAGGAAGCCCCAACTCGCCCAAAAATCACTATTTCAAAGAACGAGTTGGCACCGAGTCGACTCATCGAGTTATCCAATTTGAAAAGGCAGAAGAACGTGTCGGGTTTGAACTTCGCAATATCGTTCGAAAATGGACCTTTTGGTAGGTTATCTGAGCTCCATAAGTTAACTAAGGTTGCATGCGAAGTGGGTTTTAAATTCTAGGGTGAATTACAATCACGGAAAGAAAAAATCACCGTGGAGAAATCCGATAACATATCGGAATCATGCCCGCATTCGATAACGTTATCGGGTTTAGATTTTTTGTCACATAGTAGGGTCATGGTGCTTCCATGTAGACTGACATTGGGATCACATATTACTGTTGTTGGGAAGCCAAGGATGGCTCATGCCGAAAGGGATCCAAAGATTACGCTTTTGAAGGAAGGTGATGAGGCGGTTATGGTTTCGCAGTTTCATATGGAGCTTCAGGGTTTGAGGACAGTGGAAGGAGAGGACCAACCTAGGATACTGCACTTTAATCCCAGGTTAAAATCTTTACCCTGGATTAAGCTACAGGGAGAAGATGGTGTCGGGACCAGTGCTGGAAGAATTCCATGGTGTCGGGACTGGTGCCGGAAGAAGCAACGTGAATTTGATGTTGTTCGTGTGGGAGATTGAGATAATCAACAAGAGTGATTTTGTGAATTAATGGAGACGAATGTTTACATATTTTAATGTTTGTCCAAACCCTAATCTTCAGAATTATGGATAATAACATCTTATAAAAAAATTACAAAAGTAATTCCTAATGATCAAATATGGCTGCTCTGATACCAATTGTTGAATCTAGATTAATCCTTTTGTGAAAATCATCACAAATAAAAACCTAAATTGTTCATGTTTGATCATTAAGAATTAATCAATAGATATGCGAAAACGTATCTAAATCCATTGCGATCAACAATTCTTAGAATTGTGCGGTTGGCCTTCCAGATCAATACGCTTTCTTTGAGAGATCCCTTTAGTTTTCTCTCTATAGTCTATCTGATGATAGGATTCAAAGAGACAAGAAAAGAACATATGACCTGGGAATCATAACTACTATTTATATAGATAAGTTTATGTTATCTTTTGGTATTTCTATTTTAGCCCATCATAAAAATAGAAATTACCCATAAGATCTCTACACATAAAAGGGTCATACCTTATTAGATACATTAAAACCCAAATATCCAAATCTTATCTATCACTTTTAATTGAGCTTAACTTAATATGACAGCCCGTAACACATAATCATTTCACATATAAGGTCAACGTTGGATTAAGGATCTAACTTGGTACCCCCTGTTATAAAATATTGCAACGTTATTTCAGAAGTGACAGTTTCCTAAGGGTCTGTCAAGCAAAAGTTTTGATTTGCACTCAACAGATGTGTTAAAAAAAAAAAGAAGGATCTAGTATGTGAAGAACGAGTGACCAAAACAGCACAATCTCGAGGGACCTTCCCTGAGATAAATTATGCCTGTTAAGTAGTAAAATTTAAACCCCACACAACATCGATGAGTTTAAACTTTTTGATCAGTTAGTTGTTGTGCAACTTCAACAGTGTCCTTACTGATGTGCAATTGGATGCATAGCTCCTAGCAGCCAAAATTCTTCTCTCATTCCACAACAGTTTCCCCAATGCTCCGCGGTTGATTCGGCCCCACATGGCAGCGTACTAGTTGCAATGCTTGTTGGAATGCATGTTCCAGCTACGTAACTCTGTGCAAATGTTAGGAGCAACGAAATGAAGCCTATAACCATCAGCTCTGCATCAACACCATCCAAGAGAGTGAATTTCAAGATGATAAAATTACCTTCATGTCATATTTCTCCACCAAATTTTCAAATTGCAGGGAGCCAAAAAATATTACCAGACTTAACCTTGTCAGGGGCATCAAATAAAGCATTCTTCTCGCTCTCTATAAGCCACTACATACCAATTCAATTGGACCATCGTGATAAACACTAAGTAACACAATTTGGCATGCTTTCATCTCATGGAATGTTTCCTAAATCACCAAATTTGTATAATGCTTTTTTTTTTTGGATAAATAAAATTTATTAATGCAAAAGTTGTATAATCGTAAAAAACAAGTAGAGATATTACATCAAGGTGCAAAAAGCATAATGCAAAATACAATTGGGTAGGGTATAGCCCTAGATTACAATAGAGTAGTGTAAACACCCCATTTTTGCCCTAATAATCCATAATAATCAACGATAATTAGTTTTCAATTTTTTCAATTTTTCTCTAATTTAGAAAAAATAGGAAAAATATTCAAAAAATAAAATAAATAGGAAAAATATGTCAATTTTGGAAAATAATAGTAGAAATGGCAATAAAAAGGGTTAAATAATTTTTAAAAATTTTTGAAATTTCAAAAAATACAAAAAAATAAAAAATTTGCATTGCATATATGCAAATTGCGAAAATAATAAAATTGCAAAAGTGGGCTAGCTCAGCTGGTCCAAACCTTGGTCTGGTGCGCACGCGGGAGGGCTCGGTCAGGGGTTTGAAACGCGGGGGAAGTAAAATTCGAGTTTTGCAAATTTTTTCTCTGCTTGGGACACGTGTCAGCAGCCGATTGGCTGAAGCAAACGCCCGCGCCGGGTACGTAATCGTCTTCAACCTCCGTCCGAGATTGCCAACAAGGAGAAAAATATGAATTTCGGCCATTTTGATTCGATTTTTTACAAATCCAACAGATCTTCAACAGAAATAGGATAAACATCATCCAATTGGAATCAAATCCCAACAAATCAATGGATTTGCATGAATCAGAGGTGAGTTTTAACCGCAAATCCGATTTGCTTCAATCGGTGGAAATCCGAGCTTATCCAGCTTGATTTCTTACGCCTATAAATAGAGGATGAAGTGGAGAGGCAGAAGCACGGATCAAAAGTGAGGAAAAGAGAGAAAAAAGAGAGAATCGAAGCTTCGCCGGAGTTCTTCAACCCGCGACCACCGATCAAGCATCAAGTAGCTACCAGGAGGCGTTTTCGAAGCAAACCACTGCCACAGTTAAGTTCCCCACCCCCGAAAACCTAGGGATCAACACCTCAATCGCTTCGAAAGGCAGCTGGAAAGCCGTCAACGAGCATCCCCAACCACCGTGCCCGATCGACCCAACCCAACCCGAACCGCTTCGACCCGATCCGACCTGACCCACGCACTGACCTGGATCCAGGTAAGTCGGATTTTTCGATTTCTTTTTATTTACTTTATTTTTACTTATTTATTTATCTATTTTATTTATTTCGAATTTATTTATTTACTTATTTGTTATTTATAATTAAAAAAATAGAAAAATGTGAGAAATTAGATTATTTTTTAGGATTTGATTTAGTATGAATGATAAAATAAAAATAATAATTATGATGATAAATAATAAAAAGGTGAAAATTTATAAAGAAAATAATAAAAATATTAAAAGAAAATAATAATAAAAATTTAGATTTTAGAATAGGATAGATAAAAAAATCTAGGAGAAAAATTTATCAATAAAAATTTAATAAAATTATAAAAATTACTAAAAATTATGAAAATTCATAAAAGTTAATAAAAATTATAAAAAAATTATTATAAAAATTTATAAAAAATAAATAAAAATTTATAATAGTAGAAATGAGTTGAAAAATAGAAAAATGAAATTTTTATCACTTAGAAAAAATATTTTTTAAAATAAATCCAAAATTGGTGTTTTTCCTTAAAATTATTATTTAAAAAAATTAAATGATCAAGCTTAGGCTTAAATTTTTTAGAAAAATCCTAAAATGGTAAAAACATAAATCAAAAGAAATTTCATAATTAAAATTCACAAACATACTAAAGTTTTTTAGGAAAAGCGAACTACGACTTGTTTGATCCTGAATAGCAGGTACGTAGGCACCCATTTAGGGCAACCCTTAAAAAGAAAAAAAATCATTTTCTTAGAATAATTCACTCCAAAACACAATAAAAGACAACAAAAAAATAAATAAAAGACATTTCTAGATATGGTTTAAGATTTTAGGAGATTAGGGTGGTAACCTTAGGGTTTTAATAGGTTAGCCTCCGAACTCATAAACTCTAGTTTTCCCCTTTCCTCTTTTCACAAAAAACGAGAAGAGGAAATCACGACGACTAGTGGTCTAAATTGGGATTAATATGCTCAATTAGTCCTAATTCAATTTTTTCCCAACCACAGTTGGATGGCGACTCGAAAACAAAACAAAATTCCTAACTTAAGTCGAGGGTCTACATTAGATGAGCATAGGGTCTAGTATAGATCGGATTAGGAATGGGAAATCAAAAATTAGACTCGACAAGTAGTATAGGCTCTAATTTGGTTTGCAATTAATCCCACAACGGGGAGAGCATCACCTAGTCTCACTTTGTTGCGTAGGTAGATTGATGCAGCTAGTGCCACTCTCTAAGTTTTAAATGTTGGATATGAGGAATTAGCTATTGCTACCAAGAAATTTGTGGTCCCTTGCCAGTTACAAAATGATGTAGGACATTGTAAGTAATCGCAAACTAAGCTCTAGATCTATGAAGTATAACTAAAGTCAAAAAATAAGTGGGCATGATTTTTTGGGCTTTGACGACAAAGGAAACAAGTTGTGGACATTACAAGCCCCCAATTGATCATTCTGTCAAGGGTGGAAAGATTGCCTAACCAAGCTAACCATAGGACAAAAGAGTGCCTGGGTAAGGATATACTATTCCAAAACTTTATATCGTGGATGGGACCTAGTAGACCGAGAAAGCTATAACCACTCTTGATTGTGTACTCTCCTAACGTAGAATGTATCCAACGAAGTTGGTCCGAGATAGAAGCATTAGGTTGGATGGAGAATAGGATGTGGATATTTGTCCAAAACAAGCCATTTGGAATACACCATTCATTCTCACTCATGATGGAGCAAAGTTTTGTAGTAGAGGGGAATCATGTGCTTCTCATTGCTCGAGCACTATATATTGTGTCTAAGGGTCCTACTAGAAACCAATAATCCGCCTAGAGTGAGATCTCTAGACCATTATTAGGCTCCCATTGGAAACAAGCTCTTATAGAGGTCTTTAGTTTTAATAATTTCTTCTAGGACCATAACCATATGGCGGGTGCTTTAGATGACCATAAGTTTTTACTTTTTAGTAAGGTGGAATGTACCTATTCTAGCCATAGGCTCTTCGGCCTTTCCTTGCATAGTTGCCATATATGCTTAAGTTGGATGGCCTTGTTTTAATGGTGAAGGTTTAGGATCCTTAGGCCCCCACATTTAGAGGTTTGCAAACATCTATCCATCGAACCTTAGCGTTTGTGAAGCTATTTGGGTTACTACTCTAAGGAAAATTCCTAAATAGTTGGTCAATTCTTATAACAATAGACTTAGGAAGGAAAAACATTGAGCACTAGTAGACTTGCAAAGAGAATAGAATTGATTTTACCAATTGCAGTCTACCTGCATAGGATAAGTATTTAGTTGTCCAAGAGTTGATATGGGCTAAGGTTCTCTCTAGAAGAACCTCACAATCCTCTTTATTGAGCTTTGAGGAGATGAGTGGGACCCCCCAAGTAGCATAATAGTAGCTTGCCTTCACAAAATTGGGTGATATGAAGGACTTCCTCTTTGGTGCCCATAGGGACGTGGGAGAAGAATATATTACTCTTGCTATTATTGGCCCCTAATCCCTATATAGCTTGGAAGTACTGTAGGATTTCCTTAATCAAGGATATAGAGTCAACATTTCCTTTTGCAAAGATGAGGAGATCATCTGCAAAATAAAGGTGGGTTAGTCTTTCGGCTTTGCATCTCCAATGGAGGGAGAATTTGGAATTCAAAGTCAGCCTCCTCTGCAACGTGGAAAGGACTTCCATGCCCAAAACAAATAAATAAAGGGAGATAGGATCCCCTTGTCTCAGTCCTTTTCTATTTGCAAAGAAACCCACCATTTCTCCATTAATGTTAATGGAGAACTTTAGGGTAGAGATGCATTGGTCAATGAGTGTACAAATATGTGGGGGGAAATTCATGGCCTTGAGGACCTTCAGGAGGAAATCCCATCTTATTGTGTCATAAGCCCTTTACAAGTTCACCTTGAGTGTACATTGTAGTGCTCTCATTTGTAAATGGTAACTTGTCATTAAGTCTTGTGCAACAAAAATGCTATCAGTTATCCTTCTTCTTGGTATAAAGGCAGTCTATTCCCTCCCAACCAGAGATGGTAAAACCATTTTGATTCGTGCAACAAGAACCTTAGATATAGCTTTGTATAGTACATTGCAACATGCTATAGGTCAAAAGTCCCCCAACTTAGAGGGATTAGCTACTTTAGGGACTAAGGAGATTATTGTAACATTAATCTCCTTGAGCAAGTGACCTATAGTCAAGAACTCCTTAGTAATAGCAATCATATCATCACCTATAATTTCTTAAGCTTCTTTGAAAAAAACGAGCTGAGTACCCATCAGGCTCGAAGGCTTTCTCATTTGCTTGCAACATAAATCCCCATCTAATCTCTTCATCTGTAAAAGGGGCATCGAGATCAAGTTTTTTCTATTCATTCAATTCCCAGGTCACCAAATTGCTATCTTCATTCACGCTGCTGTAAGTTGTGGGCTAGTTATAGAGTTGCTAAAAGTAACCAACTACCATCTGTTTGACCTTAGTTTCTCTAGTAGCCTCACTACCATCCTTCCTAATCAATCGATATAAGGAGCTCCGGTTGTGTAAACTTTTCATGGCCTTTTGGAAATAGGTGGTGTTTTTATCACTTAATCTTAGCCATTGGGCCCTAGATTTTTGCTTGTAGAAACTCTCCTCAACTTCTCGGAGCATGTAATATTCCTTGTAGGCAGCCCTTTCCTCTTCTATATGTGAAGTGTCCCCTGTATAATGTATATTTGCTTGCAGCTGGATTAAATTATTCTTTACTATTTGAACCTGACTGAGCAAGTTGGAGAATTCTGATTGGCTCAAACTCTTAAGTTCCTCCTTGAGAAGCTTGAGTTTCTTGACAACCTAGAACATCCTGGACCCCTTCACTTCCTCCTTCCACGTATTTCTTATGATCTCCTTAAATCTCTTATGATCTGCCCAGAAGTTGAAGAACTTAAATGGGATTTTCCTGTTCCCTAATCCATAGTCCATACATGCCACTGCAAGTGAGTGGTCTGATTAGGAAGCTTGTTGAGCCAGTAGTAGTTAAACATAATTCTATCCAACTTCCTAAGTATTGGCTTTTGTGTTTATTTGTTTAACCAGGTATAGAAGTCCCATGTGTATCGCAGGTCTTCCAATTCCATTTTAGCAATGCAATTCTACAATTCTACCATTGCCTCTATAACCCTTACTCTCCCTCCAACCTTCTCCGCGGGGGTCCTGGTGGAATTAAAGTCGCCTAGTACCATCTAAGGAACCTGACTCAAAGCTAACGCCATTGCCTCTAAATTCTGCCACAAAGATCTTCTTTCCCTATCACTATTGGATCCATAGGCGAATGTTAAAACCAAAGCCATATTCGTTCTCAAGTTGGTGGCTACACAATGTAGAAATTGTGCATGTTCCATCTTAACCTTAACATTCCAATCTCTCGACTTCCAAGCAATCCAAATTCGTTTTCTTACAATAGTGTTCATCCACACCTACCATCAAGGCCCTAGCATATTCTTAATGGCATCTTCATTTGAAGGATTAACCTTGGTTTCCAATAGGCCAATGAAATTTATTTTTTAAGATTCACATATTTTTCTAACTTCCATCACTTTGATGGGGTTAGTAAACCCTCGTATAGTCCATGCTACTACATACATAGGAGTGGAGGGGTGGGAGTTTCATGACTAAGTAAAAGTCCTCCTCCTTTTGCATTGTTTCTTTTTTCTTGCAACTAGAGGAGCTAGAGCTTTTGCTGTTTTTAGGACGACTTTCCAACGCTTGGTTCATCTGAACCAACAACTTATTGGGTAGAGTGTTCTCAAATTCCTCAATCTCATCCTCCCTATCACTTCCTAGATGGTCTTGTTGGTCATCCTCCTTGTGGCCTAGAGATTCCAGCACAATGGTGGTGGTTGGGGTAATTGGAATCAATTCTGGAGCCGTGTTAGCTTGTGGTGTAGACATCTTTCCATCTTTTATCCTCATTTCCATTCATCTCCTCCACCTCGACCTCCACTTTATTCCCTCCGGCCTCCTCCTATCCTGTTTGAGAGGTGACTAAACCTCCTCACTAGCCTACCCTTTGTACTGATGACATGGGGTTCTAAGAGGTTTGCCCATTCTATCTCCCTCTTCATGCAATTTCTTCTTCCCTTTCCCTACATGATTGGCTGATATCTACTGTTCCCCACTTGCCTTGGAGTTACCAGAGGATACCTGGAGGTTTGCTTCCCGGCTTAGACCTCATGTGTGTCCAAAAAATTTGCAAGCGGCACACCGGGGTAGGAGCCACTAATATTTAACATGAATCATAGCAATAGCCCTGTCCTCCCTCTCCACTTCCACCTGAGTAATTAGCTCCTCACATGCATCTATTTCTACTAGGACCCTAGCATAGCTTGCCCTTTTTCTAGATGATGTCAACACATAAGCTTTAAGGGGGATGCCCACGCCACTCATGATGTGGCTGATTCCCTCTGCAGATAGGAACTCGCATGGTATGCGGCTAAATAGTGCCCAAACTGGAAAATTGGTCGATTAAGACTTATCAAGAGAGATACCTTTCCTCCATTTACCAAGTTTTCTCAAGTATGGGTGTTAGATCACTCCCTAAGGCAAACCTAAAATAGAAAAAGCCATCTTTACTTCCTAGTACATCTAAGATGCCAAAGTCTTTCCATAGCCTGAAGTTGTAGCTTGGACCAGTGAGTATGACATCTTACAGCTTAGGAAGTAGCCTACAAGCGTAGAGTCCTAGTATTTCGCACCTAACGAAGGCTAAATTCCCGGTTGTTCTCTTTGCTCCTTAAGGTACAAGCGTTAGCATAGAACTTAGTACTAGCTAAGTTCCCGATGGTCATATTTGCATGGCCAGGTGGTTTTGTTTTCCAATTTTAGTCCTCAATTTCCTCCAGCAAACCATTAACTTCATCCAAGGTAGTTTTTCCAAAAGAGGAAGTACCTTGGAAAGGGGATAGTGGCTTGTTGTCAGCTTGGGGAAGTCCTCTGCTCTAACATTGCCTTGCTGGTAATTACTTTGAGTTGACCTATCCATGTGGGCACTTGGCTCCAAATTACCCCTTTCAACTTTGTTTAACTGGTTGCTTTCTAGGTTGGCAAAAGTTGCTTTATTTTTTCCTTCTTTTAGTTTGTCCTTGGAAACCACCTCTAAAATCGTACATGGTAAACTGCTACCTTGGTTGCCAAAGAAATCAGGTGGAAAATGGTCTCCTAGGGTTACCCAACATGCTACACCAGCCTTCTTAGCCATCTCCATATTTTTGGACATTCCATCCCTTCTCAGAGATGACGTAAAGAGGGTGAGCGGAATGAACGAAGAAGGGAGAAGAAGTAAAAGAATAGTGTTATAGTGAAGTGTGTGGTTTGCCTAAAAGAAGTGGTCCTATAGGGATTTAGGGATGGATGGTAGAGAGAGGAGAGAGCATTTTCTCTCACTAACTAGTGAAAGTGTATCCAAGAGATTTAATATTTAAATAAAACAATTTGGATAATGCATTGGCTTTAATAGAAAATGAATTTCATTTGAATTAGAGTTTCCTATAAAAAATAAACAAAATATCTTTCTTCACAAAATTGAAATCATTCTCCCCTATTTACGGTTACTATCACTAAGGGCATTAACCCATCAAACATTGTCATCCGCTATCACCATCACCTCTCACCCCTCTCGGGTCACCAACCCACACAACAAACACACCATTAATGATCTTTTCAACAGCAAGTTTTTTTAGAATAATTGTCTCGGAATTGAGAAATTAAGAACTCAATTTAAGCCATGTCAAATCAACACGTAAATCATTAAAACAAAGGATCTAGAGCTCATAGAGGCATATATTAAAGGAGCATATCCTGTCTCCTGATTAGTGCCATCTTTTATGAACAAATTTGAAATCAAAATCCAATTGGTTATCTTTAATCTTTCCCCTTTAAGTCTACTTACAAGTATTAAGATATACTTTTTTTTTCCCTTCTCCATAAACTATATTCAATTTAGCCTGCCGGTCGCTGCTTATATATGCATCTTTCCTCCCCTTAACCAGCACTAATCAGAGCAATTCGTTGAAATTAACATCCAAGTGGGTGTCTCTATTCGTCTCCATTTTAGTCCACCTTCAACTACTAAAATTTTTTCTCCCTATCTCCATGAACTATTCTCAATCTAGTCTGCTGCATACATATGCAGCCACCCTCCCTCGACCCAGCTGTCTCAGAAATTCTTTAAAATTATATCTGAAACTTTTGAGAAAAAAATTAACAAAATGCCTATTAATTTACATTTTTCCTCCCTTTAGTTTTTTTTCTACCTTGCCCCCTTGAGCAAAATCCTGGGTTCGCCACCGTATGCAAGTCTTTTCGCCACTAAATGCATGGAAACTGCTAGGAAACATAAGCAGAACTCCAATGGAACATAAATAAACAAGGGAGACATTGAACTTACAGTTCCAAGGCAGGCCGACCTGCCAACCCGCAAAAAAAACATAATTTTTTTTATATATATTATAATATATAAGTTCTGATAAAAATATTATTTTTTTTAAGAAAAACAAAAAAACGATGATTATTTCACAAGCAAAAAGATACACGTGAGTGACGACTGACAACACGATGACAACGACTGCTGCCTGCTGGATTGGACGAGGATGGCGAGCGTGATGCCGACCGACTGAAGAGTTGATGAGAGTTGAGAGTAGAGTGAAGAGGACGACTTGAGTAAGGACGAGGAGGAGTAGTTGAGAGTAGAGGAGAGGAGGTCTGGTCTGGCCCGGGTCTGTTTGTGTAGTGTGTGTAAGTGTGAATGCCGTGAGTGAAGATGAAGAAGAAGAATTGATGACAAAGTAAAGAAGAGTAGAGGATGACTGGATGCGGAGGTCTGGGTGGGGTGGACTGGCCTGTGGTCTTAGTGTACGTGTGTGATTGTGTAATGTGTGGGGAAGAGTGGTCTGTCTATGGTATGTGTGAGCATGAATGATGCTTGTGTTGTGACTTGTCTTGTCTCTTGACTCTTGTCATCCTCTCAATTGCGATAATTTCTTCACTCATCTGGTTCAATCTTAGTCTTATATAAACCCACTACACATTTCAATAAATCCTAATTCTTGAGGTAGTTATCTTCGCTGCTAACATAATAGGCTAGCAAGTGATGAATTTATTTTCATAAAATTTAAGACTTAGTGATTCTAATAAGTGATACCTGGTCGACCCTCTGTTAATGGTAGGGTCATATAATGGCACGAACCTTCCTAGACTTCACACTTTTAAATCATAGAATTGATTGTGTTTCATCTTCAAATATCATAATGTACATTCAATGCATACTCATGCATTTTTGGAACCCCATCAACAAAAAAAAAAAAAATTAAAAAAAGCAAGTATCACGGTTACCATCTTGTACTGTTTCACACCAAATAGCAGAGTTTAGAGTACCTCAACATTAAAAATAATACAAAAATATACATATATATTTATTCTTTTAAGATTTATGTATAGTAATTCTAAGAAAAAAAAGGTTTCGAAAAATAGGATAAGAATATAATCATTCCCCGAAGAATTTTTAAAAAATAAAAGTAAAAGTAATTATATAAAAAATTAATGTACCAATAACGAAGACAGAAGCTTACGGGGATCTCTGGTGGAGCTCCTTTTTGAGTATATATATACACAATGAAAGGAAAACTCGAACTGATACATCCTATTGGAGATCAACCTTCATTACGCTGGTTCATAAAAGTTTGATATTTACCTGTAATATTCTTAACAAGATAAATACATAAATTAGGGTAATAAGCCGCCGCCACCCCTTTTAAAATTACCTTATATTTTTTTTAGACTCGTGACTTGTCGGCTTGTTTTTCTTCATTATGCTTTGATGTGAAAATAAATAAATAAAAGCAAAACAGCCTAAACTATAGAAAGTTGTAACATTAAACCTGATTCTATTAACAATGTAAGTACTAGTTGAGTATTACTGATAGTGAAAGGCGATGAAAGCTTGCCATGAGTTACAAAATTGGGACTCACGAAGCTCCTATACATCATGTAATGATGAATCACAAGAATCATCTCATCTTCTGGGTGGATTCAAAAAAAGGGAAAAAAAATATTACATATTTAATATATGCTCTTCATAGAAAATTTATTTCCTCGACCAATGATCTATAAATCATGCATTTTTGTACCCTTATACTAGAGAACCACTATTTCTTCACATACATCGTATAAATCAAATTAGATCAAATCGACACTCGTCTGAAAGATTAGAACAAAATCCACATGAAGACCGTTGACCAAATAGTCAGAGCCACGGCTGCAATCATGCATGTCCGTAAGAAGAGAACAAAACACTCTTCTTGACCCACGTCAAATAATTGAGTTAGAGTACCTGCATGATAAGAAAAATTCATATATCATTTTAAGATTTATGTACGATTTTTCCATAATAATCCAAATTAAGATATGAATATAATCATTTTTCAAACAATTTTTGAAAATAATAATACTAAAAAGTCTAGACAAAAATATTCAGCTACAAATAACAGAAATAGAGGCTTATGGCCACACGTGGTCCACTTCTGTGGCCCATTTTTACCATTTGAATTCATCCTCAACTACTAAATTGTGATAAAAATGAATAAAGACAGACAAAAATTGGCTGCGGAAATTTATTATAGCTGTATAACAAATATGCTTAAAAAAATTCCTAAAACTAGAAGAAATTAAACATAGATTATTAAAAGTATAGTTCATTAACGGATATTTCAGGATATTTATTAAGAGTCTTAATAATTTTTTCTCTTTCTATTTTTAAACATTAACTACATACTTAATCAAATAAAAAAATGTCATCCTTTAAATTCTTAATAAATATTCCAAAATATCCTTTTTATCATTCACGTTAAGGCGAACGGTTACTTCTTACCGATGTTCATCGCTGGTGGCATTGGGTACTGAGCCATCAATACGAAGCTAAACAATGGATCCGAAGGCAAGAAACCAAGACTGGCTGCTGCTTTAACAACCCCGATACCAGCCAAAGGGAGTATCACAAACCGAACACATATCACTCCGCCAATGACCCACGGTTTGATTTTGGATAAATAGAGCCCTATTTTTATTTTTCAAGATAAGAGAAAGCCAGCCAATTAAATTAATATAAAAAATTAAAGTAAGTAGTGAATAAAATTGCTTTATATGTTGTAATTAATGCTATCTTGATTACCTTGGGTGAGGTTTCCTCCCAATATCAGTGTTATACAAGGTACAGTTCAATCCCTGCATTACATTTTATTTACCTTGCATTTAGTTAATCTAATGATAATATAGATTATAAAGATATGTATAATAAAAAATATGTAATTACCGTTTGTTTGTTGGTTACAAAATTCAATTATCATTGATATAATAGTTAAAATGCATAAATATTGAGAAACTGTGGATACCAATAGCATCCAATGATTTTAATAATAGGAATTCAAACATGTTGAATTGAGATAACAAAATATTAAATGTGAGCTCGGAACTTGGTTGAGCTTATAATTTTAAACTCATACTTGCCCATAGTACAATCATTAAATAAAATTCTAACTTTAAAGTCATAAGAAGAAAAAGAAAAAAAAAATATAATGCAAATTAAGAGAATGATTTTAAATTGAAAAAATGCCCACAAAAGTCTACGCTACATAAAGCAAGATCTAACAAAATAATATTTTGAATCTTGTCAATTGATTTAGAGTTATAAAATCAAAATTGTAAATAAAAGAGAATATAATAAATAATAAGTCTCTTATAGTCTTTGTGCTACGTTGTGTAAGATGGTCACAAAAACTTTTGGTGAACGAACTTAGACTTAACCTTGATAAAATTATTTGTCCTATTTAGGCAAATATTTATCATTCTATGAGAACTTACTTACTCTTTTTAAAATAAAAGAAAAAAGAAAAAAAAAGGTGAAGGATAGTTAAAATCGACCTTGAAAAAGGCTATAGTAGAATGGAATGGAATTTCTTTATCTAAGTTATGGAGAATTAGTCGATCAGACTCATCGAATCTAGCAATTCTTCTATAAAAATACGATTCTTCTAAATGAATACCCTCTAAAAAGGCTTTCATCCAAGTGGAAAGGCATCCAGCAGAGTGATCCTATTAGCCTTTGCTCATACTAGTAATGCAAGCACGACAAGAAGTACTTTAACCTTGTCTAGAATACGCAACAACGTTCAATAAGAACGAATATGAACGATAATATACAATAGAGCATGTTAAAGTAGTGGTTATTTAACCAAACTTACCCCAAAAGCTTGATTGAATCTTGAATCGCCCGTAAAGGAGCACCATCAACAATTAGAAGACTTTTTGTTACAATTTTGTTAAGGACAAAAATTAATGGCAAAAAAAATTAATAATCGCAAGAAAATAAAAAAATACACAAGATTTACGTGGAAAACCCAAATCAGGAAAAACCATGAATAGATGAGAGGAAAAAACCAGTAATTTGAAATTAGAGTACACAATTAAAATAATACAATTCAAAGAACAATCTCTCAATAATAGCTCTCAAGGAATTCGTATATGCCTCTTAATGCTCTCACACACTCTTCTATTCAACCTTAAAAATACCCCATATATATATATATATATAGATACAAGTGCGAAACCTGAAGAAATAAGATTTAGGTCGGCTCAAGGATGACAAAAAAGCCGGCGCCTTAAACACATACATCGCCGACTTAAATCCTATGCCACCAACTTAAATGCTAGTGGCCTTCCAAGCTTCATACGCCAACCTTTAAGGCTGGCGACCTTCATTCCAGAGCTAGCAGCTTTGAGCACAAAAGTTGCCAGCCTTCCACAAATTTGGGGCATTAATCAACAATCTCTACCTTAACATGAATTTGATTATTCTCGATTATCTCCAAAACTTCAACATGCAATAGGAAACATTCTCCTCCTCTTCCACAAACCCCAAAGGGTAATTATCAGCAATCGACACCAACCAAGTTCAAGCAATGTTCAAACTTGGTCATAGGAAGTGTTTTTGTTAACATATCAGCAAGATTATTATGGGTGCTGACTTTATTCACTACAATTTCACCACGAGCAATAATATCACGAACAAAGTGATATCTAATATCGATATGTTTTGACCTCTCATGAAACATCTAATCCTTTGTGAGGTAAATTGCACTATGACTATCACAATTAACAGTAATAGTCTTCACATCATCATTGAGCTCTCCAAATAATCCCTACAACCAAATAGCTTCTTTAAAAGCTTCTGTGATGGCCATATATTCAGCTTCAGTAATAGATAAAGCTACTGTAACTTGCAAAGTGGCTTTCCAACTGATGGCACAACCTCCTAGTGTAAAGATATACCCTATGAGAGATCTTCTCTTATCTAAATCTCTAGCAAAATTAGATTCCATAAAACTGATAAGATTATCTCTAACTTTACCAAACTATAAACAGATATTAATAGTACCTCTTAAGTATCTGAAGATCCATTGAACTACTCTCCAGTGTTCTTTGCCAAGATTTGCCATATACCTACTAACAACACTCACGGCATGTGATAGGTCTAAGCGAGTACATACCATACCATACATAAGAGATCCCACAGTGCTAGAATATAAAACCTTTAACATGTAATTTATTTCTTCATCTGATTTAGGAGATTAAGTAGACGAAAGCTTCAAGTGAGATTTTAAGGGTATATTGACAGGCTTAGCATTCATCATATTGAACCTGTGAAGTATCTTTTCAAAGTACCCCTTCTAGCTAAGATGTAGTGTTCTTGATTTTTTGTTTCATAAAATTTCCATTCCAAGTATCTTCTTTGTTGCTCCTAAATCCTTCATATCAAACTCTCTACTCAATTGGGTTTTAACCCTTTCAATCTCTCTTCTATCTTTAGCTACAATCAGCATATCATCAACATATAATAATAAATAAACAAAAGACCCATCATCACATTTCTTGAAATAGACACAGCTATCATAACTACTTCTCCTGAACTAATGAGAAGTCATAAAAGAATCGAATCTTTTATACCACTGCCTAGAAGACTGCTTTAACCCATAAAGAGATTTCTTCAACATGCAAACATGGCCCTCCTTTCCTAAGGCCACAAAGCCTTCTAGCTGTTGCATGTAAATCTCTTCCTCAAGCTCTCCATGTAAGAAAGCAATCTTCATATCTAGCTGTTTTAATTCAAGATTTTGCAAGGCTACAATACCCAAAAGTGCTCTAATTGAATTGTGTTTTACTATAGGAGAAAACACATAATTGAAATCAATACCTGGTATCTGATTGTAATCTTTTACAACTGGTCTGGCCTTGTATCTAGGTTCTTCAATACCTAGTGCACCTTCTTTTTTCTTATAAACCCATTTGCACTTAATTGTTTTCTTCCCTTTAGGAAGCTTCACCAAATCCCAAGTACTATTTTTCTAAAGGGATTCTATCTCTTCCTGCATTGCAATCATCTACTTACCAAAGTCTTCACAATTAATAACCTCTGTGTAAGTGAATGGCTCCTGATTTGAATCAACATCCTCTACAACATTGAGAGCATAAGCTATAAGATCTGCCTTTGCAAATCTCTAAGGTGGTCTAACTTCTCTTCTAGGCCTGTCTCTAGCAATAAAGTATTGTGGTTAAGAAGGCATAGAGACAAGACTATCTTTAGTCTGTGATAAAGGCTGAGAAGAAGCCTTTGATTTAGAACCTGAACCAATTTCAACCTCTACCTACATGGATGATTTCTACTTGACTTCATCAAATGAAGGGTTAGATGACAAATAAAAAAACATTGACACCTCATCAAAAATAACATCTCTGCTCACTATAACTTTCTTCAATTCAAGATACCACAGTTTATGTCCCTTGACACTAGGTTTAAAACCAAGGAATATACACTTCAATGACTATGGTTCAAGCTTTCCATTATCAATATGTGAATGTGCAGGATAATAAAAAAAATTTAGTTCAAAATAATTACCAAGAGTGTCAAACCATACTTCAACTGGAGTCTTCTTTTCTATAGCCATTGATGGAGATCTGTTTATCAAGTAACATGTTGTAAAAGTAGCTTCTACCGAGAATGACTTTGGTAATCTTACATTTGAAAGCATACGCTAGACTTTCTCCATGATAGTTCTGTTCATGCACCTTATTACCCCATTCTACTGAGATGTGCTAGGAACTGTTAAGTGTCTCACAATTTCCTCTGCTTTGCATAGATTATTGAAATCATTAGAACAAAACTCTAATCCATTATCAGTGCATAAACGCTTTACCTCTTTCCCGGTTTGCTTCTCAATCACTGTTTTCCATTCTTTGAATGTAGGTAGAACATCATTCTTCTGCTTTAAGAAGAATACCCAAACACAACAGAAGAATACCCAAAGACATATAGAAAAGTCATTTGTAATAGTCATCATGTAAGCAGCACCGCCACTAGATGACACTCTCAATGGCCCTCAAAGATCAAAGTGGGCATAATCCAAAATACCCTTTGTATTATGTGTACCTATGGTGAATCTGACTCTTTTCTATTTTCTAAACACACAATGTTCACAAAATTTTAACTTATTGATGTTTTGCCCCTCAAGTAGACCTCTTCTACTTAACTCAATCATGCTAGCTTCACTCATATGCTTTAAACGCATATGCTAGATTTTTATAGAATCTTCATCTGACAAGGATGAAGAAGTAATAGTAGCATCACTTGTAACAACTGAACCCTACAAAACATGCAAGTTAACAGCTTGTTTTTGCCCTTTCATCACCACCAACGATCCCCTACTGATCTTCAAAACTCCACCTTCATCGGTATACTTGTACCCTTTAAAATTAAGAGTACTAAGAGAAATAAAATTTCTCTTCAAGTCGGGAACATGTCTCACTTCACCAAGCGTCTTGACAACACCATGATACATTTTAATTTTAATTGTTCCAATACTTGCAATCCTACAAGATGCATTATTTCTCAACAAAACGACACCCTTAGAAATCTTTCCATATGTTGAAAACCAATCCAGATTAGGACACATATAAAAAGTACAACTAGAATCTAAGATCCATTCCTGACTAGTCTATGAATCGTTGGAAACAATAAAAAGCTCACCATAATTGATTTCTTCAGCAACATCAACTTCAACAGATTTTTCTAGTTGTTTCTCCTTTTGGTTATCATTATCTCTTTTGTTCTTGTTTTAAAATTTATAGCATTTTGATTTTATATGTCCCTTCTTCTTGCAATAATTATAAATTTTATTCCTATTTGCAGACTTCAATCTGCCCCTTGAATTCCAACCAGAATTTCTATCCTGACTCCTTCCTCGAGTAACAAGACTCTCGGTCTCAGGCTCAATTCCAATAACTAGAGTTTTCATCTTTTCATAAGAGGCTAAAGCATCATAAACATCTTCTATAGTAATTGTATCATGACTATACAAGATTGTATCTCTAAAATTCGAATACGAAGAAGGTAACGAACATAACAAAATCAAAGCTAGATCTTCTTCATCATAATTTACCTCCATGGATTCTAGATCTGATACAATCACCTTAAAGATGGTCAATTGATCATCTACAGACCTTCTTTCCATCAAACGGTGTGAGTATAGTCTTTGCTATAGATGCAATTTACTAGTCAAACTTTTTGTCATGCACAATTGCTCCAATTTCAACCATAGTGCAGCAACGGTCGTCTCCTTTAACACATCCTACAAATTTTGATTTGAAAGATGAAGATGAATTTAAGAAAGGGCTTTATGATCCTTATGTTGTTTTTCTTCAGGAATCCATGATGCATGCATCTTATCAAACCCTAATAAAGCATTATCTAAATCCATCTGTACGAGAACCATATGCATCTTAACCTACCATAGAGAAAATCTTATGTTGTGATCTAACAACGGAATATCGTACTCAACTGATGCCATTGTTTAAAACAAAATCAAAGAACTTTTTCTCTGATACCACTTGTTACAATTTTGTTAAAGACAAAAATCAATGGCAAAAGAAATTAATAATCGCAAGAAAATAAAAAAAAAAAAAACACACAAGATTTACGTGGAAAACCCAAATAAGGAAAAACCACTAGTAGAGGAGAGGAGAAATCCACTAATTTGAAATTAGAGTACACAATTGAGATAATACAACTCAAAGAACAATATCTCAATAATAGCTCTCAAGGAATTCGTATATGCCTCTTAATGCTCTCATACACTCTTTTATGCAACTCTAAAAACACCCCATATATATATATAGATACAAGTGCAAAACCTGGAGAAATAAGATTTAGGCCAGCTCAAGGACGACACAAAAGCCAATGGCTTAAACACATATACCGCCGGCTTAAATGCCAATGGCCTTCCAAGCTTCATACACCGGCCTTAAAGGCCGATAACCTTCATTCCAAAGCCGGCAGCTTTAAGCACAAAAGCTGCAGGCCTTCCACAAATTTGGGACATTAATCAACACTTTTCAACCATGAAACTACCCCAACAATCATCCCCAATATCTAAATCATAGAGATATTTCTGTTATGTGTAGTTATAATCAAATTTATTATCTTATAAGACCAATAAATAGAATATATTGAATAGAGCTAATCTTCAAGCACATAAACATTGTAAGATTTTTTTGAAAAATAACTTACTAACATAAAGGTAGGAGGTGACATTATTTCCTTCAAAACTTGATTGAGGGATCTTGCTAGATTTCTCCAAAATGATATCTAATTATCCATTTTGTTGAGTGTCACCTATATATTAAGAAATAGTTGTGTTACAAATTGGATGTAACAAATTGTTATAGAATATATTGTTTATATAATTATTATCCATTTTGTTTAGTGACATTTGATATTAAAGAAGTAGCCAAGTTACAAATTGGATATAGCAAACTTTCTCCTTTCATATTTGATACATTTTACAAACTAAACCATCTAAAGTAATACATTTTAGAAGGGAGTTACAACCCTAAAGCTCTCGAATAACTATTTTAAGATAAGAGACACTCTAGTAACGGTCATTAATTTCTCGATTTAGAAGAGTCATCTAGTTCCTCTTTTTCTTACTTATCATTTATGTAGAAAACATGAATTTTAGGTGTTTATAAATTTGGGTTGGTGAAGTCGAGGATCTTTTCTTTTTTACACTAGTTACATTATTTATGCATCATTGTTTTTTTCTTTCTTAAATCATTGATTACGTGTATAGTTTTATTGATTAATTGCATTATATTCTAAATTTTATTCAATCAATGTATTTAATTTTGTACTTGCACAACAGACACATGTCTCTTAATTTATGTAGAAAACCAACAAAAGGAATATATGCACATTCTTGCTCTCTTGGGTTATCACTACACCCTAAGTTTGTGCATGTGATTCATCATGGAAAATAATGGTAAAGAAATGACCCTTTCTACTTGTTCCCTAAGGTTTCCTTTCTCTTAATTCGCATTGTGCTTATGTAGGATTTTGATCTAATATAAAGGAACAAACAAGAAGTTTTATAGTTGTCGTGCGAGTGTTACATGTGGTGGTTTTTACAATAAGTGCTTGTTCCATGTCTTGTTACGCACATTCTAAGGTTTGTACCCCCATTAACCTTACAATTAGAGATGTCCTTGGAATTAGGTCTAATTCGAATTTAAGCTTGTTAAAAAAATTATGAATCAAATCTTATAATTAGGTTTGATTTAGGAAAAAAATTAAAAAGAAAAACCAAACCGAATCATGGGTAACAATCTTAAATATGGTAATTTTTTTTAAAATATTCCATAAATATTGTACTCGAAATAATTATTCTAAAAATAGGTTTCGAAAGTGTAGATACAATCTACGTCTTCATAAATCTGTATTGAAAGCGTAGATGGTGTCTATGCTTTAAGCAGATTTGTATTGAAGGCACGAATGTCACCCGCGCCTTCAATGTAATTTTTTTTTTTATTAAAGGCACGGGTAGCGTCCATGCCTTCAAAAAAAAAAGGAAAAAAAATTATCTAAGGCACAGATGCCATATGTGCCTTAATAACCTATTTTTTGAATAATTTTCTTGGGTATAATATTTGTGGAATATTTTTTAAAAAGTATTGTATTTAAAAGTGTAACCCACCAAATCTTGCCCATCATTATTTAAGATAATGTGAATTGTAGTTAGATTCCAATGCCACTCGAGTTGTGCATAAGTGGCTTACTAATATGGACTATGGTAGAACTACAACTAATATGGGTTGAAACACTTGGAGAGAGATGTTAAGAAGTCATAATTGTAGTATGGGATGCTAAGATAAGTTGTGAACATAGTATGAAACAAATTAATGTATAATTTTCATAATATGAGATATCAATAAATATCATGTGTTGGTATCTAAGTTACTAGAGATGTTATTTGCTAGTATGTAATTTCAACCCCAATCCCCCCACCCCCACTCCCCTAAATAAGATAATTAACTGAGCCTCTTAAATGAATGCAATGGCTTAGCATATGTGTTGTCTCTTTATGGCAATAAGACTTTTGTGGGCATTAGAGTTCACCCATTTCAAAGCTTAAATATTTTAGGTACAAATGTTTGTGATGAAGTGGCTTACTATGACAGCTAAGATACGATTTATGGATTGGTTGTGCTGTGTGTTATGATAGTCTTTCGAACAACTTTAATTTTTAGCATGATTTCATAAAAGAACTATGATATTGGTATACGCGTAGTATTTTATTTTGCTTTATTTGGAGAAGTTGATTCAGCTACTTAATTTTATAAATCCTCCTAGTGATTTATGGAGTTACTATGAATCTATAAGACACGTAATAATGGGGATTTTATATATGTTTGTAGATTTTAGTATGTATAATTATATATGCTTTGCAGGTTTGTGCGTTAAAAGAATTCGAGTCCTTCTATATTAGTAACCATGAAAAATTGCAATCACTAAATGATAGATGGTTCACACCTTTCTAAATCCATATAGATATGAATGTGTAAACTTAAAAAATGGGTATATATGTACCTACATCTTGCTTTTCCATATCCTTGTGGGGCGTTGCAAATTGCACATATGCATCAGCATTTTGTATACCATCTCCTTTGAGGAAAAGAGTTTCAGCATTAGCATCTAAAGCCATGTTCGGTACCTTTGAAGCTTCCTCGGTTACTTGAAGTGCTTTGTATTTGATAGAAGATGTACGTATTAAGTTGTAAGTATATGTAAAGATGTAAAATCCTCCAACCTATTATAAGCCAAACGAGAAAAATACTCCAAAGTTTGCAATTGCTACTAATTATACTCAAGTCATATGCTTTCATTTCAGCTTGATTATATTTGTCCATCCTAAGATCATATCAATTGGGGTATGTTAGTATCTCTTAATATTATTTTCCTAAACACATATGGATGTAACTTAGTGATAAGACACTTCGTTTGGAATATTAGAGCACCTAGATTTAAACCTCATGGGGGAGCAAGGCATTATAAATTAATCCCATCTACTGCCTTTAACTTACCATGATATAACTTATTTGAAGTATATATGGAAGAAGATTGATTTTTAATTTGGTCCAATGAAAACTTTTATGACATATTTGAAATAGTGATCAAAATCTCGATGGTTCATTCAACTCTCTTCAAATGCTATACACATATATTATATTTTGCCAGCAATTATCATATTACAATTTTGAAAGGAAAGAATCGAATCTAATTGATTATGTTAGAAAGTCAATTTTAGACTAATGAGTATTTCAAATAGTGTTTATATATTCTTATACAATCCAAATGAAATGTTTGATGGAGACGAGATTAAGCTTAGGTCTAAGTTGTGGAACCTAATTTGATTCTTTTACCTAAATAAAATAATTTATTAGCATGGACAAATATTATCTTGATTTACTATTGATAAAGTAACCCATTCACCCACTTTCTAATGATCTTTCAATTTTATTATTATTATTTTCATTTACCATCGAAAAGCTTAAGATATAAATTCAAGAACACGTGGATCACCCATTAAGTTTCACAATTATCATACAAAGATAGGTCCAATGCTAGTTCACAAATTAAAAAGAAAAGAAATCATGAATGTCATTATAATTTTGAAAATTCATAAAGACGGTCGGTGTATTCTTTTAAAAGTGAAAAGTTTTGCCTTATGTAAGAAGAAACATGAACATATATATATATATATAGCTGAAACTAAGGTTTCCCTTTTAATTTTGTGGCTATGGTTCTAGGGTAGATTATGGACAGATAGGAAGCTGCAGAGGTGTTACCGCCGCAGAGAAGGATACATATGAGAATCCGGCGGATCTCCATACACTCGGATCACTGCCAAAGGGGCTTCCTTTCTCATTACATATTGCTGGCACAATAATGAGCAGTAGATTTCCCATATTTCCTAGTGAAAGAACAACCATGTTAAATAAATGATAAAAGGTGAATATACATTTTATAGTGTGTTTATTTTGTGAAAAAAAAAAATTTCCCGATATTATTCAACACTTACTATAATAAAAATCTTAAAGCTATTTATATTATATTATATTATATTATACCGTTAATATTAGCAGTTTTTTTTTCGTATGCGGTATTAGAAGACGAAGAGAGGAGCCAATTTGTTGTGTTTGGAAGATCAGAAACATACACGGCCTGATACACATCCAAAAGGCACGGCCGTGTGTTGTGTCAGGTAGCTCCTAGAAACATACATGACCTGATACACGGCCAGAAGACACAGCTGTGTGTTGTATCAGGTAGCTCCCAGAAACATACACGGATTGATACACGACTAGAAGGCACACGGCCGTAAATATTGAGATATTTGTTTTGTGATTTATTTTGTAAATATGGCATGTATATCTTGTATTTTATTTTTCGGTAGAGGAAGATTTGTTTTCCTAGTTTGTAGGATTTGGTTTTGTTTTCCTAGTTTGTAGGATTTAGTTGCTTAGAAAAGATATGGAAAAGATATCCCCCTGCTGTATATATATTTGGACATGAGTTATGGAAAAAGGTAGAGGAGAGAAAAGAGTCTTCTTGATTCCATGGTTGGTTAATTTTTTCATGGTATCAGAGCCATTGTAGACACAAAACAATGGTTAGATCACAAACAAGTGAGGTCAAGGATGAAATCCTTCCTAAAAGAAAAACGATCTCTCCTTACGATATTACCTCATCAGATAATCCAGGATTGGTGATCACTCAAGTATAGTTGAGAGGAGAAAATTATGATGAATGGGCACGGTCTGTGAGAACGGCTCTACGAGCTCGGAAAAAATATGGTTTTCTTGATGGTACAATCAAAAAACTCGATGATAATTCATCTGATCTTGAAGATTGGTAGATGATTAATTCTCTATCGATATCATGGATTCGTAATACAATCGAATCCTCACTTCGATCTACTATCTCTCACGAAGAAATAGCTGAACATTTATGGAACGACATTAGGGACAGGTTCTCAATAGCTAATGGTCCACGCATTCAACAACTGCGAAGTGAATTGGCAAAATGCAAACAAAGGGGGATGACTTTGGTGAATTACTTTGGAAAATTGAAGCAAATATGGGATGAACTAGCAAACTATGATCAGATTCCGTCATGTAAGTGCGGTATGTGTACGTGCAATCTCGCAGCAGAATTTGAAAAGACAAGAGAGGAAGAAAGAGTTCATGCTCTACTCATGGGGTTAGACGGAAATATCTACGGCACAGTGAGGAGTAATATCTTAGCCCAAGATCCACTTCCTAATGTTAATCGAGCATATTCTATACTGATTGCTAAGGAAAGGGTTAGGACCATAACCCGAACTAAAGAGGAGAGGCAAGATGTCATGGCATTTGCAATAAGAGGAAAAGGAGAAATAAGAAACAAAAGTGGGTTGTATTGTACCCATTGCAAACGTACATGACACAAAGTAGATAATTGCTTTGCTCTCCTCGGATATCCTGAGTGGTGGGGTGATCGACCAAAGGGAAATGGAAGGAGTATAGGGCGAGGACAAGGCTTCAACAGCACTCAACAACGTCAAAATCAGGTAAGCTTTGGACGAAGGCTTGAAACAGCAAAGGCAAATAACGTATCCAGCAGCAGCACTTGCTTGAAGGACAAAGGACCTGCAGTGACAGCAGCGGCTAGGAATGATATAAAGACAAATCTCGACCTCGATCAAGAGCAGTGGACCTCGTTGATGAAGCTAATCAATAGTCAGAAAAACACTGCTGAAACATTGAGTGGTAAGCTCTCCAATTGGATAATTGATACAGGGGCTTCACATCACATGGCGGGAAGTATGCACGAAATGAAGAAAGTGCGAAATATCGATCCATGTTCTGTTGGATTTCCGGATGGGAGTAAGACTGTAGCAATGAAGGAAGGACAACTTGTCCTTGATGGAGATTTGTGTATCACGAATGTTCTCTTTGTTCCTGGACTAGAATGCAATTTGATTTCGGTATCGCAACTTATTGATTCATCTAAATGTATTGTCTATTTCACCAATTCCAAGTGTGTAATGCAGGACCCCACTTCGAGGATGCTGATTGGTGCGGGTGAAAGACGGGATGGACTCTACTACTATAAGGGAGTGCCACGAGTTCAAGCAATGAAGATTGAAAGTGAAGGGCGTTTAGAGATATGACATCAGCGGTTGGGACATCCGTCATTAAAAGTGACCAAGTTAGTGTCTAGTGTGAGTCATAATAAAGATAGTAATAGCAAGAATAAATGTTGCAATATTTGTTTACGAGCAAAACAATTTAGAGATCCATTTCCTGTCAGTCATCATCGTGCTTCTGATATATTTGAACTTATACACTGCGATTTATGGGGTCCTTACCGGATTTTGTCCTCATGCGGTGCTTCATATTTTTTTATTGTAGTAGATGATTTTTCCCGTGTTGTTTGGATATTTCTGTTGATTGACAAAACTGAGGTAGTTCAAACCCTAAGGAACTTCTTTGCTATGGTGGAAACACAATTTAACAAGAGTTAAAATTGTGAGGAGTGATAATGGAACGGAGTTTCAAAAATTGAAAAATTATTTTTGTGAAAAGGGTGTTATTTTTCAAACTTCATGCATTGGTACCCCACAACAAAATGGACGGGTCGAGAGAAAACACCAACACATTCTCAATGTAGCTAGAGCCTTGCGTTTTCAAAGACACTTGCCCATTGAGTTTTTGGGAGAATGTGTGCTAACCGCAGGATATTTGATTAATAGAACACCTTCTAGTGTTTTAGAAGGAAAGACACCTTATCATGTGTTATATAGACAAACTCCAAATTATGATCACCTGAAAGTTTTTGAGTTTTTGCACTATGCCCACAAGTAAGGACGGTTGGGAGATAAATTTGAGAGTAGAAGTCGAAAATGTGTTTTCATGGGATATCCGTATGGACAGAAAGGGTGGCGATTATATGATCTTGAAAAACATGTTTTTTTCGTGTCTAGAGATGTAAAATTTTTTTAGAACCAGTTTCCTTTTCAAACGTTGTCTCCATCACAAAACCCAGTAGAATCTACGTTTACATGGGATGTAGACCTCACTAATGATGCCTTCGGTATCCTAGAGGGTCTGACCAAAAGAAGGGAGATTGTAGATGATGACTACTCTCCTTCTAGACCCCGTGATCAAGAAACTGCAACCATTTCTCCCAACGTTGAAACTGTGCCAGTTGAGCAAAGTGATAGGACAACAGTATTAACATCTCTTCCTTCTACGACTGAAGATGGAAGTAAGGAAAACAATGTCTCTAGTGATGAAGAATTGTTGGGACGTGGCCACCGGAATCGTAAGACTTCAATACTACTACGAGACTTTGTTACTCATACAGTTCGCAAATTGAGTCCATCCCTATCGGATCTCGTAACACAGCATGCCTCAGGTAACCCCTATCCCATTGCACACTATGTGAATTGTGATAGATTTTCTTTGCGACACAAAGCTTTTCTTGCAGCTTTCCATGGTGAACAGGAACCTACTAGTTATTCTCAAGCGATTCGACATGAAAAATGGAGGATTGCGATGCAGTAAGAAATTGATGCCCTTGAAAACAATGCAACATGGCGTATTACTGATCTACCACCTAATAAGAAGGCCTTGGGCTGTAAATGGGTGTACAAAGTCAAATATCGATTTGATGGTACGGTGAAACGCTATAAAGCACGTTTGGTTATACTTGGAAATCACCAGAAGGAAGGAGTAGACTATACAGAGACATTTGCCCATGTCGCAAAGATGGTTACTATTCGTGTTTTCTTGGCCGTTGCTGCAATTAAGAACAAGGAGGTTCACCAGATGGATGTCCACAATGCATTTCTCCATGGAGATCTACAGGAGGATGTGTATATGCAATTACCTCCTGGTTTTCGAGTTGCAAGACAAGATAAGGTGTGCAAATTGCAGAAGTCCTTGTATAGGCTTAAACAAGCCCCTCGGTGTTGGTTCGCGAAACTTTCTGCTGCTTTAAAAATCTATGGTTTCACACAATCCTATGCGGACTACTCTTTGTTTACTCTGTAACCAGGCGAAGTACGACTAAAAATCTTAGTTTATGTTGATGACTTGATTGTTTCTGGGAATGATAGTGCAGCAATTCAGAAGTTTAAGGATTACTTGAGCACCTGTTTTTCCATGAAAGATTTGGGTGTTCTTAAATATTTTCTTGGGGTGGAAGTGGCTCGTAGTCCCGAAGGATTCTTCTTGTGTCAGCGCAAATATGCCCTGGATATTATTTCAGAAGCAGGTTTGATAGGAGCAAAGCCCGTGGGAGTTCCGATGGAGTAATACCATCGACTGGCGCTATCAACTAGCCCTTTGTTGGATAATCCAGAGCCTTATCGACGTCTTATTGGCCGATTGATTTATTTATGTTTTACCAGACCTGAATTGTCTTATTGTGTACATGTCTTGTCTTAATTTATGCAGCAGCCACGGAAAGATCACTAGGATGCAACATTACGTATTGTTCGGTATCTCAAATCCAAACCAGGTCAGGGTATTTTATTGCGTAGTAAGGGCGATCTCACTTTGACTGGTTGGTGTGATGCAGATTGGGCAGGATGTCCATTGACTCGTCGTTCTCTTATTGGATGGTTGGTGTTTTTAGGTTTGTCTCCCATCTCATGGAAGACAAAGAAACAGCATACTGTGTCTCGATTATCTGTCGAAGTAGAATACCGTTCAATGGCCATGACCACTTGTGAAGTCAAGTGGTTGAAGAGTGTTTTATCTGATCTTGGTGTTATTCATACGCAGCCGGCAACACTATTTTGTGATCGTCAGGCTGCTCTTCATATATCTCAAAATCCTGTATTTTATGAGTGCACCAAACACATCGAAGTGGATTGTCACTTCATTCGAGATGCTTTACTTGATGGGACGATCTATCTTACTTTTGTTCCTACAACGAGACAACTTGCTGATATTTTTACCAAAGCATTAGGGAAACGCGAGTATGATATGCTCTTGTGCAAGTTGGGCATTTGTGATCTTCATGCTCCAACTTGAGGGAGGGTATTGTGTCTGGAAACTCAAAAACATACACGGCCCGATACACGGCCGTAAATATTGAGATATTTGTTCTGTGATTTATTTTGTAAATATGGCATGTATATCTTGTATTTTATTTTTTGGTAGAGGAAGATTTGTTTTCCTAGTTTGTAGGATTTGGTTTTGTTTTCCTAGTTTATAGGATTTAGTTGCTTAAAAAAGATATGGAAAAGATATCCCCCTGCTGTATATATATTTGGACATGAGTTATGGAAAAAGTTAGAGGAGAGAAAAAAGTCTTCTTGATTCCATGGTTGGTTAATTTTTTTCACAATTACTGGTTGTAATGCTTCACAACTGTGAAAAAATGCTAATGGAAAATAAGATTAAGATTTTTTTTTTTAAATAGAAATATTTTTTATAATTTTCTATTAATATTTTCCGTAACTGTCTTGGCGAGACTAGCAAACATAAGGGATGGAGTTGACACCACACAAACAATCTGCGAAAAAACGCAAACATATGTACATAAATTACGTTATTTGCAACAACACAGGTCACAAACCCAAAAAAAGCTAATAATGGCCATAGGATTGCTGCTAATATCATCAACTCCATAGCGTTCTTATGGATATATTCTACAATTAAACCTTGTTCAAGGATTTTCGAGCATCAGATGTAAGAATGTTGCAATATCCAGTAGCCATATAAGCTCCTAATCCACCGATCATCAGAACTTGTAAAACTGGCATGCAAGCAACTTCGAAAAGTGTGAGAAAACCCATCTTCTCTCGCAAGAAAAATAGGCAGAACCAAAAGATCCTGAATTTATATATCAAATTTTTTTCCTATGTAGCTTGTCAAAGAAATGAAGTCCATAAAGGGTGAATTAAGGTCAGTGAAAAGGACCTAGAAATGAATTTTGTACGCAAGGTTATTAGATCCACATGGGAATTATTATAGTGTACAGAAAATATTAGATATTTAGTAGTTTTTTTTTTTTTTAACTCAAGATATTTATGAATATACAAAAAGAGCACCATCAAGTTTGGTGAAACCAACATACAACTTATCCTAGAAGATTTTGAAAAGAGGTTTTAATATAGTTTGAGGAGGCTAGATCCCTATATAGTTGTTCTTGATTATTATTTAAAAGCCCCAAAGGTGGGGGTATATGATCAAAAACTAAACTAAAAGATTCGCTCGCACCCTCGTTGGCTAAAGCAATTGCAATTTTGTTATTCTCACAAAAGGTACACTCAAGACTAAATTTGTCAAACTTCAGCAATGTTTCCCTATAACAAAACATCATGTAAAAAACAAGTGTTACTTGTGGTGTCTTGTGAAATATTAATGGCAATGTGTGAGTAAGAAAGAACGATGATTTGTTTCACATTGTGCAATGTAACAAGATGTAACCCCTTAGTAATGCTTTATATCTCAACTTCAAGCAGTGTGGTTGGGGCAATACCTTTTTATGTAACCTACTACTAGACCACCATTGTTATCCAAAAGGATGCCACTAATCCCTGCCTTGCCATCATCTTAGCTTGACCGATGCATTTCCCAAGAGATGTGTTTAGCTTGATTTATAGTTGATGTACGGCTCATTAAATGTTTGTTGCTCTACAGTAGATTCAACTATGGGTGGGTTTTGCACGTACTTCCGTTTATTTACATGTAGTAAGCTCACAACATTAATTAGAGTATGGCCATGCCAAAAGAGCTCATTAGGCATTGCCTGTTTGAAAATAATAGTGTTTATATGGCACCAAATTCCCTAGAGTAGGCAAGAAAACTTGTAAGCTCAAGGTGCATTCGAATTATTCCTTTCTAACCATGAGTATGAACAATTCTTCTCTATTAGAGCATGAAAAATTTAGAAATTAGAAATGAGAATTTAAAAGGTATTTGTAAATAACCCCTATTATGAAGCAATATATCCATTCAATGAAAAATCAAGAAAGTTAATAATTTCCTTTAAAAATCTATCTACACATTCTTGCCTTTACGCTTTATCTTTCCATCTCCGTGATCAATTTGGTCTTTGCTCAATTGAGACAAACAACCCCTTATGATGAAATACACGTAAAAATGTAACCATTTCTTTTCATAATTATAGCATAAAATAATTGTTTATACTTTAGATACAATTTATTCATTGGAGATAAAAAGAAGTGAAACATAAAATATTGCAAAAAAATTGGCTCTCAATTGCATTGGAGGAGGGAATTTTTTAATATTGAGCTTTTTTTTATAAAGAGTGCATGTGCTACATTTCAAGATTTTAGAGTTTCTCTATCATTTTGATACTTTTCTTATGGTGCCATTGTAATTTACCTTCCTTTATTGGTGACAATGTAAAATTTATTATGAACTTTGGATGTTCTTTCAATTTTACATATGAAATTTGAAAGGGAAAAATTACCAATTTAGTTATTAATATTTACTACATTTTCTATTTTGGTCCAAAACCTTTTATTTTTTTCATTTGAATCCTCAATGTTTGTGAATGTTTGTAAATGCTCCATTTTAACGATAGCGTTAACTTTTTTTTTGTTAGAGAGTAGCATATGGTGAGATCTAATTGATAGAAATAACTAATTTAATTAAAAATGTTAATAATATATATTATTTAAAAAGCATGGAAAATTAAAAAATTTGCAAAATAAATAAAAAGGTTACATAATAATATAATATATACATTTATTATTTAAGTAAATAATTGAAAAAATAAAAATTAGGAAAAATTATAAAAAAATGTAGGAATTCCAAAAAGAAGGGGAGGGGGAGGGATTATAAAACATTCCTGCCTCTTTTAATAATTTTTTTTATTTTTTTCCATTATTTACTTAAATAATATATGTATATATTATATTATTGTGTACATTTTTATTTATTTTGTAGGTTTTTAAAAAAATTATTTTTCTTTTTAAAAATAATTTACTTAAATAATATAATAATTTTTTAATTAAATTAATTATTTTGACCAATCAAATTGTGCTACATGTTATTCTTTAATGCAAAAGTCAACGTTATTATTAAAAGAACTCATTTATAAATGTTAAAGATTCAAATACAAAAAATAAAATATATGGGATTGAAATAAAAAATATAATAAATATTAATAATTAAATTTATACTTTTTGCTATTTAAAATTATTAAATATTACCTTGCCCCTACAAGGTAACAAGTTTTCAGATTGCACTGCTTGGGGCTAGGAGAGGAGGCACTCAATCACATCAATGTGAAAATGCAAAAGCTCATCAATTTTGGTAAAAGCAAAGGAAAAGCTGGTAAATGCAATTCAAAGTTCAAAGAGGTAGGAAGCCCAAGGACTTCCTGTAAATGGCTCCGTCGGATTCTTGGGCCTGGTGACAATCTCGGGTCATTGCAATACTTAATGCGGAATTGCGGATCATGCTCACCCATTAATAATAATAATAATAAAAAGATTTCTTCCGATTTCCACACGTAAAATCTCATCCCTTCATTGCTTTTTTGATTTTTGCATCTTCTAATTTCCACCATTCACGGGAAGATGATGCGGGTCAAATTACTAATAAAAATTCTCCTCGGGTGGTCAGCAATATCCCTTCCAAATCTTCATCGTGGGGACAAAGGGAACGAATTTTTTTTTTTTTTTTTTAAAAAAAAGAAACCAACAGTCAACAACTCATTGTGAAAAGTATGGTAAATATTTATTGAAACTAGTATATAAAAAGATGATATTTTTATTTGATTTATTAATAAATTTATTTAGAATATAAATCAATATTTTTTTTATAAAATCTTTTAAAATTACTAGAATAAGCTAGTAAACATAAGGAATCATAATTAAATTATCATGATAACTATGTTATATATTATTAGGTCCTTTAACTCACTGATAAATGATAGCTATGCCGTTTAGTAACTTTTCTCCCTTTTAAAAAAATCGCTCCAAAATAATATTAGTTGTTTTTTATAGAGAAACTATTAGATAAATATATTAAATATATTTATAAAAATTAAAATAAAAATTTTAATTCTTTTATACAATTACTTTTTTTCATTTTAAAAGTAAATTTATATATATATTGCCATCTTATCAAGTAATTTTAAAGTAGCCGTTAATGAAACTTTTTTTTTTTCTCAACTTTTATTTTATTCCTGCTCTATTAGACTTTCAGTTCGTTTTTAATCAGTTGAATAATTTCTTCCGTAAAATCATCGAAAAGGGCTTCATGTAGCATAGGCTTTATCAATTTCATTCTCAGAAAAGACGACTATAACTTGAGCTGCGAGCTACCACGCAGCATCAAGTTGGCAATTCCCTATAAAACATTTCAACGCCACTTTTCTAAGAGAAAATAAAGGGCAAGTCGTGGGTGGGACCAATTATTTTTTCATACAATTCTAAAACTCGTGAATTTAAAATGCATAATCTATATAAATGGTGTGTAAATGTAAAAAAAAACAAAAGAAGAAGCTTTATTTGTATAAACTGCATTGGTTATCATTACTTATTAGGAAGGCTATTATTTTATATTCTTATTGCGTGCTAATCGTTTTATAAGAAAAAAAAAAGATGATAAGAGTTATCATATTAATCAATAAAGATAGGACGTAAAGGATACGTATATAGAAATATGTATGCAGAATCATTTTCAGAGGCTATGAAAATGAAACCACGCTTCTAGTATTCGTTTTACATGATAAATGAAGGATGTGGATGTAACTCGCCGAGGTTGACTTGATCGGATTGGGGTTGGGGCAAGCTGTAAAGAGGTGGATTCGTCAGAATGGGAAAGTGACTTCCACGTCTTCCTAACATGTCCTTAGGGTCTGTTTATTTTTAGAGCAGAATAGATGGGGGAAGAGAAAAATTATTCTTTAATAATTATTTTTACTAATAATAGATTAAATATATATATGTATATATATATGTATTCTATTGTTTATTTTATATAATTTTTTATTATAAAAAAATACTTATTTTGATATTTATTCATTCTAATTATTTTTTGAAAGCATAATTAGTCCTTAAATTTTTTATTCCCCGAGTAAATAATATCATATTATGAAAGGTAATAACTATTTCTTATAAAGAGAGAATAGAAAAGTCACTTGAAATAAAAAATTTTGAACCAATTTATAAATAAATAAAGTAATAAAAAGTATTTTAAGAATAATTATTTTATTTTCTCTTAATTACCTCCAAGTATATTGACCTTATTATCATAATTGTTGTTGTTGTTGGGAAAAATTTACTCACAAAGTGAAAATGATTAAAATTACTAAACACTAGGATATTCAAAATGTGGAATAATAGTTCTGACAAACTAAATTAATGATCACAACCAAAATAAAGAAAAAATTTTCTTTGTTGATATACATCACATATTACTTATATATGGTATATAGATACTAATAAGATTTTGATACACTTGACAATAAAATAGATAATTTTCAAAATAATTATTATATGTGTTTTGCACCATATATATATATATATATATATCAAAATCTTATTGATATTTATATCTTATGTGTCATACATAATATATATCAATCATGAAGTTTTTTCTCAAAGAAACCATATTGACAATGTGAACGGGTGATTTAAGGTAACTTAAGGATTATATTAATGACATAATATAAATAAAAAAAATAATGTATGAAGGAAATAAAATTTAAGACTCTCTCTAACATAGGACCCATACAGGTCCTATCCTGAAATCTATAAATAGATCTCCATGTTGCTTTTCATAATTCAATATTGCAAGAAGCCACTTGGTGTCTCTAAATGCATAAAGAATATTATCTTTCATTAGTAAGTTTAGATTACAAACTCAAGAAAAACTAAAAACAATTCATATCTCAAACTTTAAAAGTTCTTATGAGAATTAAACTAAAATTTTGAAATTTAGATCAAAATCCTAGAAACTTCATCTATCCTGATTAAAGATTTGAAATAGGAATTTAACAAATAATAAAGAATAGGAATTGTAATAAAAAAAAAGGATTTAGAAATTTCAATTATAATATTTTTTTTATAATAACACAAATAATATTTTAAATTTGTTATTTTCAAATAATATTCAATTTTTTTGTTAATATAATATATTCTCATACTAACATAAAAAATAATTATTGCATATTACATATAACGGGATCTATATGAATCATATCTAACACAGTACAAATTAACAATAAGCAGCAATATTTTTTACAAAACATGACATTATAGAAACAATTTCTTCAAATACTAATATCAAACACAGTAATAAAAAAAATTTAACTTTTTGTAAAAAAAATTACCACAATTGATTAATTGTTGAGAAAATGATATATCTCAGTGATTTCGTTTTGATCTGCACAAGCACTTCTTTTTCTTCCTGCAAATGAGAGAGAGAGAAAAAAAAGAAGAGATGGAGTTTGTAGAGGGGAAAAATAAAAATAAATATTTTCTATTTATATTTTTGTATTTATATTATTATTTTAATATACTATAATTTCCGTGATTTGCTTTTTCTATGAACGATCAATGTTAACTAAAAAATTTTGAATTGTCAAATTAGTTGGGAGTGGTAGAACTGAAGGCATAGAAATAGTCTACACCCAACACAATTTGTACTGAAGGCACAGACAAGGTCTGAGCCTTCAATTTTTCAATTTTTCACTAGACTGAAGGTATACACAAAGTTCGTACCTTCAAAACTTATTTTTGAAAAAAATTTTACGAGTATTATATTTCATAAAAATTTTAATAAAAATAATATATTTAAGAGTATACCCCTTATTTTTAGAGCAAAATAGATGGTAGAGAGGAGAAAAATTATTCTTTAATAATTATTTTTACCAATAATAGATTAAATAAATATATTCTATTATTTATTTTATATAAATTTCTATTATAAAAAATACTTATTTTGATATTTATTCATCCTCATTAATTGTAGTATTAAATTAACAATATGACTAAAAATACTTATATGTTCCAATTTGATCATTATGAAATATAATCAATAATTATTTTTTGAAAGTATAATTAGCCCTTAAATTTTTTATTCCTCGAATAAAAAATATCATACTATGAAAGGTAATAACTATTCCCTATAAAGGGATAATAGAAAAGTCACTTGAAATAAATTGTTTTGAACCAATTTATAAATAAATAAAGTGATAAAAAGTATTTTGAGAATAATTATTTTATTCTCTCTATATTACCTTTAAGTATGTAGACCTTAATGTATTATCATAATTATTGTTATTGTTGTTGCTATTGTTGATGGGAAATATTTACTGATAAAGTGGAAATGATTACAATTACTTTAAACACTAGGATGTTCAAAATGTGGAAAGAATAGTTCTGACAAACTAAATTAATGATCAAAACCAAAATAAGGAAAAAAATTCTTTGTTGATATACATCTCGTGTTATGTATATATAGTGTATAAATATTAATAAGATTTTAACATATACGATAATAAAATAAGTAGTTTTCAAAACAATTACTATATATGTTTTGGATCATTTATATATATATAAATCTTATTAATATTTATACCCTAGGTGTCACACATGATATGTATCAACTATTGAGTTTTTTTTCAAAGAAACCATATTGATAACATGGATAGGTAATTTAAGGTAACCTAAGGATTATATTAATGACATAATATAAATGAAGAAATAGAATAGTTTAAGAAAGAAATAAAATTTAAGACTCTCTCTATCATAGGATCCATACATGTCCTATCATGAAATCTATATATAAGACTCTAAGTTGCTTTTCATAACTCAATCTAGTACAAAGCCACTTGGTGTCTTTAAATGCATAAAGAATTTTATTTTTCATTAGTAAGTTTAGATTACAAGCATAAGAAAAACTAAAAACAATTCATACCTCAAACTTTAAAAGTTCTTATGAGAATTAAACTAAAAATTTGAAATTTAGATCAAAATCCTAGAAACTTCATCTGTCTTGATTAAAGATTTGAAATAGGAATTTAACAAACAATAAAGAATAGGAATTGAAAAAAAAAAAAAAAGGATTTACAAAGGTGTAACCCAATATTTCTACCATAGGATAAACGAAAGAATTAACAAAGTTTAATTACAACATGAAAATCCATAATGTTAGTTTTAAGTCATGTTTGATGATGAAATTTCAATGATCTTAATTAATAAGAAAAAATTTTCAATATGATAATATCTTGAACTGTAAACCGGATTCAAATTAAATAGAAAAAGGAATTGGAGAAAAACTTTGTTGCAACTAAAGCTTAGTAGTGGTTGTCGGTGGGCCAGTCAACCATGTTTTAAAGGCTAGTCGATCACCTTTCTCTTGGTTGAGTTTACCTAAATTGTTACCTAGTTGGCTCTTATTCTTATATAGCAAAATTAAACCTTATAAATTAATAAATTACTATCTTAAACATCACAAAATTAATTAAAAGACTCAACTTTAAGATGATTAAAAGAATAAGTTGGAATAAATTAAAGATTTAATCATTAAATTTGTTTAATTTATTAAAATTATTATAAGAATATCTTAGAAATGAAAAACACAAGATTTTTGGAAGAAACAACATGAGTAACTATATTGTTATTGCTAAGACTTTATAGCTTAGTTGGCATAAATATTGTTTTTCATCTTAGATGAAATAGGTTCAAATCCCCTCTCCCTCAAGTTGTGTAAATGTAGCTGGTCAAAAAAGAAAAAAAAAAAACTATACTATTATTTGCTCTTTGCACATGTTGGATTTGAGAAAAGTGAACTTGATCATTATCAGGCCTTAATTAGTTGTAATGATGCATGTGCTTAAGCCTATATTGGGAATATTAAAAATGATGGTCATGGATTATGTATTGTTGACATATAGTGAGACGGACATCCAGGATGAGATGACTTGTTATTTAGGCACTAAACCACGAATGTAGGTAAGAGGGTTGTTTACCAACTAATTGCTATAATCTGGGTTAAATTTGTAGGATGAAGTTTGTAAATGGGTCACATCAGTGGTATTGCACACCTTTTATGGAACCATGTAGTGGACTAATGGCACAATGCCTGATATGGGTATAGTGAAATCAAGATAAAACAATTTTTGTTGCTAACAACCAAATCAGATAACCCTTGCATTTTTTGTTTCGGTTACAAGATCTAATGAAACTCACAAATCTTATAATGCCGAGGTTATGTTGCTAAATTCACCTTAAATTACAAATCAAATGGACTTATTGTTGCATTAGAAAATGTAAGCTTGCTCATGGATTTTCATATGCTTGTATGATTGTATATGGTGTACTTATCTCACAGGGTATTTTTACTCCCACTCTTGGGTGCTCATGCTTTTCAAGTAAGTAAATAAATGGGCTAGAGAAGAATTGAAACCATAAGGTGAAGCCTTGCATGGTCTTACCGAGCAACAAGACATGCAATAGACTAGTCATGCCTTTGGGTTCTGGCATGACACCTTCTATGCAACTTAAATTAAAACTCGATCTTTATAATGCTTGACGATTATAGAGATAAATAGGTTCAAGTTTGAATTGGGGTCAATAAATAGGGGCAAAACGCAACTAACACCCATGAGGCAAAGCGTAAATCATCTACCATATAAGACTTCATTATATATAATTCGAATTTTCTCTTAACTAATGAAGTTACCAAATTAATAGTCTAAGTAATAAAGTATAGGAATGAGCGCCATATTTATGATTTCCCTAAAATATCTTCTTGCTATTAATTTAGAGTCCTAAAAACTACCATTCCAAGAACATATCAATACCATCAATTCCATTTCCTTCTAAAATATCTAAATAACGGTTTCCACTATCCTTTATCCAAACAAAAACTAAAGGTGTATGATTTTGAGTAGATTTTCATTTAAAATTTTACAACTTCACATATTTGTAATTTTACCTTTAGGCCTTAAAGTGACTGACCAAGCCCCTAAAGTTTTGACCTTTTTTTTGGTCATTTTTTTTATATTTTTTATTATTTTTAGGAAAAATTACAAATCCATTACTTGTGTTTTGATGCTTTTTCAAATTCATGAACTGTGTTTTTTCTTTTAAAAAAAATATAGCATATATTTCATCACCATATGTTATTGCTAATTAAAGGACACTTGCCATTTTCTGATTGGTATAATAATTAATTTGATAAAATAATATTATTAAATATTATTTAAATAAATGAAATTTAATTAAAATAATTAAAATATAGAATGTTATAAAAAAGATAAAAGAAAATCAAACCATGCTACCATCTTAAAGGTAAATAAAAAAGAGAAATTTTTACAAAAAAAAAAAAGAAACAAAAGGTTTTAGTTGGGCTTTTGCTCTTTTTTCCTTTTCTTTTTTGTTTATTTTCATGGTGGTGGGTAACTACCACATGAGTGGTTCACAACTCATAAGTTTTTTTGCACCGTTTCTTACCATCATAAGGCTTAGGATGGCTAGCAACTACAAGAAGGATTTGATTTTCTTTTATAGAAAGAAAATTTTGCATTATTGTATTTTCATTACATACTTATTGGTAAAATATATTAACATTATTTTACTAAATTAATTATTAAGGACTAATTAAAAATTGACATGTGTCCCTTAGTAGACATTAATAGATAGTGATAAATCGCAAATCATATATTTTTCAATATATATATATAGGTTATGAGTTTGTAGGGCAATAAAATAAAGGTCATGTTCTTGTTATTATCCATAATTTTTACTAAACATTACTAGTATTATTTTATCAACTCAATTATTGTGTACCAATCGAAAGTTGATATATATTATCTCATCAACAATGGTTAACAATGATAAAGGAAATATATGTAAAGCATTAAAATCAAGAATACAAGTACTTGAAGTGGCAAATGGTGAAAATATCAATAATAAAGTGTAATGTATTCTTACTTTTAGGGTAAATTACATTTCAAATACATGTGTTTTGACTATTTTTTTTACTTTGTAAATATGTGTTTTCCAAAATTGAAAATTCTAATAGAGTCAACTTCTATTAATTTGAAATTAAAGGAAAAGAAAAAAAATATATAAAGACTATGTATCCTTCTTTCTCCACAACCCATTTCCCTTCCCCCACCTTTGAATCTTAAAAGCTTAATCCCATTACTTTTCCCTCTCTCTTCATCTTGATTTCTCATCTTTGGAAAAGCTAATGACACGAAGAGTCTCTTTGAGTCACGATGGCTTTCTATTTCTTTGCCGAAGCTCCAATCTTTCTTCAGTAATGAATTTCTTCCATTTCTTTTACTTCTTTTCATTAAAAATGTCATTTTAGTCTTGTAGGGTTTGAGGTTTCGACTTAATAGGGAAGGGAAATGGGTTAGTCTTGCTCTTTCTATCTTTCTAGTGTTGCTCCTCCATATTTTAACAAAGCAAAGTGTAATGCCTTAAAACCCAAGTACGTTACAGCCGCCACATATCCTCATTTCCTAAAGACATGCAAAGGTTCAATCACTACAATTATCCAAATACTCTCATTCATGTACTCTTGATAATAATAATAAATTATCTACCGTATAATAGAGATTAATGAAATTTCTCGTCTTCAATAATAAGTATTAACATTCTTCTCAAATTAAACAATAGAAGTGATTAACATTCACTTACAATAGAAATTTTCAAAACGGCTAAAAATTTAAAAAAAAATTAACATATCTTTCCTTAGTTTATTTACCAGTCATCGTAATAAACATATTCTATATTCTCTTCATTGTTTTGATCTTGAGTTATTTCTTCTAGGTTTTTAACATATCCCACAATTTCTCCTGTATCATTTGCAACTAAAAAAAAATTCTCATGAGAGGTGAGCTAATGCCTAGTATAATGCATACCTACACACACACACACACATGACATGCCAGAAACAATAACACATGTGAGATGCATAATAATATTCATATAAAATTTTATTTATCTTTCATAATTTTTAGTTGATACACAATCTCATCATGAACATCTTCACACATCACATTCAAAAACATCCTTTCATAATCCATCTACAAGCAATATATATATATATATGACAAAGGTATTCATCTTTGTTCATGAGTCTCTTATCATACATAATAATAATATATATATGACAGTAGGTACTCCTCATTCTCCATAAGTCCACGAGTCCTCACACATCACCGTTTCACAACCATACATAATAATATATATATATGACAGTAGTTATACCATACTGTCCATGAGTCTTTACACATCAACCTTCCAAAACCATTGTCCATGCGTCAATGAGTCTATATACTACAACATTTCACAATACACATCACAACCTTCTACCTCACAACATTTCACATTACAACCTTCCACATAAGACCCGGATCATTTCGGTACACAATTTCATTAAGGACAACGTTACATACCGATCATCAGGGTACTACCCTAAGAACACTGACCCACACTCAATTTCTTAAACCCAGCAATTCACAATCACATGCACACTTAATCAGGTTCATTTATAATATTATTAAACCTACACACAAAAATCTAATTTATCAAGTATAAGCAACAAACATGGTATACACGTACTTGATTCGTAATACTTGGTTTGTCTCATACTTTTCTAGTTTGACAAGTCTTCCAAACCTATATATAATTTAAATTATTTTCTTTTATAATTGTATTTCTATAAATATTAAAAAGAAAATAGACATTTTTCAACTCAACACGGTTATGTTGGAGGTCGTGTAGTTGAATACCGGGTGGTATACGACCGTGCTAAAGGTCGTATACATTTCTCCTTTTTTTTTCAACATGATCTCAACATGGTCATGTTGAGATGTTGTATTTTTTTTTAACAGTCTCAATATGGTCATATATCTCCCTGTTCATTGTGTCGTGTTTTTTTTTTTTAACATGGTTATATTGAGAGGTCATGTATCTCTATTCACTGTTCATGAACACGACCTCAACATGACCTTGTTGAGAGGTCATGTTGTTTTTTTTTTTTCAACACGATCGTGTTAAGAGATCATGTATCTCTCTATTCATTTGGATTTTCAACACGGTCTAGTTGAGAGACCGTGTATCTCTTGGTTCACTTTAGTTCTTCAATACGGTTCTAACATAGTCGTGTTGGGAGGTCGTGCATTTCACTGTACGCTTCATAAATCTATCCCTTAGCCTTTTTAATCAATTCAACCTAATTGATTTATCTAACATAAAATTTACAATGTAATACACTAGTAGATACACTTATTTGACCCAAATCGTGATTGATATGCTTGAAGTGCTTACTTCAAATCTTGTGTAGCATAGATTAATCTTGACCTGTAAATGATCTTAATTCATTACTTTCTACGCTACCATATACATATGTAAATCATGGTTCATAATCGTTAATCTATGTACTTACCTTAATCCAATATGCTAGTGGTGGAAAAATGGGTCGTCTCCTTCTCTATGGATTCAATAAGAAGGTTTTAGGGTTCTGTGAAATGTAAAGAGAGGAAAAATGTTAATAGGGTTTATAACGGCCTATTTATAATCATTATCCAAATTATTAAATTGCCTCCAATTCTTTTAGATTATTTGTGATATTAACCTTAGTTGCATTTTTATTATATATATATATATATATATATATATTATATTATTCGTGTATTTACACAAAGTTTCAAGCTTTAATTGATTCATGTAACTTTTGATTAATTTCTCATTGAAGTTTTGATCTTTTCATCAAATAAGTATACTATCTTTTCATTTATATGTTAATAGGAAGAATGTTTGTTTGTATTTAAATGAATATAACTCATATTAATATCTGTTTGGTTTCCTTTTTAATTTAAACAAATATAAATATTTTAAGTATTAAAAATAAAAACACATACTTTAAGTAATAATGAGCCAAAACATATACTATAGTGTAACTTACCATCATTTTTATCGTCTCTCTATAATACACTAATTCTCTTACAAAAAAAGAAAACATCAAAAATAAAAAAGCACAAAGTAATATTTGAATGTTTTCTTCTCACCAACAAGCACAATGCAATACTATTACTTCCTCAATTACTATTAATTTCTTTCATGTGATACTATTAATTATAATCATCGGTTGAAATTCTAATAAGTGGAATGATATTATTAATTTAAAAGTTTAAAAATACTGGATGAAATGATTCAAAATTAATGGAAATTGAGCAGAGATGAAAGTAGAAAGATCCCAGTCGAAAAGAAATAGATGGTCGGAGATGTCTTCTATATTGATTACGACCTTATATTCCTGTTTAGAACGGTGAACAAGACCCACCATGTGAACTGAAGATGCATGGGAATTGCCAGAGATTCAAAGCTCGTACTTCATCAGTGGAATTTGACTGTTGGATGACAAAGTATTCTCGAATTTCAACAACCAGTGGCCTACAAATCGGCCGGAATATTTGCTATCATAATGCACCAGCTATCAATGCTTCCGACCAATTACTAATCTTTGGTGTAGGGCTAGTTACGGTTGGAGTTACTACTCTAAACCACACTAAATTATAAACATTAAATTGACTTTTTTTATCACTCTCGTTAAAAAAAAAAAGAAATTAATTCAATCCAATTTGTAATTTAAACCATAAAATAATTATTAAAATGTCTTTTTATTTTTTTTTAAGACACGGAATAATCCAAACATCATATCCGTTGAAGGAAAATTGGCAAGAACCAAACTTTAAAACCATTACAAAAATGGAAAGAAAAAAAAAATGTCAATCACGTGAGCAATTTGGACCTGCGTATGTATGAGGTGAGAAGGTAACTTTAAATCGGAAAAACATCGATCAAAGCCATAATATTTAAAGCGAGATTTGATAAGATATTATCTGAGAATTTCCAGATTAACTTAAAATTATATTATAGAAAATGCAATTAAAAGAAAATGAGAATAAATACACTTTTGGCATTTACATGATGGAGAAGGATGTTGGTAATGTTTAGTTATCTTATTTATAAAGTGTAAGGACTGAGCTTTTATATCATAATGTGCTGTTTCATTAATATATCTATCAGTTTGGTTCTTTTGCTTGGTTCGATTTACCTTGTGAATTGAACATATATATATATATATATATATTTCCTTTAGTTTGACAACTTTTCTAAATTCAACCATAAAAAATCGTAATTGTCAATTGAGTAGATTTTGCTTATAGTTTGATTCGGTTTTACACACATCCCAACAATACTCCGTTTGAATCGCCAACAACCATAAATTAAATTGTCTACATAGGTACATGTATAAATACATACATATAATAAGCTAGCATTGGACTTTTCTCATGTATTTTCGACTTTAATTGATGGAAACACTAAATATGAGCAAGGAAATTTGGTCCCTTTTTTATTTAGTGTACAATAAGTCCAAAAATAGTTCTCACATGCTAACTTAAAATTTATTTACTTTAAAGTGATAAAGATGAAATAAAATGAATATTTTTTTAAACAGAATCTTTTTTTTTATTTATTTAAAATTTGAATTTAAGAATATGACTATTTTAAAAACTTTTCTATTCCTTCAAAATAGCCATTATGCATTTTATCAAGTGATACACATTTGATACAAGCGATGTCAATTATAATCGCTATATAAAGAATATATCCTATAATTATCCATCAAAGCTATAGCTCCACCACACCATTACCATGCCTACATGCATACTAATGATAATACCATCTCCATTGCCATTGTCATAAGCGCCACAGCCATGCATAGCAACCATTTCCAGCCATGCCTACCCTACATCACTATTACCACTTTACTATTATTATCACCATATGACGCATGCAAGAGAAGCCATTTGCGTGGGAATACAAAGTTAAGACATGGGGTAGCTCAAAGATAGGCTTCCTTGTGGGTTTCTCGTGAAGATTCACAGATGTTGACTCGTGCTTAATTTCCAACTTAGCTATTTTATTTTATTTTATTTAGTTTAGTCTAGTGTCCTTTATGATATTTAGTTTCTTTTAAGTTTTTTAAGAGTATTTTTCATATCTACTGATTTCTTACTAAGTTTACCATAGTTTGTTAGGATATTTAGGAATATTTTATTTAAGTTATTTCCTTTTATGTTACTAGTTTCTAGGTTTCTTATGAGTCAATTAATAAACCGATTATGTATTTAGTAAAATTAAACAATAGAATAACTATAGAGTTTTATAAGACTTTAGGGTTGTTTGAATTTAGTAAGATGATTATTCTTCTAATTTCATGAATATTAAGAGTTTTCGCTCTTTATTCAACCTTATTTTATCAATCTAGTTCTAGATTGTGGTTAACTTGTTGATTAGATCCATAAGTCACATCGCCTTTTAACACCATCAAGGGTTTTGTAAATCATGTGTAATATTGATTTATGATTTAACTACAAATTGGTTTAGTTTCAAAATCCATGTGTAATATTGAATATTGCTTTTGCCCATATCCATTTTTTTTCTATTTCATGAAAACATAAAAACCATAAAAGTTTCTTCTTTCTTTTATTGATCAATATTAAAACCTTAGACCTAAGATCTATTATTAGTTTGAAATCAAAGCAAAGGCAGATCCCTACTACCATACCTACACCACTACTACCATTTTTATACCATCATTCAATCGCAATCACAACTTTCGATGTCTCTACACCACCATTATTGTTGCTATAAACCTAACATTGCTAATATTGAACTTATTACCACTACTAAACCTTACTCTTGTCATTATTACCACTATCATTACTATTATCACTATCATAGGTACTCTAAAATTACCACCACCAACATCATTACTGCCATTATTATCACCATAAAACCATGGCATCACTACTACATTCACCACCAATCACCACTAATATACCATCTATGCATCTCATTATTACTACTGTTACCATCACTATCATCAAAAACCCTCTATTGCTACTATCAATACCCATTATTGCCAATAAAGCTCTCCCAAACACTACACTAGCATTAACACTATGCACCACCATGACCAATATTATCACTATTGTTTTGCAACCAGAACACCACCGTCATCATTGTAGCATCAAAACTAGTTACCACCAAGTTACCTCTCAATCATCATGCTAAATGCCCTACCACTATCACATCGTTATTGCATAACTACAATCATTGTATTTACTACCTCTTCCTCTTGTCAACACTACAACTTCACCACTAACACTACTAGTACTATCACTTTCTTGTTCCAACAACATTACCAATACCTCACACTACCACCCTTGCATTGGTACCATCACAACCACTACCATTATCATTATCAGCACCATTTGCATGATCACCTTAACTGCTATGCTTTTAGTGATGTTAGTGATGTGGTGTTGATTACAACAATAGAGATGGTGGTGGTGTGATAGCTCTTGTAAACCGGCCTTCTAATATGATCTCACCCTTAGAGGCCTAAAACTCTATAAATGTTGTTTTTCTTACATAAACTTAGATGCCATATTATGTTGATGGAGTTAACTCTAGAAATATCAATGAAATTTCCTAAATGTCATATAAAAGCTTCTTACTTTCTTCCTCATTTTGCCTTCCCTCATATAAAACTCTTTATTTTTCTCATGTTTAATCTCTCATGAATTCTTTTCGTGGTGTATGTTTCTAACTAATGCTTATGCTTTTGTGAAGTAAAAGAAAAGGATAGGCAACCGGTTTGAGTAAGATTGAAACTCTAGAAATAGAAGGTCGAAGAAGATAAATAGTTAATATCTGTTGCATCTGTAATTGTTGTTGCAATAATGCATCATCTAATTTTTTACAATCACCATTTATTAATTAGTACATGCTATACACTTAGCTACAATGATTCATCACTTTAAAAATACTACCTTAAGTTGACCCAAGCTTTGTTTAGATGACCTAAGCAATATCTATAATTATTAAAATATTAATAATAATCTTATAGCGATTGTGATTTCTTTTGTATTATCTTGTGTCAGCTATTAGATGTAGCATGGTGATTTGAATATGGTGTGATAGTGATGATGGTATGGTGATAGGGGTGGGTATAGTTTGATTCGGTACAATTTATCCCTTAAATCAAGCTAAATTGTATATTATAATTTCTTTTATTTCTAAATCAAATCTAACCATATGATACGATTTTTAATTTTTTTGAACTTAAAAAAAAAAAATACTTCGGTCTAGTTTGGTACACTATTTGAATTATTATTATACTTGTTCTAAAATTTTTTCTATATATAAGTTAATAAGTTATATAAAATTGTACTAGACATTAAAAAAAAAAAAGTAATTCCTTATCATTTCTTTAGTATCACTCACTATCTTCAATACTCATTTGATATAATGAAAGGGGTTTTATTGTTCTTTTTAATATAATTTTGATTTCTATATCAATCAATAAACAAAATACGAAATAAAAAAAGTCACAAATTACTCGATAAATATCAAATAAGAAAAGGAATAAAATAAGCAACATGGAATCATCTTTCTTAGTGATACATTCTCTTTACTTTCATTGCCTTTTTATTTTTTTTTTTAAAACTTCTCATAGTTTGATTCAGTTCGAAATTGTTCCATTTAGCTTGTAATCTTTTTTTAACCTAATTTACAATTCAATTCAATTCAGTTTATTTGATTCTGTTTGTAATTCGATCAATTTTTTTTACTTAATCCTATATGTTAATGGTGATTGGTGGTGGTGTAGTGTAGGTGTTGATAGTAGCGATATAAGATTGTAGTAGTGGTGTTGATAGGTAGTGGTGGTATGATAGTAGTAGTGCAATGATAGAATAATGGTAGTGGCAATAGTGATAGTGATGATAATGATGGTAGCAATTGGTGATATTTTTTATCAACACGAGTACATTAGTACTTTTATTTTATTTCCAACTCAATATTGCAATATTTCAATTGAAATAAACAATGGAATAACTACCATAAGGAGAAAAAAAAGGGTAAATGACAGAATAGATGTTCCATATCCATACAATGGAAATTCATGAGAACCGAATTGAATTATACATATTTGTTTAGTTATTTCGAATAATAGTCATTCTTAAAAAATAGTGTTTTTATTCATATATTTTCTATTCTTCAAAAGAATGAGCCTTTTAGAACCTTTCGTCCTTTTAATTTCAAACAAATTTAATCAAATTCTCTATCTATTAAATGGGTCATTTAAATAATTAATATCCATGTTCAAATTTAATCAAGTCCTATATGTTTTAAGCAACTTATAAAATATTTTATATTTATATTATTGTACCAATTAAATTTCTTAATGAAAATCTCCAGCACGTTGAAAAAAAAAATCAAGTTAAAAAGAATCTCCTGTAATTTGTAATCATAAACATAGATGATTTCCTTAAAATAAAGGTAGAAATATAGAATGCAAGTTTCCAATATATATATTGATTGAATTTTTGATACAAAGATTGAAAAAAAAAAAATTCTAGCCTACTAAGAAAACCTATACCATCCTGGTCTAATCACATAATTATAATCCTTGCACATTTTTATCTTAAATTTTTTGTATTTTATAAATTGTACAATGTGCACAAATATTAATGTTTTAATAACTCATTTCAAGCTACATACATTATCTGGACCGACATTCTATTTCGATCGCTACAACATAGGATAGATATTTTTCCCACATTAGGACAAAAACTGTGGTCCCAAACTTGCCTTTAGCTGGCAACTAAAGCCGCCCTTTACTATAACGACAAAGATACATACTTACTTCTCTCCGTTCTAAAATCTTTGTGGAAAATTATGGAAACATTATGGTGTAAAAAAAAAAAAATCAACTGATATAGGAATAAAAAGTTAGGTATATCTGGCTCTATTTATATTTTCATCCTATCATTTTATCAGTAAAAGTTGAAATTTATAAGAAAAATGAACCCGTATAGAGAATACTTTTTTTTTCTATATGCTAAAAATCTCTAATGGACCATATATACATACATACATACATATATATATAAATATATCTATATCTATATCTATATCTATATATATATTAATTACAAACTTTGCCTTTTATAATTTAACTTTTCGATATAGAATACATCATTAATTTAATGTAGATATAATACACAATTTTTATAATATGCTACTTTTGTTTATATAATATTTTTTTCTTGTACGCAATTATGATCTGGCTAGACCGTCTGGTTCACACCATATATCTGTGTTCCAAGTCCTGACTTCACTTTCTCGATCCGGAGTTAAATAATTATTTAGCCATAAATGCAATAATATATTTTATTTCCCTGAAATTTAGAGTCCATACTCCATAGACCAAATATATACATATTTCTATATTTTGTTCCTTTTTTTTTTCATTGTGTTTTTGGTTAGTGTGTTATGGCAGGAACTGGAAGCAGCAGTGGTTCTCAGGAAAGAGAGCTTGATCAGACACCTACATGGGCAGTTGCTTGTGTTTGTGCTGTTTTCATTATCATCTCAATTGTGTTGGAAAAGTTTCTCCATAAAGTTGGAAATGTAAGTTTAATGCCTCCCTTGTTCATTTATGTTCCATTGGAGTTCTGCTTATGTTTCCTAGCTGTTTCCATGCATTTAATGGTGAAAAGACTTGCATACTGTGGCGAACCCAGGATTTTACTCAAGGGGGCAAGGTAGAAAAAAAATTTAAAGGGAGGAAAATTGTAAATTAATAGGCATTTTGTTAATTTTTTTCTCAAAAGTTTTAAATGTAATTTTAAAGAATTTCTGAGACCAGCTGGGTCGAGGGAGGGTGGATGCATATGTATGCAGCAGACTAGATTGAGAATAGTTCATGGAGAAAGGGAGAAAAGATTTTAGTACTTGAAGGTGGACGAAAATGGAGATTAATAAGGATACCCACTTGGATGTTAATTTCAATGAATTGCTCTGATTAGTGCTGGGTAAGGGGAGGAAGGATGCATATATACGCAGCAGCCGGCAGGCTCTATTGAAAATAGTTTATGGAGAAGGGAAAAAAAGTATATATTCATACTTGTAAGTAGACTTAAAAGGGAAAGATTAAAGATAACCACTTGGATTTTGATTTCAGAATTGTTGATAAAAGATGACACTAATCAGGAGACAGAGTATGCTTCATTAGCATAGTCCTCCAATGAGCTATATGAGCCTTTATTTTAATGATTTACATGGCTCGAATCGAGCTTTAATTTGTCAATTCTGAGACAATTGTTCTAGGAAAGACATGCTGTTGAAAAGAACATTATTGGTGTGTTTGTTCTGTGGGTCGGTGACCAGAGAGGGGTGAGAGGTGATGGTGGTGGCCAATGACTATGGTTGATGGGTTGATGCCCATAGTAATAGTAACTGTAAATAGGGGAAAATGATTTCAACTTTGTGAAGAAAGATATTTTGTTTACTTTCAATAGGAAACTCTAATTCAAACGGAATTCATTTTCCATTAAGTAAATGCATTAGCCAAATCTGGTGATTTAGGAAACATTCCATGAAATGAAAGCATGCCAAAATATGTTACTTAGTGTTTACCACGATGCTCCAATTGAATTGGTATGCAGTGGCTTATAGAGAGGCAGAAGAAAGCTTTATTCGATGCTCTCGACAAGGTTAAGTCTGGTAATTTTTTTGGCTCCCTGCAATATGAAAGTTTGTTGGAGAAATATGACATGAGGGTAATTTGATCATCTTGAAATTCACTCTCTCGGATGGTGTTGATGCAGAGCTGATGGTTATGGGCTTCATTTCATTGCTCCTGACATTTGCACAGAGTTATGTAGCTGGAATATGCATTCCAACGAGTGTTGCAACTAGTATGCTGCCATGTGAGGCCGAATCAACTGAGGAGCGTCGTAGGAAACTGTTGTGGAATGCGAGAAGAATTTTGGCTGCTGGGAGCTATGCATCCAATTGCACATCAGTAAGGATACTGTTGAAGTTGCAAAACAACTTACTGGTCAAAAAGTTTAAACTTATAGATATTATGTGGGATTTTAAACTTACTACTTAACAGGCATAATTTATCTCAGGGAAGGTCCCTTGAGATTGTGCTGTTTTGGTCACTTGTTCTTCACACACTAGATTCCTTTTGTTTTTTGATCACATCTGTTGAGTGCAAATCAAAACTTTTGCCTGACAGACCCACAGGAAACTGTCGCTTCCGAAATGACATTGCAATATTTTTTAACAGGGGGTGCCACTCATAAGTGTCCATGGTTTGCATCAGCTACATATTCTAATATTCTTCCTGGCAGTCTTTCATGTGTTGTATAGTGCCATCACTATGATGCTTGGAAGACTAAAGGTAAGATTTCATTGGCTAATTTTAATGTTTTCTATGTAGCATAAATTTAGGTCCAGTATGAGATGAAACTCACATGCATCTTTTCGTCAGTCTTCCACTGAAGCAAAATCATGACCAGATGATCGTGTTTAGATTAAGCTTATTCTTCAAAAATATTGCAACAAGAGGAAAATTATTGAGATGGCAATTATCCTCACTTTTGCTAATTCTAGCCTTTTGATATTATCCAGTTTCATCTGTTTTCAGGTTAATCTGCTTGTATTGATGGCTCTCAAATATAAATGCCTACCTTTGTTGAAACATTTTGAGGCAAATCTCTCTGAAACTAATGGCAATAAATATCTACTGTTGCATGTTGATTGAATACCATCTTTAAAAATTATGGTTCATTTTTGGCATGCGATTAAAAGCACAATTAGTTTGTATTGTGATCAGATAAGAGCCCACATCGAGTCTGGATATTTTAATTAGTTATAACATTGTTTCTTCATGTTCATGGTCATGCTAACAAATTATTTTGGTTAAAAGATTTTGCTTGCTGTCTCTGTGCAGATTCGTGGATGGAAGCAGTGGGAACAAGAAACAGAGTCTCCAGACTATGAGTTCTCCAATGGTATCTTCTATATTACCACAAGGAGACTCCAACTGGAAATGTATAGTTCACGATCTTAGGTTTTATTTTTTCTTTCCTTGCGGCTAATTTCCTGTTTACCCTTGGCAGATCCTTCAAGGTTCAGGCTTACACACCAGACATCCTTCGTTAGAGTTCACACGAGTTTCTGGACTAGGATTCCATTCTTCTTCTATTTTGTAAGAAATGCATTTGATATTGTGTTTCTATTTATCAATCCATCTGCATGCTCCAGCATTTTGAAATCAGTCTTAACATTTACTTCTATTTGAAGCTTGTGTAGATGAAGATGTATTTATTAGCATGCTATATTACTGGACAGGCTTCTCATGAGTATTTGGTTGCACAGATTGCTTTTGTGAGGGAATTGGATGAATTATATCCAGTTCACAATGCTTTCACTTATTGTTGTACCATAGACTTGACTAGAATTGACTTAGTTTGCGGAAGCAAGTTGAAATCCTGTTGCAATGCACCATTTGACTTCTCAAACTATATGTGCAAGATTCTTATTGAAAAGCCTGAGCTTTCACTGGAAATCTGGATACTGATTTTTCAAGTTCCTGCAAACCTAAAGATAAAGGAAGAATGGTTTTTAAACATGTGTCCATGTAATTTATCATGCCCTAACATTCAAATCACTAGATTTTTAGTCACAAATAAGCATGTTTGTTTTCGTCAATTTGGGATATAATTTGTTCTTTCATGCATTCTGATCTCTCCTATCAAACACAGGGATGCTTCTTCCGACAATTTTTCAGGTCCGTTCATAAGTCAGACTACTTGACGTTGCGGAATGGCTTCATCAATGTGAGTTATGTGTTGCACCTTCTAATCAGTTACGGCAACTGTTCTGGTCTTTTACAGAAACTTCTTTTAGTGCAGCTCCATTTAGCTCCTGGAAGTAAATTTAATTTCCAAAAATATATCAAAAGGTCGTTAGAGGATGATTTCAAGGTTGTCTTTGGAGTAAGGTATTAAAAATGTTTTTTAGTATAAACCTTCACTTTATTTTCAGCAGCTGTTGTTTCCCATTCCAAGTGAAAAATAAGCATGTGCTCACATAATTTCTCTCCAATTCCATCCAGTCCTGTGCTGTGGGCATCATTTGTGATTTTCTTACTTCTCAATGTTAATGGTAAGTCACTTTCCAGAATCTTCTTCTGGGCTGCTATTCTTTCACATTGTGTAATATGAAACATATGATTTTTCAGGATGGCATGCACTGTTCTGGGCATCACTAATCCCTACCATAGTAAGAAAATATCTCTCTTTAAGCATTATCTGATGAAGAAGAAACCATAATGTCCTGATTTTTTGCATATTTGAAGATAATATTAGCTGTTGGAACCGAGCTTCAATCGATCTTGACAAAAATGGCTCTTCAAATCACTGAAAGACATGCAGTGGTTCAAGGGATCCCTCTCGTGCAGGGCTCAGACAAGTACTTTTGGTTCGGTAGGCCTCAGCTGGTTCTCCACCTAATCCATTTTGCTTTATTTCAGGTACTTGAAATTTTCCTCCTCTCTATTAATTAAAATTAATAACATGCAATGCAAAACTGAATAATTAGCCAAACATATCATTGTTGTTACTTGTCCACCCAGAGGGTGTTGTCATTCTTAACACTTCCATCCATCCAATATGCTTTTCAGCTATGGCCAACATATTTCTAAGGCTTCTTGGCTTCTTTTTTTTTTTTTTTTTAATCTCCCTTTCAAGGGAAGACTATAAGATGCTTTCTCAAGTTATGCTACTGGCAGCAACATTACAAGTATTGAAGGCTTCATTTGTCCAGTTAGTCGTTTAACTGTAAATATCAACCATCAGAATTTAAAATTTTCATTTCAATGGTCATATATGGCTGTCTAGAGCATTTAGTCAACTAGACCATAGACTAATCCTGCAAGTACTTGTCTCCACTTATGAAAGTGAATAGTTGATGAAAATCCACTATGACACGGCTTTGACTATCCTGTTCTTAAATTTGGTTATAAGATATTTATGTTGATGGGCTCTTATTTCTGATGCAGAATGCATTCCAGATAACATATTTCCTATGGATTTGGGTAACGTTCTCATCTTTTGTATCTTAGTTTTTCTGACACTCAGCTATCATCTTTACTAAACTAATATAGAGAATTTCCATGTCTGCAGTATTCATTTGGACTGCACTCATGCTTCCATGCTAGTTTTAAGCTCGCAATTGTTAAAGTTTCTTTGGGGTAATAACATCTGATCCTCTATATTCTTCTCAATGTAAAATTATTGCATTGGTAAAAGTTGGTTGATAAGCCTATATGCGCTTGTCACATTAATTAATACCTATATAGTCACACCCTATAGAATTTGATTTTTGTGCATTGTAAATCAACATTCCATTTTGTAAAGTAGCATTCCTTGTTCTCTCTTTACCAAAAAAATCAGATACATTATGTACTTTATTTATTTATTTTTTGGAAATTGGCATGGTTTTATCAGTCACAATCAAAAAGACAAGCAACCATTGAAAAATTTAAGAATCCTTGATCTAGCATTACTGCATTTGTTGTTGGCAGTTTTTCCCAACCTTTAGGATGCCTAGTCCTCCTTGTACTAATGGCCAATTCATGAAGTTCAGCTTCTCACACTTGATTTTTCAAAAATCTATCTTTAAATTTAGGAAAATTGTCAATTTGCCCCCCAAATTAGGGGCAGGTGCCAATACATGTCCTAAACTCTTAAAGCCTGACTATAGCTCTGCATAACTTTTGAAATTATGTGTTTATTTCCCTAACCATCGCTAAATATCACAAATCATTGCTGTTTCTGGAATTTTAGCCATAGTTTAGAATCTTTTGTGATGGTTGAAGAGGTAAATGCATATTTATAAAATGTTGCAAGAGGTAAAGTGACATTTTGAGCTCTTAGGGGTGTATTCGCACACTACTCAGCATATTTTCATTCCAAAACCTTGGATATGACCTGACCTTCTCATGGCTGCTGATTTATGGAGTTTTGCAGTGTTGGAGTCTTATGTATGTGCAGCTACATTACACTCCCATTATATGCTCTCATAACTCAGGTACATTCTGATATAATTTTTCCAATATTGCATTATGTTAATGAATAATGGCCCGCACCTATGTAAAACCCTGAAGAATGAATTAAAGTCACTTTTGCATTGTTAAAGTATAAATTAAATAAAAAGCCCACACTATCTACAATTAGTAGTTTTAAGACAGGTGGTTTCTGAGCTAAAATTAACATGGTATGAAAGTAAGAAATTTTGTTTAATTCCTTGCGCATTGTTTCACTTGGTAGATTTCGGTAAAGTCTTAGCCTTCAAATAAGGGAAATGCTAAAAGTATTATAAAAGCTATTGAGTATGACTAGAATCCTTGAATTTTGGTAACACTAGTTGTAGAATAGGCATAAGCCAATGTGATTTCAATAGAAGAGGAAGAAGATAGCACTCAAACAAGCAGGGGTAGTCAATCAGGCATGGGCGTTGACTGATCACCATCTGTAATCAATTGATAGCTGATCATCCTTGATGGCAATCGACCAAAGTTATGTGAGATGTATCTCCTGCTTCCTCTTGTGTATGCTTCCTATTTAGAAGTAACAATTTTGTTGGTTTGTTCCTATTTCAATGTGGACTTATAAAAAGGTGCCTAGGTTTACTCTACAGTTGGCTTGACTTAGACCATGCTATAATGTTGAGGCTTAGGCCTGGGTGAGTCTATTGGTGTAAGTCTGACATTCATTCTTGGGGTTTTGTTGAGAGAGATAAGACACCTCTATGACTCTATTTAGACTATAGCTAGTGGATTTGGCCCAATAGCAGTAAGTGAGATTATCACACTCTAGTGGAAGGTTCGGATACCACTCTTTCGTACTCTTCTGTTATTATTGGTGAGTTGCATCTCCTCCTATGATTTTTTAACCGTATTGAGGTTTTCCATGTTAAACTATCGTGCTCATCTCTTCTCTTATCTCACTTTATTATTTCATAATTATGTGCAATGTAACTGTGATTACTTCTGCTACATACCCAGATAAGCCCATAGAGATTCACAAGCTATCTTGATTGTCAGAATTAAATGATAATTGTCTTGTCTTTGTACATTGAAACAGATGGGTTCACGCATGAAGAAATCAATCTTTGATGAACAAACATCCAAGGCTCTAAAGAAGTGGCACAAGGCTGTGAAAAAGAAGCGAGCAGGGAAGACACTCACACTTGGTGGCAGCACCTCACCAAGCCCTTCAACAATGCACTCAACAGTCTCAACCGGACAAAGGTTGCGTCGCTTCAAAACAACAGGGCACTCAACTCACTCAACATACGGCCATGAAGATAATGGCACATCTGATTATGATGCTGATACATTATCACCAATGTCAACACCAGAGAGAGCAAATTTGATGCAACATGATGATCAGATGATAGATATAAATAATTCTCATAAGGGAGATGGTGCCAGTGCTGTTGAGGAGTTTTCGTTTGTCAAGCCTGCTGAATTGAGAGAACCATAGGGTAGCTGCGGCTGCTGTACTTAAAAACATTTTGCAAAATAGTTGGCAAATGAGTAGTAGAATTTCTTATTCTTGGCAATATAGATATCTGCCTGAAAATTCTAGAAATCTACTTGGTTTTTTTGGGCTAAATTTTGTTAAATGCAATGGAAACAGGTGTGCTTGTTTCACGCAAAGTGTCTTTTTTTTTTGGGGGGGGGGGGGGGGGGGTGGGTGGGGGGGGGGAGCTTTTTCCGCATCAAATATTATTTTAGTAATCTCGATTCCATGGTCTTTAGCAGTGATGTGATACAAGATAACAATAGTGCCACCCCTCATATGAAAGCAATTATCTCTATTTAAAACAAAAATTAGTTCTTTTTTTCCGTAGATGTTTTCCACATGATAATTTATTAGCACCACCAACTGGCTGTCAATTAATAACCATTATCTTGTAACACTACTAAAATAATTTTTAATAATTATAAAGTTTTAATTTCGATAAATGTTGAAAAAAGGTCTAGAAAACGTTTTGATAAAACATACACTATCTTAAATTGCTAGTCAAAAGCTCATCAGTCCTCACCAGACTTTGAGTTCAATGCTGCAGTATAAACTGGTATGTAATTGCTGCTGATATGTTGCTACATAAACAGTCTAAAAGCCCATCGAGTGCTTATCATACAGCACTATGTCCTGCCTCTAAAGCACTGTTATGAACTTCCATTCAAAATAGCCAAGAGGATGTTAGACTGAAGCTACAAATTTCTTTTTCTCTAGTTTAGTATAAGCAAGCACTGTATATTACAGTAATTATCGTTAGAATGAGTATAGTCTGGAGCAAATGCGATCAATTCAAGATATAAGAAAGTTGAAGATGGACAAGGACAGTTTGAACGTTAGTGCACTTTAGAGAAGGAGTTGTTATTGGCTAAAGTAGGACCTAGCTTGAGTACTTGAATAGCTTGTGATCAACTAACAAGTCATGTTCATCGATTAGATGGAAATAATGTCAAATGATATTTGCTTTTGCTTGATAGTTGTCACATAGGATATCAAAAATCGATTATTGAAATGTGTTGATAAGCGTATAAACTGACAATATTTATTTATAGTTTATAAAGGCAATTCAATTCACTCTTTTAAGTTGAATCATAAATAATTTAGATCTTTTTTCGACCGAACTACAATCTAAATAAACTGCATTTTTTCTATGTAAAACCCCGTAATTAAGCTAAAACCAAATACCAAATTAGCCTAATAAACACATAGTTCAGTAGTGGGTCTCATTTGAGTCCCATAACAAAAATATAACTAAGATTCCTCTAGATCATATTAAATATTTACAAGATTTCAATTATCTTAAATTATCAAATTTTACAAAAGTACTCATGTTATCTCTCCATCTAGCCTCTCATTCCAGAATTCCTGTGACAACTGTACTTACCTTATTACGACGCTTAAGGTAATAGTTTATATAATCGCGTCCTACATTATAAAATCTATAAGAGGGTAAACTAATAACCTAGTGAGATAGGAGTGCAATATCTTAATATTGTTTACACACATAAGTAATTTCAAACAAATTATTATTTATATGCTATGCATGGACAACTATATGAAATACAACAACGCACGCAGTTTTTTGGTAATCAGCGTGAAGTCTAAGGTTTATACCCCTATTGACCTTAGGTTAGGATTCACATCACTACCATCAGTATCCAAGTCTCACAACCCATTTAATTCAATCTTTTCTCTTTGTTAAAATTGGTATTTTAGATTCAATCTCATATACTCGAGTGTAATTTAGTATACGAAAAAATAAACACTCTTAAGGATAGATTGGATTCAGAATCGTCAAGGGCACAACAATCTCCTAATCACTTAGTTCGCTATTGGCAGAACAGTAATCTTACCAAATTACTTCCAATGCACCCTTAGCAATGATGGCCTTCGATCTCATGCAATGTCTCGTGATATACATATCAAGTTTTGATTTAAGTCGTAATAATTAAATTATTGTTTTTAGGTGATCATGCAAGAATTAGGCACATCAAAGATAGATACCAAACACAATTATACAATTTCGATTACAAAACAACACTCACAATAAAAAAAATAATAATAGTTCATTAAATATCAGATTTTATCCAAAATCATTAAATCATCATCCATTTATCTTTCATTCCATCTCATAATTTCACCAAATACATATATATACTCCTTCCCATATCCAGTAGTTGGTTATTATATTCATATACTTTTTTTAATATATATATATATAGATATATAATTATAATTATAATTATAACATATGCCCCCCTCCCCTCATAGCACTTCATCCTCTCCTCCCATCCACGTGAATGCTCCTCACCGGATTCATCTTCTCTTCTTTTATATATAAATTCGCATATCCACTATTCATCTCCCTTTTTCCTTAACTTGTCGGCTCCTACTGCACACAATTATCAACACACCAGGTTAAACACTCATACACAGATTATTATACATGCACACACACACACACAAGTTTATCATACACGCGCACACATGCAGATTTTATACACGCACACACACTAACTTCTATTTCCCCCACCTGCAAGCATGAATCAGTACCAAACCCTCACACATCTACGGCAGCAAAACAGGCACACACCACTTCTTCCACACTTGCACACTAAAATGAAGACAACAGCAGCAGCAAGGCTAGTAAAAAAAAATGACAGCAGTAGCACACTTTTCCATTCACACACACTTGGTCACAATACCAAGCCATTTGCGGACACAAACACAACTCAAATACACAGACACACACACAATCTACACACACGCAACAATCTGCACACGGCTTGCACATACATGCACACATTTTATGGCAGTCACACAATTTAATTCACACACACACACTTCCATTCTAGCAAGCCACACTTGCACATACACATTTCATTTTGATTTCCACCTGTACACACCCACGATTTCCACCTGCACACACGCACAATTTCCACCAGCATATACCCACGCTTCATTACTGCTCATACATTTATATACCAAGCCTTCTTGCTCACATACATTTTAAGTACATACGCACACATGTCCAACACTACCAAACCAAATGGAAGCCACATCACACACATAGATTTGGGCCACGTTTGTGCCCACATTTGAACATCCGCACACGACATATATATATATATATATATATATATATATATGTTTATATATTTTCAGAATAAGGCATATGACATCCATAAGTCAATATCATCAAATTAATTATATATCCATATAAATATTAATATTATACACGACAGTATATCATGGAGTTCTTTCTCACCTAAATCATATTTTCGATTACTTGTAGTAGTTTTCGGGAAAATATACGAAATAATTTTTCTCTTAAAAGCACAAGAAAATTACACTATTACATATTACTCATGATTAATATTGTTCTATCTAGTATATTTCTAGATATTTTTAGCTATTTTCTAAGCTAAATTCTATTTTTATATAAATATCAAAATTTTATTTAAATTCTAAAATTAATTTTTTTTTCATATGCAAGACTAGTTTCATTTCGTAGATCTTATCTCAAGGATCATATCAGTAGTTCTAGTTTGAAATTTGTATTTCATATGTGCAAGTGACGTCAACTTTTCTTCGCATTTTCCTTTTTTTTTTTCTTTTTCCTTTTCCTCTGTTTCATTTCCATCTCGTCCATCCTGTCTCTCTCTCACTTTTGGTTTGTTTCTTGTTAGTCGTGGATTCTGGAAGACTCCTGTTTATTCCTTTTATATATAAGAAAAATTTTTAATTTATTGGGTTTGTTTGTTACATGTGATAATTTATGTAAATCTAATAACTTTAGTATTTTAAAATAAAATCTTACGACTAAGCTAAATAAATTATTCTAAGCATAAATATTTACTCAAAATTTTCATTTAACTACCTTAAGCTTATAATTTTAATTTATTTTATCATTTATTCTAAAATTTTTGTGATTCGTCTTCCACATGATTATTTATTTTAATGTAAATTTACACGGGATATAGTGAAGACTTTTAATAAAATCTTTTAACTAATTCAATATTATTTTTTCTCTAATTTCACAAGTTTTACATAAAAATAATTGAATTAATCATTAATTAATAAAATTAACCAACTCAAACTCTTATGAAATGAACTAACACAAATTCAATTCAATTGGATCAACCAATCCTTGTCCAACACATTAACCAAATGAACTAGTTTGATTAAATCAAGTTGTAGATTAAATAATTAATAATTATTTAAAGTAATAATAGGTAACTAATAAAATTAATTATTAAATAATAATTATATCAATTAGTAAATGAATAAATGGTTAACATTGTGGGTCTAGTTTAGTTATAAAACTAATCAGGCTTACAAGTTCAATGTGTTGGAAATAAATTAGGTATAATCTATTAGGCTTAAGTAATGGACTTAATTATTACAATTAATAGATAGACCGAAACTCAATTAATTAATGATTAAATGATTAATTAACTTTTATCATCATATGATTAAATAGTAACTCCTTTTTTTTTAATTGCATATGAAACAACTATCGAGGTGGAAAGCTAATTAATTAGCATAGGGTTTGTGTTGTGGCACCTTTTAGGTATGTATTAGTCATGTGTTGCATGTATGCTAGATGAATTAAACCATTAATCATATGAATTTAGTTAATTAACTGTTTGCTATATGTGCATGGTCATTTTGGGTCAGCAAGCAGCACCCTTGGATTAAATTTATGGCTACAGTCATGAGTTTCAAAATAACATGGCTGTTAGGTGCTTAGGCTACTAGTGGTGGTGAAACACTCTAAAAAATTTGAAAAACTATACTAAAAATTAAAGAAAATAAGTGGAATAATAAGTACTTTTAGGTTAGAGTAATAAGTATAACATTTTCATGATTCTAAAAATTTTGATAAAATTAACAACAAGAAATTAAATCACTATAATATATTAATACTATTTTAACAATTTATATATAATGAAAATCTTATAACAAATAATAATAGACTTTAAAATATAAAAGTAAGAAAGCAACGTAATCCATTAGGTAATTATAACAAATCAAAAGTAAGAATTAAAATTTTAGATTCATGATAGTTAAATAGAATTTTTATGTAAATGATTATACTTATGAATATTTTATTTAGTATATATATATAAATTTTGTATAAAAATATCATAATTTAGATAATTTAATAAAATATTTATACACGTAGTAAATGGACCCATAAATAGATATTTCCTTATTCTTATCCTGCTAAACTTTTTCTCTTTCATTTCAGGTCCAATCAATTATCTCTTCCTCTGTTTTCTTTTCCTTCCTTCTTCTTTCCTTTCCTTTTCCTCATCATCTCTTCTTGGTCGCCCCTTTGTCTCTATCTTTCTCTCCCTCGCTCCCTCTCTCTATGCTCTTCTATTCTAACAAAACTCTCTCTCTCCATTCCCAGCTCTCCTTCATCTTCCTTCTCTTCTTCTATTCTTCTTCATCCAAACCCTATTCCTCTCTTCCCTTTTTCATTTTCCAACTGTCCCTCATTTCTGTTTCTTCCTTCCTTTTTCCCTTTCCAATTGTCCTGTTCACATTTTAACACCCACAATGCTACACCCTAGCCACCACACTTCATCACACTAGCCACCATTGCCCCTCATGAGCTACACCTGACCCCTACTCCTGCTCCCTTTACTTCTTCATTTTCTTTTCCCTTTTACCCCTGTTTTCCAACATAGAAACATAGTAGTCATCATAGCTCCTCCCATTAGCAGCAACAACCTCTTCTTCCTCTTCCACTCCTCACATCTCTTTACTCCTCCTCGGCTACCCCAATTTACAGTGCCAAAAACAAGGTATGCTCGATTGGCCTCAACGTCACAACAGCTAGTCAAGTTGAGTCGCCGTGTCTCCATGGTCGATCTTGATCATTGCAGCGCCACCTCTACCTCCACTACCTCGGATAATGATGAATCAATCCCTCCTTAGTTGTTGAATCCACCACCACAAGGTAGTAGTAGTGGTGTTATTAATTGGTCGCAATTGATTTAACCGGTCAGTCACAATCTTTGAGTGGTTAATCACAAACGATGAATCAACCTTAGGTCCCTCCTATTATGAGTAGAAGTTACATGCCATAGAAGCAACAATGACAAAAATAAGAAGTATCATAGACTAATGAAGTCGAGGTTTCGAAATAATCCAAAGCAACCAAAACATATGCAATCTATAGGTAGGGGGTAGGAGTAATAATAATCGGAAAGGAAAGAGACCGAAGGATAATAGGAAAGATTAGAGAAAAGTCCAAAAGCCTATGGTTAATACATTAGGAAACGAGGGTTCCGATGTTGAAGGTTATAAACCCCCTACTTTACATGAGTTGCAGTCTTAAAATAGGATCAAAGCTAGAAACTTTTATCCAAAAATGAAGTTTAATAATAGGTTCATGCCTTATACGCTTAGATTTACTTCATTCTTTATCATTCGAGCTAAGAGATCTAGTGGGATTGCTTTGTTGGTTTCACCTTGCTTAGTTACCCTTGCAGTTTTGCCTACTCCAATATTTTTTTTCCTTCAAGAGAGGTGCTTGGAGATATAGCCAAGGAGGGGTAAAGTGTGGGTGGATATGGGTCTATGAAAGGGGTTGATTAGGTTAAGAAATGAGGTAGATAGTAGGGAAGATGAAAAGAGAATGGGGATTAGTAATGGTAATGCAAAGAAGAAGGGTCATGATGGTAGATGAGGATGGTTGATTAGTCATATTAGAGTTAGAGTTATTAGCAAGGTTCTGAAAGGTAGAAGAATCTATTTGAAGAAGGGGGGAGGTAGTTGATGTTATCGGATTGACCAATTGCGATTTGTTGATGGATGAGAGTAGGGAACTTATTCAAGGTGTGGATTAGGAGCTTCTTAAAATCGTGCTGTCTAAGCATGGGGGGCCTAATGTTTATTTTGTTGAGTAAGCATGAAAGTGTTCATGGGAGTCTTGTGGAGAGGGATTTGAATCGAGAAATTGGCATGGTTCATGATGTCGATACTCATGAATTGTTCAAAGTGAGGCTTAAACAAATTACTAAGTACATAGGAGATCTAAGTCTAGTTAGATATTGATACTTGATCTTAGATGATGTACAAATTTTCTTGGTCATTGAACAAAGGTACACCGATATTGATGCTTGTACCAATTCTTTGGAAGTTTGTGTTGATAATTGTGAACACTTTCCAAAACATTGGGGAAGAGGTCATCTTGTTATTGTCCTTAATGTGCTTGGAAAGGCATCTAATGTAAGCTAAGATCCTCTTGAAATGTTATGTACCTACCTTGAGATTTCCACTGCTAGATATGACCATGATGAGGAAGCACCCAAGCTTTACCTTAGTCTGAGCAATGCAGAGGTGAATGACATGAATTTATGCAACCTCATAAGGGTTATGTTGAGTTTTAAAACTAAGAAATTGATATGAGTGAGAAACTCTATGATATGCTACAGTGTTACATTTATTTGTGATATGTTGTGTATATGTGTATTTTCTTGCCTAGTTGCTGCTATAGTTGTTGTGGTTGTTATTATTTTAAAGTTAGAAGTGGTGTAAAATGGGTTGGGAATGAAATTTTGTAAAGAGACTTGAAGTTGAATGATACATATGAACACCATTTTGATAGTACAAAAAATACTATCCTAATGGTATAGGAAATAGAAGGATCTAAAAATTTAGATGTCACCATTTTGACAATGGCACTTAACATCGTTACACTGATACTATCACTACCAGCCTCATACCATGATTTCAACCTTGTTTTCTTCGAACTAAATTAATATATAAACTTGATTTTTTCCTTATATAAGTTAGCGTATATGTATACATATTATGGAACAAACTATATCATTATACACATGTATGAAAATCTAATTATGAGCATATATATATGCTTGGACAAAACTATTTTCACTCTATATTTACGTAATACATTTATACATATAATTATATGAAATCACAAGTACAAATTTTCATCTTTCAAACTTAATAAATATATTCTTTTGTTTCTTCTAAATTTGTAGGGGGTATGTTTTGCAAACCTATCCTTTAGTTAAATATATATATTTAGTCATCTTGAACATGTATATATATAGGGATTATAATTGATCCACTTGATAGAATGCATAATGGTTATTTCTTATGAAGAAGGGATAGAAAAACTTTTAAAATAGTCATATTCTTGAATTCAAATTTCAAATAAATAAGAAAATAGATTTCGTTTGAAAAATAATTATTCTATTTCTTCTCTATCCCCTTAAAGTAAATAGATTTTAAGTTTCTACATGTGAGAACTATTTTTAAACTTATTGTACACTCAATAAAAAAAGGGGCCAAATTTCCTTGCTCATATTTAGTGTTTCCATGCTGAAAATACATGAGAAAAGTCTATATGTATATATTCATACATCTATCTATGTGTATAATTTAATTTATGGTGATGTGTGTAAAACCGAGTCTAACTATAAGCAAAATCTACTCAATTGACAATTACGATTTTTTATGGTTGAATTTAGAAAAGTTGTTAAACTAAAGAAAAAAATATATATATATATATATTCAATTTACAGGGTAAATTGAGCCAATCTAAAGAACCAAACTGGTATATATATTAATAGAATAGAACACTATGATATAAAAGCTCTATCCTTACACTTTATAAATAAGATAACTAAACATTATCAACATCCTTCTCCATCATGTAAATACTAAAAGCTCACATGATAGACAGATTTTTTCTTTCCATTTTTCTAATGGTTTTAAAAGTTTGGATCTTGCCAAATTTCCTTCATATGATGTTTGGATTATTCTGTATCTTAAAAAAAAAAAAGACATTTTAATAATTATTTTTATGGATTAAATTACGAATTGGATTAAATTAATTTTTTTTTTAAATGAGAGTGATAAAAAGTCAATTTAATGTTTATAATTTAGTATTTTTTAGAGGAGTAACTCCAACCTTAATGTCTAGCTCTGCACCAAAGATTAGTAATTTGTCGGAAGGATTGATAGCTGGTGTAATTATGATAGCAAATATTCCGTCTGATTTGTGGGGCACTGGTTGTTGAAATTCGAGAATACTTTGTCGTCCAACAGTCAAATTACACTGATGAAGTACGAGCTTTGAATGTCTGGCTATTCCCATGCATCTTCAGTTCACATGGTTGGTCTTGATCACCGTCGTAAACAGGAATATAAGGTCGCGATCAATACAGAAGACATCTCCGACCATCTATTTCTTTTCGACTGGGATCTTTCTACTTTCATCTCTGCTCACTTTCCATTAATTTTGAATCACTTCATCCAGATTTTTTAAACTTTTAAATTACTAATATCATTCGTTCATTACAATCTCAATTGATAATTATAATTGATAGTATTACATGAAAGAAATTAATAGTAATTGAGGATGTAATAGTATTACATTGTACTTATTAGTGAGAAAAAAACACTTCAATATTATGTTGTGCTTTTTATTTTTGAAGCTTTAAATTAGTGTATTATAGAGAGATACGATAAAAATAATAATAAATTATACTATGGTATCTGTTTTGGTTTATTATTACTTAAAGTTTGTGTTTTTATTTTTAACACTTAAAATATTTATATATTTTTTTAAATTATAAAGAAAGCCAAACAGATATTAATGAGTTATATTCATTTAAATGCAAACAAACATTCCTCATATTAACAGATAAATGAAAAGATAGTATAGAAGTATTGATTATTTGATGAAAAGATCAAAACTTCAGTGAAAAGTTAATCAAAAGTTACATGAATCGGTTAAAGCTTCAAACTTTGCTTTGTTGAAATCTTAAGGAGCAACATCAGAAAGATAGAAAGGGTGAGACTAACCCATTTCCCTTCCCTGCTTATAAGTCGAAACCTCAAACCTTACAAGACTGAAATGATATTTTAATGACAATAAGTAAAAGAAATCAAAGAAATTCACTGTTGAAGAAAGATTAGAGCTTCAGCGGAGAAATAGAACCATAGTGATTCAGAGATACTCTTCGTGTAGTTAGTTGTTCCATGGATGAGAAATCAAAATGAAGAGAGAGAAAAAAGTAATGGGATTAAGCTTGTAAGATTTGAAGGTGGGGAAGGGAAATGGGTTGTGGAGACAGAAGGAAACATAGTCTTTATTTTATGTTTTCTTTTCCTGTAATTCCAAATTAATAGATGTTGACTTTATTAGCATCAATTTTGGAAAACACAGATATACAAAGTAAAAAATAGTCAAAATACATGTATTTGTAATGTAATATACCCTAAAAGTAAGAACAAATTACACTTTATTATTAATATTTTCACCATTTTCCACTTCAGGTACTTGTATTCTTGTTTTGGATTCTTTACATATCTATCCTTTATCATTGTTGATGAGATAACATATATCAACTTTTGATTGGTACACAATAATTGAGTTGATAAAATAATACCAATAAATGTTTAGTAAAAATTACAAATAATAACAAGAACATGATGTATATTTTATTGCCATTGCAAACTCATAACCTATATTTTTTATTTTAACAAATATATGATCTGCCATCTATCACTATCTATTAATGTCAGCTAAGGGACACATGTTGGTTTTTAATTAGTCTTTAATAATAAAATGATGTTAATATATTTTACCAAAAAAATATGTAATGAAAATACAATAATGCAAAATTTTCTATTTGTAAAAGAAAATCAAATCCTTATTGTCATTGCTAGCCATCCCAAGCCTTATGATGGTAAGAAATTGTGCAAAAAAAATCTTATAAGTTGTGACCCCTTCATGTTGATGGGTAGTTACCCACCACCATGATAATAAACAAAAAAGAAAAGGAGAAAAGAGCAAAAGCCCAACTAAAACCTTTTGTTTCTTTTTTGTAAAAATTTCTCTTTTTTATTTACTTTTAAGACGGTAGCATGGTTTGATTTTCTTTTATCTATTTTATAATATTCTACATTTTAATTAAATTTCATTTATTTAAATAAAATTATTTTATCAAATTAATTATTATAAACCAATTAGAAGTAGGCAAGTATCCTTTATTTAACAATAACATATTGTGATGAAATACATGTTATAGTTTTGTTAAAAGAAAAAACATTGTTCATGAATTTGAAAAAGTGCCAAAACACAAGTAATGGATTTGTAATTTTTCCTAAAATATATATATATATATATAGAAAAAATGACCAAAAAAAAAAAAAGGTCAAAACTTTAAGGGCTTCGTTGGTCACTTCAAGGCTTAAAGGTAAAATTACAAATATGTAAAGTTGTAAAATTTTTAGATGAAAAGTGTACTCAAAATTACATACCTTTAGTTTTTGTTTGGACAAAGGATAGTGGAAATTATTATTTAGATATTTTAGAAGGAAATAGAATTGATGGTATTGATATTTTCTTAGAATGGTAGTTTTTATGACTCTAAATTAATAGACATTGTGAAGAGAAAGAAGACATTTTAGGGAAATCATATATATGGTGCTCGTTCCTATACTTTATTACTTAGACTATTAATTTGGTAACTTCATTAGTTAAGAGAAAATTCAAATTATATATAATGAAGTTTCATATGGTAAATGATTTACACTTTACCTCATGTGTGTCGATTGCATTTTGCCCCTACTTATTTAACCTAGCTCAAACTTGAACCAATTTATCTTGATATTAGTCAAGCTTTATACAGATCGAGTTTCAATTTAAGTTGCATAGAAGGTATCATGCCAAAACCCAAAGGCATGACTAATCTATTGCATGTATTGTTGTTTAGTAAGACCATGCAAAGCTTGACCTTATGGTTTCAATTCTTCTCTATTCCATTGATTTAGTTACTTGAAAAGCACAAGTACCCTAGAGAGAGAATAAAAATACCCAGTGAGATAAGTACACTATATACAATCATATAAGCATATGGAAATCACAAGCAAGCTTACATTTTCTAATGCTATAGTCAGTCCATTTGATTTGTAGTTTAAGGTGAATTAAGCTACATAACCTTGGCATTATAAGATTTGTGAGTGTCATTGGATCTTGTAACTGAAACAAAAAATGTAGGGGTTATCTAATCTAGTTGTCAGCACCAAAAGTTGTTTCATGTTGATTTCACTACACCCATATCAAACATTGAGCCATTAGTCCACTACAAGGTTCCATAAATGTGTGCAATACCACTAATGTGACCATAATCCATGACCATCATTTTCAATATTCCCAACATAGGCTCAAGCACAGGCATCATTACAATTAATTAAGGCTAGATAATTATCAAGTTCACTTTTCTCAAATCCTATATGCACAAATAGTAAATAATAGTATTTTTTTTTTCTTTTTTGGTCAACTACATTTACACAACTTGAGGGAGGAAGGATTTGAACCTATTTCATCTAGGATGGAGAATAGTATTTATACCAACTGAGCTATGAGGTCTCAACAATAACAATATACACTACAACAAATTTGATATTAGACGACATTTAATAAACATTGCTAAACATGAAATAAACATTGCAAAAAAGATTTAGCCACGTTTAATAACCGATGCTAATACATATCGCCAAAGGTCTGTCGCAAAAAAAATCTGCAACGTTAATAAAATAAACGTCGCTAAAAGTAAAAATGTAGCCAAATGTGTTATATTGGGCGACGCTTAAATGTAGCTAAAAATAGGTAATAGGTGATATTTAAATATAGTAAAACCATAATTAAAAAATTAATGGACACAAAAAGCACGGTAAATGAGTAACATTTGTAACTTTTAAACGTAATAAAAAAGTAACATTAGCGATGTTTACACAAAACTAAAAGTAATTATATGTGACGTTTAAAAGTAGTAAAACCACAATTACATAAATTAATTGACACTAGAAACGTGGTAAATGAGTAACATTTGCAACATTTAAATGTAGTAAAAAAAGTAACATTTGCAATGTTTAGACGTAGTAAAAGAGTAATATTTACAATGTTTACATGTAACTAAAAATAATTTATATGCGACGTTTAAATATAGTAAAACCACAATTATATAAATTAAATGAGATCATAAGCGCGGTAACAAAGTAACATTTACGATGTTTAAACATTGAGAAAGTTAAACTATTTGCAACATTTAAACGTTGTTTAAATTAACCTATTAGCGACATTTAAATATTGCCAGTCGAGCATAATCTATCCTACTTAGAGGTAAAAAAGAAAAAAAAAAGGCAATAATAAGCATAAACCAAAATGATGGCTATTAAATCCAAGCAAATAAAAGCATCAAACTATGCACTAAAAAGCCTTCAATAGAATGAAACTTGCTACATCCAATCAGTCAAACACATCACAAAAGGCACTATCTTATGAATTTTTGCACTAAAAAACCTTTAATAGAATGCAATTTGCTACGTCCAATAAGTCAAACAAATCGCAAAAGACACTATCTTATGAATTTCAATGAGAACCAGCAAACAAAAGATATAAGTCAATAACAAGTAGTTAGAGTATTTGCTATATCTTCCTTCCAAGGAACAAAATCTTCCAAAGATGGGCCTGATGAGATTGCTGGCAATATTTTCGTTTCCTAGGCAGCTTAGGTGCTTCTACCTTTCTCACTAGTACTTGAATTGGCTAGAAGGTTATTCAATGATATTTTGTAGACTTTCCTGCATAAAGAATAGTGAATAATTAATTAAATAAATCTTACGTAAGAATCCTATGAAGCTCCTCTTTACTAATATCACCCAAATTATAACGATCCTCTCGCAAAAGACACTCTACTTCGTCACTTCCTGCTTATTGGTCCCATTAAATTAATCAAGAGGAAAGTGAATTGATTAATTATTGAAAATTTCAATTTTTCACAGCTTAGTAAAAACACGCTTAAATGGAAATTCTAATGGCGTGAGCAACAAATAAACAATAAGCATGCAATTAAATAAAAAATTAAGCGAGAGAGAAAATCAAGCTTAGTGATGTATAGAGGTTCCGCCTTACACATACGTCCTCTCTTCCAACTCTACATTGAGGACCCGGTTGTCTCTACCGGTTGAGTTTCACTATACTAAAATCAAATTGAGAGTACAAACACACCAACACTTTGGCAAAATCTCATTACTGAGTCTCTCTAGCTTTCACACTAAGCTAATCACTCAACTACAGTTATAAACAACTCTCAATCACTTGATAAGAGCAATCAAATAAAGAAGAAAAATAAAGTGTCTTCTACAATTAAGTTCAATAACAATTAAATGAGAACTCTTTTGTACGTCTTTTGAAAGATAGCAAGATGAAAATTTTCTGCTCGTGTTCTTGATTGATCATCTTTAAATTCTGGAGCTTCTTTCTCTTTTATAGAAGAACAATGGTCAGCTAGCAAGAAAAAAAAAAGCGCAACAACAATTTGAATTCCGAATAATACTTTTGATAGAAATGATCGCGATTTCCTTTTTGATATTTGAATTTAAAATCTAGACAATCTTTAATAGAAATCCATTCTATGATGTGTATCTTCTTATTGTAGAAATCTTTTCTTGGATTTTGAATATATGAAAAACTAGATAAGTTTGAAAGGTAAATTTGTTAAGATTTTTCTAGATAAACTTCAAGAGATTTCATGATATCTCTCATGTTGTGGAACCTTATCTTCTCATAACAACCATATCTTTATTGTAGATATATCTTTATCTTTGTAACAACTTAACCTTATCATCCTTAAACATATATCCAAAAATAAATTATGAAGAATTTCTGGAAAATATCTTTACAGCATACCAATGAACCAGCATGTCAAAATTAAAGTGAAAAACAAATAAATTTTAAATAAAACTTTTGTTAAAAACTTGAAGTGATAAAATCCCCAAGATGATAAATCTTACTTTAGTGAAACACATCAAGTATATTACCCAAATATATTTGACAAGTGGAGCTAGACCTTAAAAAATCATAAGAACACGGAATTTAATCATTTTCTTTGAATCTGAAAAAAAAAAATCGTGTTCAGACATAAAGGTTCTGAACATGCTTTTGTTAAGCATATACTTCTTTCCGCTGAAGGTTCTGAAATAGCTTATGACTAGAACCACATATTGCTCATGCTGTCTTAAAGGTTCTGTTAAAAATTCTAAAAGAAAATCCTGTAATGTCTTCGCATAGCAAAGGTTCTGAAATAGCTATTATCTAAAAACTTCGTACTTCTCTCTTTGTTTTAAAGGTTTTGAAAGAACTTTTATCCAGTTATTAACAAGATTAAGGACTTTTAGGTAGCGTTTGGTTGGCGTTAGAATTTGGTATTGGATAGGAAAAAAAATTTTGTCCACCGTTTGGTTGTTACCCATGACGAAAGTATTGGATAAAACCTTAATATAGTACTAGACTAAATGAGATAAATTTGTACCGTGTGGAATTCGATACTAAAAATCTGGCACTGGACAAAACTCTATTTTTTGCGAAATTCCCAATTTAGCCTTCTTCCTTCTCCTGTTAATCAGCCTATGTCGGAACCAACATCTGCCATGGAAGAACACTTACAAGAAAACCCCAACCCCCACCTACCTATAGTCATCGTGTTCCGTCCATCAAACTACAGCCTCCCCTTCAAGTCCCTCTTGGGACCCCACTACCACATCATCGACCCACATGACTCTCCCGATGAACCCCTTCCTTCCTTTCTATCTCGTCTCGCCCAGTCCGCCCGTGCCGCCTTCTGCCTCAGTCTAACGACATTAACTTTCGGGAAACTATCTCTCCTCCCTTCACTCGAGCTCCAAATGTGCTCCAGCGCGGGGACGGAGCATGTTAACCTTGAGTTCTACCGCCGCCATGGCATCATTGTCACCAACACCAGTACGGCTTTCTCCGAAGATGTGGTGGATTGTGCTGTGGCACTGTTGGTTGATGTTTTGAGGAGAATGTCGGCGGCTGGTCAGTTTGTTAGGAAGGGGTTGTGGAAGGTGGAGAAAGACTATCCTCTAGGATCCAAGGTTAGATCTTTTCTTTCTAATGTATTTTTTTTAGATAATTAGAGCGATGCGCCTAGAGAAAATTTTCGAAAACGTCCACTTGTAACATATATAATAATTGCTCTTCTCTATTTGTAACTTATAACCCAATTTTATATATAATATCTAAAATACCAATTCAGTAAAAAAAAATCTAAATTAGGTGGTGAATTCATATGAAAAAACTTATTATACCTATAAAATAGTCCATAAGACTGACTACATATTACATCGACTGATAAATTTTAGGATGTCAATATTGTGCATGATGGATATGTGGATGTTTCAGTGTAAAAGTGTTTCATGTCTTCAGTGACCTATTCAAAATCATAAATAACGAATTATTTATTAAATATAACATAACTTTTTTCCCTAAAATATTTAATATAATATATTAAACCTTCAAATCATTTTTCCTTATAATAATATCAAATATATATAAATAACTATGATATAATTAAAAAGGACAAATTTGTCAATTTTACTATATTCAGTCCAATACTTTGCAATTTCGAACATTGGATAGCACAAAAAGCCTTTCTTATAATTAAAAAGGGCAAAACTGTTAAATCTACTATGTTCAGTCCAATACTTTGCAATCCAAACACTGGACAGCACAAAAATCCTTGTCCAGTACTGAACAAACCAAACGTGGTACAAAAATATTTTTTGTCCAATCCTTCTTCTTTTGTACTGTCCAGTACTCTTTGTTCTGTCTAGTACTAGAAATCAAACGGTACCTTATAAAGTATTCAGAGGTTCTGAACTACTTTTTGATACTTTATTTTTATTGAAAACTCTTTTGTTAAACTTCTGAAACACCTACTGTCTGTTTCAAAAATCCATTTAACAACTTCCATATAATCCGAAACTCTTATACTAAAAAATAAACATATTAAATATTTTAATCCTCTTTTGTTATCTTCAAAACTAAACTATAGAACTTAACACTACTGTTAATAACTCCTGGGCAACCATCCTAATAAACAGAATCCTAGAATGTTACATTGATATGGATTCTTTCGAGAAAAAAATATATCCATTGTGGCCTCAATAGTTAACACACTTGAATTATGAATAGATGTAGAAATTTGATAAACCAAATTATCTACTTAAAGATTCTATTAAATTATTATATATATAATTATTAAAAAATAAATAAAAACCAAAGCAATTTAAAGTGGATATTTTGCCACTTACCAAGGTCCAAATTCCGTGGAGCATTTAACTAACACAACCTGACACATATAAGAATTCACAATTAAAATAGCAAAGCACTCTATATTGTAAAGAAAATGCATCTGCTGAATGATTATCACCTCTATGTGTTCCCTAAGATTCCAATTAAAAGGTATATGAACTTATGTGAACTAGAAATTGGTTTAAACTGTGCACATTTCTAGGCTAAACTATACATGTTTTCCAAACCTTGATTTCAAAGTGAGAGGAAATAAAGATGAGGAAAGAACATATAAATTTCAAAGAGATTCTCATCATGTTAAAGAATAACAATTATTTACTATAATTATGTATCCTCATTAGTAGGCACTTGCCACCGTGAAAGGCTTAATATAGAGGAAGTGTGCAATATATAACTCTATACAATGATAGGTTGAAGCTAAGAGGACACTTGTGTTTCCAACATTACTTGTAGCAAGTTTCTTAAGCCTTCTCGGGTATGATTGTGATCACATTGGGCCCAAAATGCACTGTAATCTAACTTAGTAATTTGCACTCTCCATCTTTCCCAAGCCAAGATCATTTAAAGAGTATATGAGATAGATTAGAATAGGAAAATGAAGGCTTAATGCATTTTCTCCAGCTCATATTACCTTGACAAAGTTAGGCTTAGCCTTATATGATTCACCTAATTTTCTAGCTTCCAATTCAAGATGCATGCATGGCATTTTTTATATCAGAACAGCAACTGCTTCTACTAGTCCATTCTCAGTCTACAAGATTACCAAAGTAGATTTTAGCTATAGAAGAATAAGATTTTACAGAACATATAAATTCAAAGGAAAGAAAAGATTTGCAAATTTTGACCGTCATTTATAACATAAAGATAAGCAATGAAGTCAAAAGTGTAAACCTATCATCTAGTCTGGTTATATACACTTAGAAAGCACAGATCAGGCATATTTCAATAGGCACTATTAAGCAAATTCTAGATGCCCCCCTACACCTTTTTCTTTACCATACTAGACCTAGACAATAGGACATTTCATCACATCATTCTTGTTCAATTTCGTAGAGTACAATTAAAGAAGATAAACAAAATAGGAAAAAATTCTTCAAACACTATACAATTTTGCAAAGTACATTTCATGCATTGTTTGGTTTAATACTGAACAACAAAAATTGTCCTGTGCTATGTCTTTTCTTAAAACACTGCACGCATTGATATAAACGTGATAAAAATATCTTTGTTTGATTTGCAAATATTCCCATTCTATAAATAGCAACACCATCCCTTCTCCAACAACGAACTTTAGCAAGCGTATAGGCACTAACTTCTCACCAAGCTTCATAGGCTTGTCTATGCTCAAGTGCTTTCCTCTCATGCATTAACCATACACCGAGCTATCATCACCAGTGCTGTTATTGAGCAATAACCACACACCACAACACAACGAAAGTGAATGTAACCAACATTACCAATTATAATAGTCGTTATCTAGCTAATATTGCTCCCACAGCTAGTTAAGTTACTTAAAAGGCTACACTTCACCTTCAACATACAGCTAGTTAAGTTACCTAAAAATCATTAGTATAAAAAATCAAGTCATGTTAGGAAACTAATTTAGATGTTAACTTAGATAAAATTTTCAATAAACAACTCCATAATCAATGAATTTCGAATGCATTATAAATAGTTCAACCAAAGAGTGGATGAAGATGATAGGAAGCATACTTCTATTGTAGAAAGCAATCAAGAGCTACAACTTATGTCATTTCATCTCATCCATAAATTTCTCGTATTCTTTATCTACACCAGGTGTTGTTTGATTTGTTGAAGATGCTGGTGGGGGAGGAACTGGAGGGTTGGAAGCCCATGGTACATTTGCCATATTCTAAGATGGGTTAATGTTTAGAGGTGGTATTGCAGTATAGTATGGTATAACCTAAAGGAGCTTATAGATACATAGGTTGAGTTCCAATTGGTACCATAGGAACACTACTTCCATAAATGCTAATAGAGATAGACTCTACAGAGCTATTCATTAATCATATTCTATTGACAATGATGGTGCAAATTCATTTATTAAAAAGAAATGATGATACGAACTCAAAAGCTATTTTTTAATAAGACAATTCAGATATAGATTTCTAACCATATCATACCTGGATTATGCCAACCATTCTATTATCTATTCCTCTACAATAATTCGACAACATTTCCCCTACTTTCTAATCGTAATCCCCCTACAAAGAACCTTTGGAAATCATTCTCAATTGTCCATAAGTAAAAATATCATGCTTCTTTAGTTTTTCCTCTAAAACATATCCTATACCTAGGCATGGAGACTTTGCATCAAACCTTTATGTAGGCCCTATAGAACCATTGGCAGTAGAGCGAAAGCCAACTTTTTTCTCAATCGTCTATCATATCTAAGGGTGAAAGACTCCCTTCTATGTTCCAAAAAGGTGCTGCATGCTTGAATGTTTAGATGGATTAACCTGCTTATATGCCTTGCTGAAAACTTAATAGAGCACAAAATAATAAGCAACAAGCATTTACCGCTTATGTGATAGCAACTGCTCTAACAGTAGTTTTGTAAAATACCAAAAGAAGATCTCTTAATTACAATTGCAATTAGTTAACAAATGGACATACAATTGAGTTTTCTCTATAGAAGCAATTTACATTAAACAAATTGTTATCATTATACAAGAGGACACAAGTAAATAAATACCCCTTTTTTTCTTAGAAACAAACAGAGATATCTAGTGGTGATCTAGATCAAGCTAACACATTGAATCAAGATAGTGGTATAATTCAAAGTGTGACATTAACCTCAAGTAGTCTAGCAGCAAAGAATTTTATGTAATCTCTTCTTATATTCTTCACGGTACTGTATAATTCAAAGTGTGAAATTGACTAAATACATTACAATTTTTTTTCCTACAATTATTACTTAAGGAGAGAAGTAGAAGAATTACATAATTAATGATAGTGCTACCACGTGCCTAGAAAATATTCCAAAAACGATGATAGTGATACCATGAGGATTGCATGATGTGTCTTTTCAACAAGTTATTACTTATTTGTTTCCATAATTTCTAAAATAGTTGTTGTGGAAACACTGACATAAAACAGGATGTTTGGACAAAAGTTCCGTTAGACTGGAAACACCTGAATCCAAATCCCTCTTATTACATACTTTTAACCTAGCATCTACTTCCAACACCTAACATGAGTCGAATGAAATGTGCACAACAGGATTTTATTCACCTAAGATTTCTATAATTTTGTTTATAGTGAAGTTGATAGTAATGCAAATTCATTTCTAATTCATTTATAACTATTATGATGATTCAATTTTTGTGAAACCTATTTACCTAAAAAAAAAAATGATTTACTTAAACAAAATTCTTGAAACCCTAATTTTAGTGAATGCTCAATAACAAATATCACACCTTGATACAAATAGAAGATTAGGGTTCACGTTTCCAAGTGAATGTCTTCATTCCTCAAGTGAGAGAAGTTGTTGTCTTAGACTCCTTAGGTGATTTAACTGAACTATTGGCTCCTCATCTGTGATTTTAAGAGAGAGACATAGAGAGAAAGAGAGATAGAACGTAAGGGATGGAGAGATTGAATGTGAGGGATACAAATAATGGATGGTAACTAAAATTTTTGGATATAAAGGCGAGTGGAACATTTTTTTTTTTTCACCAAAGAAAAACATTTTGGGTGGTAACTAAAATTTTTGGGTATAAAGGCCGGGTTGAGCATTTTGGTTTTTTTTTTTTATTTATCAAGTCTTAAAATCTAAAAAAAAACTTGATTATTTAAAAAAAATGTTTTTATTTGGTAAAAAGAAATTATGCCAAAAAGAAAAAAATATCAAGTCTTACAATAATAATAATAAAAAAAGATTATTGAATTAGAGTTTATATATTTAACTTTAGTCATAAACGTTGCTAATAATATATCTTGTGTGACGTTTAGTAAACATGACTAAAGTACATTAGGATCAACGACATTTGTAAAATATACAAACATTGCCAAATATAAAAATTCCTGTAGTGATAGTTACTCATGTTGTTTTTTTCCAAAAACATTGTGTTTTTTACTTTTATGATATTCTTATAATAATTTTAATAAATTAAAAAAGTAATAATTAAACCATTAATTTATTCCAACTTATTCTTTTGATCATCTTAAAGTTGAGTCTTTTAATTAATTTCGTGTTTAAGATAGTAATTTATTAATTTATAAGGTTTAGTTTTGCCATATAAGAATAAGAGTTTACTAGGTGACAATTGAAACAAGCTCGACCAAGAGAGCAAGGCGATCGACTAGCCTTTGAAACGTGGTTGACCAGCCCACCAACAACCTCTACTAAGCTTTAGTTGCAACGAGGTTTTTCTTCGATTCCTTTTGCTTTGTCTTTTTCTTTTTCTTTTTTTGTCTAATTTGATTTCGATACCCAATTCAAGATATTGCCATATTGAAAAATTTTATTATCAATTAAGATCATTGAAATTTCAACATCAAACATGACTTAAAACTAACATTATGGATTTTCATGTTGTAATTAAACTTTGTTAATTCTTTCATTATCTTACAGTAGAAATATGGGATTACACCTTTGTAAATCCTTTTTTTTTTAAATTTTATTACAATTCCTATTCTTTATTGTTTGTTAAATTCCTATTTCAAATCTTTAATCAAGATCGATGAAGTTTCTAGCATTTTGATCTAAATTTCAAAATTTTAGATTAATTCTCATAAGAACTTTTAAAGTTTGAGATATGAATTTTTTTTAGTTTTTCTTGAGTTTGTAATCTAAACTTACTAATGAAAAATAAAATTCTTTATGCATTTAGAGACACCAAGTGGCTTCTTGTAAGATTGAATTATGAAAAGCAACATGGAGATCTATTTATAGATTTTAGGATAAGACATGTATGGGTCCTATGTTAGAGAGAGTCTTAAATTTTATTTCCTTCTTAAATTATTCCATTTCTTCATTTATATTATGTCATTAATATAATCCTTATGTTACCTTAAATCACTTGTTCACATTGTCAATATAGTTTCTTTGAGAAAAAACTCAATGATTGATATATATCATGTGTGACACAAGGTATAAATATTAATAAGATTTTGATATATATAAATAATGACAAACACATATAGTAATTGTTTTGAAAACTATCTATTTTATTGTCAAGCGTATCAAAATCTTATTAGTATTTATACACTATATATACGTAATATGTGATGTATATTAACAAAGAGATTTTTTCCCTTATTTTGGTTTTGATCATTAATTTAGTTTGTCAATTATTTCCACATTTTGAATATCCTAGTGTTTAAAGTAATTTTAATCATTTCCACTTTATGAGTAAATTTTTCCCATCAACAACAACAACAATTATGATAATACATTAAGGTCAATATATTTGGTGGTAATAAAGAGAGAATAAAATAATTATTCTCAAAATACTTTTTATTACTTTATTTATTTATAAATTGGTTCAAAAAATTTTATTTCAAGTGACTTTTCTATTATTTCTTTATAGGAATAGTTATTACCTTTCATAGTATGATATTATTTACTCGGGGAATAAAAAATTTAAGGGGTAATTATACTTTCAAAAAACAATTAGGATGAATAAATATCAAAATAAGTATTTTTATAATAAAAAATTATATAAAATAAACAATAGAATATATGTATTTAATCTATTACTAGTAAAAATAATTATTAAAGAATAATTTTTCTCTTACCCCCATCTATTCTGCTCTAAAAATAACCGACCCTATTGATAAGGACATGTTAGGAAGACATGAAAGTCACTTTTCCATTCTAACTTATCCACCTCTTTACAGATTGCCGTAACCCCAATCTAATCAAGTCAACCTCGGCGAGTTACATCTAGGGTTACATACTTAAATATTATTATTTAAAAAAATTACATAAATATTATACTCGTAAAAATGATACTGCAAAAGTTTACGTTGAAGGCGCAGACCTGATCTATGCCTTTAGTACAACATCCAATTTTTTATTCCATTTATACTCACCATTGATTTATAAACATGTGATGATAGTATAGAAACTAAAAAAATATAAATATAGTAAGAGTGAAAAAACACATAGAAACACACAACATATAGAAAATACACACTCACCCAGATCTAGTTTTTCTCTCGTTCTCGTATATAGGAAAGAAGAAGAAGAAGAAGTAATTCTGCATAGTAAGTTCCAAATCTAAGTGTTTCTAAACAACTAATCAATTGTGGTATGTTTTTTTTTTTTAGAAAAGTTAAAGTTTTTTTATCTACGTTGAAGTTTTTTATCTGTGTTTATATTTGATGTAAGATTTTAGAAAAATATTAGTATAATTGTATGTTTTATAGAAAATATTATTTGTTGTTGTTAGATTATAATTTATTAAATATGATATATATAGATGTTGCAATGCGTAACATACAATATTAATTTTTGTATTAGAATGAGGACTTGTTATTGTAAATGATATGAATCAAAACCCTACAAAACCTATCATTAGGGTAAGAACCAAAGGATTTCAAATCTTGGCGATTAGGGTCCTTTCTAAACAAATCAACCCCGGAATTATTTATATACTAACATCTTTTCTATTACTCTTGTATTGTGTATTCCAACAGGCACACTTATCAGGCTTTACAGGGCGATGAACAAACTCACTAAGACTCAACTTGTGGGTTATCCATGGACCGACATAAACCAAAGATGAGCTGGACCGACGAGTTGATTTGAATAATCAGCTTGTGAAGACTATTTTTATATTTGTTATTTTCCTTGAACCATTTATTTTGTAAGCTTTTGGAACATTTTATTTGGGTATATTTGTTTGTTTTAGGGCCAGCTACCCTTTAGTGGCATAGTTGTAATTTTTTTAGTCATCTTAACCCTAAAGGGAGCAAGTATAAATACTTGCTTAAGTAAGGTTTAGTGGTAGAGAGAGTATACACATTTTTGCTGCCCAAATTTTCGTGAGAATTAGGGTTCATCCCAATTTTCATAAGACTCTTATCAATTTCTTCAAAGAATTGTGGCGAGTAGCAACTAAAGGAATTGTGAGTCATATCATTTCCTTGGTTGTTTTCCTTTTCCTTGCTAGTGTGTAATATCTAGTGTTGATTAGGATTGGTTCTTTTGGTTCCTAATTCATGTCAATTGTAGGATCCGTTTGTATCATTATATTGTTTACAATTAGTGGAAATCAAATCCTATATTGTCTTGTTGATTGCAATTATTCAATTGCTAGTGGAATTCTTCATTTGCATGGAGGCTTTTGTATAAATAGTTCATGCCATTTTAGTATTGTTGTTCATTGAATTTCCAATTAATCTTGTGTTGTGTGCTTACTCCATTTAAGCACATCATCTTTTGGTGTTAAGATTATTGGATTTACAAATTGGATTATAAAGGGTTAAGGGGTTCACACCTTTGTGGAGGATTGATCCGGATTTGCTTCCTTGTTTGTGTGTATATGTTTTTTTTGTCAAATTAAGGCATATCATCTTTTGGTATCAGAGCAACTTATTTTACAAATTTGAGTTCATAAGATTTAATGGTTCACGCCTCTTGAGAACTTAGATTTAGTGATTGAATTTATTTCAATTGGTTGCATGTATGTGCTTGAATTTAATCAATTTAGGCACGTTATCTTTGGTATCAGAGCTCAAGTTTAGAGAAGGGAATAGTGTTGGTTGATTTCTTGATCTTCATGTTCAATTAAAGTTCTTCAATTTGTGATCTGCAATTGTATGTTGTGAATTGAAGTTACGTAATTGTCTTGATTGAGGAGTTGAATTTACTGCTTGTTGAAGTGGAATTTGAGGTCTTGTTAAAGCTCCTTTTAGTTGATAATTTTCGTGAAAAGAAGAGGAGTAGTAGTGTATTATTGATTCAAATGTCAAAACTTGAAATTACCTCATTTGTGAAGAAGTGGAGGTGTATTATTGCTTGTGTTGTTTTCGGACATAAGGAGTTTAGTGTGCATTTTCAGAATTGAGTGTGTGGATATATGGAAGTTATTTGATTTTCAAAAGACACATTAAGTGATAGAAGTTATTGTGTGTTCATTTAAATTTGAAAATGGCTCCTTGCCAATTGTGGAAAGGGTGCAATGATTGAACTCATTTGAATTTTGAATTGAGTTGCCTTGTTTGTAATTTTCTGTTTGGAAAGTGTATTTAAAGTGGAGAAGTGCAAGTGTAGAAGAGTGTGTGTGTGTGTGTGTTCTGCACCGTGTGTAAAAAGGTGTGTATGCTGTGGTGTTGTATTTGTGTATTAAGTGAAGGGTGGGTGTGTGTAGCGTTATGTTTTTGTGTGTTGAAGTAAAGGGGATTGCAAGTGGTGCATGTGGTGGTGGTGAGTGCTTGCACCGTGAGCAAGGGATGTGTGTGACGTTGTGAAATTGTACATTTGTGTGTGTGGTGAGGTGCTGCACATTGTGGTTATTAGTAGTGTGAAACCGTGGCAAGAAAAGGAAGGTTTGAGTAGTAGAATTTGAATTCAAAAACAAACATTATAGTGTGAAAGTAATTGAAACTTATTACTTAAACACTTGTTGGTTGGATTTAATTTCTTAACTACTTAGAAGTATTTATTTGTACTTCAATTATTTTACTTAACTTTACTTGAAGTAATAATAAGTATTTCTTATATTGGTTGTGTGTGTGCACCGTGGGTGTGTGAGGATGTGTTGTTGTTGCGCATGTAATGAAGTGTGTTGTTAACTTGTTGAAGTTAGTTAGAAACCATATCAAATGATGTATATACTTCTACTACTTTAGTACATCAAGTATTGACTTCTTCTCTAACCATTGATGATGGACAAAAAGAAAATTTGTTCCATACTTCTTGTAGGGTACAAGGAAACTTGTGCGTAATTATTGTTGATGGTGGTAGTTGTACTAATGTTGTAGCTGCATCATTAGTATCAAAGTTGAAACTTGTAACTACCCCGCATCCTAAGCCTTATACATTACATTGGTTAAATGATTAGGTGAGTCTTCATGTGACCTAAAGGGCTAGGGTACCCTTCAGTATAGGGGATAAGTATTGTGATGAGCTTGAATGTGATATTCTTCTTATGTGTATATCCCATATATTGCTTGGCAGGCCATAGTTGTATGATAGGATGGTATTACATGATAGGTATAGAAATACTTATATGCTCTAACAGGATGGTAAACATATAGTATTGAACCCTATGTCGCCATCAGAGGTCCAGAAGATGCAAAGACAGATAAGTCAACCATCAAAGATTCTTGAGGATCATAGCCACATGATCAAACCTTTAGAGGACCAAATTGTGTAGAAGCAAATATGTCAACCTTTAGAGGTTCCTAAGGTTCCTAGTTACATGAACCAACATATAGAGGACAAAACTTATCAAACATAGATGTGCCAACCTTTAGAAGATCCTGAGGGTTAGATGAGACGACCACTAGAGGACCAAACTGTTCAGAGGCAGTTGTGTTCACCTTTAGAGGTTCTAGAGGCTCATGAGCAGTTGAGCAAACCATTAGAAGATCTTGAGGGTCAGAGTCAAATGAGCCCATCACCAGAGGGCCAGACTATTCAGAAACAGTTGTGTCCACCTTCAGAGGTTTCAAAGGGCCATGAGCAGTTGAGCAAACCATTAAAGGGCCACGAGGGTAAAAAACATACAAGTGAATTAGGAAAAGAGGCAACAATATCAGTGGAACGGGTTGAAACAAAAGAGGCCTTAGTGGATAATAGACCATTACATGTGTTGCAGATAAGATATATCCTAGAAATGAAGGAGAGAAAGTAATCACCCCCTATAGTATTTCAGATATTGGGATTCTATAGTGATACTTCTTCATATGACTTATTAGGAGGATACAAAGTCTTTACTACATTTGATCTGTCAGATTTGAGGACAAATCTTTTTGAGGCCCGATGAGATGATAGGAATCAAAATCCTACAAAACCTATCATTAGGGCAAAAACTAAAGGATTTCAAATCTTGGCAATGAAGGTCCTTTCTAAACAAATCGACCTCGGAATTATTTATATACTAACATCTTTCCTATTACTCTTGTATTGTGTATTTCAATAGGCACACTTATCAGGCTTTACAAGGCGATGGATAAACTCACTAAGACTCAGCTTGTGGGTTATCCATGAACCGACGTAAACCGAAGATGAGCTGGACCGACGAGTTGATTTGAATAATCGGCTTGTGAAGACTATTTTTATATTTGTTATTTTCCTTGAACCATTTATTTTATAAGCTTTTGGGACATTTTATTTAGGTGTATTTGTTTATTTTTAGACCGGCCACCCTTTGTGGCATAGTTATAATTTTTTTAGTCATCTTAACCCTAAAGGGAGCAAGTATAAATACTTGCTTAAGTAGGGTTTAGAGGTAGAGAGAGTATACACATTTTTGCTGCCCAAATTTTTGTGTGAATTAGGATTCATCCCAATTTTCATAAGACTCTTATCAATTTCTTCAAGGAATTGTGGCGAGTAGCAACTAAAGGAATTGTGAGTCATATCATTTCCTTGATTTTTTTCCTTTTCCATGCTAGTGTGTAATATTTAGTGTTGATTAGGATTGGTTCTTTTGGTTCTTAATTCACGTCAATTGTAGGATCCATTTGTATCGTTATATTGTTTACAATTTAGTGGAAAGTGGATCCTATAGTCTTGTTGATTACAATTATTCAATTGCTAGTGGAATTCTTCATTTGCATGGAGGCTTTTGTATAAGTAGTTCACGCCATTTTAATATTGTTGTTCATTGGATTTCCAATTAATCTTGTGTTGTGTATTTACTCCATTTAAGAACATCATCTTTTGGTGTTAAGATTATTGGATTTACAAATTAGATTATAAAGGGTTAAGGGTTTCACGCCTTTGTGGAGGATTGATCCGAATTTGCTTCCTTGTTTGTGTGTATATGTTTTTTTTTGTCAAATTAAGGCGTATCATCTTTTGGTATCAAAGCAACTTATTTTACAATTTGGGTTCATAAGATTTAGTGGTTCATGCCTCTTGAAGACTTGGATTTGGTGATTGAATTTGTTTCAATTGGTTGTGTGTATGTGCTTGAATTTAATCAATTTAGGCACATTAGTAAAGGATGCAAAATATATCGAATATGAAATAATTATTGTAGTATTATATGGATTTTTTTGAAAAATTTAGTGGAAAAATATAATTAAAAATTAATTTTGGACAAATATTCAAAAAAAAAAATTGTTTGGAAATAATCGAAGGATAATCGAAGGAAAATTAAAATTAAAATTAAAATGAGAAATGATAGGAATTTTTTTTTGTATAAATATTATTGAAAATAAAAAAATGATGAAAATTTATAATATCTCGAATGTGAAATAATTTTTACAAGATTGTAAAATGATACAAAAATGGTTGGAATTTTTAGCAGCGAAAATGTTATTAAAAAATAACTTCTGATAGATTTTTAGAAAAAAAATCATTTGGCAATAATGGGGAAAAAGTTAATATTTAAAATGTTAAGGAAATGCTTTTTTTTTTTTGAAAATTTTAGAATGTTGTTATTGGAAATTGTCATATTTATTTAAAAGCTTATAATTTACATATAATATAGATAGAGAAAAAATGACTGATTATGTAAAGCCGATGATCTATGCATTTGGAAATATTATAGCTGGTAATTGGGAGTCGGAGTATGATAGAAATCTAGTAAAAAAGTTGAAAATGAAGAAAAATGACAACTATAGCAAATTTTTATACAGAATATGCCGTAGCATTTAAGTTGATCCAACCAAAGTAGAGGTTGAGATAATTCACAAGCATCCTATGTTCCATGGGAGTAATATATGCTATGCATTAATGGCAATCAAAGACGACGAAGATGTTGAAAAATTTATTGAAAAGGCTGAATCATATGGAGATCGTGGCATACAACAATTATTCATCAGAATTTCTGACAATTCGAGGGGCCTCTCAATAAGGTAGACATTTGATGCAAGCAATTAGCTACATTTGTCACATGACATTGGAGAAATGCAACCAAAGTCATTGACATTTCAACCCTCAATTCCAACCCCGATGGAAGTGAATGATGAGGATGAAATAGATAGAGCAGTTACTCTAGTGTTACAATGACCAGACACACGGGATCCATATATGGTTCATGTGGGAGTGGAAGCTACAACTAACACCGATGGTGGAACAGGTATTGAGTAGGAGAGTAGTGATAACGAGGAGAGTTCCAATGAGGAAAATGAGTAGAGTGAGAATGAGGGAAATGAAGTATCGGAAGAAGAGTCTCCAATTGTACATATCTACTTGAGACAACTAATACATCGAGCAAAGCAGGTTGAACCACCAACCATGTTAGTTAGAGATCTTGTTCCATATTACAATTATGGGGGCAATAGTGGTTACATTTATGTCAAGCATAAGTAAACTAATCTTTGTAGTGTTTCGAGCAGCAATGATGACTTCTATTGGAGCATGAGATTCAGGATGAAAGCAAATGTCATTCAAGCAATGAAGTCTTACGATGTGAAGAACCATTGCAACTTCGTTGTTATAGAGTCTAATCCACTGTTGTAGTCTGTTTATTGTTTGAAAAGAGACGACGGTTGTAAATGGAGGCTTTGGGCTCGAAAGAAGAAATTGGAGGGCGTGTTAGTGGTGATAACATTCAAAGGTCAACACATATGCAATAACTTGCTGATTAACCATGATCACCCACAGTTGGATTGCAATCTCCTTGCCAATCGGTTTGTAAATCTTCTTAGGGAGAATCTTGATATGAAGGTGGCTAAGCTGACTTCTATTGTTAAATAGGAATTTGGCTACAGGATCAATAGGAGATGGGTTTGGGAGGGAAAGAAATGGGCTATTGAGCTCATGTACAGGAATGGGAGAAGTCTTACGATGAATTGCCAAACTTCTCAATACAATAGAAAATATAAATCCCGGAACACAAATATATTAGCGGTAGAGCTGGTTGAGTACCTCAGGTGTGTCCACCTTCAAATGGGTATTCTAGGCCTTTTGGTCGTACATCACGGCATGGAGATTCCTTAGACCTATTGTTACCATCAATGCCATTTTTTCTATATAGGAAGTGCACCCACAAGTTTCTAGTTACTTATGACGTTGATGGCAACAACCATATGCTTTTGCTGGCATTCGCTTTGGTTAATCAAGAAACAGTTGAGACATGAGGCTGGTTTTTAAGGAAATTGAAGGAATATGTTGTCGGCATCCGTGAAGGTCGTGAAACCATTTACCTCATATCGGATAAACACATAAGCATTAGATCAACAGTCTAAGAAGCAGTGAATGGATAGCGGCCTCCATTTGTGATGTGGCGGTTCTGTCTCTAACACATCGCTAGCAACTTCAACTCAGCACATAAAAACACTCAGTACAAGAAGCTAGTCATATATGTAGGGTTGCAAGCATAATCTCGCAAGTTGAATTATGTGATGGAGTAGGTAAGGATGATTAAGCCAGATGCATTAGACTGGTTTGACGACATGCCGTTGGATATGTGGACGCTGGCTCATGACAGTTGCTATCAGTTTGGGTATATGACCTCCAATGTTGTGAAAAGTTATAATTCCATATTGAAGGGGGCTCGAGGGTTACCTATGATTACTTTGGTGAAGAAAACACTATATAACTGTGTTAGGTACTTCGTTTAGAAGCAAATGAAAGGCATTGAAGAATATAGCAAATGATAGAATTTTCACCAAATATACAGCCACCAAAATCAACTAATGGAGTTCACGAGCTAGCAACCATAGGATCATCGACTACAGTAGGCACGATAGGGTTTTTAAAGTCATCACCGATAGTTGTCACGTTGCCAGCGGGTTAATGGGAGGGGGTCGAACGTACGTTGTTGACTTTCCCCGCAGCACATGTAGTTGCCAGAAGTGGCAAATCTACAAAATTCCATGCTCCCATGCATATGCAGTAGCCGCCTCACTTAAGCTTGATATGATGAATTCTATACTTGATTGGTATAGATGGACACATTAGGACCAAACATATATAATGCACTTCATGCCTATAGGAGACAAGTTGGATTGAGAACCGATGCACTTCTCGTCACTACGCCCAAGGGAAGACCTCGTACGGAAGAAGGGAAAGCTGAGGCAGAAAAGATACCACATGAAGATGGACATTAGGGAATGTCCAGATCAAATCACATGTAGACTTTGCGAAAGAGGGGGGGGGAGGGCGGTACGCATAACAAAATAACATGCCCACGTCAACTCGATGACGGTAACTAGTGGATACCAATACATATTTCATCACATTTGACATTCATTTGTGATGCTAACATTAGCTTTTTCTCTTTTGCAACTTAGGTGAATCGTCGACTACTTCATCAAGTTTATGTGAAGACATGGTAGAAGGGGATGCTTCATATTCTATATATATACATGCAATTTTATCATTTATTGAGAAGTTGTTTTGAATGTCAATTTTTTTAGACATTTGTTAAATGTTATGAAATATTTGAAGTTGTAAAATCGTATATGTATACATTGCAAGTGAAAATGGCAAGGGGTAATAGTCTTAATGCACGAAATGCATACTAATTCATTATAAATTGTAAAAATACATAAATTTAATCATTGTAGTGGACCATATACATATGTAAATACACTACGAAAAATCATCGTTTCTTATCCCTATCCCCTCCTATCTCCTACCCCTAGTCAAATGCCTAGCTAGCCAGGCGAAGGCGTTGGCTGGCTTTGCACGCGGAGCTGGAGGAGATTCAAACTCTTGGGTTGGATGTAGGTGGGGAGTACTATGGAACGCTCATAGAGACATAGGACTCCACTCAGTTAGCTGATTGGATGATTCACCCCGATACATAGGTTGCTTTCCAAGGCATTGCTTCTATGGAGCTAACGGTGTTAGGACAAGACCACTGATAAAATGCCGATGCAGTGTCTCGTATTGGTTGACCATCAACCCTGAGCTTACATGCACCGCACCAGAATTAATATGCATTTGTTTGTCCTACCTGGGATTTTCCTATGTCTCACCTCGGTTTCGGGGTCGTTGTCCCCTTCCCCCATTCATCCCTACGTTGAAACCGGTTCTACCTCTTCCTGGGTGTCTTGCTACTATTGCTACTACGATTGTGGACACAGTGTTAAACCCACCCCCCCATGGTGAAGCATAAACTAAAGACTTTAAGCAGTTATTTTCATGGCCGTATCTATATTCGGCGATAAGTAGATTTGTCGTAAGGTGTCACCCTTCAAGTATGAACAAAACGTAAATTAAAGTTAACATGATCATGTGATATTTGGACATTACTAAGTGTTTATGTAAATCGTTCATACCAGAAATCCAAGAACAACCCCCGTACATCCAATGTATCGCTTGTTAATCAATCCATACCATTGTAGATAACTGTCATGCACACCACAGGGGCCTTCCATATGAACGACTCAACTAACCCGCCGTTCCTACATGTTCAAATACATTGCATGTAGGTCGGTCCAATCAACATCAATTCGGCTGCGCAGGTCAATTTTATGGAGCTCCGGCTGCATGTTCATCGATTGCAAGATATATTAAAACCCACTGAACTGCCTTACCACTTGATCTGAGAAATACCACTCAATAATGTGAAAACAAATAAGTAGTACCCGAGTCGTCTAAATGTGCATACCAGCTTTGTAGAAATATGGTAGGAGATTAATTAAATTCCCATCATATGACTCCCATTCAACTTGAAAATAGGAAATTTTATTGACTTCAAATGATAAATATGATTAATTACAAGGAAAAAAAAATTGATTACTGAGGTACTTGCGACATATTTTGCCTATCCAACGCATCCCGATATGTACTGACTATGTGAGTGGGGTGAAACTACATGTTCCACAATGCTGCTAGCGAACATCCAGTTGGTAGAGATAGTCCATGTCGACTAATGGATGCGATGTAAGGAAATCTATCACAGGCCCACACCTATAGCAATATGGCAGCCCCTCCAATCTCGTGTGACAATGGTATGATGTGACATATAGTTGGCAATACAACCATGCTAGACATGTAGACCCCTAGCTGTATGTCCCAGCAATATCGAAATGTTCCAACAAAGGTAACCACACCGCGTGGACGAGGGCACTGGATTTATCAACAAAAATAAATCCCCTTAAGAATTGCAGTATGTATGCACAAGTAGCTTGATGTATTTGCTCTACATCGGTGTCCGGTGGAATCAGCCAGAATATATCACTGAGCCATATCATATTAATGCGGCCCCCCTACTACTAAACCCGGTCTCGCCCCCAACAGTTCTTCGCATATCGCTCCCCAATCTAGGCAACTACTCCCTGTAACTGTCCGTCCATCCACAGGGAATCCCAACTAGATCTCCACATCCTATAGCGTGATTGTAAACTCCTCTATCGGTATTTGGAATGTGTGTGTCTCTAGACGCCATCGCTCCACCAACGTTGTAATTATGTGCCAATCAAGGGCTATGTATGGTAGACAACTCACACCTTTGAAGATAACAAGCTACAAGTATGGCTCCATTCGAGTATCGAAAGGGATGATACGCTCGTCACGATGGAGTGACAACTCACGTCATTGAACAGTGAGGGTTGCTTGATCCTATGCTAACAACATGTGAAATGTTTTTCTATTTCTAATGCAACATAAACTAATAGATAAGTGAAACATCGATTACCTCTCCATCTCAAACGGTTTGTGATCGATGACTTGCCTGCTGAGTCAAGACTTAAGGATTGAAAAGTTCAAGCTCCATCTATTATGCAAAACTATATAAATATTTTCGCTTTACAACAAATACTTAATTTTTTACTAATTAATTTTACAACAATTAATTAATGACATATTAATGACTAATCATATTTAATTAACGGATAAATGTTAACTGCTTAATTTTATGACCAATACAATGAAACCATACAAATATATTACATTTGTAATGAATACAAAATTTTTCACTAATTAATTAACGATGCATTAACCACTAATCCTCTTTTATTAACAGATAATTAATAACTAATTAATTTTCTAACTCATTCTATAAAACCATACAAATATTTTCACTTTGCAACAAATATTTAATTTTTCACATAATTAATTAATTAATTATATAACAATTGATTAACTACATATTAACAACTAATCGCATTTAATTAATGGATAATTGTTAACTGCTTAATTTTATGACTAATTCTACAAAACTATACAAATATTTTATATTTGTAACGAATACAAAATTTTTCACTAATTAATTGTATAGCAATTAATTAACAATGTATTAACCACTAATCCTATTTGATTAATGGATAATTAATAACTAATTAATTTTATAACTCATTCTACAAAACCATACAAATATTTTCACTTTGCAACAAATACAAAATTTTTCACTAATTAATTTTATAACAATTAATTAATGACATATTAACGACTAATCACATTTAATTAATAAATAATTAACAACTACTTACTTTTATGACTAATTCTACAAAACCATATAAATAATTTTTATTTGCAACGAATACGGAATTTTTTACTAATTAATTTTATAACAACTAATTAATAATATATTAACGACTAATCACCTTTAATTAATGGATAATTAAGACCTATTTAAGACTAATTTTATAAAATCATACAAATATTTTTCATTTGCAATGAATACGAAATTTTTTGCTAATTAATTTTATACTAATTAATTAATAACTAATCATTGCTGATTAACAGTTAATTAATAATGAGTTAATTTAATAACTACATTTACAAAAATATATTATAATAACATATATACATAATTTATTTACTAATGTTAAATAATTATATATTAATAATTATTTAATTACTAATTAATGGTTAATTAATAATAACTACTATTTTAATAAAATTTATACAGTTTATAATGGTTACATTTTTTTTTTTTTTGCATTTATCCAAAGTAGTATAATAGCAACAAAAATAAAATTTTTGTTAATAAAACATATCAAGATCTTGATAAAGATATTTCCACACACGTTGAAATAGAATAAAACCTGTGTAAAATACAAATTATGGAAACAAAAATTTTCAAACAATGATAGAGTATGAGGTTAATAGAGGAAATTGAAACATGAAAATGTGAAAATATGAACTAAGGATTTGTATTTATATTAAAAATTATCAATGTAATTTATATATATATATTACTATATAAATTTACTGCATCACTTTTATAGGTTTACAAACATACTTTTGTAATAATTTTACAGGTTTGCAATTTTTTTATAAGTTTACAATGTTATATACTTTATAGGTTTGCAGATAAGATTCAATAGGTTTGTGCCTTCAACGTAAAATTTTGCAGTATTACTAAAAGCACATAAATGATTTGCAACTTTGTAACCTATTTTAATAATAATTTTTATGGATACGATATTTACATAATCTTTTTAAATAATAATATTTAAGTATATAACCCATTACATCCACATCCTTCATTTATGATGTAAAACGAATACTAGAAGCGTGATTTCATTTTCATAGCCTCTGAAAATGATTCTGCATACATATTTCTATATACATTTCCTTTACGTCCTATCTTTATTGATTAATATGATAACTCTTATCATCTTTTTTTTTTCTTATAAAACAATTAGCACGTAATAAGAATATAAAATAATAGCCTTCCTAATAAGTAATGATAACCAATGCAGTTTATACAAATAAAGCTTTTTTTTTTTTTTTTTTTACATTTACACACCATTTATATAGATTATGCATTTTAAATTCACGAGTTTTAGAATTGTATGAAAAAATAATTGGTCCCACCCACGACTTGCCCTTTATTTTCTCTTAGAAAAGTGGCGTTGAAATGTTTTATAGGGAATTGCCAACTTGATGCTGCGTGGTAGCTCGCAGCTCAAGTTATAGTCGTCTTTTCTGAGAATGAAATTGATAAAGCCTATGCTACATGAAGCCCTTTTCGATGATTTTACGGAAGAAATTATTCAACTGATTAAAAACGAACTGAAAGTCTAATAGAGCAGGAATAAAATAAAAGTTGAGAAAAAAAAAAGTTTCATTAACGGCTACTTTAAAATTACTTGATAAGATGGCAATATATATATAAATTTACTTTTAAAATGAAAAAAAGTAATTGTATAAAAGAATTAAAATTGTTATTTTAATTTTTATAAATATATTTAATATATTTATCTAATAGTTTCTCTATAAAAAACAACTAATATTATTTTGGAGCGATTTTTTTAAAAGGGAGGAAAGTTACTAAACGGCATAGCTAGCATTTATCGGTGAGTTAAAGGACCCAATAATATATAACATAGTTATCATGATAATTTAATTATGATTCCTTATGTTTACTAGCTTATTTAAGTAACTTTAAAAGATTTTATAAAAAGAAATATTGATTTATATTCTAAATAAAAAAAAAATATCATCTTTTTATATACTAGTTTCAATAAATATTTACCATACTTTCACAATGAGTTGTTGACTGTTGGTTTCTTTTTTTAAAAAAAAAAAAAAAAATTTCGTTCCCTTTGTCCCTACGATGAAGATTTGGAAGGGATATTGCTGACCACCCGAGGAGAATTTTTATTAGTAATTTGACCCGCATCATCTTCCCGTGAATGGTGGAAATTAGAAGATGCAAAAATCAAAAAAGCAATGAAAGTTAAAAAAAAAAAAAAAATGAAAAGGGATGAGATTTACGTGTGGAAATTGGAAGACATCTTTTTATTATTATTATTATTATTATTATTTTTAATGGGTGAGCATGATCCGCAATTCCGCATTAAGTATTGCAATGACCCGAGATTATACGGTTACATGAGCCAAAGCAGTTTTCTTGGTATTTTTTTTTTTTTAGGTTAAGTTCACCCTTCTAGGGTCAACAGCAAACACCCATTACTCAGCTCCTTCCCTTATGTACACCTCAACGACAAGTCTAATTACTAACGACAGGCCAACCTTGAATAAGTTTACCTTTCAAGAGACTTATCAAATATTTTATTGTGGGAGGGCGTCACAAACTTTCCTTATGTTCAAATAGTTTTTTTTTTTTTTTTTTACATATTTCTTTTAATTATATGTCGTCTGTTGGTTTGAAATTTGGGTAAGAATAGTATTTTCTAATACTTTTTCTACATATTTCACTAATATTAACCTAAATTACCATTGAAAATGATCAATACTCACCAGAAAATAAAAAGAAATACATTAAATATATGTATTGGGCTATAGAATGGAGATAACGTGTACAGAATTGTCACCAGGCCCAAGAATCCGATGCAGCCTTTTACAGGAAGTCCTTGGGCTTCCTACCTCTTTGAACTTTGAATTGCATTTACCAGCTTTTCCTTACCTTTGCTTTTACCAAAATTGATGAGCTTTTGCATTTTCACATTGATGTGATTGAGTGCCTCCTCTCCTAGGCCCAAGCAGTGCAATCTGAAACTTGTTACCTTGTAGGGGCACGGTAATATTTAATAATTTTAAATAGCAAAAAGTATAAATTTAATTATTAATATTTATTATATTTTTTACTTCAATTCCAAATCTTTTATTTTTTACATTTGAATCTTCAATGTTTGTAAATGAGTTCTTTTAATAATAACGTTGACTTTTGCATTAAAGAATAACATGTAGCATAATTTGATTGGTTAAAATAATTAATTTAATTAAAAAATTATTATATTATTTAAAAAAGAAAAATAAAAAAATAAAATAAAATTTAAAAAAACCTACAAGATAAATAAAAATTTACACAATAATATAATATATACATATATTATTTAAGTAAATAATGGAAAAATATAAAAAATTATTTAAAAAGGTAGGAATGTTTTATAATCCCCCCCTTTTTTGGAATTCCTACATTTTTATAATTTTTCCTAATTTTTATTTTTTTCAATTATTTACTTAAATAATAAATGTATATATTATATTATTATGTAACTTTTTTATTTATTTTGCAAATTTTTTAATTTTTCAATTTTTCCATGCTTTTTAAATAATATATATTATTATCATTTTTAATTAAATTAGTTATTTCTACCAATTAGATCTCACCATATGCTACTCTCTAACAAAAAAAGTTAACGCCATCGTTAAAATGGCCCATTTACAAACATTCACAAACATTGAGAATTCGAATGCAAAAAATAAAAGGTTTAGGACCAAAATAGAAAATGTAGTAAATATTAATGACTAAATTGGTAATTTTTCCCTTTCAAATTTCATATGTAAAATTGAAAGAACATCCAAAGTTCATAATAAATTTTACATTGTCACTAGTAAAGGAAGGTAAATTACAATGGCACCATAAGAAAAGTATCAAAATGATAGAGAAACTCTAAAACCCTAAAGTGTAGCACATGCACTCTTTATAAAAAAAGCTTGATACTGAAAAATTTCCTCCTCTAATGCAATTGAGAGCCAATTTTTTGCAATATTGTATGTTTTACTTCTTTTATCTCCAATGAATAAATTGTATCTAAAGTATAAATAATTATTTTATGCTATAATTGAAAAAAGAAATGGTTACATTATTATGTGTATTTCATCATAAGGGGTTGTTTGTCTAAATTTAGCAAAGACCAAATTGATCATGGAGATGGAGAGATAGAGGTAAAGGCAAGAATGTGTAGAAAGATTTTTAAATGAAATTATTAACTTTCTTGATTTTTCAGTGAATGGATATATTGCTTCTATAATAGGGGTTATTTACAAATACCCTTTAAATTCTCATTTCTAATTTCTAAATTTTTCATGCTTTGATATAGAAGAATTGCTCATACTCATGGTTAGAAAGGAATAATTTGAATGCACCTTGAGCTTACAAGTTTTCTTACCTACTCTAGGGAATTTGGTGCCATATAAACACTATTATTTTCAAAAAGGCAATGCCTAATAAGCTCCTTTGGCACGACCATGCTCTAATTAATGTTGTGAGCTTATAGCATGTAAATAAACGAAAGTACTTGCAAGCCCGCCCATAGTTGAATCTACTGTAGAGCGACAAACATTTAACGAGCTGCACATCAACTATAAATAAAGCTAAACACATCTCTTGGGAAATGCATTGGTCAAGCTAAGATGATGGCAAAGCAGGGATTAGTGGCATCCTTTTGGATAACAATGGTGGTCTAATAGTAGGTTACATAAAAAGGTATTGCCTCTACCACACTGCTTGAAGTTGAGATATAGAGCATTACTAAGGGGTTACATCTTGTTACATTGCACAATGCGAATCAAATCACCGTTCTCTCTTACTCACACATTGCCATTAATATTTCACAAGACACCACAAGTAACACTTGTTTTTTGCATGATGTTTTGTTATAGGGAAGCATTACTGAAGTTTGATGAATTTAGTCTTGAGTGTACCTTCTGTGAGAATAACAAAATTGCAATTGCTTTAGCTAAGGAGGGTGTGAGCGAATCTTTTAGTTTAGTTTTTGATCATATACCCCCACCTTTGGGGCTTTTAAATAATAATCAAGAACAACTATATAGGGATCTAGCCTCCTCAAGCTATATTGAAACCTCTTTTCAAAATCTTCTAGGATAAGTTGTATGTTGGCTTCACCAAATTTGATGGTGCTCTTTTCATATATTCATAAATATCTTGAGTTAAAAAAAAAAACTACTAAATGTCTAATATTTTCTATACAATATAATAATTCCCATATGGATCTAATATTCCAATCCCTCCAACTTTAAGGTTTTGCATCCATTCTTAGCTAATGTAAACCTATTTTATTTAACACCTTCAAATTCCAAGTAGGAGAAAAATAAAATTAAGTCCAAAGATAGATTTATTTGGTTGTCAAATATTATTAAATTGTGAATTCCTATCAATTTAACTTACCCCTATAGGCTATAAATTTTAGAATTGAAACTCAAGACTTGTTGCCCTAACCTAACTCTTTTTTCCCTTTATAATCCGACTTGATCGATAATGTTGCCTCACCTTATATGGATTACGGTTTGCGTTTGTAGCATTGATGATTGACAATAAAAGCTTTAATATTAGTAGAAATTAGTAGAAACACCAAAAAGTTTGGTCGCATCACATAATTATCCATAAAGAAAAAGAAAATTAAACATGATGCTTGATAAAAAAAAAAAAGAAAAAGAAGTCAATCCATTATAATACGATATCAATATTAACTATAGAAGATTACAAAGTATAACTATTTTCTTAGAACTCCATCCGATTCTTAAATGCAACTATAGTTATATTTGTTAACTATTATATTATAGGCAAGATAAAAATTTATCACATAAATTTTACATATTCAAAAGGACTTATTAAAAATTAATAAATCAGCTATAAAAATATAATCTCAAAGTATAAATGCGCACGGAGGGATGAGGTTGGAGTTCAATCTTTTATATCCATCTCTAACACTACCTTTTGACCAATGTCAAATCTAATTGATCAAGGGAAAATGATAGGATGTGTACTTTTGCCCAAAAGAATACCAGAGGTTCAAAATATAATTTTAGGAAAAAATATACCTTCAATTTTAAATATTTAACCATTTTTTATATTTGAGTTTTAAACTTCTTTTCCTATATAAATATCAAATTTTGTAAATGTTTATAAACTTGAACATTTTTTTAACAACATTAGGTTTTTCATCTTTAAATGACACATGGTAGCCAATGATTCATTCAAATTATTAACTTAAATACATAAAATAATTAAATAATACATATTAGATAAAATAATAAAAAATATATAAATGTTCAAAAATTAAAAGAGAGAGAGAGAAAAATGGTAGCTTTTGGCCATTTGCAAAGTAATGGTGTTAAATATCTACAAATGTTAAAAACTTAAAAAAGAAAAAGTTTAGGATTCAAATAAAATTTCAATCAAAATGTTAAGTACTAAAAATGTCGTTTCCCTAAATTTTTCAATTCTTTATATTCTTGCTTTGTTTAGGTTGTTTGTGGAGAAAATCATATTAACATTTCCTAAAAAGTATTGAAAAAACAAAAATACTCAAAATTCCAAAATTGCAATACCACATTTGGATGAGAGTTGTCAAACTTACTTCAGTAGCCTACCTATCATTTAAGTACATTATATTTATCTCACCTTGCAACTCTAATCAATATAATATGTCTAAGTTCATAATCAACAATTAAAAATATGATAATTTACTTTAACAAATATACTAAAAAACTTATTAACAAACCCATAAGTTAGACTTTTAAACTCACAGAAACATACGTAAATTAGTTATTTCTATCAGGTAATTTAATTGAGTGGGAAAAAGGAATCAAACCTCTTTCATTTAAATAAAGTAAAGGAATATTTATACCTTATGGGACATATGGTAGATACACATGTAGATTAGAAATTATAGCTAGCAGGTCCAGGACCCAACCTGGCTCCCCCATGTTCACAAGGCAAGACCACTCCTCACCCTATTGAGATGGAAACCAGTGGTGTGTCCATTTTCAAGATGAAATTTATGATTGAAAAATCAATGTTTATACTACTTAATTATAAAAAGAAAATTATAAATTGATGAATTAATAAATTTAATTTTATCTCTAGTAAGATTACGTTTTACTCAACCCAAATATATAGAAAAACTGATATTAATTTCGTAATTCCTTGGCCCATACCTAACAGGCCCAGCCCGAAAACCGACAGATCTTTGATCTTGATCCCGCCCATGCATATCATGGGGGCCTTTCCCTTCAGAATAATTCGAATTTAATAACCGAAGAGGAGTAAAATAGGAAGAGTATGGATGTGGCAAACTCTCCATAAAGAATGGTATGCTATAAAATAATCATCAGCAAAGTTTAGCTGTGCCTTTGACTATTTGGTAATCTGTCACTATAGCTGGAGAAACAAGATCTGTTCCTTTCACTGTCCACCCCATATTCAATGCTTCCAAGTTCCAACTCATAACCTTGCGTACAAAATTCATTTCTAGGTCCTTTTCACTGTCCCTAATTCTCCCTTTATGGACTTCATTTCTCCAAGAAGCTACATAGGAAAAAACTTTGATATATAAATTCAGGATCTTTTGGTTCTACCTATTTTTCTTGCTAGAGAAGATGGGTTTTCTCACACTTCTCGAAGTTGCTTGCATGCCGGTTTTACAAGTTCTGATGATCGGTGGATTAGGAGCTTATATGTCTACTGGGTATTGCAACATTCTCACATCTGATGCTCGAAAATCCTTGAACAAGGTAATTGATTTCGGTTTAATTGTAGAAAACATATCCGTGTTTTCACACTTTCTTCGACTTGTATTCTTATATTTTCGATTTTTACTTGAACGCTACGAAGTCGACGATATTAGCAGCAATCCTATGGCCATTATTAGCTTTTTTTGGGTTTGTGACCTTTGTTGTTATAATAAAAGGTTGTATGCAGTATAATTTTACATATGTTGTTTCTTCTATTTAAGGATGAAAATGACGTAATTTATGTACATATGTTTGCGTTTGCGTTTTTTCGCAGATTGTTTTTGTGGTGTTTACTCCATCCCTCATGTTTGCTAGTCTCGCCAAGACAGTTACTCTTCAGGACATGATCTCATGGTACAATTTCTGTTTAATTTTAGTATGACATTTTGGATTTTGGTGTATTTTTTAAATATTAATCGTAAGAGATACTCTTCCCCCCAAAAAAAAAGCGTAAGAGACACTATTCTTAACTTTTTATTAGATCATACCCAACATGAAAAGACAGAATTCATGCTAATGACAAAGATGTATGAAGCCAAAAACAGAGCTTAAAGTATTAAAGTACTCAAAAAGTGAACAACAAGATTAACGATAAGTGGCACTATTAGCATCCTTGATTACACAATTTGTAACTTAAATTAAAAAAGGGGGACCCAATTAGGCAATGTTTAATAGAAGGTATTTGACACATCTTCCAATGCCAAGAAAACCCTTTTTGAATCTTTATTATGCATTATACGTACTTTTTTTAAAAAAGCTAGGATTCTTAGCCAAAATCCCAAAAAAACTGTCATTTTGTTTTTTTTTTTCCATTTAAATTTTATATTGTGAGTTTTGTAAATAATATAAATAAATTTCAAGGAAGTTTATTTAAAAAACTTAAAAATAAATTAAAGAGTTCCTCAAAAAGAAAGTTTCTATATATTGATGCGGGTTTCTTAGCATTCTTCACTGTCTTAAGAGTTGAGTCTACGTTTTCATGATTGACGAATTAAAGGGCACCTGCATATTATTAAAATTCAACAAATTGAAATTGCACCAGCTCACTGTATTTTATGATTGCTTAAAATTTGTCCTAATAAGCTTTTTCTTTGCAATAATCTGCTCTAGGTGGTTTATGCCTATCAACATTGGCCTAACTTTCCTGATCGGAGGAATCCTTGGATGGATGGTGGTGAAAGTTTTAAGACCACCACCTCATTTGGAGGGTCTAGTTGTTGCTGGATGTTCAACAGGTACATCTAGGATATGATTTAACAGCAGTTACATTACTATTAGTAACATTAAACTACAAGCAGCGGTCACATTTAACTATTACGGAAAAATATTAATAGAAAATTATAAAAAATATTTCTATTAAAAAAAAAATCTTAATCTTGTTTTCCATTAGCATTCTTCCACGGTTGTGAAACATTACAGCCAGTAATAAGACTAATATAATATACAACAACTCTAAAGTTTTGATTATAGCAAGTGTTGAATAATATGAGGAAACTTTTTTTTTGCAAAATAAAAACACTATAAAATGTATATTCACCTTTTATTATTTATTTAAAATGATTGTTCTTTCACTAGGAAATATGGGAAATCTATTGCTCATTATTGTGCCAGCAATATGTAATGAGAAAGGAAGCCCCTTTGGCAGTGATCCGAGTGCTTGCAGCTCCGCCGGATTCTCATATGTGTCCTTCTCTGCGGCGGTAATACCTCTGCAGCTTCCTATCTGTCCATAATCTACCCTAGAACCGTAGCCACAAGAACAAATATAGAGAATTAAAAGGGAAACTTTCGTTTCTGCGATATTTTTTTTTTTTAAAATACAGTCATGTTTCCTCTTACATTATGCAAAACTTTTCATTTAAAAACTAAATAAATTACACGATCATCTTTATGAATTTTCAAAATTATAATGACACTTATGATCTCTTTTCTTTTTAATTTGTGAACTACCTGTGCATTGGGCCTATCTTTATATGATAATTGTAGAACTTACATGGGTAATCCACATGTTCTTGAATTTATATTTTAAGTTTTTTTTTTTTATGGTAAATGAAAAAAATAAAAAATAAAAATAAAATTGAAAGATCATTAGAAAGTGGGAAAATAGGCTGCTTTATCAATAGTAACTCAAGATAATATTTGTCCATGCTAATAAATTATTTTATTTAGGAAAAAGAATCAAGTCAAGGTCCACAACTTAGACCTAAGCTTAATCTTGTCTCCATCGAACTTTTCTATTGGATTGTATAAGAATATATAAACACTTTTCAGCATACTCATTGGCCTGAAACTGAAATTGGCTTTCTAATGGAATCAATTAGATTCGATTCTTTCCTTTCAAAGTTGTAATATTATAGTTGCTAGCAAAATATAATATATGTGTATAGCATTTGAAGAGAGTTGAATGAATCATGGAGATTTTGATCACTGTTTCGAATATGTCATAAAAGCTTTAATTGGGCCTAATTAAAAATCAATGTTCTTTCATATATATTTCAAATAAGTTATATCATGATAAGTTAAAGTAGCAGGTTCACGCTTACTTAAGAGAATTTAGGAGGGGATTAATTTATAATATCTTGCTTCCCATGAGGTTTAAATCTATGTGCTCTAATATTCCAAATGAAGTATCTTATCACTAAGTTACATCCATATGTGTCTAGGAAAATAATATTAAGAGATACTAACATACCCCAATTGATATGATCTTAGGATGGACAAATATAATCAAGCTGAAATGAAAGCATAAGAATTGAGTATAATTAGTAGTACTTGCTAACTTTGAAGTATTTTTCTCGTTTGGCCGATGACAGGTTGGTGGATTTTACATATTTACATATACTTACAACTTAATACGTACATCTTCTATCAAATACAAAGCACTTCAAGTAACCGAGGAAGCTTCAAAGGTACCAAACATGGCTTCAGATGCTGATGCTGAAACTCTTTTGCTTAAAGGAGATGGTATACAAAACGCTGATGCAAATGTGCAATCTGCAAAGCCCCACAGGGATATGGAAAAGCAAGATGTAAGTACATATATACCCATTTTTTAAGTTTACACATTCATATCTATATGGATTTAGAAAGGTGTGAAGCATCTATTATTTAGTGATTGCACTTTTTCATCGTTACTGATATAGAGGATTCGAATTGTTTTGCCGCAAAAAGGTGTGAAGCATCTATTATTATACAAACTAAAATCCCCATTATTACATGCTTTACAGATTCATAGTAACTCCATAAATCACTAAGAGGATTTATAAAATTAAGTAGTTAGAATCAATTTCTCCAAATAAAGCAAAATAAAATATCATGCGTCTACCAATATCATAGTTCTTTTATGAAATCATGCTAAAAATTAAAATTGTTCCAAAGACTGTCACAACACCTAGCACAACCAATACATGAATCGTATCTTAGCTGTCATAGTAAGCCACTTCATCACAAACTTTTGTACCTAAAATATTTAAACTCTAAAATGGGTGAACTCTAATGCCCAGAAAAGTCTAATTGCCATAAAGAGACAATACATATGCTAAACCATGCATTCATTTCAAAGGCATAGTTAATTATCCTATTTAGGGGAGGGGGGGTCGGAATTACATACTAGCAAATAACATCTCTATTAACTTAGGTGTCACATATAATGAAACTCATACATTAATTTGCTTCATACTATGTTCACAATTTATCTTAATCATCGATAGTCTATCTATTGGTTCCTCCATAGTTGAATTCCATACCATAGCTAAAACTTCTTAACACCTCTCTCCAAATGTTTCAACCCATATTAGTTGTAGTTCCACCATAGTCCATATTAGTAACCCACTTATGCACAATTCGAGTGGTATTGGAATCTAATTATAAATAAAAAAATGCACATATATGATGCAATTAATTCAAAAAATTGCATCACATATGTGCATTTTAATTTTAAATGTCATTTACAAAATCGTATATAGTATCTATTTTTTAAATAGATACACACAAATTTATGCAAATTTTAGTTTTAAAATAGATACTATATACGATTTTGTAAATGACATCTAAAATTAAAATGCAAAAAATGCACATATATGATGTAATTAATTCAAAAAATTACATCATATATGTGCATTTTAATTTTAGATGCCATTTACAAAATCGTATATAGTATCTATTTTTTGAATAGATACACACAAATTTATCCAAATCACATTATGTTAATTAAAGGTGGGTATGATTTGGTTCGGTCTTTTTTTTTTTAATTTTTTTTCCTAAATTGAACCTAATTATATGATTTGGTTTGTAAATTTTTTGAACTTAAAAAAAAAAAACAATTTAGTCTAGTTTGGTCCATGGTTTGAACCAATTTACATGTGTTATTAATTTTTTTATATATAAATTAATAAGTCACAAAAAATTATACTTGATATAAAAAATATTTGATTTATTATTATTTTTTGTATCACTTGTCATCTTCAATATCTATTTGATATATTTTAGAAAATTTTATTATTTTTCTTTAGGTAATTATGATTTTTATATCAGTTATTAAGAAAATTACAAAATAAAAAAAAAAAGGTAGTTACTCGATGAAAACCAAATAAAAGGAGGAATTAAATAAGTGATATGGCTTTTTTATTAGACATTTTCTATATTTCATTACTATTTTTTTCCTACTTCTTCTGGTTCAGTTTAGTTTAAAATAATTTGATTTAGTTTGTAATTTTTTTAACTTAAAAGAAAAAGTTTCAGTTCAATTTACAATTTTTTTTCAAACCTAAAATGATAGTTTGAAACTAATTTATGGTTTTGGTTCAATTCACAATTTTATTGGTTTTTTCCTTAACCCTAATCTTAAATATGTCCCACAAAAGAGTAGTGAATACCCAATCAATGATTTGCCTATCCCTAGAGAGTGGTTATTGGCATTGACATCACACATAAACAACACACAACAATTAAAGTTTAATATGGTTAAGTTCACTAAATTATAAATCCTATAGACACAACCATTGAATATACAACAAACCCACTTAGCTAGATTGAGCTTATTAAATTCTTTTTAATCATTTTATACTTAACGCCTAAAAAATTGTATATAAATACCATGGTTCAATCCTTAATCATGCTTAAATGCCACTTTTTTAAGGTTTCTAGTTGACCAATAAGTAAAGGTAATCAACTAAAAGTCAAAATGGTCCACCACAACCCCACAAGCAAAGAGTGGTTGATCATTGAGGGTAAATCATCGACCATAGTATTGGGGTGGTAATGGTCACTCGCCCTTAACAAATGGTCAAATAGCCACAATTTCCTCAATAGCCAAATCTTCAAAATCATTCTAAAGCACAAGGGATTTAACTTAAGGTATCCGAATGAATTCCCCTTACCCCAAGTGTACCACAAAACTTCAATCTTTCATCAATTAGTCTCCGAGGAATTACACCACCTAAAGTGAAAATTGTTGGAAAATCCTTTCCCTTTTTTCATCCAAATTCAATCAAAGTTTATGAAAAGCCTCCTATTTCTACTAAGTGAGATCAAATGATTATTTCCAAAAGTTAAAGATTGCTAGTTCCTAAGGTTAAATCTTTATGCTTCAATTGATGGGATTTCGAGCAAGCTTAAATTCGGATTAGACCTAGTTCCAAGGACATCTTTAATTTTACGATTAATGAGGGTACAAACCTTGGAACGTGCGTAACGGGACATGGAACTAGCACTTACTGTAAAAACCACCACATGTGACACTCGTGTGACTACTATAAAGCTTCTTGTTTGTTTCTTTATATTATATCAAAATCCTACACAAGCATGATGCGAATTAAGAGAAAGGAAACCTTAGTAAACAAGTGGAAAGGGTCATTTCTTTACCATTATTTTTCTTGATGAATCATGTGCACAAACTTAGGGTGTAGTGAGGTGGCACTATCCAAAAGAGTGAGAATGTGTATATATTCCTTTCGTTGGATTTCTACATAAATTAAGAGATATAGACCTATGATGTGTGTGCAAAATTAAATATATTGATTTAATAAAATTTAGAAAATAATAAAATTAATAAATAAATCTATATACATGATCAATGATTTAAGAAAGAAAAAAAATAATGACGCATAAATAATGCAAATAGTGTAAAAAAAAAAAAAAAAGAAGAAGGATCCTCGACTTCACCGACCCAAATTTATAAACACCTAAAATTCATGTTTTCTACATAAATGATAAGTAAGAAAAAGAGGAACTAGATGACTCTTCTAAATTGAGAAATGAATGACCATTATTAGAGTGTCCCTTATCTTAAAATAGTTATTCAAGTGCTTTAGGATTGTAACTCTCTTCTAAAATATGTTACTTTAGACGGTTCAGTTTGTAAAATATGTCAAATATGAAAGGAGAAATTTTTCTACATCCAATTTTTAACTTGGCTTTTTTTTTTTTATATCAAGTATTACCCAACAAAATGGATAATAATTATATAAACAATATATTCTGTAACAATTTGTAACGTGGCTATTTCTTAATATATCAGGTATCACTCAACAAAATGGATAATAATCAGATGCCATTTTGGAGAAATCTAGCAAGATCCCTCAATCAAGTTTTGAAGGAAATAATGTCACCTCCTACCATTATGTCGGTAAGTTCTTTTTCAAAAAATCTTACAATGTTTATGTGCTTTGAAGAGTGGCTCTATTCAATATTTTCTGTTTATTGGTCTTATAAGATAATAAAATTAATTATAACTATATATAACAGAAATATCTCTATGATTTAGATATTGGGGATGATCGTTGGGGCAGTTTCATGGTTGAAAAATCTTCTAATTGGTGATAGTGCTCCTTTACGGGTGATTCAAGATTCAATCAAGCTTTTGGGGTAAGTTTGGTTAATTCACCACTGCTGTAACATGCTCTATTGTATATTATCATTCATATTCGTTCTTATTTAACGTTGTTGCGTATTCTAGACGAGGTTAAAGTACTTGTCATGCTTGCATTACTAGTATGAACAAAGGCTAATAGGATCGCTCTGCTGGATGCCTCTCCACTTGGATGAAAGCCTTTTTAGAGGGTATTCATTTAGAAGAATCGTGTTTTTATAGAAGAAATGCAAGATTTGATGAGACTGATCGACCAATTCTACCCAACTTAGATTAAGAAATTCCATTCTACTCAAGTCTAAGTACGTTCACCAAAAGTTTTTGTGACCATCTTATATAACGTAGCACAAAGATTATTTGTCCCTCGGGTTTTTGGGACTAAAACTATAAGAGACTTATTATTTATTATATTCTCTTTTATTTACAATTTTGACTTTATAACTCTAAATCAATCGACAAGATTCAAAATGGTATTTTGTTAGATCTTGCTTTATGTAGTGTAGACTTTTGTGGACATTTTTTTCAATTTAAAATCGTTCTCTTAATCTACATTAGATCTTTTTCTCCACCTTCTCATGACTTTAAAGTTAGAATTTTATTTAATAATTCTACTATGGGCAAGTTTGAGTTAAAATTATAAGTTCAACCAAGTTTTAACTCACATTTAGCATTTTGTTATTTCCATTCAACATGTTTAAATTTCTACTATTAAAGTCATTAAAAGCTATCAGTATCCATAATTTCTCAATATTTATGCATTTTAACTATTATCACAATGATAATTGAATTTTGCAACCAGCGAACAAACCGTAATTACAGTTTTTTCATTATACATATCTTTATAATCTATATTATCATTAGATTAACTAAATGCAAGGTAAATAAAATTTAATGCAGGGATGGAACTGTACCTTGTATAACACTGATATTGGGAGGAAACCTCACCCAAGGTAATCAAAATAGCATTAATTACAACATATAAAGCAATTTTATTCACTACTTACTTTAATTTTTTATATTAATTTAATTGGCTGGCTTTCTTTTATCTTGAAAAATAAAAATAGGGCTCTATTCATCCAAAATCAAACCGTGGGTCATTGGTGGAGTGATATGTGTTCGGTTTGTGATACTCCCTTTGGCTGGTATTGGGGTTGTTAAAGCAGCAGCCAGTCTTGGCTTCTTGCCTTCAGATCCATTGTTTAGCTTCGTATTGATGGCTCAGTACCCAATGCCACCAGCGATGAACATCGGTAAGAACTAACCGTTCGCCTTCACGTGAATGATAAAGGATATTTTGGAATATTTATTAAGAATTTAAATAAAAAAATTATTTTTTATTTAATTAAGTATGTAATTAATGTTTAAAAATAGAAAAAGGAAAAATTATTAAGACTCTTAATAAGTATCCTAAAACATCTGTTAATGAATTCTACTTTTACTAATATATGTTTAATTTCTTCTAGTTTTAGGATTTTTTTTAAGCACATTTGCTATGCAGCAATAATAAATTTCCGCAGCCAATGTTTGTCTGTCTTTATTCATTTTTATCACAATTCAGTAGTTGAGGATGAACTCCATCACGATAAAAGTGATCAATAAATGGTAAAAATAGGCCACAGAAGCGGGACCACGTGTGGCCATTGGCCTCTATTTCTGTTAATATTTTTGTATAGATTTTTTAGTATTATTATTTTCAAAAATTGTTTGAAAAATGATTAGATAAATATCTTATTTTGGATTATTATGGAAAAATCGTACATACATCTTAGAATGATATATGAAATTTTCTTATCATGCAGGAACTCTAACTCAATTATTTGACGTGGGTCAAGAAGAGTGTTCTGTTCTCTTCTTATGGACATACATGATTGCAGCCGTGGCACTGACTATTTGGTCAATGGTCTTCATGTGGATTTTGTTCTAATCTTTCAGACGAGTTTTAACTTGATCTAATTTGATTTATACGATGTATGTGAAGAAATAGTGGTTCTCTAGTATAAGGGTACAAAAATGCATGATTTATAGATCATTGGTTTAGGAAATAAATTTTCTATGAAGAGCATATATTAAATATGTAATAATTTTTTTCCTCTTTTAAAATCCACTTAGAAGATGAGATGATTCTTGTGATTCATCATTGCATGATTTATAGGATCTTCGTGAGTCCCAATTTTGTAACTCACGACAAGCTTTCATCGCCTTTCGGTTGCGTTTGGTTGGCTTAGGAATCCGGATAAAGAAATTCACTATCAATAATACTCAACTAGTACAGTACATTGTTAATAGGATCAGGTTCTATGTTACAACTTTCTATAGTTTAGGCTGTTTTGCTTTTATTTATTTATTTTCATGTCAAAGCACAATGAAGAAAAACAAGCCGTCAAGCCACGAGTCTACCCCCCACCCCAAAAAAAAAAAAAAAGAAAAAGGTAATTTTAAAAGGGGCGGCGGCGGCTTATTACCCTAATTTATGTATTTATCTTGTTAAGAATATTACAGATAAGTATCAAACTTTTATGAACCAGCGAAATGAAGGTTGATCTCCAATAGAGGCAAGGGGGCTGGCATATTCGTTGGTTTTCGTTTCTGATAAAGAATGAAATATAGTGAAATATGGATTTGCATGCCAAGTTATCATGATGAATCGACCCCTTGCCACTCACTAAGGAGCTCCACCTGAGACCCTTGTAAGCTTCTACCCTCATTATTAGTACATTAATTTCTTATATAATTATTTTTACTTTTATTTTTAACAATTCTTCATTATATTCTTTATCCTATTTTTGGAAACCTTTTTTTCTTAGAATTACTATACATAAATCTTAAAAGAATATATATATATTGTATTCTTTTTAATGTTGAGGTACTCTAAACTCTGCTATTTAATGTGAAACAGTACAATATTGCAACCGTGATGCTCACTTTTTTTTTGTTTTTTGGTTGAGATGGGGCTCCAAAAATGCATGAGTATGCATTGAATGTACATTATAGTATTTGAAGATGAAACACAATCAATCCTATGATTTAAAAGTGTGAAGTCTAGGAAGGTTCGTGCCACTATATGAGCCTATCATTAACAAAGGGTTGACCAGGTGTCACTTATTAGAATCACTAAGCCTTAAATTTTGTGAAAGTATATTCAGCTCCTACTAGCCTATTATGTTAGCAACAAAGATAACTACGTCAGGAATTAGGATTATTGAAATGTGTAGTAGATTTATATAAGACTAAGATTGAACCAGATAAGTGAAGAAATTAACCAGTAAAGTCAAAGCGCAAGATGATAGAGAGCTAGTCGAAAATGTTCGCCAAAGGGCAACTAACCATTGACTAAGGTGGGTCTGCAGTTAAGCAGGTTGTGACTTACAAACTATATGGTTTCTCTTTGTGTGTGTATATATATAGATACAATTTAAAGACTATATATTTTTATATATAGTTGTAGTGCATCACTAAATAGAATGAGATTGTCATATAAATCTTAGACTAGTCAAATGTGGAAACATTGCTCCATTTGGAGAACCGTTATGTTGTATTATTACACTAGTAGATTTATCTTATATTTGTATCGAATCTTCCATGTTAAATTTGTGTCAATTTCTCTCCCTCTTTTTTATTTATTTATTTATCTCTTTGTTATATGTTTGTTTTATAATCTATAAAAAAAGTATAAACAAGTCAAATTACTTATGAACTACCTACATTTGACTTAACATTTACTCAAATTCGACTCGAAAATAGTCGAGTTGAGCTCAAATTTAAACTACTCGAGTAGTTAATTAACTTGAACCTCATAGTGTTCAACTCAACTAGTTCATAAACTTAATCAAGCTTAAATCAAGTATAAATACTAGTCGAATTCTAGCCAAGTTTCTATATTAATATTATTATAAATAGAAGAAAAATACTATTAAGATAAATCAAGCTTAAATAAGCATAATGAAGTCGAGCTTGAATTTGACGAATGTTACTTTGAGTTGAACATAACGCTTAAAATTCTAAGTTTGACCAAACTTGAGTTTTGAAATTTTGGAACTTGAGCTAATTACCATATCATTTTAAATTAATCTCGTTTACAGCCCTCATCGTTATTAGTAAATCCTGATCAGATCTTGAATAAAGTGGTATTGAATCTATATTGTTTCGAAAATAATTATAATAAATGTGGAAACTGCAAATATATTGGAGTAAAAGCTAAATACACAAATAAGTCTTTATATTTAGAGTTTTAAATTATGATAAATATACACATAATTTGATGGTCATTATTTAATATCCCTTTATCAAACAATAGCAAATAGCATACTTATTATAAGCCATCAAGGAACCTATTATAGTAATTTTCCATTAACAAGAATGCAATTTCTTCAAACAAACAAACTTGACTTTCTAGGAGTTCCACCCGGTTGGCAAAGAGTTCAACATCATTCGGCAACAAATGCTCATCTAAGACTATAATGCGCGATTGTGACAAAGTCACGTTCCTTGGTCTATATGGTGGTGAAGAGGATGCTATATGTTTAGAGTGCAAATATGATTGGTGCAGAAATTGATAAGCAAATTTCACATTGATAAATCCATTCTCTCTCAATAGGCTATCATTTGGAAATGACTATAAGTGGAAATATATATTTTACTTTTTGCTTCATATAAATGCTATTACCAAGAGTATTATGCTATATTTCTTTTTAAGAATAAAATGATTTTTATTCTTAAAATAACCTATTAATTATTTGTTAATAACATGGTTTATAATATTTTGATCAATTAAATAGCTAGTTAATAGATTAAGTACAATCAATTTATTCAAAGTAATTAATTCATTTGATTGATTAATGATAAAAATAATATAGAATCGATCCTATATTTCCTCTAAGAATAAAATGATTTTTGATGGCATTAATCATTAATTAAATGTTATTATGGATTAATTTATTATTAGCACAATATAGAAACTTCTTTTCTAATATATTTATAATTGTTCAATAAATTTTATTTTTCTAAATTAATTATTATTTATATATTTTTACAAGATCAATCATCATAATTAATTAAGTAATTATCATATTTATTAATTATGCCATTGTTATCTTTTAGTTATTTAATTTTTATTAAGTATTCTATAATTGCTATTCATTATTTAATAACTGTTAATAACTATAATATTATTAAATGTAGATTATCAATTACTATTTATTAATAATCTAATTAATTGAAATTCATGCACTATTATCATTGTTTGAATTATTTATATTCTTATAATAATATTATATGTATATGGGTGAGGGGATGATTTATACACTTTATCTGAGTATTTTGAGATAAAAAGTAAAAAATTATAGCTACAATTACCTAGGGTAAGAGAATGACTATTTTTCAATGGTGGAGTAGGTATTCCATAATCCTAAACTACATATCTTACCTTTGACCGCACAAAATAATTAGTTATTGGCAAGAATATGGATTCCCATCAACAACTATTAACTCATGTTATGTTTAGTTTATTAAAAGATAATAACATTGGAATGAAATAGCAATTTTTCTTGTGTTTGTTTTACGATTAGGATATTTTTAAAACAAAAAATATATTTTGTAAGGAGTAGCAATTCCTCTAATGAAGGGAATGAATTAAATTTTTTTATCTATTTTACATTATATAAATGGATATTCATTATGGTATAATGTTTTACAAATCAAATAATAAATAATTATTGAACAATAATAAAGGTAGAATAGTAATCTCATTTTAGTAAATCAAATACAACATGAATCTAAGCATCACCTAAGACACACATTGCTCCCATTTGATATACCTTACCATCCTTGTGAAGCTCCATCTTTCTTTATAGCTTATCTAAACAAGAAATTTGAGTAATAGACCTCGACAAACTGAAAATGAGGTCATATAGAGGTAAGATATTGAAGAAGTCATTAGCCTAACTTTGGCAAGAATTCTTTGCAACTTAAGAAAGGTGGTAGGTCTAGTAGAGTTATTTTGCCATATTATCTTGCTCACATAGCCCCATTCTATGTTAATCATTGAATAAATTATCACCATAATACCTTTTTTTTTTTCCAAAGAAGGAAAAAAAATTTTACGTTTTATACTTATTCATTTATTTTATAAAATCAGTTTTAATTTTAATGACGGAATTTCCTTGCAGACCATAGATTCCTATTTGGTGCGCCCCTTTTGCAATGTCCGAATGTCTTAACTTCTCTCTCCTCCAATCCAAAATTGCATCTCCAGACGAAGCTTCGACTGTTCCTTTCTTGACTTGTCACTCAATTCCTCTCTAAACCAAAACCCTAAAACAAAAACTCCCATCCTTTAATACCCCGCGATTATTCCTTAATAATATGCCGCATCATTTCTAGTGTTTTTGATAGGATCTTTTTGCTTCAATTGGATCAATGAGACGACGTTTGAATGGCATGTGGTGGTTTCTTTTATGGGTCGTCGCGTGGCTTGTAGGATTAAATGATGTCGTTTTGGGTTATTCCGAGAGGAGTAAACTTTCAAATTCAAGTAAAGATTCAAGCTTGTCTCCATTACATGGGAGGTCTATCAAATCCCTACCTCCGTCATACATATATACATACATAATTAACTTAGTGCTTACTATTCTTAATATATACATACATACATACACTAATTACAAACTTAGTACTTTGTCCTTTTATAATTTAACTTTTCTATATTGTACACATCATTAAGTTAACGTAGATATAACATACTATTTTATAATATGCTACTTTTGTTTTTATAATATTTTTTTCTAGTACGCAATATGAACTAGCTAAACCTGTCGGGTTCACACCATATGTCTGTGTTCCAATGTCCTGACTTCATTCTCTTGATCCAGAGTTAAATGATTATTTATTTAGCCATAAATGCAATAATAATCTTATTTCCCTGAAATTTAGGGTTCATACTCCATAGACAAAATATGTACATATATCTTTATTTTTTTTTTTTTTGTGTGTTTTTGGTTAGTGTGTTATGGCAGGAACTGGAAGCGGTAGTGGTTCTCAGGAAAGACAGCTTGATCAGACACCTACATGGGCATTTGCTGTGTTTGTGCTGTTTTCATTATCATCTGAATTGTGTTGGAAAACTTTCTCCGTAAAGTTCGAAATGTAAGTTTAATGCCTCCCTTGTTTATTTATGTTCCATTGGAGCTCTGCTTATGTTTCCTAGCTGTTTCCATGCATTTAATGGTGAAAAGACTAGCATACTGTGGCGAACCCAGGATTTTGCTCTAGGGGGCAAGGTAGAAAAAAAAATTAAAGGGAGGAAAATTGTAAATTAATTGGCGTTTTGTTAATTTTTTTCTCAAAAGTTTCGGATGTAGTTTTAAAGAATTTCTGAGACAGCTGGGTCGAGGGAGGGTGGATGCATATGTGTGTGCAAGAGGCTTGAAAAGCTTCAAAAATTTAAAAAAATTATACCAAAATTAAAAAAAATAAATAGAATAATAAATATTTATATAATAAAGATAGCAAGGATAAAATTTTCATGATTCTAAAATTAAAAAAAAATTAATAATAAAAAATTAAATTATTATAATATATTAATATTATTTTAATAATTTACATATAATGAAAATTTTATAATAAATAATAAAACTTTAAAATAAAAAAGAAATAAGATCTGTTAGATAATTATAATAAATAATAAGTAAAAATTTAAAATTTAAATTTATGATGGTTAAATAAAATTTTTAAGTATACTTTATATTTAAAATATTTTATTTAATATATATATATTTTTATATAAAAATATCATAATTTAAATAATTTAATAAAATATAATACACATTAACCAAACTATAAAAAGATATTTTCCTATACTTATTTATATTTGCCTGCTAAATTCTTTCTCTCTCACCTCATTTAATTTCTCCTTTGTGAGAGTCCTTTCTTTTCTTTCTTTCTTTTTCCTTTCTCTTCTTCCTTTTCTTTCTTAGATTATGAAAACTCAAACTCCTCTAAAATTTCAAAAACATAACTTTTTCATACTAACTCCAATTAAAAAAATGTAAGCACCATTATGATCATTAGAAGGAGTACTTCGCATGAAGACCTCACTTATTAGGTAAATTTCAAACTTTAAATTTAAGTTTAAATCCATATGAATTAATATATATATATATATATATATTTGATTTTTATTTTAATTTTTAGTGAGTTTAACTACTAGAATTAGCTTTAAGTTTGTTATTCATTTGTTACTAGGTGAAAGACCTAAATTTATACAACTTTTGGAAAGTTATTTTGAGTTTTAAAGTTAGGAGATCAAGATAAGTAAAAAACTCTATGACATATTGCAATGTTTATATATCACTTGTAATATAGTTGTATATGTGTATAATTTATTGTGTTTAGCTGCTATGGTATGATGAAAATTTCTTTTTTATTTCTTCTTCTGTATCATTTTGTCCTACTATTGTTTCCTTTCTTTTCTTTTCCTTTCTTCTTGGTGCTTTCTTAAGTTGCTTTTGCTTCTTTTCTTTTTCTTTTCTTTTCACTTTCTTTTTTTCATCTTTCTCATCCAATAGATGCATGTATATATATGTACAATATATATATATATATATATATATATACTTAATAATAGCTTACGAAAGGAAAATTTAAGTGTAATGTAGAATAAATATATATACACATATATAGATATATTAATTATTGACCACGTAAATATATATGTATAGTTATACATGTATACATTTATGATAAGGAAATTAGGAGACAAGCTCACCTAATTTATTTATTTATTTTCTTGTCTTCTTTTCTTAACCGAAACCTCCTTAACTATGTTAATTTGTATACAGATATATATTTTTCCTAACTCAATAAGTTTGTATATAAAATATAAATAAAGCGTATATAGGGATTTGGGGTTAATATATAATAATAATAATAATAGATTAAGACAATGAAGCCATTGTGGATTTAGCATTTGTGATTGATAATTATGTGATGTATATTGGTGGTCTTAATTTTTACAAGTTTTGGGGTTTTGATGATTGAGGAAATGAAATGAGTGTTTGATGTAGTGTGTACCTATGGTGGGGTGCAGTGTACGTGTGGTGTTGAGAGGGATTGCAGGTGGGTGTTGCGATGTGATTGTGGGTGTGTGTTAAGTGTGAGTGTATGTGGAGTATGTTGTGATGATGCTACCATGTGGTAGTGTTTTAAGGTTGTGTTGTTGTGTGTATGTTGTGTCTTATGTGGCGTGTAATACATGCTAGGTGTTGCTGTAAATGTTGTGTGTTGTGTGAAATTATGTAATAGGGTGTGAAGGTTGATGTGTGCTATGTGTGACCATATGTGTGTGTGCTGTTGCGATAGGTGTGGTCATGTAAACAAGGGAAGTGTGAGTGTGTGTGTGTGCTAGAAGTGGTGTGTGGTGTGTAGTGTTGGAAGTGCATGTGCGGAGTGTGTTGTGTATGTGCTAAGTGTGCATGTGTGTTGGGTGTGCTATGTGTGTGTATTGGGCGTGTTGTGGGTGTGTTGGGAGTTATGCATGTGTGTAGGTGTGCAACGGAAGCATGGTTGTGGTGTGTTGCTATTATGGCCGTGTTGTGTGTGTTATGATGTGTTGCCATGTGCATGTGGAGTGTGGCATGAATATGTGTGTGTGTGTGTGTGTGTGTATTTAAATGCGTATACTTATATTATGAAGTTCATTATTTTTATATTGTTCTCCACTCTAAAAAAAAAAAGAAAAAATAAAGAAAGAAATGATATATTTTGCAAACTTATCCCTCTAACCAAATTAAAAATACATGTATATATATAAACAAGGTTAGATAATATATAATTATATATATTATATATGTTGGTCCATATGAAAATGACTTATGATCTTATATTTACAAATTTTAGGTATTGATGATTGAGGAATGATATGAGTGGTTGGTGTAGTGAGATAAGTTGAGGATATTGGAAAGGTGGACATTTGGTTGCTTTGTTTGGTTCTTAACTATAGATGTTCGAATGCATGAGTAATGGAATGACTCGATTATTGCCAATAAATAAGAGTTATGAATCAATCCTAGTTAATTGGATTATGATGAATCGAGAATGTCTTGAAGTGGTATATATTTGATTGTTTCTATTTTGATACGGAAGTAAATACTTGAGGTCCAATAGCATGAGTGGCAAACTGGTTGATGAAATTAGGTTGTAATTTGTTATTGTTGATCTGGTCTTATATGTTGATTTATTGTAAAATTTTATTTTCTTGTGATTTGGTTGCCTCATTTGATTTTTTTTTTTTATTTGATTAGCTACTTAAATCTAAATTGACATAATGATGTTTGACTAATATAAATTCTGACATACATTTCACAAGACATTGTATTGTATTGAAGGCTATTATTGCTACAAAATGTGCCAGAAGTAATTGGGAAGGATCATTGTTCCACCATTAGCGATCTAAGTGACTTAGGGGTTGTCGTGCCTTTGACGATTCCGAGTTGTATTCGTCCTTAAGGGTATGTGTGCTCAGTGTACAATTAAGGCACTTGGAGCATAGAGAATGATTTGTGTGCTTAGTGTGTTGATTGACAGTAAGCTTAAGGAATTTGATTTAAAAGATAATATCTAATAAAGAGATAAGATGAAAATAAATGAAATGTGAGACTCAGGCATTGATGGCTATGAGAATCCCCAACCCAAGGTCAAGAGGAGCATTAACCTTAAACTTCACACTGGTTACCGAAATACTGCATGCGATGTTACATTGCACATGGTTGCCTATGAATAACATATGATTAAGAACTTGTTTAGGATTGCTTGTGCATGTATAGTATTAAAAGTATTGCTTTCCCATTTCTTTGAGTTGTAGTGTGTTCATCCCTATATATATTATTTCATAGGAAAATTTCAAAATCTTAGGTTGGGATAAGAGATAATGTAACAAGAGTTACCTGAATCAAGAGTGATATAGTAAGATATGTATTAATAGATTATTTAGATGAAATTTTATTTTCAAAGACTTAATGTAAAAATAGAATTTGTAAAACTTAGATGTGTTTTTTCAATTTATTGTTTTGGTAAGGAATTCCGATTCTCTACCATCTTGATTGACTATGGAATATGAAAATCCATAGTTATATTCTTATTATATAATTATATGTAATATAATTAGTTGTAATTGTTTAAATAATTATTTAGAGTCTTACGACTTCTAACTCGCAAGACGGCTATCAAGTTAAGAGTGTACACATGACATAATAGCTTTTAGTAAAAACTTCTAGGCCACTCTAGGGCGTGACAAGACTAGATTGAGAATAGTTCATGGAGAAAGGGAGAAAAAATTGTAGTACTTGAAGGTGGACTAAAATGGAGATGAATAGAGATACCCACTTGGATGTTAATTTCAACGAATTGCTCTGATTAGTGCTGGGTAAGGGGAGGAAGGATGCATATATAAGCAGCAGCCGGCAGGCTAAGTTGAATATAGTTTATGGAGAAGGGAAAAAAAGTATATCTTAATACTTGTAAGTAGACTTAAAGGGGAAAGATTAAAGATAGCCAATTGGATTTTGATTTCAGATTTGTTGATAAAAGATGGCGCTAATCAGGAGGCAGGATATGCTCCTTTAACATACCTCTAATGAGCTATAGATCATTTGTTTTAATGATTTACGTGTTGACTTGACATGGCTTAAATTGAGCTCTTAATTTCTCAATTCTGAGACAATTGTTCTAGAAAAAACATGCTGTTGAAAAGAACATTAATGGTGTGTTTGTTATGTGGGTTGGTGGCCCTAGAGGGGTGAGAGGTGATGGTGATGGCCAAGACTATGGTTGATGGGTTATTGCCCTTAGTGATAGTAACCATAAATAGGGGAGAATGATTTCAACTTTCTGAAGAAAGATATTTTGTAACTTTTGATAGGAAACTCTAATTCAAATGAAATTCATTTTCCATTAAAGCAAATGCATTATCCAAATCTGGTGATTTAGGAAAACATTCCATGAGATGAAAACATGCCAAACTGTGTTACTTGGTGTTTACCACGATGGTCCAATCGAATTGGTATGCAGTGGCTTATAGAGAGGCAGAAGAAAGGCTCTCATTGGATGCCCTCGACAAGGTTAAGTCCGGTAATATTTTTTGGCTCCCTGCAGTTTGAAAGGTCGGTGGAGAAATATGACATGAGGGTAATTTGATCATCTTGAAATTCACTCATTTGGATGGTGTTGATGCAGAGCTGATGGTTATGGGCTTCATTTCATTGCTCCTGACATTTACAGAGAGTTACGTGGCTGGAATATGCATTCCGACGAGCATTGCAACTATTATGCTGCCATGTGAGGCCAAATCAACCGCGGGAGTTGTAGGAAATTGTTGTGGAATGAGAGAGGAATTTTGGCTGCTGGGAGTTATGCATCCAATTGCACATCAGTAAGGACATTGTTGAAGTTGCACAACAACTAACCAATCAAAAAGTTTAAACTCATCAATATTGTGTGGGTTTTAATTTTACTACTTAACAGGCATAATTTATCTTGGGAAAGGTCCCTTGAGATTGTGCCGTTTTGATCACCTGTTCTTCACATACTAGATCCTTTTTTTTTTTGGAAACATCTGTTGAGTGCAAATCAAAACTTTTGCTTGACAGACCCTTAGGAAACCGTCGCTTCTGAAATAACGTTGCAATATTTTATAACAGGGAGTACCACTCATAAGTGTCCATGGTTTGCGTCAGCTACATATTCTAATATTCTTCCTGGAAGTCTTTCATGTGTTGTATAGTGCCATCACTATGATGCTTGGAAGACTAAAGGTAAGATTTCATTTACTTTTGTGAGGGAATTGGATGAATTATCCACTTCAGTATGCTTTCACTTATCATTGTATCATAGACTTAATTAGAATTGACTTAGTTTGTGGAAGCATGTTGAAATCTTGTTGCAATGCACCATTTGATTTCTCAGACCAAATGTGCAAGATTCTTATTGAAAAGCCTAAGCTTGCACCGGAAATTTGGATACTGATTTTTCAAGTTCCTGCAAACCTAAAGATAACGGGTGAGGAAAGGTTTTAAACATGTGTCCATGTAATTTATTATGCCCTAACATTCAAATCACTAGATTTTTAGTCACAAATAAGCATGTTTGTTTTCATCAATTTGGGATATAATTTGTTCTTTCATGCATTCTGATCTCTCCTGTCAAACACAGGGATGCTTCTTCTGACAATTTTTCATGTCCGTTCATAAGTCAGACTACTTGACGTTGCGGAATGGCTTCATCAACCGTTATGCTGCTTTACAGAAATTTCTTTTAGTGCAGCTCCATTTAGCTCCTGGAAGTAAATTTAATTTCCAAAAATATATCAAAAGGTTGTTTGTCATGCCCTAAAGGAAGGCTTGTTTCCCCTAAAAGCTATCACGTCACGTATGCATCAATTATATGATAACCGTCTTACGAGTTAGAGATTACAAGACTCTAATTAAATATTTAAACAATTACAACTAATCATATTATATATAATCATATAATAAGAATATAATTATGGATTTCCATATTTTATAATTAATCAAGATTGTAGAAAATCGAAATCCCTTACTAAAACAGTAAAATAGAAAAACATATATAAGTTTTACAAATTTCATTCCTACATTAAGTTTCTAAGAATAAAATTTCATCTCTTAATCTATTAAAATACATTAATTGACAAATAGAATGCCTCTAGCATTCTACCATTTTACTCCAACTATTTTGTACTCATCAGAATAGATTATAACAATATCTCAAGTGTAGACCTTATCTAAGTCCCACCATAATATAGATTGAAAGTCTCACATAACCAAATTTAAAATAATTACAAATATCTGACTATCGAAACTTACATAAATCTATAGAAGAATGTCATTTTAACTCTCACCCTTGCATCTTATCCCATCCCAAGATTTTGAAATTTTCCTGCAAAATAATCTGTGGAGGGGTGAGAACACTATAACTTAATGAGATGGGAGTGCAATACTCTCAATATTGCATACACACAAATAATTTCAAATAGGTTTTCAAATCATATACTTTGCATGGGAAACCATATATAATGTAACATCGTATGCAGTCTTCTAATAACCGGTATGAAGTCTAGGGTTTATGTCTCCCTTGACCTTAGGTTAGGGATTCGGATCATACCATCAATGCTTAAGTTTCAAACTCAATTAATTACTCATATCTCTTTATTAGAAATTATCTCTTAATTTCAATGTCATAAGCTCAAGTGTTACTCATACATCGAGCAATAAACACCCTCAAGGACAAACTAGACTCAGAACCGTCAATGAGCGATAATCTTTAAATCACTTAGTTCGCACTTGGTGGAATAATAATTCTCCGATTACTTCCAATGCGCCTTGTAGCAATGATGGCCTTCGATTTCATGCAATGTATTGTGCAATGCTTGTTGGATTTTTATTAGCCAAATATCATTATATCAATTTAGATTTATGTGACCAATTAGATAAAACAAATTAGATAAGGCAAACAATTCACAAGGAAATAAAATTTCACAATAAGGCAACATGCAAAGCTAGCTCGACAGTAACACATTACAACCCAATTTCATCAACTATTCAATCAACTAGTCATGAAACATCAATTGCTCACAACTCAAAAGAATAAATTACAAGATTTTAGATTTTTTCCGAATTTAATTAATCACAATTCCTTCCTCTATCAACTCAAAATAATAATTTCACAAATATATAAATACCTTTCCATACTCATCATATCCCCAAAATACTCACACTTCCCATACTTATTTATTGAATCATTTGTATAAGACTTTTTGCGGTTCCCTCAATGACTCTGCACCACCTTACACATCCAAAATCCCAAGCCAGCATGTCCGTGCCCCCATACATACTCCCACCATGCTACACTCTTTTCCACCTCAGCACACACCCACCATATCAGACTAACACACACACTCACACACTTATCATACCAGCCTACAAATCATGCACATACACACATTAGTCTACATGCATGCACACATACACACACAACCCAGCATACGTTCTCATGTACATACATGCACTAGCACACATTTAGCACATACACACACACACATGTTAGACCACATATTTACGCACCAATTCAGCACACACACACACAAACATGTCAGACCACACACTCATGCACATACACACACAATCCAACACACACTCTCTCACTATCCTATACCCCCTCCATGATAGCAGCAATAACATGCACACACAACCACTCCCACACATAGCATCACTGCTCCACAGCGTATACCACCCACTTACACACCACATGCCCAATACCCACGCACACGCTCATGCATGACAAGACACTCGGTCCCAACCACCATTCATCCCACATCATCACTTCCATTCCCATGCACACACAACTATAGATACAGAACATAGTGTCTCTAGATAAACTAAGCAAAGTAACATGTAATTTTCGTACTCATGTGGAAATTAGCTATAGTAAATTTTCATACAAAGTTCATAATGACAAATATATATATACTTATTTACATAAAAACAATACACCATAATACATATTACAATATATCATAGAATTTTCCACTCACCCAGATTTCTTAGCTTTAAAACTCTAAATAACTCCTGGAAAGTTGTGTGAATTTGGATCTTTCACCTAGTAATAAACGAATAACAAACTTAAAACTAATTCTACTAATTAAACTCAGTAAACTTAAAATAAAAATAAAATCTAATTTTTTTAAAAAAAATCATATGGATTTTAGTTCAAATTTGGAACTCGAAATTTACTTAACAAGTGTGGTCTTGTTGCGAAGTACTGCTTCCAAGGATCATAATGACGCTTATGATTTTTTATTTGGAGTTAATATGGGGAAAATATGGAATTTTGAAGTTTTTGGAGGAAAATAAAAATCGTGCTAGAGAAGAAAGTAGAGGAGAAGAAGAAAAGAAAGGAGAAAGAAAGGAAAGATCTGACGTGAGAAATGAGAGGAGAGAGAAAAGAGACAAATTTATAGTTAAATAGTTTGGCTAATGGATAATTATTTAATTATGGGTTGGATTAATATGTGTATTAATATTTAATTACATTATCTAAATAGTAATATTTTTATAGAAAAATTTACATGTATACTAAATAAAATATTCTGAATATAAATATATATTTAAAAATTTTATTTAACTATTTTAAATCTAAAATTTTAAATTTTATTTCCTTTTTATTATATTTATCTAATGAATTCTTTTTTTTTAATATTTCCCATTTTAAATTCAATTATTATTTATTATAAGATTTCCATTGTACATAAATTATTAAAATAGTATTAATATATTATAGTGATTAATTTTTTTATTATTACTTTTCTCAAAATTTTTAGAATCACAAAAATATTATACTTACTACCCTAACATGGAAGTATTTATTATTTCACTTATTTTCTCTAATTTTAGTATAGTTTTTCAAAAATTTTGGAGCGTTTTGTTGTTAGAGGATGATTTCAAGATTTTCTTTGGAGTAAGGTATTAAAAACGTTTTTAATATAAATTTTCACTTTATTCTCATCAGTAGTTACTGTTTCTCATTCCAAGTGAAAAATAAGCATGTGCTCACATATTTTCTCTCCAATTCCATCCAGTCCTATGCTGTGGGCATCATTAGTGATTTTCTTGCTTCTCAATGTTAATGGTAAGTCACTTTCCTGAATCTTCTTCTGAGCTACAATTCTTTTTTCACATCATGTAACATGTGTTAGTTTATTACTTGTTAGGACAACAAATATTTTAGTTTTTGGATTGTTTCATTCAGTTATAACTTTTTGGAAGTGATTAAGTTTGTTTTGATTTACTTTGCTATAATTTAGGATTTTAAACTTATTAAGATTGTTACTTCTATATTTTAAAAGCTTGCAAAACATAATGAATAAGATTTCCTAATTCGTTCTTCTTAGCTTGTACTATGTTCCTTGATTTTGAAACAACAATTGGTATCAAAGCTTTCTTCTTGCGGAATCTGTGTAGAAGCTCTTTCCAAACGTCATGGAAGTCGAAGCAAGTTTTTCTTCAATTGCTCTGCTTGTGTTCAATGGAGAAAATTACCAGATTTAGGCAATCCGCATGGAGACCTATCTAGAGGCTTTAGATCTTTGGGAAGTTGTGGAAGAAGACTATGATCTATCTACACTTCTAGAAAATCCCACCATGGCTCATATTAAAACGCATAAGGAGAAGAAGACTAAAAAGTCGAAGGCCAAAGTGTACTTCTTCGTTGCGGTATCATCAACGATTTTTATAAGAATTATGTCTTATAAGACAACCAAGTCTATTTGGGAATATCTTAAGGAAGAATATGTGGGAGATGAAAGGATTAAAGGAATGAAGGTTATAAATCTAATAAAGGATTTTGAATTGCAAAAGATGAAGGAATCTGAAACTATCAAAGAGTATTTAGATAGACTTCTTGATATTGCAAACAAGATCAAACTCTTAAGATTAGAGTTTAATGACTCAAGAATTGTTGAGAAGATCCTTGTCACAATACCTAAAAGATATGAAGCAACTGTAACAACAGTAGAAAATACCAAAGATCTATAAAAAATTTCCTTGTTAGAATTGCTACACTCATTGCAGGCGCAAGAACAAAGAAAGCACATGAGGGAAAATGTTAGCACCGAAGGAGCCTTATTTGAAAAACACCATGGAGCTGATAAAAACAAATGGAAAAAATAAGAAAGGTGAAGACGAAAATCCTTCTTCTGCTTCAAATAACAATAGAGGAAGAAAAGGAAGCCTCAAGAGCAAATATCCTCTGTGTCGTCATTGTGGAAAAGAAGGCCACCTACCATTCCAGTGCTGGAGGAGACCTGATGCAAAGTGTTTCAAGTGCAATCAAATGGGACACGAAGCAATCATCTACAAAAGAAAGATTCAGTAGCAAGTGAGTGAAGCACAAGTTGTTGAACAAGATGATGAAGATCAGCTTTTCGTGGCATCTTATGTTGCTAATGGTTGTTCATCTGAAAGTTGGTTAATTGATAGTGGTTGTACAAACCACATGACCAACAATAAAAAACTCTTCAAAAATTTGAGGCCAGTTGACATTACTAAAGTTAAAATTGGTAATGGCGATTACATCTCTGTTAAAGGAATAAGGACAGTGATTATATCAGGTGCTGAAGGTTCAATTGATTGAACGCGACTTCAAAGTTATTTTTGAAGATAACTACTATCACATACTTGACGCCACTAGTCAGAAGGTTCTTAATGTGAGAATGAAAGGGAAAAGTTTCTATTTCGATCCAATCAAAGAAGAACCTACAACTTTCTCCATGGTAGCTAGCAACACGGAGATATGGCATAAGAGACTTGGTCATTACCACTTGAAAAGGATGCAGTTTATGAAGGAAAGGGAGCTTACAGTTGGATTACCAACATTTGGAAATTACTTACCGACATGCAATGCTTGTCAATATGGTAAGCAAAATAAGAAACCATTCCTGAAGCCATTGTGGAGAGCTACTCACAAGTTGCAACTAATCCACACAGATGTTGCAGGTCCTCATAGAACTCCATCCTTAGCAAGTAGTCAATATTATGTTATCTTCATTAATGATTTTACAAGAATGTGTTGGATTTTCTTTCTAAAATACAAATCAAAAGTGGCTAGCGTGTTCTGGAAATTCAAAAGAATGGTAGAAAACCAAAGTGATTGCAAAATCCAAGCTATAAGATTAGACAATGGAAAAGAATACACATTAGGAGAATTCAACTTGTTTTGTGAAGAAGCGAGCATCCAACATCAACTTACTGCTCCTTACACTCCGCAGAAAAAGGGGGTGAGCAAAAGGAGAAATAGATATATAATGGAGATGGCTAGATGTATGTTGCATGATAAAGATTTGCTAAAGAACTTGTAGGCTGAGGTGGCTAGTATGGCGGTCTTCTTGCAAAACAGATTACCTAAAAAAGCATTGAAGGACAAAACACCATTCAAAGCATGGTATGGCTACAAACTCTTACTAAATTTTCTTAGAGTGTTTGGTTGTTTGTGTTTCTCTCATGTTCTACGGGTTAAGCATGATAAGCTAGACAAAAGATCAGCACCAAGCATCTTTATAGGCTACAATTCTTCCTCTAAGGCGTACAAGATTTATCAACCTCAAATGGGAAAAATAGTAGTTAGTAGAGATGTATTTTTTAATGAAGATGAAAAGTGGAATTGGGAACAAACAAAGGAAATACATGTGACCAAGCAACAATCAAGCTTGTCCTTCTAAACAAGAGAAGAACAAGCTCCAGAATAGCGGCAAGAAGAAATGGAAGATGATTCGCCAATTCGCGGAACAAGACCTCTCCATGATGTCTACCAAAGATGCAATGTAGCCATTTGTGAACCTACTGGTTATGAAGACGCCATTAAAGATCAAAAATGGCATAAAGCAATGGAGGAAGAGCTAACAATGATTAAGAAAAACAAGACTTAAGAGCTAGTTGATAGACCAACTAATAGAAAAATCATTAGAGTAAAATGGGTGTTTAGAACTAAACTCAATGCGGATGGATTTGTCAACAAGTATAAAGTAAGGCTTGTTGTCAAGGGATATGCTCAAGTTCTTGGAGTTGATTACTTTGATACATTTGCTTTTGTTGCTAGACTAGATACTATTCGACTAGTATTAGCAATAGCTGCACAAAATGGATAGAAAGTGCTTTAGCTAGATGTAAAGTCTGCATTCTTGAATGGTACTTTACAAGAGGAAATCTATGTAGAGCAACCTGAGGGATTTGTGGAACAAGGTAAAGAAGAAAAGGTGTACTTGCTCAAGAAGGCCCTATACAGTTTGAAACAAGCACCTAGAGCATGGTATAGCAAGATAGATAAGCATCTATCAAGCTTAGGATTCATGAAAAGCATGTCTAAAGCCACTCTGTATGTAAAATGCAAAGGGGCTAATCTGATAATAGTTTCTCTTTATGTTGATGATCTTCTTATTACAAGTGGAAATTCCATGCTTGTTGAAGAATTTAAGATGGAAACATTAGAAAATTTTGAAATGACAGACCTTAGAATAATGACATATTTTTTTGGGAATGGAGATTAAGCAGCTAGAAGATAAAGTTTTCATATGTCAAAAGAAATATGCAAAGGAAATCCTTAAGAAGTTTCGTATGGAAGATTGTAAGGAAATGGCTACTCCTATGAATCAAAAGGAAAGCTTAAGCAAGGAGGATGGCATAAACAAGGTTGATGAAGGTTACTTCAAAAGCTTGGTTGGTTGTTTGATGTATTTAACTGCAACTAGGCCTAACATTCTCTTTGCTATAAGTATTCTTTCTCGCTTCATGCATTGTGCTAGTGAAATACATCTTGAAGCTGCAAAAAGAGTAGTTAGATATATCAAAGGAACCATCAATCTTGGTGTAAAATTCAAGAAGTGTCAAAGCTTAAGTCTACTAGGACTTTCTGATAGTGATTGGGTTGGATCAATAAACGACATGAAGAGTACATCAAGATATTGTTTTAGCCTAGGATTAGGAGTTTTTTCTTGGAGTTCCAAAAAGCAAGACATTGTAGCACAATCTACCGCGGAAGCCGAGTTTAGTGCTGTTGCAGCTGCTGTGAACCAGGTGTTGTAGCTGAGGAAGCTGTTATGTGATCTACATTTGGAGCAACAAAATGATACAAAGGTTTATGTGGATAATCAAGCAGCAATTGCAATCTCACATAATCCGTTTTTTCATGGAAAAATGAAACATTTCAAGATCAAATTGTTCTTCTTAAGAGAAGTGCAAAAGGAAGGAGGTATAAATCTTGTTTATTGCAAATCCAAGGAACTTGCAGACATCTTCACAAAGCCTCTATCAGCAAACAAGTTTGAACTTCTAAGGCAAAAACTTAGAATTTGTAGCTCCTAAAAGCATGGAGGAGTGTTAGTTTATTGCTTGTTAGGACAGTAAATATTTTAGTTTTTGGTTTGTTTCATTCAGTTCTAATTTTTTGGAAGTGATAAAGTTAATTTTGATTTACTTTGCTACAATTTAGGATGTTAAACTTATCAAGATTGTTGCTTCTATATTTTTAGAAGCTTGCAAAACGGAATGAATAAGATTTCTTGATACGTTCTTCCTAGCTTGTACTCTATTCCTTGCTTTTGAAACAACAATATGAAACATATGATTTTTCAGGATGGCAGACACTGTTCTGGGCATCACTAATCGCTACCATTGTAAGAACACGTCTCTATTTAAGCATTATAATGTCCTGACTTTTTGCATTTTCGCAGATAATATTAGCAGTTGGAACTGAGCTTCAATCGATCTTGACAAAAATGGCTCTCCAAATCACTGAAAGACATGCAATGGTTCAAGGGATCCCGCTCGTGCAGGGCTCAGACAGGTACTTTTGGTTTGGTAGGAGTCAGCTGGTTCTCCATCTAATCCATTTTGATTTATTTCAGGTACTTAAAATTTTCCCCCTCTCTATTAATTAAATTAATGACACGCAATGAAAACCTGAATAATTAGCCAAACGTATAATTTTTGTTCCTTGTCTACCCAAAGGGTGTTGTCATTCTTATAACGTACATCCATCATGCTTTTCAGCTATGGCCAACATGCTTCTTGGCTACCTTTTTTTTTTTTTTTTCTTCCCTTTCGGTGGAAGACTATAAAATGCTTTCTCGAGTTATGCTACTGCAACTACATTACATACTTTGGAGGCTTCATTTGTCCAGTCAGCCATTTAACCGTTAATATCAACCATCAGAATTTAAAAATTTCATTTCAACGGTCATATGTGGCTGTCTGGAGCATTTAGTTTACTAGAACATAGACTAATCCTGCAAGTACTTATCTCCACTTCTAAAAGCAAATAGTTGATGAAAATCCACTACGACATGGCTTTGACTATCCTGTTCTTAAATTTGGTTATAAGATATTCATGTCGATGGGGCCTTATTGCAGAATGCATTTCAGATATCATATTTCCTGTGGATTTTGGTAGTGTTCTCACCTTTTGTATCATAGTTTTTCCAACACTCAGCCATCATCTTTACTAAACTAATATGGAGAATTTCCATGTCTGCAGTATTCATTTGGACTGCACTCATGCTTCCATGCTAGTTTTAAGTTCGCAATTGTTAAAGTTTCTTTAGGGTAATGACATCTGATCCTCCATATTCTTCTCAAAGTAAAATCACGCTCTCATTATTTTCAGATGCATCTCGGTGGAGAGTATTACACGGGTAAAAATTGGTTGATAAGCCTATGCGCTTCTAACATTAATTAATACCTATAGAATTTGATTTTTGTGCATTGTATCAACATTCCATTTTGTAAAGTAGCATTCCTTCTGCTCTCTTTACCAAAAAAGTTAAGACACATTATGTACTTTTCTTTTTTTTCTTTTTTTAATTGGCATGGTTTTATCGGTCGCAATTTTTCAATCGAAGTCCAAAAGACAAGCAACCATTGAAAAATTAAGAATCCCTGATCTAGCATTATTGCATTTGTTGTTAGCAGCTTTTCCCAACCTTTAGGATGCCTAGTCCTCTTTGTACTATTGGCCAATTCATGAAGTTCAGCTTCTCACACTTGATTTTATAAAGAATATCTTTAAATTTAGGAAAATTGAAAATTCACCCCCTAAATTAAGGGCAAGTGCCAATACATGTCCTAAACTCTTAAGGCATGACTATAGCTTCACATAACTTTTGAAATTCTACATTTGTTTTCCCAACCATCGCTAGATATCACAAATCATTGTTGTTTCTAGAATTTTAGCAGTAGTTTAGAATTTTTTGTGATGATTACAGAGGTAAATGCATATTTATAAAAAGTTGTAAGAGGTGTAGTCATGTTTTGAGCTATTAGGGATTTATCCGTGCATTACTTATAGTTTTTGGTGTAAATTTGCAATTTTCACCTTAATTTATCCACAGTCATCATTTATGAATCTATCTATATGCTAATTGACTCAGCATATTTTCATTCCAAAGCCTAAGATATGACCTCACCTTCTCATGGCTATTTTTGCAAGGTTAGAGTCTTATGTATGGGCAACTACATTACACTCCCATTATACGCTCTTGTAACTCAGTACATTCTAATATAATTTTGCCAACATTGCATTAGGTTAATGAATAATGGCCCTGAAAAACAAACTAAAGTTGTGTTTGCATTGTTAAAGTATAAATTAATAAAAAAAAAAGCCCACACTATTTACAATTAGTAGTTTTAAGATCAGTGGTTTTTGGGCTAAAATTAACATAATATAAAAGTAAGAAATCTTGTTTAATTCCTCACATTTCGCTTCACTTGGTAGATTCTAGTCAAGTCTTAGCCTTCAAATAAGGGAAACGCTAAAAGTATTATAATGCTATTGAGTATGACTAGAATCCTTTAATGTTGGTAACACTAGTTGTAGAATAGGCATAAAACAATGTGATTTCAATAGAAGAGGAAGAAGATAGCAGTCAAACAAGAAGGGGTAGTCAATTAGGCATATGGGTATTAGCCGATCACCACCTATAGTCAATTGATAGTTGACCATCCTTGATGGCAATCGACCAAAGTTATGTGAGATGTATCTACAGCTTCTTCTTGTGTATGCTTCCTATTTTAGAAGCAACAGTTTTGTTGGTTTGTTCCCATTTCAATGTGCACTTATAAAAAGGTGCTTAGGTTTACTCTACAGTTGTCTTGACTTAGGTACCTACAGAGTTTGGTGAGTCTATTGGTGTAAGTTGAACATTCATTCTTAGGGAGAGATAAGACACCTCTATAGCTCTATTTAGACCATAACTAGTGGATTTGGCCCAAAAGCAGTAAGTGAGATTATTGTCTTCCCGTGGAAGGTTTGAATACCACTCTTTTGTACTCATATTATTAATGAATTGCATCTCCTCCCGTAATTTCTACCCATATAGAGATTTTCCATGTTAAACTATTGCATTCATCTCTTCTCTTATCTGTCTTTATTATTTCATTATTATGTGCAATGCAACTATGATTACTTCTGCTATATACCTAGATAAGACCATAGAGATCTATAAGCTACCTTGATTGTCAGAATTAAATGATAATTTCCTTGTCTTTATACATTGAAACGAATGGGTTCACGCATAAAGAAATCGGTCTTTGATGAACAAAGATTCAAGGCTCTAAAGAAGTGGCGTGAGGATGTGAAAAAGAAGCGAGCAGGGAAGACACTCACACTTGGTGACAGCACCTTACCAAGCCCTTCAACAATGCACTCAACAATCTCGACTGGATAAAGGTTGCATCGCTTCAAAACAATAGGGCACTCAATGTAAAACCCACGACTTTAGTATAAAATAATATCGGATTAGTTAAAATATTTTATTAAAAATCTTAATTATAACCTACATAAATTTAAATTAACAAAAATAATCATATACAAAATAAATTGCGTAAAATTTGGAGATAAATGATAAAATAAATTAAAATCATGAGCTTATAATAGTTAAATAAAAATTCTGAATAAACATTTATGCTCGAAATAATTTGATCAGTTTAGTTGTAAAATTTTATATTAAAACACTAAAATTATTAAATTTATGTAAATTATCGTAAATGATAAAGGAGCCCAATAAATAAATAAATAAATTCTTATATATAAAAGGAATAAACAGGAGTCTTCCAAAATCCACGACTAACAAGAAACAAACCAAAAGTGAGAGAGAGATAGGATAGATGAGACGAAAATGAAACAGAGGAAAAGGAAAAAGGAAAATGAAAAGAAAAGTTGACATAACTTGGACGTATGATCTCCAAATTATAAATCAGGACCACCAACAAGAGACTTATGAAATTACACTTATCTTGTAAAAGAAAATTTTTATTTTTAGAATTTAAATATAATTTTGATATGTATATAAAAATAAGATTTATGTTAGAAAATAGCTAAAATATTTAAAATTATATCGGATAAAATGATATTATTCAAGAATAGTATGTAATAGTATGATTTTCTTATATTTTTAAGAGAAGAAAATTATCTTGCATGTTTACTCGAAGATTATTATGAGTAATAAAAAAATGAGACTCATGTGAGTAGAAACTTTGTAATATACTATTATTTGTGTATGATATTAATATTATATGGATATATAGCTGATTCTTAATTATGTTGGCTCATTGGTCTTATATGTCTTGCTCGTAAATATATATATATAAGTGATGTGTGTATTTGAAATATACTTGTGTGCTTGCTAGAACCTGTTAGGTGTGTGCGTAAAAGGATGAGCCAAGTAGGTGAAATACACGAGTGCATGTGCAGGCAGCTGTGAACGTGTGTGTACAGGATGCATGAATGCTACTATGTGTGTATTTGTGAGGTACGTGTCCGTGGATGGCTTAGCGCTGCGGGCAAGTTTTTGTGTACATGTTGGTATGTGCAGAATTGTGTGTTTATGTGAGTGCAGAATTGGGTGCGTACGTGTGCAAATTTGTGTATGTGTGATGGATTTGTGTGTGTGTGTGTGTGTTGTACTCGTGTGTTGTGCCAAAGTGTGATTAAATAGTGTGTGTGCGGAGGGGGATTTTGTGCGTGAGTGTGTGTGCAGATGTGTGTGTATGTGAGCGTGAGAGAATGTGCAGGTCTGTGTGAACCTATGGGTGTGCATGAATTTAAATTGTGTATGTGTGTATATATGTTTGTATTGATTTAAAATGGAAGAGTATGCACGTGTGGGCAAGAGAGGAGTGCAAATGTAGGGGTGGGGGGAATCATGTGTGTGCAGGTGGAAAAATTGAGTGTGTGTGTAGGAGGAGATCGTGGGAGTATGCAAGTGGAGATCGCGTGTGTGTGTAGGTGGAATTTTTTAACGTGGGCAAGGGAAATCATGCACGTGAAGGGGTAGGGGAGTCGTGTGTGTGCAGATGGATGAACGGAGACGTGTGTGAGTGAGTGAGTGTGTGCTTGATCCGGTTTGATCAATGTGTATGTGTAAGTGAACTGAAATGGAATGCGTGTGTGATCTGGTCTGGTAGTTGCATGTGTAGCTGTGTTGGTGCCAAGTGCTGGTGAGTGCGTGAGAGTGAGTGCACCAATAAAAGCATTACATGCACATACATATACATATTTATATATCTTCGAAACAGTGCATATAAATTCATAAGCAACATGATCAAAACCAATTATATGTCCATACAAATACCACTTGAATCTTATTTTCGATTACTCATAGTAATCTTCGAGTAAATACATGTAATAATTTTCTTCTCTTAAAAACACAAGAAAATTACACTATTATATACTATTCATAACTAATATTATCCTGTCTAGTATATTTCTAAATATCTTAGCATTTTTTAAGTTAAATCATATTTTTATATACATATCAAAATTGTATTTAAATTATAATTTTTTTTTTCTCGTAAGACTAATCTAGTTTTGTAGGTCTTACCTCAAGGATTACGTTAGTAGTCTCAATTAATGATTTGGAGGTCGTACGTAAAAGTTATGTTAAATTTTTGTCATGTCTTCCCTTTTTCTCCCTTATTTGTCTCTATCTCTCATCATTTGTCCCTCTCTCTCACTTTTTGTCTTTTTATTTTTTTTTGTCTTTGTTCTTATCTTCTTTCCCTCTCTCTCGCTAGCTTTAGGATTTGTGCAAGGCGTATTTTGCAAGAGGTTAAATCGATTTAAGGCCTTTTTATAAAAGTACTTTTTTTTTTCTAGGTTTGTTCATCATGTATGGTAATTTTCATAAGTTTAATAATCTTAGTGATTTGATATGAAATTTTATAATTAAGCTAATTAAATTATTCCAAATATGAATATTTATTCGAAATTTTTACTTGACTATCATAAGCTTATAATTTTAATTTATTTTATCATTTATTCTAAAAAAATTTGCGATTCACTTTCCATATGGTTATTTTTTTAATTTAAATTTACATGGGATATAATTAAAACTTTTAATACAATCTTTTACCTATTATGGTATTATTTTTACTCTAATTTCACGGGTTTTACATTTTCCTCCCCTTAAAAGTTTTGTCTTCAAAACCTTAGAGCATACCTAGATCTCCAAATAGCTAGGGGTATTTCTCTTTCATTTCATCCTCTCTTTCTCAAGTTGCTTCTCATTTTGAATGTCAACTCCATTGTACTTTGATGTATCTAATATTATTGTTACACAATTCTCGAGTTTAAGTGTTGAGAACTCGAACACGTTCTCGACACGTTAAATTTGGTTTAATCTTTATAATATCCATCTCGATTGCTTTGTTAAGATCTAGGATGTGTTTCCAGAGCAACGACACATGGAACACGTTATGGATTCCCAATAATTGAGGAGGTAAAGCTAATTAATAGGCCACTTCTACAACCCTTTCTACAATTTCATATGGCCCTACGTATTTAGGACTTAATTTTCCTTTTGTTCCAAATCTTCTTATCCATTTAATTGGTATGACCTTCAGATAAACATATTCTCCTAGTAGAAACTCAATCTCTCTTCTCTTCAAATCAGCCCAACTCTTTTAGTGATCTTAAGTTTCCTTCATTTTTTGTCTAATGGTAGAAACCTTATCTATTGTCTCCTATAACAAGTCTGGCCTAACTATACTTTTTTCGATCTTGTCCCAATATAATAAAGATCTACATTTCCTTCTGTAGAGGGCTTCGTAGAAAGCTATCTTGATCGATGAATGATAACTATCATTGTAAGCAAATTCGACCAATGGCAAAAGTCAATCCTAGCTATCCTTAAAATCTAATGTGCAAGCTCTTAGCATATCTTCCAATGTTTGGATAGTTCATTCGGATTGTCCGTCCTTTTGAGGATGATATGCTATACTAAACTACAATTTTGTCCTTAGAGCTTGTTGTAGACTTTTCCAGAACTTTGACATGAAACATGAATTTCTATCGGATACCATACTATGTGGCACTCCATGAAGTCTTATGATTTCTCAGAGATAGATCCCAACTAACTTATCCAAGGAGTAGATCATATTAATATGTAAGAAATGAGCAATTTTGGTCAAACGGTCCACAATTACCCATATAGCTTCATATCCGACTCTTTTCCTTAGCAAAGCTATAATGAAGTCCATGGTGATTCGTTCCCACTTTCATTCTGGAATTGGTAATGGTTATAGTTATCCCCCATGTTTCTAATGTTCGGCTTTGACTTGTTAATAAACAGAACATTAAGAGATAAATTATGCTACGTCTCTCTTCATGTTTTCCTACCAATAACCCTTCTTGAGCTCTTGATACATCTTGGTCCCCTTTGGGTGTATTGTGTATCTAGAATTGTAGGCTTAATCCAAAATATCATCTCCTAACTTTTTATCCTTGAGTATGCACCATCAACCCCATAACTTCAAGACTCCATCTTGATCCACTTTAAATTCGACATTGGGTCCTTGCTCTACTTTATTTCGAATGTCTATTATCTTCAAATCGTCAAGTTACATCTCCTTCATTAATAACGCAGCGCGGAAAGTGTAACGAAACGAATCCAAGTCTAGGATTGGTCTCGCAACAACAAAGAATAACGATGAATTATTTCTTGAAGAAATCCGGGTTGCGCATAACCGATAAACAGAGAAAATCGTTTCTCAAAAGTGTATTTCAATAAGTAATAAAACGTAACCCTAAAATAACCTAACAACGGTATATATACTACTCTATAAAAATATATAAAAAAAGGAAATATAAACGTACACGTGGAAATAAATATTAATATACACGTCTATTCTCTGTCGTATACACAACCGTGCCTCTCAGCCGTGTATGTTTCTAGGAACATTTCTGGCGTAATACATGGTTGTGTCTCCTGGCCGTGTATGGAGACCGTATATGCTTCTGTGAGAAATCCTAACCGAATACACGGTCGTGTTTCTGGCCGTGTATAGAGACCGTGTATGCTTCTGAGAGACTTCTTAGCCGAATACACAGCCGTGCCTCTGGCTGTGTATGAGGTCATGTGTCTTTCTGGAAATTCCCCTGACATGTTACACGATTGTGTAACCAACCGTGTATCAGCCCGTGTCTGCATCATTCTCTCCCACCAATGAAGAACTCGACCTCGAGTTCTCGTCGGGATATAGCGGTGTGTCATCGAGGTGGAAAAGAGATAAATCCGCCACATTAAATGTACAAGAAATGTTCATACCTTCGGGAAGTTGTACAATGTACGCGTTGTCGTTTATCTTGCGCACTACTTCATAAGGCCCATATTTTTTTTGTTGGAGTTTCTCGTATCTGCCCGCAAGGAAACGCTCTTCCCGAAGGTAAACCATTACCTGATCTCCTACGGCAAAAAGTTTCTTCCGTCTATGCTTATCCGCAGCCCCCTCGTATCGGGTGTTGGCCTCCTCTATCTTCCATCTAACCTCTGCTACAGTGGTTTAGCATTGTTCTACCATATGCTTAGCAACAACATCACCCACCATGTCCTTAGGTAATTTGATCAGGTCCAATGCGTGTTGTGGTGTTTTGGTATATACCACTGAGAACGGTGACCTTCCAATAGTTCGGTGGATGGAGCTATTATAAGCAAATTCAACTTAAGCCAACGCTTGATCCCACTGCCCTAGCTTTTCACGGCAAATACTTCTAATGAGGTTTTTGAGGGTCCGATTGGTTACCTCCGTTTGACTATCGGTTTGAGGATGAGTTGTGCTGTTGTAGTTCAAAGATGAGTCAAACATATACCAGAGAGTCCTCCAAAAGTGGCTAAGGAATTTGCTATCTCTGTCGGAGGTAATGGACTAGGGGACCCCATGTAGACGCACCACTTCCTTGAAGAATAACCGTGCGATTGCCCGTGCATCAGCGGTCTTTTTGTAGCGGATAAAGTGAGCCATCTTGGAAAACTTGTCAACTACAACAAAAACAGAGTCAACACCTCGTTGGGTACGAGGTAAACCAAGTATAAAGTCCATCGACAGGTCCTTCCAAATGTTCGCCGGCACGGGAAGAGGGGTATATAGGCCAGTGTTTTAGGATTGCCCTTTCGACACTTGGCAAATATAACACTTTTCCACAATTCTATACACATCCCTCCTTAAACGAGGCCAAAAATACCTTTCGGTAACTGCAGCTAGGGTCTTATCTCTACCCATATGTCCTGCCAATCCCCCACCATGCAGGTCTCAGATAAGCTTTTCCCGTAAGGATGACTCAGGGATGCACAGCTAATTCCCTTTCATTAAGTATCCATCATGGATATGGTAGTCATCACAAGGTTCTCTGTTAGCACATTTAGTCCACGTTTCTTTGAAGTCTCCATCCCCTTCGTATAGCTCCTTTAGTTTTTCAAATCCAACGATGTCCGCACTTAGAGTGAGTAGGACATCAGCTCTTCTACTCGAGGCGTCCGCTACTTTGTTTTGCACACCCGACTTATGCATCAGTCTGAAAGGAAACCTCTGTACAAACTCAATCTACCTGGCGTACATGTCCTTACTTATCCGGGTTTGGCCACTTAAGTGTTTAAGAGCCCCGCAGTTGGAATATAAGATGAACTCCCTTCCAATTAAGTAGTGTTCCCATACTTTAAGAGCTCTCACCATGGCATAAAACTCCTTGTCATATGTAGACCAATTCCTCCTAGCTTCACATAATTTTTCACTATAAAATGCGATTGGTCTCTTTTCCTGTGACAGTACCGCCCCAACTCTAACTCCACCGGCGTCACAGTCTACCTCAAATAACTTTTCAAAATCCGGTAGCGCCAATACAGGGGCGTTACACAATCGTTACTTCAAGTTTATGAAACTTGCTTCAGCTTCTTCGCCCTATCGGAATTTACCCTTCTTCAAACACTCAGTCAAGGGGGCAGTGACTGTACTAAAATGTTTAATAAATCTCCTATAGAAACTAGCTAAGCCGAGAAAGCTTCTCAACTCAGTAATGGTTCTCGGAACAGGCCATTCTCTAATCACTTTCACCTTTTCATTATCCACCATCACCCCTTCACTGCTGACTATGAACCCAAGGAACAATAGTCACTTTGACATAAATGTGCACTTCTTAAGATTGGCAAACGATTTATTCTCTTTCAGTATAGAAAAAATACATTTCAAATGCTCAAGATATTCTTCTTCAGATTTACTGAATACCAAGATATCATCGAAATACACAACTATAAAACGACCATTAAAGGGTTTTAATACCTGGTTCATCACTCTCATGAAGGTGCTTGGTGCGTTACTAAGACCAAACGGCATCACCAGCCACTCATACAGTCCCTCCTTTATTTTGAATGTCGTCTTCCATTTGTCTCCGGGACGGATCCGAATCTGGTGGTATCCACTCCTCAGATCTATTTTGGAGAAGATAGTGGCTCCGCTCAACCGATCCAACATATCTTCGATGCGCGAGATGGGAAATTTGTACCCTATGGTAATCTTATTGATAGCCTTGCTATCAACACACATCCTCCAGCTCCCATCTTTCTTGGGAGTTAGCAATGCTGGAACCGCACAGGGACTTAGGCTGTCCCAGATAAACCCCTTGTCCAAAAGCTCTTGGACCTTCTCCTGCAGAACCTCGGTCTCCTTGGGACTCATCCTATAATGTGGTAGATTTGGGAGACTTTCTCCGGGCACTAGGTCTATCTGATGTTGGATGTCTCTCAGAGGCGGTGAACCCTCGGGTAAATCGTCGGGGACCACCTCCTTAAACTCCTCCAATAGACTCTTTACTGTTTCGGGTACTTCCACACTAACCTCCTTTTCTCCAACTGCCACATCTTTTACTATGAGAGCATGGACCACCAGTGACTCCCTTAGGTCTTCCACCAATTCTTTCTCTGATTGAGTGACGGTTAGGAAAGAACGACTCTCTGCTCTCTTCTCCTTTGAGCGTCCTTCCTTCTTCAATGGCAATAATATGTACCTCACACCCTCCTTCTCTAATCTGTACACATTCTCTTTCCCCGCATGTTGCGCGTTCACATCAAACTACCATGGTCTACCAAATAAGATATGACAGGCATCTATGTCTACAATATCACAGAAAGCTTCATCGCGGTACTTCCCTATTGAGAATGGTACCCTGCATCTCTCCTTGACTTTAATCTTTTCGGTAGCTTTAATCCACCCAATAGTGTACGGATTTGGGTGCTTCTCGATAGGTAGTTGCAGCTGCTTCACCACTTCTCTTCCTATGACGTTTTCGCAACTCCCGCTATCTACTATTAGTTCAAACAATTTCCCATTAATGGTACACCTTGTGCAAAACAACTAGTATCGCTATGTAATCTCTTCTTGTCTCGGGGCAAGCATCATCCACCGAATCACATAAGTCGGTTCTGCTGCTTCTTCCTCCTCCTCATAATACTCTCCATCTCCATCAAGTTCACAGCAAATCTCCTCATCATCCTCCTTATCAAGGATGTTTACGCTTCTCCTAGCAGGACATTCGTTTGATCGATGACTCGGTTGATTGCATCGGAAACATTTGCCCAAGATAGGCTTGGCATAAGGATTACTTTGCCTTTGGGTTCCCTTAGGTTCCATCAGTTTCTTTCCCTCACTCTTCTCTTCTCTCTTGGCACTGTCATCAGTAGGTTTGTATGTAGCATTTTTACTTTTCTCAAACCCCGACTTACTACCACTACCTACAGCTTCACCGACGTACCCCTTTCTTACTCCTCCATATCTACTACCCTCCTCCTCCAACATTAACTCAGCTCGGAAAGCCAAATTCTCCGCTTCTACCAGGGTCCTCACCATTGTAACTCCAATTTTATCTTTGATTTGGAGCTTCAGGCCTTCCACGTACCGTGCTACTTACTAGCCTTCACTTTCCCTCAAGTCATTCCTTTCGGCCAGTCTCATGAACTTGGATGTATACTCATTCACTAAACGTTGCCCCTGGCGGCATCGTTGATATTGTTGGAACAGTATCTGCTCATAGTCCGGTAGGAGGAAATCATGTTGCAACAACTGCTTCATGCGATACCATGTTCTCACCGGATGTTTTCCTTCCCTTTACCTCCTACTCTGCAGCCTCTCCCACCATGCCGAGGCTCCACTCTTCAGCCCGCATGCCACCAACCTCACTTGGCGGTTGTAAACACCCCATTTTTGCCCTAGGAATCAACAATTCTCAATAATAATCAATTTTTAATTTTTTTTTCAATTTTTTCTAATTTTTCTCTAATTTACCATAAATAATAAAAATGTTCAAAAAATAAAAATAAATAGGAAAAAACATCAATTTTGAAAAATGATTTCAGGAATAGCAATAACAAATAATAAACAATTTTTTCAAAATTTGGAATTTTCAAAAAATATAAAAAAATAGGAAAATCGCATTGCATATATGCAATTTGCGAAATTAGGAAAATCAGGAAAGTGGGCTAGCTCAGCTGGTCCGGACCATGGGCTAAGGCGCGGTGCGGGGTGCGAGGTCGTGGGTTCGAAACGCGGGGGAAGGGAAGCAGTTTCCGTGTTTTGCAATTTTTCGACTTATTCAGGACACGTGGCAGCATCTGATTGGCTGGAAGAAACGCACGCGCCGGGCGCGTGATCGTCTCCTACCTCGAGCCCGAGATCACCGGCGAGGAAAAAATTCGTATTTCGGCCGTTTTGATTCGATCTTTTTGCACAAATCCAATAGATATTCAACAGAAATAAGATAAACATTATCTAATTAGAATCAAATCGCAACAAATCGTTGGATGGGCACAAATCAGAGTTGGTTTTTCAACCGAAAATCCGATCAGCTTCAATCAGAGGAAATCCGAGCTTATCCAGCTCGGTTTCAAGCACCTATAAATAGAGGAGGAGATGAGGAAGCAAGAACACAGATCAGAATCGCGAGAGAGAGAGAAAAGAGTGTAGATCGGAGGAAATCCAAGTTTGCGACTGCCGATCGGAGTTGAGCTGCTACAAGGAGACGTTCTGGGAGTAAACCGCCACCACCATTGGATTCAGCACCCTCGAGAAGCTAGGATTCGACACTTCACCCACCGCAAACGACTGCCGGAACGCCGTGAACGAGCCAACCCTGCCGCCGTGACCGACCGATCCGACCCGACCCGCGCACCGACCCGGATCCAGGTAAGTCGGATTTTCCAGATTTTTTATTTATTTTATTTTATTTTGTTTGTTTATTTATTCTAAATTCATAATTTGTTATTATTGTTATTTTTTTAGGGTTTTTGTTATTTGTTTAGTTATTAATTATTTATTTGTTTCTATTTTCAATAAATAGGAAAATGTAGAAATTAGGATTTTTTAGGATTTAATAATGTAAAATAATGTAAAATAAAAAAAATAATAAAAAATAAAAATATTAGGAAAATAATAATAAAATTTTAGATTTCAAAATAGGATAGAAAATAAACTTAAGGTAAAATTTTCAACAAAAATCAAAAATCAAAAAGAAAATCACAAAAATTACAAAAATCATAAAAATAAAAAAAAATTCAAAAATTATGAAAAATAGTAAAAAAAATAAGTTTTAGCACTTAGAAAAATCATTTTCATCAAATAAATCAAAATTGATGTTTTCCCTCAAAATCATTTTCAAATCAAATTCAAAGTTTAGGCTTAGAAGTTTGTAGAAAAATCCCAAAGATGTTAAGAACATAAATCAAAAAAGTTTTCAAAATTAAAATTCATCAACAAATCTAAAGGTTTTCAGAAAAGCGAACTACGGCTTGTTTGATCCTGAGTAGCAGGTACGTAGGCACCCATTTGAGTCAACCCCTAAAATGAGTGAAAAATCTTTTTTCTTGAAATAAATTAAAAAACACAATGAAACACATTTCTAGAGATGAACAATTTTGAGAGATTAGGTGGTAACCGTATAGGTTTTAATAGGTTAGTCTCCGGACTTAGAAACTCTGGTTTTCCCTTTTTCTCTTCTTACAAAAACGAAAAGAGGAAATAACGACGACTAGTGGTCCAAATTAAGACTAATCCGCTCCTTTAGTCTTAATTCAATTTTTTCCCAACAACAGTTAGGTGGCGACTCCAAAAAAATCAAACGAAATTCCTAACTCAAGTCGAGGATCTATATTAGATGAGCATAGGGTCTAGTATAGATCGGATTAGAAATGGGAATTCAAAAATTAGACTCGACAGCGGTCTTTGGGAATTTCCATGTAGTCGAAGAATCGATTTACTTCTACAATCCAATCCAGGAAGCATTTGATATTAAGGCTACCGTCAAACCATGGAATGTCGACCTTCAGGTGGTAGTCTCCTCCGTCTCCCTGATCATATCCACCATGGTTCCTCCGGTAATCCCGTCTCTATGATGGTTTCCGTGCTGAACCGTCCGATAACCACCACCTCTACCACCGCGCCCTTGCTGAGGTCTACTCCCATACGGATCATCACTCTCCTCACTAGAAACCTCATCCTCTACATGTCCCCACCTGTTCTCAACGATAGGTCGGACTATACGTCCATCGAATTCCTCCACTGCACGTGGTGGATTCCTACCAATACCCCCAACCCTATTGGGGTCTACCGCTAAGGCGTCGAAACACTCGATCAGTTCATCAAGGCACCGTTCCATATGCCCGACCTTTTAATACATCGCGTTAAACTCTGCCCTTGGAACCCATTGGTGGTTCCCTTGTGATCTCGCATCTTGAACACCGTCAAGAACACGACCGCTGTCATCGCCTTGATGAGTTGACATCTCCACAGGAAATAACCTGGCTCTGATACCAACTAACGCAGCACGAAAAGCGTAACAAAACTAATTCAAGTTTAGGATTGGTCTTACAACAACAAAGAATAACGATGAATTATTCCTTGAAGAAATATGAGTTGCGCACAACCGATAAACAGAGAAAATCGTTTCTCAAAAGTGTATTTCAATAAGTAATAAAACGTAACCCTAAAATAACCTAACAACGATATATATACTACTCTATAAAAATATATAAAAAAGGAAATATAAACGTACATGTGGAAATAAATATTAATATACACGTCTATTCTCTATCGTATACACAGTCGTGCCTCTCAGCCGTGTATATTTCTGGGAACATGTCTGGCGTAATACAAGGTTGTGCCTCTTGGCCGTGTATGGAAACCGTGTATGCTTCTGTGAGAAATCCTGACCGAATACACGGCCGTGTTTCTGGCCGTGTATGGAGACCGTGTATGCTTCTGAGAGAATTCCTGGCCGAATACACGGTCGTGCCTCTGGCCGTGTATGAGGCCGTATGTCTTTTTGGAGATTCCCTTAACATGTTACACGACCGTGTAACCAACCGTGTATCGACCCGTGTCTACATCAATTCAATCTAGGAGAGTAGGCCATACTTCCAGGGTTATTAACTGTATATCCTCCTCATGCCATAGGAATTCAATTCTCAACTTCTTGAATTCTTGTATCAACTATTGTTCTGTTAATAGCGCTACTACTTGGCTGTGATTTTTTCAACTCAAAGTGTCGACTACGACATTGGCTTTCCTTAGGTGATAATTGATGCTAAGATCATAGTCTTTGATGAGCTCGAGCCATCTTCTTTGTTGCATATTGAGCTTCTTTTGAGCAAATAGATATTTCAAACTCTTGCAATTCATATATATTTCACACCTTTGCCCATATGGGTAATGTCCCTATATCTTCAAGGTAAATATGATCACTACAAGTTCTAGATTGTGAGTAAGATAATTCCTCTTGTGTGGTTTCAACTGTCTCGAAGCATAAGCTACAACTTTCTTGTTTAGCATTAGAATGCATCCCAACCCGTTCTATGAGGCATCGCTATACACGCAAAAAGATTCTTTTGAGTTGGGTAAAGTCAAGATAGGGGCTAAAATCAACCGTTGCTTTAACTCCTAGAAGCTTCTCTCACAATTCTCATCCCACTCAAACTTTACGTCTTTTTAGGTTAATCTAATCAACTTGGAAATATGTGAAAAGTTCTTCATGAATCTTCTATAATACCCAATCAACCTAAGAAAACTATTTTACTTTCGTAATTGTAGTAGGTTGTTTCCAATCAACTATAGCTTCTATCTTTGCCAGATCTACTAGCACGCCTTCAGTGGATATAGCATGTCCTAAGAATGCCACTTAATTCATCTAGAATTCACACAGTGACAATTTCGCATATAATCGATGTTCCTTCAATAGTCCTAGGGCAATTCTTATATATTCTTATATATTCTAGGGTATTGGAATAAATCAAGATATCGTCAATGAAAACCACTACAAATTTATCCAAGAATGGCTTGAAGATCCTACTCATGAGGTCCATGAACGCAGCTAGAGCATCTATTAATCCAAATGGCATTACTAGAAATTCATAATGACCATATTTCATTTAAAAAGCAATCTTAAGTATGTCTTCTGACTTGATCCTTAACTGATGGTACTCGGATCACAGATCTATTCGAGAAAAGACACTTGCTCCTCGCAGTTGATCAAACAAATCATCAATTCTTGGTAATAGATATCTGTTCTTAATGGTCACCTTATTCAATTCTCGATAGTCAATGTATAGCCACATAGATTCGTCCTTCTTCCTAACAAATAACACCAGAGCTCCCCAAGGAGATACATTAGGCAAATGAATCCCTTCTTGATTAATTCTTACAATTGCTTCTTCAATTCCTTCAACTTGACCAAGGTCGTTCAATAAGGTACCTTTGAGATTAGTTTAGTACCAAGCTTTATTTCGATGGTAAGATCCATTTCTCTTAAAGGTGGTAGTCCTAGAAATTCTTCGAGAAACACCTTAGGAAATTCTCTAACTACAAGTATTTCCTCTAATACCGTCGACTCCACTTCCATTTCTACTACACTTAATAAGCACATGCTCTAGTTTTCAAGATATTCCTCCCCTTCTTGCAAAATGTTAATGGAAGCTTATGGATTTCTTCTTGATTGTCCTCGATATACTATAGTCTCTATTCCCGACTTGCTAAACAACACTCCCTTATTCTTGCAATCTACATTGGAAAAATGCTTTGATAATTAATTCATCCCTAAAATTGCTACATAGCCTTTCATGGATAAAATGATCAAATCCATAGGCATGTTTCTTCCATGTATCCTGATTGGGCATTCTTTCATGATCTCTTTAGTAATGGCTCTTTCTTTGATAGGAGTACTAATTTTTAAGATCTTCGGAAAAGGTTGAACTTCTAGTCTCCTTTGTTTAGCTATAGTCAAACTTATAAATGAGTGTGTAGCTCTCGTATCGAAGAGAACCAAATTCAATTGAGTAATGATTAAAATGGATCCTATTAATTATGTAATACTCAATTAATTTCTAACTTTTATCTACTTAGATCTTTTAATAATAAGTCATATATAACTCTTAGCTTTTCTAATTAATCTCCTACTTAAGTTTCATATATAAAATATTATATACAAGCAAGTTCAAACTTAACGTACCTATTACAACATCTCCCTCATCTACATATTTTGTAGCTGCCAATTTGATATCTTGGTATCGTCCAGGTTTTTCCTTCGCCCAATCTCTTACATCAGTGCCTTTGATAGCAAACACTGGAGCATTCATTGATGGGCTCTTATTTTTTATGTAGAATGCATTCCGGATAACATATTTCCTATGGATTTGGGTAATGTTCTCATCTTTTGTATCTTAGTTTTTCTTACACTCAGCCATCATCTTGATTAAACTAATATAGAGAATTTCCGTGTCTGCAGTATTCATTTGGACTGCACTCATGCTTCCATGTTAGTTTTAAGCTCGTAATTGTTAAAGTTTCTTTGGGGTAATAACTATGATCCTCTATATTCTTCTCAGTGTAAAATCACACTCTAGGTACTTTCAGATGCATTTCGGTGGAGAGTATTGCACGGTTAAAAGTTAGTTGATAAGCCTATATGCACTTCTTACATTAATTAATACCTATATATTCACACCTTATAGAATTTGATTTTTGTGCATTGTAAATCAACATTCCATTTTATAAAGTAGCATCCCCTATGTTCTTTTTACCAAAAAAGTTAGATACATTATGTACTTTTTTAAAAAAATTGGCATGGTTTTATCAATCACAATAAAAAAGACAAGTAACCATTGAAAAATTTAAGAATCCTTAATCTAGCATTACTGCATTTGTTGTTAGCAGTTTTTCCTAATCTTTAGGATGCCTAATCGTCTTTGTACTAATGGCCAATTCATGAAGTTCAGCTTTTCACACTTAATCTTTCAAAAATCTATCTTTAACTTTAGGAAAATTGACAATTCGCCCCCAAATTAAGGGCAGGTGCCAATGCATGTCCTAAACTCTTAAAGCTTGACTATAGCTCCACTTAACTTTTCAAATTATGCATTTATTTCCCTAACCATCACTAAATATCACAAATCATTGTTGTTTCTGGAATTTTAGCAATAGTTTAGAATATTTTGTGATGATTTAAGAGGTAAATGCATATTTATAAAATGTTACAAGAGGTAAAGTCACGTTTTGAGCTATTAGGAGTGTATTTGCACATTACTTATAGTTTTGGTGTAAATTTGCAATTTCCCCTTAATTTATTTGCGATCACCATTTATGAATTTGTCTATATGCTAATTGAATTGGCATATTTTCATTCCAAATCCTTGGATATGACCTAACCTTCTCATGGTTGCAGATTTAGGGAGTTTTGCAAGGTTAGAGTCTTATTTATGTGTAGCTACATTACACTCCCTTTATATGCTCTTGTAACTCAGGTACATTCTGATATAATTTGCTAATATTACATTATGTTAATGAATAATGGCCTGCACCTATGTAAAACCCTGAAAAATGAATTAAAGTCGCTTTTGCATTATTAAAGTATAAACTAAATAAAAAAGCCCACACTATCTATAATCAGTAGTTTTTATATCAGTGGTTTCTAAGCTAAAATTAACATGGTATGAAAGTAAGAAATTTTGTTTAATTCCTTGTGCATCATTTCACTTGGTAGATTTCAATAAAGTCTTAGCCTTCAAATAAGGGAAATGCTAAAAGTATTATAAAAGCTATTGAGTATGACTAGAATCCTTGAATGTTGGTAACACTAGTTGTAGAATAGGCATAAACCGATGTGATTTCAATAGATGCCACACCTCAAAGGGGGGCCTAGAAGTTTCTACTAAAAGCTATCACATCATGTGTGCACCCATTACAAGATAACTGCCTTGTGAGTCAGAGGTCGCAAGGCTTTAAATAATTATTTAATCAATTACAACTAATCATATTACATAAAATCATATAAGGAAAATATAACTACAGATTCTCATGTTCCATGGTCGACCAAGATTGCAAAGAATTGGAATCCCCTACCAAAACAGTAAAATGGAAAAACATATATAAGTTTTACAAAGTTTATTCTTACATTGAGTTCCTAAGAATAAAATTCCATCACTTAATCTGTTAAAATACATTAATTGACAAAATAGAATGCCTTTAGCATTCCACCATTTTACTCTAACTATTACGTACTCATCGGAGTATATCACAATAGTATCTTAAGAGTAGGCCTTGTCTAGGTCCCACCATAATGTAGACTAAAAGTCTCACATAACCAGATTTAAAATAATTAAAAACATTTAACCACCGAAACTTACATGAATCTATAGAAGCAAGTTATTTTAACTCTCACTCTTGCATCTTATCCATTTCCAAGATTTGAAAATTTCCTACAAAACAGTTTATGGAGGGATGAGCACACTACAACTCAATGAGATGGGAGTGCAATAATCTCAATGCTACACACACACACACATAAACAATTTCAAGCAGATTTTTAAATCATATGCTATGTATGGGCAACCATATGAATGCAACCATGGTTATCAAAATCACAAGTTAATTGTACGATTCTACGAGTTTGCAATTTTATGAAGTTTTTCATAATCAAAATGGAAGAAAAATCATTTAAGTATAGACATTTGATATAATTATGAATTTATATGTACGATTCTACAAGTTACCGATTTTATCGGTTTTATACGATTTTATACGATTCTACTGATTCTATACCATTTAATTCCAAGTAAAATCGCGATTTTGACAACCATGAATGCAACATTGCACGCAATCTTCCAGTAACCAGCATGAAGTCTAAGGTTTATGCCCCCCTTAACCTTGGGTTAAGGATTCGGATTATATCATCAGTGCTCGGGTCTCACACTTAATTGATTACTCTTATCTCTTTATTAGATATTATCTCTTAATATTAATGTTATAAGCTCAAGTATTTTTCATACACTGAACACTAAACACTCTCAAGGACAGACCAAACTCAGAACTGTCAAGGCGTGACAATCCCCTAATCACTCAGTTCGTACTTGGCAAAACAATAATCCTCTGATTACTTTCGATGTGCCCTATAATAGTGATGGCCTTCGATTTTATGCAATGTAACATGTAATGCATTTTGGATTTTTATTAGCTAAATATCATTATATTAATTTAAATTTAAGTGACTAATCAGATAAAATGAATCAAATAAGGCAAACAATTCACAAGGAAATAAATTTCACAATAAAGCAACATGCAAAGTTAACTCAACAATAACACATTATAACCTAATTTCATTAACTATTCAATCAACCAGTCATGAAACAACAATTGTTCACAACTCAAAAGGACAAATCACAAGGTTTTGGATTTTTATCCGAATTTAATTGATCATAACTCTTTCCTCTTTTAACTCAAAATAATAATTTCACTAATATACATATATCTTTCCATACTCATCGTATCCCCCAAAATACTCGCACTTCCTATATGTATTTATTGAATCATTCATACAAGACCTTTTGTGGTTTCCTTAATGACTTCACACCACCTTACACATCTAAAGTCCCAAGCCAACATGCTTGTATCCCCATATGTACTCCCATCGAGCTACACTTTTTCCACCCCAGCATGCACCCACCATACCAAACTAGAACACACACTTATGCACTTATCATATCAGCCTATAGATCATGCACATACACACTTCAGTCTACACACAACCCAACACAAGTTCTCATGCACATACACATGCACTAGCACACATAAGTTACATAATTCTTGCACACATACACTCTATCACACACTCTACATCTCATACACACAACACAAGCGCCTCATCTCCCCTCCACAGCACACTAACACAACAATAGCAGCAGCAACCCTCACTCCACACACATATGCACACACGACTCCATCACGTACTCACCGCACACACCATCCAACACACTTTAACATATGCACATACATACCAAACCAATATACAAAGAAACTCTACAACAAGCTCCAACACCACACGGTTATTGCACCCACACATAGTATCCATTGCACACACATAGCACTTATATGCAATCCCTTACGACAAAGCTCATACACATCAGCACATACATCTCCATTCACATAAACACTTGTACACACAATTCATTCCACACATATACTTACACTCACTAGCTCTCACACACATATAGTTGATCACACACTCCCTCACACATACAAACAAACCAACACACACTCTCTCACACACATACGTAATAGACATACATACACCATCACTAGGCACACATGTAGTTATCTACATCCGTAGTTATGGCATAATCCCAAATCTTGCACACCAACATCCACACCACTTAACCACACCCCAGGATGCCCCCTACACCAAAATGACAACAACAGTAATAGCAACAACAACAACCGCAGCGATAGCCCATCAACACAACGCAGCTCACTTCACTCCACACACATCTACGCAAAACAGGGTAGGACACAATCACAATCATTCAAATTCCACAATGACCAAGATATATATATATATTCAATACAACACATCATGAAACCAAATATAATACATCACAAAGTTTTCCACTCACTTGGATCTCTTTTAAAACTCTAAATAACTCATGGGAAGTTACATGAATCCAAATCTTTTACCTAGTAATAAACGAATAACAAACTTAAATTTAACTAGCAAGTGTAGTTTTGTTGCAAAATACTCCTTCCAATGATTGTAATGGCACTTATGGTTTTTTATTTGGAGTAAGTATGAAGAATTTATGGATTTTTGAAGTTTGAGGGGGAAAAGGGAATCGAAGAAGATACTAGAAGAGAAGAAGAATAGGAAGAAGAAGAAGAAAGAAAAGAAAGAAAGGAAAGAAATGCGTGTCCGACTAAGACAAATGAGAGGAGAGAGAAAAGAGAGGAATTTATAGTTGAATAGGTTAGTCGGTGCATAATTATTTAATTATGGGTTCAGTTGGTATATGTATTAATATTTAATTATATTATCTAAATTATAATATTTTTATATAAAAATTTACACATATACTAAATAAAATATTCTAAATATAATTATATACTTAAAAAATTTATTTAATTATCATAAATCTAAAATTTTAACTCTTACTTCTTATTCGTTATATTTATCTAATAGATCCTGTTTCTTTCTTATTTTTTCATTTTAAATTTTATTATTATTTATTATAAAATTTTCGTTATACATAAGTTATTAAAATAGTATTAATATATTATAGTAATTGAATTTTTCATAATTACTTTTTTCAAAAATTTTAGAATCACGAAAATATTATACTTGCTGTCCTAACGTAAAAGCACTTATTATTCCACTTATTTTGTTTAATGTTAGTATAGTTTTCTTAAATTTTTGAAGTGTTTCAATAGAAGAGGAAAAAGATAGTAGTCAAACAAGCAGGGGTAGTCAATCAAGCATATGGGCGTTAACCAATCACCACTTGTAGTCAATTGATAGTTGATCATCCTTGATGGCAATCGACCAAAGTTATGCGAGATGTATCTCCAGCTTCCTCTTATGTATGCTTCCTATTTAGAAGTAACAATTTTGTTGGTTTGTTCCTATTTCAATGTGGACTTATAAAAAGGTGCTTAGGTTTACTCTATAGTTGGCTTAACTTAGACCTTGGTATAATGTTGAGGCTTAGGCCTAAGTGCCTATAGAGTTTGGTGAGTCTATTGGTGTAAGTCTAACATTCATTCTTGGGTTCTTGTTGAGAGAGATAAGATACCTATATAACTCTATTTAGACTACAGCTAGTAGATTTGGCCCAATAGCAGTAAGTGAGATTATCATACTCTAGTAGAAGGTTCAGTAACTACTCTTCTGTATTCTTTTGTTATTATTGGTGAATTGCATCTCCTCATATGATTTTTTACCCATATTAAGGTTTTCCATGTTAAATTATCGTGCTCATCTCTTCTCTTATGTCACTTTATTATTTCATAATTACGTGCAATGCAACTGTGATTACTTCTACTACATACCCAAATAAGCCCATAAAGATCCATAAGCTATCTTGATTGTCAGAATTAAATGATAATTGTCTTGTCTTTGTACATCGAAACAGATGGGTTCATGATGAAGAAATCGATCTTTGATGAACAAACATCCAAGGCTTTAAAGAAGTGGCACAAGGCTGTGAAAAAAAAAGCGAGCAGGGAAGACACTCACAATTGGTGGTAGCATATCACCAAGCCCTTCAACAATGCGCTCAACAGTCTCAACCAGACAAAGGTTGCATTGCTTTAAAACAACAGGGCACTCAACTCACTCAACATACAACCATGAAGATAATGGTGCATTGATTATGATGCTGATACATTATCACCAATGTCAACACCAGAGAGAGCAAATTTGATGCAACATGATGATCAAATGATAGACATAAATAATTCTCCTAAGGGAGACAAGGGAGATGGTGCTAGTGACGTTAAGGAGTTTTTGTTTGTCAAGCCTGCTGAATTGAGAGAACCATAAAGGTAGTTGCAGTTGCTGTACTTAAAACATTTTGTGAAGCACTTAGTAAACGAGAAGTAGAATTTCCTATTCTTGGCAATATAGATATCTGCTTGAAAATTCTAGAAATCTACCTGGTTTATTTTTGGCTAAATTTTGTTAAATGCAATGGAAACAGGTGTGACCACCCTTCATACGAAAGTAATTATCTCTATTTAGAAAGAAATTAGTTCTCTCTTTTTTCTTAAATGTTTTGCGCATAATAATTTATTAGCACCACCAACAACCGGCTATTAACTAATAAACATTATCTTGTAATACTGCTAAAATAATATTTGATAATTTTAAAGATTTAATTTTGATAAATGTTGAAAAAAGGTCTAGAAAACCTTTTGACAAAACATACACGTTAATAGTAGAAAGAATACACGTAATGATGAAAGAAATGTGTATCCCTAGGAGCTTGTTTTAATCCATATAAGGTTTGCCAAAGTTTGCAAACCTTGTGAGGAGAATCATAACCAGGAAGAGGATGCATATAAACCTCATATGTTAAATCACCAGGAAGATGATGCATATAAACCTCTTTTTGACATCCATTTGGAAAATTTTCCATTTACGAACTACAGTAATAGCTAATAGACTACGAACAAATGTTACTCGGGCCACCGAAGCAAAATTTTCTTCATAGTCGATATTGTACTCTTGAGTGTGTCCTTTGGCTACTGAGTGGGCTTTGTAGCGTTCAATAGTTCCATCATAACGTTTTTTGATCTTGTAAATCCATTTGCAACTAATAGGGGTCTCGTTTGATGGAAGATTAACTAAATCCCATGTATAAGTTTTCTCTAAGGCTTGAAGTTCTTCAGTCACAGCTTGCTGCCAAAGAGGGTTAGTACTTGCCTTACGATAAGAGTGAGGCTCATGAAGGTTTGCAATAACAAAGTAACAGTGCAAATCAGAAAGATAATGAGGAGTTTCTCTTACCTAGGTAGAATGGCGAAGAGTAGTGTTGGTAGGAGATGCTAGTGCAGGATCAACAACTGGTGTAGGTTTAACAGGGGTAGGTGGAGGTGGGTCAGTATTGAGCACATCATCTATATCAGGACTTGGAAACAACTTGTTAGAAGAGTCAATAAAAAACAAAGAGTCAGTATTGATAATGTGATGAAATTTGGAAAGAGAAGAGAACATAATATTTTCCCAAAAGGTAACATGATGAGAGATTCGTAATTTATTGGAAACAGGATCCCAACAATGATACCCTTTGTGTTCAATGCCATAACCAAGAAAATAACATAGATAAGAACGGGGTTCTAATTTGTTATGTTCATGAGGATGTACAAGAACAAAAGAAGCACATCCAAAAGGTTTAAGGATGGAATAGTCTGGAGGTTGTCCAAACAACTTTTGAAAAGGAGATAAATTATGAAGAGCTAAGGTAGGAAGATGGTTAATAATGTAAACAACATGAAGAGCTGCTTCTCCCCAAAACTTTTCTGGACATGAAGCAGTAAGAAGAAGAGCACGAACAAAATCAAGAATATGGCAATGCTTGTGTTCAACTCACCCATTTTATTGAGAGGTGTGAGGATAAGAACGTTGAACAATAGTGCCTTGTTGACTAAGAAACTAAAGTAAAGTAGAATCCCAATATTCTATGGCATTGTCTAATCGGAGAATTTTTAATGGCACAAGAGAATTGAGTTTTAATCATATTAACAAATTTGATGTATATATTTGATCATTCATATCGATGTTTTAAGAAATATATCCAAGTAAATCGGGAATAATCATCGATAAATAACACGAAATAACGAAAATCGTTTATTGAAGGAATAAGAGAAGGACCCTAAATGTCATAATGAATTAAGCCAAAAGGAGTGACAAAATTACTATTATTATGAGAAAAAGACAAAGCTGGTTGTTTTGCAAGCTGACAATTTAAATAATTAAAAGACTCAAACTTAGTAGATCCTAATAATCCACGAGAGATTAAAGGTTGAATTTTGCTGGCTGAGGCATGACCAAGATAAAGATGCCATTAGTGAATAGAGGAATTGGGGATTGTTGCTGCAGACACAAGTCTTTGAAGAAAATGTAGAGATGTAAGTTTAAATAATCGACCCACTATACGACCCATCCCAAGAATCTATCCCATTTGTGGGTCCTATACCTGGACACCAAGGGGAGAAAAAATAACATTTAATCCTTTTTCACACAACTAACCAACAGAGATAAGATTTGAGTGCCAAACTGGGGATATAGTAGGTGTAAGGGAGATGAAGATTTGAGGTAGACACATGACCAGTATGTTTGATGTTCATTTTAATACCATTAGCAATATGAATTGGAGGTAAGGAAGATATAGGTGTTACAGAAGACAAGAATTTAAGATTAGTGGTCATATGATTACAACAGGCAAAATCAAATAACCAAGAAAATTTACCTGGAGTGGTAGACATGGCAGCGGGAGAATTGGAAGAAATAACCTGTTTGAGTAGTGCCTCAAGATCACTCATGGTAATGGCAGTAGAACCCTCAAAAGCAGCAACAGTAGTGATAGAAGAAGATCCAGGCTTTAAGACATTCTTGAATTTGGAATTCCCTCCTTTTGGTCTTGAAGGGCGTGTGGGACAATGTTCAAGAATATGACCATAACCATGACAATATATGCATTCTATAGCAGGACAATCAGCAAAAGTATGACCAATTTGATTACAATTCTTATTGAGCTGGTTGCTAGATTTCTAATGCGATGATCGAGTAGTTGCAAGTGCCGTTTCAAATTGAGGAGTTTTATCTAAGCTGAGATGAGTCTCTTCAAAAATAATCTCTTAAATAGCAATATCCAATGATGGGAGAGAACTTCGATGTAGCAGGGATGCTCGAACGGCCTCATATTCCAATCGGAGAGCCATTAGAACTTAAATGAGATGAAGATGATCTTCACTAATTTTAGCCTGAGATAGTTGATTCCAAATTGTTTAAACCTGGGCAAGAAAATCATTGATAGATTGACCTACTTCTTGTTTCAGATTATGAAGAGTTGTCCATAACTGATAATAATGGGCAAGTCCAGTGGGCTGATATCGATTAGCTAAAAAATCCCAAATTTCTTTTGCAAAATCATAATTAGCAAATTAGATGTGAATGGATGGGACAAAGGTATTGCGAAACCAGGTGATGATCTAATGATTTTTACTATCCTAATCCTCAAGGCGTTCTACAAATTTTCCATCTGTTTCATCTTTCTCTCTTGTCAATTTAGTGATATCTCTGGTAATAATACGCCAAAGCATGCAACCCATCAAAAAACTTTTCATTCCTTGAAACCAAAGATTATAGTTAGAGCCATTTGGAATCGTTGCAATAGGTTTTGAAATATCAGATTTCTCCATTGGTTTCCTTGCTTAGAAATTAGAAATAAAAGCCTTAAGGCTTTGATACCATAATAGTAGATGAATACACATAATGATGAAAGAAATGCGTATCTCTATTTTCTTTGTTTTTGTTAGATTTACAAAGGTACTACATCTATTTATACATGAGAATATGAGCTGGTTTTGGTAAGAATAACTGTTGTAATTAGCAAGAATAATTGCTGCAATTATGCTAAGCAAATCTCCTATAATCATGCTAACAAGAATAATTGCTGTAATTATACTAAACAAATCTCCTATAATCATTCAGACAAATTTTCCTATAATCATACTATCACACATATCTCAAATTGCTAGTCAAAAGCTCTTCAGTCCTCACCAGACTTTGAGTTCAATGCCGCAATATAAACTGGTATGTAATTGCTGCTGGTATGTTGTTACATAAACAGCCTAAAATCCAATCGACTGCTTATCTTACAGCACTATATCCGGCCTCTAGAGCATTGCTATGAACTTCCATCCAAAATAGCCAAGAGGATCTTAGACTCAGTTACAAATTTCTTTTTCTCTAGTTTAGTGTAAGCAAGCGCTGTATATCACAGTGATTATCGTTAGAATGTATATAGTCTGATGCAAATGCAATCAATTCAAGATATAAGAAAGTTGAAGATGGACAAGAAGTGTACGAAGACAAGTTGAACGTTAGTGCACTTTAGAGAAGGAGTTGTTTTTGGCTATAGTAGGACCTAGCTCGAGTACCTGAATAGCTTATCAATTGGAGCTATCAGCTAACAAGTCATGTTCATCGATTAAATGGAAAGAAGGTTAAATGATATTTGCTTATTAGATATCACATAGGATATCAAAAATTGATTATTGAAATGTGTCGCTAAGCATATAAATAGGCAGTATCTATTTGTGGTTATAAAGGCAGCTCAATTCGCTCTTCCGAGTTGAATCATAAATAGTTTAGACCTTTTTCAAGCCGAACTACAATCTAATTGAACTGCATTCTTTAGATCATCAAAGAATAGTTAGAGCACAGACGAGGGAAAGAACATAGGTCTTTCCTTATGTTTCCATATATTTGATTTATGTGGTTTAGGAACATTCTTTATCTTCTTCTTTTGTTTCCATATACTTGATATATGTGGTTAAGGATCATTCATTACCTTCTCCTCAAGTGAAGTGTCTCTAACTTTCCTCTATTATAAAAGGGATTTTCATTTTCAACAGTATCAATATATCTTCTTTTCCCCAATCAAGAAAAGCATCTAACATATAACGTGGAATCATGCGGCTTCTTTTCCTTTGTGGTTTGGTAAATTCAGGAACCGAGCTTTGCGAAGATGCAGGACTCGCTCAACAAGACAAGGAATGCACATATAGATTCTCATTGTTTAGGTTATAAATGATGACAAGTGGTGAGAGCTGTGAAGACACGACCCAATTTCTCTTCTTGATACTCTAGTATTACTCCTTTTCATAAATCTTACATTTACAGCCATAATAAATATATATAGAGAGAGAGAGAGATTTATAACATGGTTGACAATGAATCAGCCAAGGCAAAAAAAGCAGCAAAATCATTAGGCGATGAAATACTACAGAATGCAATAGCTGCTGATGCAGCTATAGTGATAGTACGACAAAAGCTATTGAAATTAATCCAATGCAAATTAATTATTTACACTAGTCTAAAACGGCAAATGAAGGCTATTGTCGACAGTCTGGATCCAGTCTATGATTTCTTGACAGAGCATCCCGAAGGAAGCGAGAAAATAGAATGGAAATCCAGGCTCGTGGAAGCTATCTATCAAATGGAAGATGGCATTGACATATTCCAATCCAGAATTGCTCTAGAAGATCCAGCAAATGTTAATCAAACTATCGGGATCGATCTTCCTAACATGTTTATAATCTTACGGGCGAATTACTTGCTGTGTAGATGCCTCCAGGATTTTAAGAGTCGAATAACGAACTTGAAGAAAGTTGAACATATATCCAACGAATCTGCCAAAGTGAAACACCGTCAAAACCATTTTGACGATCAGAGAGAGTGGGACAAAGTGAAACACCGTCAAAGCTATTTTGACGATCGCAGAGAGTGGGACAAATTGTTCGATCGTGACTTTTCGGGAAACAAAACGGCAGTTCGTGAAAAAGCTATGAACGATCTTGAAAAGCGAATGGCAAAGGAAGCACCCTGGGTTAAGGTTGTAGTGATTGCTGGTGAGCTTGGGGCTGGCAAGACATTTTTAGCAAGAAAAGTCTTCACCCAACTGCACGATCGCTTCGATTGTTGTGCGTGGGTCAATATGTCTAGGACTGCTGTACTTGGTGATGTTCTAGACAATATACTGAAACAAGTATCGGTTAAGTCGTCCTTGATGCCAAATGTGCAACAGCCGTCCGTGCCTTTAACACATAAGCTTTTCCAAGCACTGTTTGGAAAGAGCTATTGTATTGTGTTGGATGATGTTCGTGACGAGTCTCTATTATGGGACGTAAGGACCAGCCTCCCAGATTCAAATTCTAGTTGTTGTCTTTTAATCACCACCCAAAACGAGGATATAGCATACTTTATGGATGCTATAGATCTCGAGGGATTAAAAGAAGAGGAAATCCAAGAACTCTTAAAAAATAAGTTGGAAATTGCTGGTAGAGATTTAAGCGACTCGTGGGAAAAAGTGAAGGGAGCTTTTATTGAGAAATGCCATGGCTCACCACTAAGACTTAGTTTATTGAGTGGATGGATTGCCAATTCCTCTGGTCTTATAGAAAATCTCATCGAAAGTGCACCAGACATAGACGATCTGGATCGTCTTTTCACCTATTGCTATAACAAAATGCGTCCAGAATTAAAGCCATGCTTCCTTTACATGGCTCTTTTTCCTAAAGGTTATCCAATTCCAGTGCGAAGGCTATTGCGGTTATGGCTTTCAGAGGGACTCCTAATTGTGCCACTAGATCTAGAAGCCAAGATGGTGCCTGAAGATTTTGGAAAGGAATACCTTAAGGAGTTGGTGATTCTAAACTTCATTGAGGTTGTTGCATGGAAGGAAGATGGAAGTCCTAGTAGAGTCCGTGTCATCACTGGTCTCTACGATATATTTTGTTCGGGAGCTACTAGCACTGAGCTCCTCCACATTAACTCTCAGAAGGAAATAGAGACTCTGGACCAACACCAACAGCAAAAGGCTACATCTAGAGTCCGACGGCTCGCAGAACATTCAAACATCCAGGGGTCAAGGTCAACCTTATCTCCAGTTGCTAAGATTAATCACCTACGATCTTTTCTGTCCTTCGTTACAAGAGAGGGCATGCTCACTCAAGATATAAGGACATTTCTCAAGGAAGTGTCAGGTAAGGACTTTAATTTGCTAACTGTGCTTGATCTGGAGGGCGTATACAAGCCTAACCTTGATAAAGTGCTTGGAAAACTAGTGCTTCTCAAGTACTTAGGCCTAAGATCAACTGCCTTGGATTCACTGCCAGAATCGGTTGCCAACTTGCCATACCTAGAAACTTTGGATTTGAAATACACCAACATAACGGAATTACCTAAGTCATTTTGGAAGAAGTCGAGAAATCTCCGGCACCTCTATCTTAATAGTTATTGTCATATCAATAAATCTATCCTATCTTCTTCCTTTGCAACTAGTGCCGAGCCATTGGCAAATCTTCAAACATTCAGTGGGGTAGTTGTTGATAGTATTCACTTAAATACACGGATGGAAACCATAGTGGGTTTGAGCAACGTGAAGAAGCTGACTAAACTGGGGATCTTGTTCGAACACCATCCTGAAAATCAAAATGCAATAGGTGATTGGATTTCCGACCTAACAAACCTTCAGTCCTTAAAGCTTGGAATTGTCAAATCAAGTGAACCTTCAGTGTTGCCTTCAAGGCTCTCATTAACACAACACTATAGACTTTCTAAGCTATATCTTCTTGGTGAATTCAAATGGTCTTCGACAATTCCAATACCCCGGAATCTCATCAGCCTTACCCTGTCAGGATCACTTATGAGCAATGACCCTATAGTCCAACTACGGAACCTCACAAACTTGAAAGTTCTTAACCTTCGAGCCAACTCTTTTACTGGACAAAGTTTGAAATTCTCTGAAGGCTACCTTCCAAATCTTCTGGTTTTAAGGCTGTGGAAATTGAAGGAACTCAAGAGGATAGAAATAGAACAGCTCAAAATAAAGACCATCGAATTCAGAAGATGTTCCCAAATGGTTAAGATCAAACTTTGGGATCAAGAAGATAAGGAAGCAATATTACTTCGGCTGATCGGTATGCACACTACCTTTGCGGATGAAGTAGATGAGAAAGCAAGAAAATTAAATTGGATCAAAGTCAAAATCCAAAAGGTAAAATATCTGGATCTTCTTATTATGTTCATGCACCCATGTATTATTCTTTCCCAAAATGCTTTAGGAGAAAATCTAAATTTCATAGTCTTCTCCCGATATATATCATTTTATCCAAAAGATGTTGGACCGTGTACTTCCTATAAATATTTGAAGGTTCTTATATCACTAACTCTATGCTTCTAACATTTTACACGATAACAACATTGTTTATCTTCTTCTTTTACAGCTTCCTCCAGATTCAACTTCTACGGATAAAGAAGACGAGCAAATGAAGAAATCAAATGAAGAGGTGGAAAATCAGATGGAAGGGGTAAAAAATTTAGATCATCTTATTATTTTTCAGCACCCATATATAATTGTTTCAGAATGCACTAAGAGAAAATTTAAATTTCATAGTCTTCTCCCAATATATATATATATATATATATATATATATATCATCTGTTGTTTCAAGAGCAAGCAAAACAGAGGATACATGCACACACAAGATGAAAAACGGAAATCTGATATATCATTCATAATAATCTCAAGCTTCTAAAAATATAGAAGCAATAAACTTGATAAGTTTAACATCCTAAATTGTAGCAAAATGAATCTAAACAAACTTATTTACTTCCAAAAAATTAAAACTAAATCAAACAAACCAAAACTAAAATATTTGTTGTCCTAATAAGCAATAAGCTAACACTCTTCCATGCTTTTAGAAACTGCAAATTCCAAGTTTTTGCCTCAATAATTCAAACTTTTTTGCTGGAAGAGGCTCTGTGAAGATGTCTGCAAGTTGTTCCTCAGATTTGCAATACACAAGACTTATATCTCCTTCTTTTTGCACTTCCCTTAAGAAGAACAATTTGATCTTGAAGTGTTTTGTTTTTTCATGAAAAACCGGATTATTAGATATTGCAATACTTGCTTGATTATCAACATAAATCTTTGTTTCATTTTGTTACTCTAAATGTAGATCACACAGCAACTTCCTCAGCTACAAAGCTTGATTTACAGCAGCTGCAATAGCGATGAACTCAACTTCAGCGGTAGATTGTGCAATGGTATCTTGCTTCTTGGAGCTCCAACAAAACACACCCGATCCTAAGCTGAAACAATGTGCTGATGTACTCTTCATATCATCTATAGATTCACCCCAATCACTATCGAAGAATCCTAGTAGATTCAAGCTTTGACACTTCTTGAACTTTACACCAAGATTGATTGTTTCCTTGATGTATCTAACCACTCTTTTTGCAACTTTAAGATGTATTTCTCTAGCACAATGCATGAAACAAGATAGAATACTTACAGCAAAGAGTATGTCAGGCCTTGTTGCAGTTAAGTACATCAGACATCCAACTAAACTTCTAAAGTAAACTTCATCAACCTTGTTTACGCCATCCTCTTTGCTTAAGCTTTCCTTTTGATTCATAGGAGTGGTCATTTCCTTACAATCTTCCATGTGAAACTTCTTAAGGATTTCCTTTGCATATTTCCTTTGACATATGAAAAATTCATCTTCTAGTTGCTTGATCTCCATTCCCAAAAAATATGTCATTAATCCAAGATCAGTCATTTCAAAGCTTTCCAACATTTCTATCTTAAACTCTTCAACTATCTTGGAATTTCCACTTATAATTAAAAGATCATCAACATAAAGAGAAACTATAATCAAATCAGCTCCTTTGCGTTTTACATAAAGTGTGGCTTCAGACATGCTTTTCAAAAATCCTAAGCTTGATAGATGCTTATCTATCTTGCTATACCATGCTTTAGGTGCTTGCTTAAAACTGTATAGGGCCTTCTTGAGCAAGTACACCTTGTCTTCTTTGCCTTGTTCTACAAATCCTTCAGGTTACTCAACATAAATTTCCTCTTGTAAAGAGCCATTTAGGAATGCAGATTTTACGTCCAACTGTAGCACCTTCCATCCATGTTATGCAGCTATAGCCAATACTAATCGTATTGTATCCAATCTAGCAACTGGAGCAAATGTGTCAGAGTAATCAACTCCAAAAATCTAAGCATATCCCTTGACAACAAGTCTTACTTTATACTTGTTGACAGATCCATCTGCATTAAGTTTGGTCCTAAACACCCATTTTACTCCAATGATTTTTCTATCAACTGGTTTATTGACTAACTCCCAAGTCTTGTTTTCCCTTATCATTGCTAGCTCTTCTTCCATTTCCTTTTGCCACTTCTAATCCTTAATAGAGTCTTCATAGCTAGTTGGTTCACAAATAGCCACGCTGCATCGTTGATAAACATCCTAGAGTGGTCTAGTTCCTCTAATTGGTGGATCATCTTCCATTTCTTCTCACCACTATTCTGTTTCTTGATCTTCAGTGGATTGGAAGGGCAAACTCAATTGTTGTATGGTCACATGTGTTTCCTTCAGTTATTCTAAACTCCATTTTCATTTTCATTAAAAACCACATCTCTACTGAATACAATTTTTCCAGTTTGAGGTTAGTAAATTTTGTACGCTTTGGATGTAGAACTATAGCCTATAAAGATGTCTGGTTCTAATCTCTTATCCAACTTATCACACTTAACTTTTGAAACATAAGAAAAAACACAAGCAACTAAACACTCTAAGAAAATTTAGTAAAAGTTTGTAACCATACCAAGCTTCGAAAGGTGTTTTGTCCCTCAATGCTCATGTGGGCAATTTGTTCTATAAGAAAACAGTCATACTTGCAGCTTCCGCCCATAAATTCTTTAGCAAGTCTTTATCAAGTAACATACATCTAGCCATCTCCATTATATATCTGTTTCTTCTTTCACTCACTCCATTTTGCTATGGAGTGTATGGAGCTGTAAGTTGATGTTGGATACCTGCCTCTTCACAAAACATATTGAATTCTTCTTATGTATATTCTTTTTTGTTGTCTAATCTTATAGCTTAGATATTGCAATCACTTTGATTTTCTACCATTCGTTTAAATTTCTAGAACACACTAACTACCTCTGATTTATACTTTAAGAAAAAAAATTCAACACATCCTTGTGAAGTCATCAATAAATATAACATAGTAATGGCTACCTGTTAAGGAAAGCGTTCTTTGCGGCCCTACAACATCTGTATGGATCAGTTGCAATTTGAGTGCAACTCTCCAAGATGGTTTCGAAAATGGTTTCCTATTTTTCTTACTATATTGACAAGCATTGCATGTTGGTAGGTAGTTTGCAAATGTTAGAAGTCCAATTGTGAGCTCCTTTTCCTTCAGGAATTTCATCCTCTTCAAATGGCAATGACCAAGCCTCTTATGCCATATTTTCGTGTTGCTTGCTTCTGAAGTGAATGTTGTTGGTTCTTCAATAATAAGATCGAAAGAGAAGCTTTTTCCTTTCATCCTTACACTCAGAACTTGTTAACCTATGGCATCAAGAATTTGGCAATAATTCTCTTCAAAAATAACTTTGAGTCGTCGTTCAATTAGCTGTCTTATGCTCAGCAGATTTTGATCAATTGCAAGTACATAAAGAACATCAGATATGTTCTTTAAACCTTCAGCACTTGATATGATCACCGTCCCTATTCCTTTAACAGGGATGTAGTCACCATTACCAATTTTAACTTTGGTAATGTCAATTGGCCTCAAGTTTTTGAAGAGTTTTTTGTCATTGGTCATGTAGTTTTTACATCCACTATCAATCAACTAACTTTCGAATGAATAGCCGTTTGCAAAGCAAGATGCTACGAACAACTAGTCTTCATCCTCTTGTTCAACAACTTATGCTTCACTCACTTGCTTCTGAATCTTTCTTTTGCAAATAATTGCCTGATGTCCCATTTGGTTGCACTTGGAGCACTTTACATCAGGTCTCCTCCAGCATTTGTATGGTGGATGACCTTCTTTGCCACAGTGTCTACACGGAGGGTACTTGCCCTTGTAGTTTCCTTTTCTTCCTTTGTTATTGTTCAAAGCAAAAGGAGGATTTTCATCTTCACCTTTCTTATTTTTCCACTTGCTTTTATTAGCTCCATGGTGTTTTGCAATCAAGGCTCCTTCAATGCTAACATTTTCACTCATGTCCCTTCTTTGTTCTTGCGCTTGCAACGACTGCAACAATTCTACCAAGGAATTTTTTATAGATCCTTGATATTTTCTAGTGTTGTTACTGTTGCTTCATAGCTTTCAGGCACTGTTACGAGGATCTTCTCAATGATCCTTGAGTTGTTAAACTCTAATCCTAGCAATTTGATCTTGTTTGGAATGTCTAGAAGCTTATCTGAGTACTCCTTAATAGTCTCATATTCCTTCATCTTTTACAATTCAAAATCCCTTATCAGATTTAGCACCTTCATTCCTCTAATCCTCTCATCTCCAGCATACTCTTGCTTAAGGTACTGCCAGATGGACTTAGCTATCTTACAAGACATAATTCTTGTGAAGAGTGTTGAAGATACCGCAACGAACAAGCATTCTTTGACCTTCGACTTTTTTGTTTTCTTCTCCTTATGTGTTTTGATTTTGGCCATGGTGGGATTTTCTAGAAGTGTTGACAAATCGTAGTCTTCTTCCATGGCTTCCTAAAGATCTAAGGCCTCCAAGTATGTTTCCATTCAGATCGCCTAAATCTAGTAGTTTTCTTCATCAAACACAGGTGGAGCAATTGAAGAGAAGCTTACTTCGTTTTCCATGGCGAAAGGAGAACTCTTCAACATAGATCCCTTAAGAATATAGCTCTAATACTAATTATTGTTTCAAGAGCAAGCAAAACAGAGGATACACTCACACACAAGATGAAAAACGGAAATCTGATATATCATTCATAATAATCTCAAGCTTCCAAAAATATAGAAGCAATAAACTTGATAGGTTTAACATCCTAAATTATAGCAAAATGAATCTAAACAAACTTATTTACTTTCAAGAAAGTAGAACTAAATTAAACAAACTAAAACTAAAATATTTGCTATCCTCAAAAGCAATAAGCTAACATCATCTTATTCAATAGAAGTTGCATCGTGTACTTTTTATAAATATTTGAAGGTTCTTATATCCTTACTCTCTGGTTCTAACATTTCACGTGATAATGACACTGTTTATCTTCTTCTTTTATAGCCTGCTCTAGAAATAGAAAAAAAAAAAGCAAAAGGAGAAATTAAAAGCAAAGGAGGAAAACCAGATGAAAGAGGTAAAAAAAAATCCATATTATCTTATTATTTTCAGCACCCATGTATTATTGTTTCCAAATGCACTATGAGAAAATCTGGATATTGTCGCCCTCTCCCAGTATGTATCATCTTATTCAATAGAGGTTAGACCATGTATTTATCGTAAACATTTGAAGGTTCATATATTATTAACTCTCCAGTTCTAACATTTCCACATTATAACAACATTATTTATCTTGTTCTTTTGCAGCCTGTTCCAGATCGAACTCCCGTAGATTCGACTCCTGTACATGAAGCTTAACATGTTATGGAAATAGTCTAGTATTAACCTATCACCTTATGTAATAACTATGTGGTCAATTATGATGTAATGCTCCTTGTGTGTGTGTAACCATGTAAGGTTACTTGTAAGTGTAACGGTACTTGTCTACGTATGTAACTGTGAATGATATGTCACCATGTATGGTTCTTATTATAAATAAATAAAAACTAAGAACCTATGTTTTGGCTATGTTGGGCATCTTCTTCTTCTTCTTCGGTGACCTGAATAGTCTAAAATAGTTAATATTCCAGGACTATATTTTAGCAAAATGTCTAATGAAACTCAACCCCACCCCAAGGAGCTCTCAAGAAAACATGGATCTACGAGCACAGCAACACGCCGTAGAAAATCCTCATACCAATTAGATCCTTGCACAGCAGAATGTGATGTTGCAACATCTTATGGCTAGACAACAACCAAGGAATCCTCCACCAAAGGACGGTCAACCTCCAAAAGTAAACAAACTTACCAATTCTAGTGGTTCCTATAAAAGATCCCATTCTGGTTTCAGAAGATTTGAATAAAATTAAAGAGTTGAAGGCAACACCTCCCTGCCAAAGGACAATTTGATGAGTAACAATATAACAATTGAAATATCCCAAATAAATCAAAAGGTAAATCAAGGGAACTTTGAGTGAAATTAAAATTCAGAAAAATGAAATTGCATATTTAATCATGTTTTAAATTAAACTGAAAAGTTACATAATTCATTGAAAAACATTTTTTTTAAGTATGATTAGGGCATATTACCTAAATGTCCTTACTTAAAGTTAAGGAGTAAGGGCATTTAAGTAATCATACCTTAATTCAAATTCTAGGTAGAATATAATGGAAAGATGCTAATGTTTGAAGAGTCTAAACTATTTTCTTCTCTCCACTCTCTCTCTCTATCCTTGCAAACTATCTCCCTCTCTCACCACACACTCTCTCCTATATATATATTTTTATTATGGTTGTATAATGTTTGATTAATGATTTTTCAATTAGGAGTAACGAATTCATGTTGATTCGAGAGTTTGAACATGTTTGATTGAAGAGTGAATGAATTGGATTATGGATTTGGTTAGTGGACATATTTTTTGGGTTACATGTGTTGAAGTAATTCAATATAAGCTTATTTACGTTCAATAATGATTTGAATGAAATAAAATAAGTAAGATTACATGATTTATAGTACAAGGGTTAGGATGTGGAGCATGTATGGGACTAAAAATCGCATCATTAGGAAGAGACCTAAACTGCCTCTTGTTCTTCCCAGTTGCACCCTCACTATATCCACCCACGAATCACACACCAAATGACCTCCAATCAAGCTCATTTTTTGGTATTATCTATAACACTTAAGAGGCTATTGGGAGAGCTAAAGACCCTAGGAAAAATCAAAGCCCAAAGCCACTTCAAGAAGTGGGAAAAGAAAGGGGAACTCTAGCTGCCTGCGTAGGATTCATGCACCGTAGGTGATGTTATTCTATTTTCTTTTCTTTTCCTTGTAATAATTCTATTCCATGGCTTATAATAGGATCATGTTGCCTTAGTTTTATAATTTTCCATATATATTAGAGTATGTTTAGCTTAGGAAAAGAAATAGAAATGTAATCCCTCTTCTTTGGATGTAAACCATAGAACACCACTCCTCTTTTTGACTTATATGTTAGAATTTTTTTTAAAAATCAATAAGAATAAAAAATGGGAGATTCTTGATGCTTTTGGAAGCCTAAGCTAAGGGGCTAACCAAGTGTATTTTTTACCCACTTCATGCTTTCTAGATCATACAAAATTCGTAGGGAGGACCAATTAAACATGGGAATCTCTTCATTTCCAAAACCTAAAGATGCCATCTTAAGAGAAAACATAAAACTAACATAAACTAAATAGAAAAAGTGAAACCAAAGCTTTGGGAAAAAACTAAATGAAATTCTTAGACCAACTTCAAGAATTTCTAGAAAAGAACAAAGCATCCACATGCCATTTTAAGCCTTAAACACACTCCAAGTGATTAAAGTAGAATTCTCTTAGATTGTTAGGTCAAATTAGATGGAAATGGAACTGAAACAAAATCTAGATCAGGTGTACCCAATCTACCTAGTTTAGAAGGTAACCTTCTGAAGTCCAAATGATTAAAATGACTTTGGAAATAGAAAGAATATTCAAAACCCTTTTAAATGACTACAAATACACGAAAAACAAATTTAAAACAAAAAAGTTACGAAGAAAATATTAAAACCGACAAAACCAACAAAACTAACTAAACCAGTATAGGTTAGTTTTGACCCCAACTCATACAAATATTTTGTCTTATCAAGTGATGATATATTCGAGGATGATTTGCCACCTGACTACTACAATTAGGGACTACATGGCCAGGTGAGTGACAATCCGATGATTACTGTTCCTTGCTTGTGCTTGTAATTAGTGCACCTATGTGTCTATAAATGTCTGATATGAGAATTGGATTTGTATGCGAGGGTTAATTGGGTTCCTATGTGTGCTTGAATGTTATGATTGAGTGCCAATATACATTAATTATGCCTGGTTGATTGATAATTGCTTTCCCCTGGATTTAGATTGTAGAAATTGCGATTATCTGTGTAAATTGCCGTGAACGCTAAATAAACTGACTTAAAACTATTCGACCTTAAATATAACGAATCATGTATCATGGATTCCTACATGAAAGAAGGTCATCAGCATCATGCGGTGGTATGGAAAGGCCCCAAGGAGGATGCACTCTATGGATAACTCTTATCTCGACCTTTAGGAACTAAACGGAACCTAGGAAAAGTCACTCTCTAATTGAGACCTAGGAATTTCCTAGTCCAGGGATTCATTGTTTAAGGGTGATTGGCTTGCAAATCCTTTACAATCTATACCCCATGAAGGGCTTAGTATGATATATATATATATATATGATATAGGTATGTATGTATGTATGTATGTATGTATGTATGTATGTATGTATGTATGTATTTCAAGTTGTGGAAGTATACTTCAAAAGTATATATAGACTTTATGAATTATCTCAAAAGATAGCCTAAGGTCACTAGAGCCTAGAGCCGATGTGTAGTTTGTGATTTCCCAACCTCTAGCAACTAAGGGTGTAAATCTATGTTATATGCGGTGTCCAGTAAACTGTGTATATTGTTGCATTCATGTGATTGCTCATACATGGCATATGTGTGAATTAAATGACTAACTTGTTATTTGCTTATTGGTTCGGTAAGATGATTTATTTCACTAAGCCTTACAACTTACATCCCCATAGACTTCCTTTATTGCAGGCACCCATCTGGTTAGAGTCTAGCCGCCAAATGCCAGAGGTCGGTACAGGATGCCAGGGAGTCATGAGGAGTGGAGTAGAAAGATCACTGTTTTAGATATATTTAGTCTATGTTCTCATTTTAATTTCATATATGTAGCATGGATTGATATGTAATAGGATTATTAATCCTTGAACCTACTATTATGTACCTGTGAACTTTATAAAATGCTGGTACTCTAAATTATTATGTATATATCTCTATATTTCTTAAAAAATGTTAAACCCTGCGTTGGGAATTTTAGATGTGAGTATACTTTGTACATTGTAGGGTAAACTCTTAGATGACAGAGGGGTTTTCCCTTGGTTTCCATACGGCATACGGCAGAAACTATACGTCCTAAGGGCTCACGGGGCATGATGGTTTTGAAGTGGTATCAGAGCATGAATGAAATTTAAATTTGAATTTAGAAACCCTAAGAAAACCAACCCAAGGAAAGGTAGAGTGTGGATAAAGCCGGGATAAGTAAATATTTTAAAATGTTTTAGTACCTAATTAATACATATATTCTAAAAGTGCTACCTTCACATAATAGACTAGCCTAGTTGAGGCCTTAGACTAGTGGATGATCTTCGGACTTCAGGAGGGAGATACCTTAGTCAACTATAGGTATAGGTTGAGGTTACTTTGTGAGGATTTAGCACTCCTCGAACATCCTCGATCGCTACTGCCTACTCTGATGTGGTGAAGAGTCGAATTGAGACCATTTTGGACTTTTATTTATGTGTAGATGAGGCGATCAAAGAGGGGTGTCTACATGGAGACAAAGATGATCTATGTTTTATAGAGAAGTGCTCGGGAGTTAGGCTTAGGTGGACTTAGAGAGGAGATGGCCTTTGTAGTGGGAGACTACAACAAGCTATAATATCTGGACGTTGCTATATAGATGCCAACAAGACATGATGTGGCCTTTGCAAGAGATAGGTGAGCCGACCATTGGAGGCTGGATGGAGAGGACACAGTTTGGGCATTATTTGAATTATAGGATCACTAAGATAACTACTTGATGTTTTTGCCTCTTCCTAGGATAGGAGAGGATGAGATAGCCCCATAAGAGGAGATGGCACCGATAGACGAGATACCTAAAGATATGATTCCGATGTAGGAGATTTAAGGGGATGCTACCCCAGCAAAGATGCAGGAGGCCAAACAGGAGATAGTATTAGTGGAGCTATAGGAAAGATCGCTTAGTATACCCTCGGTATGGTACGAAGATAACATAGTAGTCCATTAGATTAGAACATGATGGAGAATGACGACGTAAGCTTAGAGATGGAAGTGTTGGCAATGCCCCTAAATTTCTAAGATAAGCTAATGATGCCCTTGATTGACGAGGAGATGGCACCTCTAGTTCTCGCACTACTAGGCCCTAACCCAGCACCACATGAGCCCATTGTTTTAGCTGGAGGGGAGCCTATGCTAGATTTAGATGAGGTAATGTTCGAGCCTAACCCCATGGATTACTTAGTATTTGGTGAGCCTTTAGACGACTAGCTCGAGTTCCATAGAGGACCTATTCTAACACCCTCTAGTGTGGGATCTACTAGCACTTACCCACTAGATTGGGAGGTGGAGCTCGAGGATGCTTTACCTAAAGCTCACTCAGTTATAGGAGCGATAGATGATTAAGCTCATTACTCCTGAGGGATGATATCTTGACTCCTAATTTTTTTTATGACATGTGCATATATGTATATATATATATGTTGATGTGTTATGCAGATTTCAGTAGACATTTTAGATTATGATCATATATGCTCTAGATTTTGTTCTAAGGATCATAAATGATTATTCTATATCTAAGACTTGATGTTGTAATGAACTCATGTACAATTTGATGTATCTAGACTTAGCGAGTGAAGAGTCAAAGTGACCACCTTTAAGTGTAACGGCATGCTACCGAAACCTAAAGAAAAATCAGATGTATTATTTCATTAATGAGGATTATACATATTTTATTTCAACTCATGTTGCCAATATATTACTAAAGTGGAAATTTGAAATGTAATGAGAGAAAATTCCATATACATGTGTATATGAAAGGAGATTTTGTATAAGGAACATAAATTGGCATCATAAATGTTTTATTGGAAACTAACCTAAGAAATTATTGCAGACAATGTGGTTCCCATGTGCAAAGTGGCTCTCATGGACGACTACCACAAGCAAATACTACTATAGAAAATGAAGCTGGACCTAGCCAGACTCGCGATTAAACAAATGAGATTTTAACTGCCATCATAAGGTAGAGTCAATGGTTCAGGTTATATATAGAACGACAACCACCACTAGCACCTACACCATCACCACTAGCACCTACCCCATCACCACAAGTGGCCATGGAAGAAACACCACTGCTACCACCACCACCAGTAGAAATGGCTCGAGTTGCACCACCAAAGCCTCGATATCAAAAAAATATGCTGCTAGATTTTATCAGGTGCAACAAGTATTTTGAGGGTAATACTGGCTAGATGCCCAAAAGAGGCTAAGGATTAGATATCTCAAATTGAGAGATCCTTTGAGGTTTTTAAAGCACCACTACATCAAAGAGTAAACTTTGGCACTTGTATGTTGAGGCTGAGAGCTAGAACTTGGTGGGACTCCAAGAGTAGAACCATGCCCACCACCCACCAACCCCCCCCCCCCCCCCCCCCCCTCCCCCCCCCCCCCCCGATAGACTAGGAAGCATTCAGACGGGAATTCTTGTAATGGTACTTTCCAAAGAGTATGTGTGTCAAACATAGTGAGGAGTTGTTTGCCATACAGGCAAGGGGGAGAAGCATCAACCAGTATGAGGTTGAGTTTAGCATATTGTTACAATTTGCACCCTCCGAGTATCAAATGAGCAACAGGTTGGAGATGTAGGTGTTTACTAAAAGATTGAATCTCAAGATAAGGAGGAAACTTGTTGAATTTGATGTATGAACATTTAATGAAATGTTGGAACAAAGCAAGAGTTTTGGAGAATGCCAAGAAGTAAGAGGATGATACCTTTAAGACTAAAGTAAATGTTTTTGGGAAAAGGCCATTCGAGGGAGTTGGACATAGTAAGAGGAATAAGAAGTTTATGTAATCCAAGAGTTCGCTATAGATAGGGGTCACGCTAAGAAGTAACCTCCATGTCACATGCTAGAAATGTAAGGGTAAACATTACCCTAAAGATTGCCTAATGCTAAAGAACAAGTGTTGTTATTGTGGAGAGGGCACACATACGGTGGCTAACTGCCCTAAGAGGACCATAGTAAACAAGTTGGGCATATATCTGTGAATTGCCCTAAGAGACAACAAGCTACTGCATCTGCAACTAGGCCACTTCAGATTATTGGGAAGCCAACACCCGACAGAAATGGTAATGGCCAAGGTAATAATAGGGATCGCACTAACCCCATGGCTCTCACCACAAAAGTGTACAACCTTGAGGGAACTTAGGATGGCTATGCATATGAAGAGGCAGAGTTCGTAGCATTGGATGCTAATGACTTGGTCAATATAGACTTAGTTACAGGTAAGTACTTGAACCTAAGTGTTGTTCTTATTTATCTATTAAGTTAAATGTTAAGAACACAAAAATAAAAATTATGAAAGCTTTAGGGAAGAAAACCTAACCCTTAGTGAACATATGAATAGAGATTATGCCTAAACTATAAACTTACCCTTCTAAACTCAAGGCATATCACAATTATTAGTCAACCAACTTTCACACTCTTTGACACAAGACCAACTCACTTCTAAAATAGCCGAACAGATAAAAGTACCCATAACCACCACAAATTCAAGCTTTGGTGTAAGTACTCCTACAGGAAGCATCATGATTACCTAAGAGATGATCAAAAGTTGCCTAATAGACATTTAAAGATATAAAACCAATGGTGATCTAATCATATTAGACATAAATAAGTATGACGCCATATTAGGGATGGATTAGATGCCGAATGTAAAAGCCACAGTAGATTGTTAAAAGAAGAAAGTAACATTTGGTGACTCTGATGGACGAAAAGTAGAATTCATCAAAGAGTCTAATTCTGCAAGATCTTTGGAGTTAAGCTCTTATGAAGTGATTACAAACTATAAAGAATTTTCAAAGAGTGAGAGCTGGATGGATATAGTAGAAATTGAATTGGAAAAACCCCAATTTAGAGGATATTCCAGTAACTAATGAATTTCCAAATGTATTTCCTAAAGAGCTACCAAGATTACCACCCAAGAGAGAAATTGACTTCTAGATCAACCTAATGCCAAGAACAGAACCTATATCAAAGGTACCTTATAGGATGGCCCCCATTGAACTTAAGGAGTTAAAAGAGCAATTGCAAGAATTATTAGATTGGGGATTCATTCGCCTAAGTGTTTCACCATGGGGAGCACCAATACTCTTTATGAAGAAGAAAGATGACTTGATGAGACTTTGCATTGATTATTGGGAGTTGAATAAAGTTACTATTAAGAATAAGTACCCGTTGCCTCGAATCGATGACTTATTTGATCAGTTGAAAGGAGTCAATGTGTTCTCCCATATCGACTTGCGTTTTGAGTACCATCAACTACAAATTAAGTCAAAAGATGTTCTTAAAACAGCTTTCAAAACTCAATATGGGCATTATGAGTTCTTAATGATGCCATTTGGGTTAACTAATGCCTCAACTACCTTTATGGATTTAGTGAATAAGATTTTTCAACCACTACTAGACACGTGCATAATCGTCTTCATCAATGACATTTTGGTTTATTCAACTACTCTAGAGCAGCATGAGGAACATCCAAGGACGGTACTCTAGATATTAAGGAAACATAGGTTATATGCCAAATTGCCCAAGTGCGATTTTTGGTTGAATGAAATATCATTCCTCAAGCACATAATTTCAATGCAAGGCATATCAATAAACCCAAAGAAGATTAAGGCCATAGTGGAATGGAAAAGGCCTAAGATTATAGATATCCCATTTTTGCCTCCCATCTATTTTTTTTTTTAAAGAATAATAATAAATAAATAAAAACAATAAAAATTAATAGTAATAATAAAGAAGCTTGGTTTACGAGATAATAAAAATTAAATGAAAAATAAAAAAAAAAAGATAATAATAATAATAATAATAATGTTTTTAATTAAAAATAAAAATAAATAAAATAACAAAATATGAATATTTTCAACAAAAATAACGAAATATGGGCTTCTAAATTAAGCTTGTGAACCTCAAATCAATAAAAATTAATTAGGATCATTAGCTTATGTGAAGGGCTAGCCCAACTGGTCCATGCCCGTGCCCGTGCCCATGCCCAAGTATGCAAGGAAAGCCAAGGAGGTTGTAGGTTCGATCTAAACACAAGCCGTTCAAGGCATTTTCTTTTTTCTTTTGCTTGGTCAGGGTCACATGCCGTACATGTGACCATTTTCTCCAATCAGCTCAGTCGAGCGAAAGAGCTAGCGAAGGTGTGGGATTTTTTTTTTTTTTTTACACTTTTCAACAAGATTTGATACAAGATTATCCAAAAGAACTTTCAAAATTCATCTAAATCCTCAAGATTGACTAACAACGAACTAAAGATTTGATAAAATCAAATCTTCGGTAATCCTTATCCATATCACCGGCCAAACGTGATTCAACCCTATCATGAGCTCCAAATAAGATTCGATTTACACCATTATAAATAGGGGAGTTCGAGAAACGTGGAGGAAGAGGAAAAACTAAAAAAAAAAAAAACACAAATAAGAGCTTATGGAAGCTTTCTCTCTCCAAGGCATCCATACCCTTGCTCCACCTTCCCTCTAGATTTCCTTCGCACTTATGCAGCTACAAACCTCAATCCATGTAGCAATAGATTCCATAGGTAACATAGATTTAGAAAAACTCCATCTTTGCTTTCAACAAGTTGGAGGTTGCTTAGATCGGAAAATGCAACTTCAATTACCGACGAGTTACCCGTGAACCACCGCCTACGTCAGGATTAAGAAGAAATTGCCACTACTACTGTGCTTCTCGTAGTCAAACCAACCACTTGACAACTTCGCAATGCTTCAACAACCACCAAAGACACCTCACGCCACTACCCCTATCTGTACCAACGACTCGCGACCAAATCAGACCCATATTCAGGCCCGTAAATCCAACCTGAGTCTAACCCGAAGCCAACCCAAACTAACCCACACACCAGACCGTATCTAACCCATGACCTAGTAAGTTTTTTTAATTAATTAATTTTTTTTTAGTAATTGATGCTTAATTGATTATTAAAATGAACATTAAATAATAAAATCGGTATAATTAATAAAATTGGTATCTAAGGTAAATTCGAGATTAGTATTAATAATATAAATATAATTAGTTTAATGATCTTAGCTTAATATATTTAGTTAATTTAGAATACATTAGGAAAATTAATGACTTAGTAAAATAAGTAATTAGGAGAGAACAATTGTGTAGGCCTTAAGTGTTGTGGTGTAGAAATATAAAAAATTAAAAATGGTTTATTATCTAAGATATTGTTTATTGTGAAAAATATTAAAAAAAAATCTCACCTAGAAAAATGATTTTCATGAAATAAAATTTTAATTGATGTTTTCAAAACTAGAGGGTTTTAGTTCTTTTTTTCAAAATTGGGAAATAAAGTTTAGGTTTAGAATTTTTCTTTTAAAAAATTAAAATGTTAATAAATGACTCGTTTTCATAATTAAGATCAATCAACCTACTAAAGTTTTATAAATACAAAACTACATTGGTTTAATCCTGATTAACGGGTACATAAGCACCTAATGAGCAATAAAATTAAAAAAAAATTATTCTTCTCCAATTTCAATTTACCATATAAAAAAATTACAAAAAAATTATCCTTTTAAAATCTCAATTTATAACATAAAAACATAAAAATATTTTATCCTTGTAGACACCCCATTTTTGCCCATCATTTAAATTTTTTCAAAATAATAATAATAATAATAAATAAATAAAAGCCTAGTTTACGAGATAATGAAAATCAAATGAAGAATAATAAGATAGAAATAATAATAAAAAAATATAATATGAAAAATTAAAAATAAAAAATATAATAATAACAAGTAACAAAAATAATACTAATAAAATTTTCAATAAGATTAAAATATGGGTCTCTAAATCAAGCTCGGGAATTTCAAATCAATAGAAAATTAATTAAGGACAATAGCTTATATGCAAATTCGTTGTATAAAATAAACAAGAAAAATGACAAGCATAGCTAGTCCACCCATGCGCCCCAAATGTTGAGCAAAGCGAGAGGTCACGCGTTCAAAACTCTTAGGATGCACTCCAAAAAAATTTTCAGTCGAGAAGAAAGGGCTACCACGTGGTAACGTCTTATTGGTTGGTAAAACTCACATGCTCAGCACATGCTCTTCTTCTCCAACGAGGATGGCAACCGAAAACCGAAGGAGAGAAAGTCGCGAGCAAAATCCAGAGAATCAAAATGGTTTTTTTTTAATCTTAATAAAGAAAAATGGATAAATCACAAAAAAAAAACTCTAATATAAAATATTAGCATCAATTTTTTTCAAATCGCGAAAGGATAAAAACAAACCCTAACCGCGGTTTTGATTTAAGTTCATCCTCATTGGTCGCGTCTAGACCTATAAATAAGGTCAATTCTCCAGCAGAAGGGAGGAGGGAAAAAAAGGAGAGAGTAAAGGAAAAATGAAGAAAAAAATAACAAATACCCATCACTACACCGTAACCCCCACGGTCGTCGTTCCTCATCACCGTTAAACACCGCAAACCACCCAAAATGTGACTGACTCCCACGTCAGGCAGCACACAGGAAGTGTCTAGACCCCTCGACTCATGTCGCAGCTCACCGAAGCATGCACAATGGACCGAAGTTGTGACAAACTCGCTGTCGAGTCTAATTTTTGAATTCCCATTCCTAATCCGATCTAAACTAAACCCTATGCTCATCTAATCTAGATCCTCGACTTGAATTAGGAATTTCGTTTGATTTTTTTTTTTTGGAGTCGCCACCCAACTGTTGTTGGGAAAAGTGAATTAAGACTAAAGGAGCGGATTAGTCTTAATTTGGACTACTAGTCGTCGTTATTTCCTCTTCTCGTTTTTGTGAGAAGAGAAAAAGGGAAAACCAGAGTTTCTAAGTTCGGAGGCTAACCTATTAAAACCTATGCGGTTACCACCTAATCTCTCAGAATTGTTCATCTCTAGAAATGTGTTTCATTGTATTTCTGTTACTTTATTATGTTTTTGAATTCATTTCAAGAAAAAGGATTTATTTTAGGGGTTGACCCGAATGGGTGCCTACGTACCTGCTACTCAGGATCAAACAAGTCGTAGTTCGCTTTTCTGAAAACCTTTAGATTTGTTGATGAATTTTAATTTTTGAAAACTCTTTTGATTTAAGTTCTTAACATCTTTGGGATTTTTCTAAAAAATTCTAAGCCTAAACTTTGAATTTGATTTTTGAAAATGATTTTGAGGGAAAACATCAATTTTGAGTTTATTTGAAGAAAAGGACTTTTCTAAGTGCTAAAACTTATTTTTTGTAATTCTTGGAATTTTTTTATTAATTTTTATGATTTTTTATGATTTTGTGCTTTTTCATGATTTTTGTGATTTTTATAAGTTTTGTAAGTTTTTCATGATTTTTGTGATTTTTATAAGTTTTGTTGAAAATTTTATCTTAAGTTTATTTTCTATCCTATTTTGAAATTTAAAATTTTATTATTATTTTTTTCTAATATTTCTATTATTTTTATTCATTTTTATTATTTTTATTTTATTTTTTCTTATTTCCTATTTTCTATTTTCTATTTTCTACATTATTAAATCCTAGAAAAATACAATTCCTACATTTTTCTATTTATCGACAATATAAATAAATAAATGGCTAACAATATAATAAATAATAATAAATAAATTCAACATAAACAAATAAACAAAATAAATAAAATAAATAATAATAAAAAATATGGAAAAATCCGACTTACCTGGATCCGGATCGGTGCGCGGGTCGGGTCGGATCGGGTCGGGTCGAATCGGTCAGACGCGGCGGCAGTATTGGCTCGTTCACGGCGTTCCGACGGTCGTTTGCGGCGTGTGAAGTGTCGAATCCTAGCTTCTTGAGGGTGCTGAGTCCGATGGTGGTGGCGTCTTACTCCCAGAACGTCTCCTTGCGGCGGCTCAACTCCGATCGGCGGTCGCGAACTTGGATCTCCTCTGATCTACGCTCTTTTCTCTCTCTCTCGCAATTTTGATCTGTCCTTTGGCTTCTTCACCTCCTCCTCTATTTATAGGCCCTTGAAATCGAGCTGGATAAGCTCGGATTTCCTCCGATTGAAGCTGATCGGATTTTCGGTTGAAAAACCAACTCCGATCCGTGCCTATCCAACGATCTGTTGCGATTTGATTCCAATTAGATAGTGTTTATCTTATTTCTATTGAAGATCTGTTGGATTTGTGCAAAAAATCGGATCAAAACGGCCGAAATACAAATTTTTCTTCTCGCCGGCGATCTTGGGCTCGAGGTAGGGGATGATCGCGCGCCAGGCGCATGCGTTTCTTCCAGCCAATCAGATGCTGCCACGTCACTGGATAAGTCGAAAAATTACAAAACGCGGAAGCTGCGTCCTCCGCTATTCGAAACCGAGACCTCGACCCCCTGTGCGCGCCTTAGCCCATGGTCCGAACCAACTGAGCTAGCCCACTTTCCTGATTTTTTTATTTTCGTAAATTGCATATACGCAATGTGATTTTTCTATTTTTTGTAATTTTGAAAATTCCAAAAATTTGTAAAAATTTTATATTATTTATTATTGCCATTTCTGAAATCATTTTTCAAAATTGAAGTGTTTTCCTATTTATTTTTATTTTTTGAACATTTTTATTATTTTATGCTAAATTAGGAAAAATTGGAAAAAATTAGGAAAAATTGAAAAATTGATTATTATTGAGAATTATTGATTCCGAGGGCAAAAATGGGGTGTTTACACTCGCCAACCCATGACTCGAACCGAGCCGAAGCAACCTAAACCGAACTGCACCAACCTGTGCCCAGGTGAGTGAGTTTCATATTATTATTGTATTTTATTATTATTAGTTTTAGTTGATAATAACATCAATAAATAAATAATAAAAAGATAATAATAATGATAAAAGACATATATTTTAGAAATTTATTTTCTTTCATTATTGATAAAATAATAAGAACCTTAATAAAGGAGAATTAGGTTTGGAATTTCTCTTCCATTTTTTTAAAATTAGTTTAAGGTATAATTTTACTAGGAAAAACAATAAATATTTTGTCACCTAAAAAACAATGGTTTCATGAAAAAAAAAAAACTCAATTAGTATTTTCAAAAGTTAAATTTAAGTTTTTTTTTAATTGGGAAGTAAGGTTTAGAATTTTCTAATATAGATATATATATAATAATAAATAAATTAATAAATTTTAAATGGTAATAAACGTAAACTTGGCTAGTTTTTTTTAATTAAAATTAAATTAAAGCACTAAAGTTTTATTAAAAAAGTGAACCACAGTCTGTTTGATCCCGAATAGTGGGTACATAGGCACCTTTATAGGGTAACTCTAAAAATAAAAAAATATTTTTAAATCATTATTTCGTTTTTATTTTTTTTAATATTTTCTTTATGCTAAAAAAAGATATCATAAAATAAAAATATAATTCAAATTTTAGATAGTTAAGGTGGTAACTTTAGGATTTTAATAAGAATCTTTGGCTTTTCTATTAAACAAAAACGATTTCGTTGACTAATGTTCAAGTTAGAATTAATCCGCTCAATTAATTCTAACTTAACAATTTTTCCCAACTCCAATTGGGTAGCTACTCCAAATAAAAAAAAATCCTAGTTCAAGTCGAAGATTTGTATTAGATGGGCATAGGATCTGATGTGAATCAAATTAGGAAAATAATAAATAAAAAATTTTAATTAGACTCGATAGGATGGCGACTCTGCTAGGAACCTTTTAGTAAAGCCTTATAAAATTATAATTTATTTTAGATATCTTTAGTTGGCATTCTTTCTGTAAATTTTGTTTGTGCTAATGTTTGTATTTTCTCATGATCCAAGGATTTGATAAATTTAACCTTTATTGAGTTGTCATACATATGTGTGCTAGATACGGTCAAACCCAGGTCGTTTCAGACCTTGGGATGGGGAGCCATTGTGTAAGTTTCAGGTGCAGCGAGGTAACCACCGCTCGGAGCTGATTAGGCTTCCCCACTCTTGCTTCAATGTGGCCTAAAACCCATTACCTTAAAAATGAGGAAGGCCACAAAGCTTGAGAACCTATAGAACCCACCTAATTTCAATTCATGTCATCTACGCATGATTGAAAAATAGTGCAGTTTTAATAAAACGCAGACTTATTGATTTTCTATATAATGTAAAGCTTTGTCATTGTATATGTATTATTTGTAAAATTCTTATTTTATGTATTATGAAGGAATGGCTAACTTTGGGTCAAACAACGACCATGTCCACATCAACAAGATTTATGTCAACTAACCCTTACCGTCTATGCCTGCACTTTCTAACTGGTTCAACAGTTTAACCCAGAGCAATAGGAAACCACCAAGACCAAAGTGGGGCCAGTCCTCTCACTCCTTAAAGTCCAATATAACTAGGACCTCATAAAGGCCTTAACCTACTTTTGGGATCCAAAGTTAGTGGCATTCAGTTTTGGCCCACACATCTTATCTGTAACCATTGAAGAGTATTCCCAACTGCTACAAGCTCCTCCCTGTTATAAAGGAATCACAATTCCAGATCTACAAGCTAGCTTGGCAAGCACCTTCTACAAGCCATTGGGGGGTTAGAATGTCAGAAGTAACCCGGGCCCTTACTTAATGCAATGGAAAGTCCATAAGAATCTCAACCCTTAGAAATTGGTTTAGAGCACTTACAGACTACCAAATTAGTCAAGAGATTTTCGTAGGAGACCAGCAGACTTAGGAGCAAAATCGAGTCAATGCCTACATCTAGGCAGTTTTTGCTAGTATCCTATTTCTAGCAGGAGTTTTGTATGTCCATTTCAGGGTAACAAAATTAGTAACTCAATTCTTATCAAGTCAGTCCTACATCCCAACCTTACTTACTGAATAGATCCGATCTTTAAGATTTCTAAAAGAAAGAAGGAAGGGAAACTTCAAAGGTTGTCCAACATTGTTAATAGTATGGTTCGTTAATCATACTAAAAGTTATAGATTGGATCTCATCAAGAGATCTTTAGCTTCATAAGTTGACCTAGTAGACTACTTTGCAACTAAGATACAATTGCCAGAAGGAGTTCAAATTCACTAATGGATGGAGATTATGCAGAAGGTTTACCTTGAGGACATATTGTGGACTGCTAGGTGGAATCACTGCACACAAGCTATTCTAGGATGCGTCAATTTTGCTATTGTCCCACTAATAAGAATTACTGGACGCACTAGCTATTTCCTAGTTTGCGTAGTCAGACAATTGGTACCAATCCAAGATATTGCTCATAGGCTCCCATTAGATTTAGTTACACTTGATTATCAAGATCCGAACATTCCCTTAACCTTCAAAGTGAATAAGCTGCGAGCCATCAAAGCCATTTAGGATACAAGAATCTTGAGCCCCATCCTAGATGTAGGAAATTTGGATGGATGGGTGGGGAATTTTAGAGCCACTAAGGAATTCATTATAGACTTCACGCACAAAACAGGGTAATTTGAGTACCAAGCTTCAAGTATACTAGAACCTGAGTTGGAAAACCCAACCTTAGAATTAAAGGCTTACATGGACATGGTTAGAGCCTGAGCAGAGATCCAACATCAAGATACGGAAAGGAAGGTGGCAATTTGGAAGGAGAAATTTGAAGCTTCACAAGATTATGTGAAGGTTTTAGAGCATCAGCTAAAAATGTCATAAAAGAGAATCTGAAACCTGCTAATGAAGCAAGCCAGTACCCGCCCTAGCAAGATCCGAAAACTATTTTAAATAGATTTTGGTTTTTTAGAATTAGTTGTTAAGAATTACAATTATTAAACCAGTGGTCTGTAACCTTGGAATTTCAATAAATCTACAATTAGATTTGACAATCTTGTTTAATAAAATTGTTGCACTATTATTCAATTATCAAATTTTATCCGTGTGAGCATCTTATCTACATATTTACTAAAAAATAATAATGATAGAGAAAAGAACAAAGCCAAGAAAATTGAAGAGTTGCTAACAATAAGAGATCCTTTCAAGTTCCTAAAAGTTACTTTTAAACGGTTAGCTCAACCCAAGGCTCACAATCACATACTCTGAGCATAAAACAAAAGACCTATATAGCTTGCTCTCAACTTGAAAGACCTTAAACATAAAAATCCATTCACATCAAAAGGTCTCCCCATATGTTGCTTTAGTCTCAAAACACAAATCCTTCCAACCCCCTCCAATCCTAATGGTTATACTTGAACTTTCTCTCCATCAAGAGTAATATAAACTAAACATAGAGACAATTAATTTTAGGGACACACTTTCAAAGTGGCTATGGTTAATTACCAACGAGGGCATAAAGAAGACTATCCTAACCAGCTAAGGGAGGTAACGAAATTCCCAAGACAGTCAAGTTAAGATTAAATCACTTGACACCTGAAGACATCATGAGACTTGGTGAATAGGGGCAAATTTGGTAAAATGGAAAGATATCTCATTTATTCAAATGGTTTAAGATGACAAGAGGCAAACCATATCCTAGACACTAACCCTTAAACACTTGAGAGTTGAGTGTTATTAATGTGAGGTTTTGGACTCATTCCTTAAAGGAGGTCTATCTTGAATTTGATACGTTAATTAAAATAATGTTAGGCATTCATTTTCGCTATCTTAAACACAATAATCCTTTGTCAACACCATTTGAGCTTATATAAAAAGAGTTTCAAAATTTAACCCTACTAAGAACCACCCTACGATAGGATGATTAGGAAGATAGGGACATCAATTAAGAAAAAAAGAATTAACTAAATAGTGCTTGCTCTAGTTGCAACAATTCAAGGGTAATTTTTACCACAGATAATTTATTTCTTTTAAGATGAAGAAAAGTCCACATTCTGCAAAACCACACATAACCCACAAGCGATAATCACCATGGACCCAAAAGAAAAAAAAATGAAAAATGAATTAAAAAATGATGATGAAAAAGAAAAAAAAATGAGAAAAGCCTTAAAAAAAAGGTAAGCCCAACAATACTTAAAAACACTAGGGCCAAATACAATAACCCAAACATTACAGTTCAAAGATATACTACCTTTCTCCAAAGACTTCTCTAGATCATTGAAAATAATTTATCCTAAGCAAAAATTGTTGGGCCTGGGATAAGTACTATTCTAGTTTTTCTCAGGGTTTCTTGATTTGTAAACTCAGGTTGAAATGATGATTCTTTCAAAATAAACCTTTACGTTAATACTTTGTTGAACCAATAACCAAAAACCTATATTGCATTACAAGTTCCAAAAAAGGCCTAACAGACTGATTAAAGCTTATTACTTATAAGAAAGACCATAATTTTCGGAATAAAAGTCAAGAGTGACATCTAAATCGAGAGATTATGAGGAAGTCATCTTATATTAAACCAATTAAGAATGAGATATCTGTTTCCAAATGGAACGAAGGAATTTAAAGTCATTCCTCATTGGCATTATCTATCCCAAATTTTAAATATTGATGCCCTAAGAAGAAGATATAAGTCTTAATTGTAAGAAAACCCTTAGGAGATGATTCAAGACATCACTTTTTCCAAGATTAAACCAAATCCTCTAAGCAAAATGAGGTAAAAAAGTAAGTAGGGTGAGCCTACCCTTTATTTATATTTTTTGGGAGCCTTGTTGAAATCTTTACTTGTTAGCAATGTTTTAAAAAATAATAATAATAATAATAATAAATAATTCTTTTAGATTTTTTTAGAAGAAAAATAAAAATTTCAAAGTTTGCTAGAAAATACTTAAATACCTTATCACCTTATCCTTAAATTTCAAAAGAACATTTGTCTTGAAAATTTTTAGGAAAATTTTAGTTATCATTTGTTCAAAAGTCTTAAGTCATCTTAAATTTAGAAACTCTTGACTGTTATTGAAAAAATAAGATTCTCACTTAAGAATTCATTCTCACTATTGGTTAGTTAACCCACAATAGTGCACTTTCCTAAACTTTCTCTCTTAGGGTTGCAAGTCTAAAGAGATGCTTCCCACTATCAGTTAGTTAGCCTATAGGGGCACTTTCCTAAACTTTCTCTTTCAAGGTTGCAAGTTTATAAAATAAAAAAAAAATATAAATAAATAAATAAACGCTTCCCACTCTCAATTAGTTAGCCTATAAGGGCACTTTCCTAAAATTTCTCTTTTAGGGTTGTAAGTTTATAAAAAAATAAATAAATAAACGCTTTCCTCTATCAGTTAATTAACCCATAATTGGGCACTTTCCTAAATATCCTCCTATTATAAGTGTTAGTCTCATGAGACGCTTCCTATCATCAATTAGTCAGCTTATAAGAGCACTTTTTCAGATAATTTTTTTTAAGTTGCTAGTTTCATGAGATGCTTCCTATCATCAATTAGTCAACTCATAAGAGCACTTTTCTAAATAATCTCTTTTTAGATTGCTACTCTAGTGAGACACTTCCTATTGTCAATTAGTCGACTCATAAAAGCACTTTTCCATTTTTTTTTTTTAGGTTGTTAGTTTGGTGAGATGCTTCATATTGTCAATTAGTTAGCTCATAAGAGCACTTTTCCAAATAATTTTTTTAAGGTTGCTAGTGTGGTGAGATGCTTCATATCATCAATTAGTTAGCTCATAAGAGCACTTTTCTGTATAATTTCCTTTTTTAAGGTTGCTAGTTTGGTAAGACGCTTTCTATCATCGATTAGTCAACTCATAAGAGCCCATTTTTAGATAATTTCCTCTTTTAAGGTTGCTAATCCAGTGGGACGCTTCCTATGATCGATTAATCAGCTCGTAAGAGCATTTTTCTAGATAATTTCCTTTTTTAAGGTTGCTAGTCTAGTGGGATGCTTCCTATTATCAATTAGCCAACTCGTAAGAGCACTTTTCTAGATAATTTCCTTTTTTAAGGTTGCTAGTCTAGTAAGATGCTTCCTATTATTAATTAGTCAGCTCATAGAAGCGCTTTTATAGATAATCTCTTTTTAAGGTTATTAGTTTAGCGAGGTATTTCCTATCATCGAGTAGTCAGCTCATAAGAGCACTTTTCTATATAAGCTCTTCTTAAATGTTGCTAGACCACTCCTCAAGGAATATTAGTCATCATAAAGCAACTATCTTCTTTTACAACATAGGATTGCTAGCTCGCGGAGCGTTTTCCTCACCCGATCCTTTGGTCGAATAACTCCCTAGTGAATCTAGGTTCGGATAGCCAGCTGACTATAGTGTTGTCCGTCCTTTCGCTTAAGCAAAAATGGTGTTTTTTTTTTTGTCTTTGTAGCCAAGTTTTCTTAAACTTTACTACAAAGAGGAGCAGTTGTAGATACCTCATTTTTACCCCCCATTTATATTTTTTCTAAATAAAATAATAATAATAATAAATAAAAGCCTAGCTTACGAGATAATGAAAATCAAAAGAAAAATAATAAGATAGAAATAATAATAAAAAAATATATAATATAAAAAAAAAATGATAATAAATAATAATAAAAAATAAAAATATAGTAATAAAAAGTAACAAAAATAATACTAATAAAATTTTCAATAACGTTAAAATATGAATCTCTAAATCAAGCTTGGAAATTTCAAATCAATAGAAAATTAATTAAAGACGGTGGCTTATATGCAAATTCGTTGCATAAAATAAATGAGAAAAAGGACCAGCATAGCTAGTCTACCCATGCACCCCAAATGTTGAGTAAAGTGAGAGGTCACGCATTTGAAACTCCTAGGATGCTCTCCAAAATTTTTTTCGACTGAGAAAAAAGGGCCGCCATGTGGTAGCGTCTCATTGGCTGGCGAAAATCACATGCTCGGCACATGATCATCTTCTCCAGCAATGATGGTGATTGAAAAACCAAAGGAGAGAAAGTCGTGAGTAAAATCTAGCGAATCAAAATGTTTTTTTTTTTTCAATCTTAACTAAGGAAAACGGATAAATCACAAAAACAACTCTAATCTAAAAGATTGGCATCGATTTGTTTTAAATTGTGGAAGGATAAAATCAAACCCCAACCGCAGTTTTAATTCAAGTTCATCCTCCTCGATCGTGTCCAGGCCTATAAATAAGGCTGATTCTCCAACCGAAGGGATGAGGAAAAAAAAGAGAGAGTAAAAGAAAAAACGAAGAAAAAAAAATAACAAACACCCACCGCTACACCGTAACCCCCACGGTTGATGTTCCTCGTCGCAATTAAACACTGCAAACCATCCAAAACGTGACTGACTCCCATGTCGGCCCATGCTTAGGAAGTGTCCAAACCCCTTACCTCACGTCGCCGCTCGTCAAAGCACGCATAGTAGATCGAAGCTGTGACGAACTCGCCAACCCATGACCCAAACCAAACCGCATTGACCTGTGTCCAAGTGAGTGAGTTTCATATTATTATATTATTATTATTATTAGTTTTTGTTTATAATAATATCAATAAATAAAAAGAATAAATAAATAATAAAAAGATAATAATAATAATGATAAAAGACATAAATTTTAGAAATTTATTTTCTTTTGTTATTGATAAAATAATAAGAACCTTAATAAAGGAGAATTAGGTTTGGAATTTCTCTTTCATTTTTTTTAAAAAAAAATAGTTTAAGGTATGATTATACTACAAAAAACAATAAGAAATATTTTGTCACTTAGAAAACAATGGTTTTCATGGAAAAAAAAACTCGATTGGTATTTTCAAAAGTTAGGTTTAAGTTTTTTTTTTTTAATTGGGAAGTAAGGTTTAGAATTTTCTAAAAATATATATAATAATAATAATAATAAATAAAATTTAAATGGTAATAAAAGTAAACCTAGCTAGTTGTTTTTTTATTAAAATTAAATTAAAACACTAAAGTTTTATAAAAAAAAAAAAAGCAAACTATGGCCTGTTTGATCCCAAATAGCGGGTACATAAGCACCCTTATGGGGCAACTCTAAAAAAAAAAGTATTTTCAAATCATTATTTTGTTTTTTTTTTAGTATTTTCTTTTATGCTCAAAAAGAATATCATAAAATAAAAATATAATTCAAATTTTAAAAGGTTAAGGTAGTAACTTTAAGGTTTTAATAGGATAGCCCTCGAGTTAAGAATTTCTAGCTATTATGTTTAAAAAAAAATGGTTTCTTTGACTAGTGTTAATTCTAACTTAATAATTTTTCCCAACTCCAGTTGAGTGGTGACTCTAAATAAATAATAAAAATAAAAATAAAATTCCTAATTCAAGTCGAAGATTTGTATTAGATGGTCATAGGATCTAATGTGAATCAAATTAGGAAAATAATAAATAAATAATTTTAATTAGACTCGACAATCCTATTTTTTTAGTTCAATTTTAATTAAAGAAAAAATGCAAAAGGTTTTATTCTCTTTTATTTCATTTTTAAATAAGAATAGAAAAATCATAATTAAAAAAATGATTAAAAAAATTTTATGTTACTTTGATTTATTTCATGCTTTATATGAAAAATATTATGTCTTACACATATGATGGTGAAGGGAATTCATAAGAAGCTTTTAATTTATTTTCTTGAAAAAAAAATAATAAGTGATAACCATTTAGGTTTTAATAGGATAGCCCCTGAGTCTAGATTTTTTTGTTAATATTTTTCCAAAAGTTTTTAGAAAAATTTGTAGACTAGTGGCTAATTAAGGTTAATCCACCTCATTAACCTTAACTTATCTTATTTTCCTACTTAGGTTGATAGCAACTCCAATTTTTCTTAAAATAATTAAAAATATAGTTTTTCCTTAATTTTACTGTTAATAACTTATATTAAGTGAGTTAAACTTAATATGGGTGTCGAGTCTAATTTTTGAATTCCCATTCCTAATCCGATCTAGACTAGAACCTATGCTCATCTAATATAGATCATCGACTTGAGTTAGGAATTTCGTTTGATTTTTGGAGTCGCCACCCAACTATTGTTGGGAAATATTGAATTAAGACTAAAGGAGCGGATTAGTCTTAATTTGGACCACTAGTCGTCGTTATTTCCTCTTCTTGTTTTTGTGAAAAGAGGAAAAAGGAAAACCAGAGTTTCTAAATTCGGAGGCTAACCTATTAAAACCTTACGGTTACTACCTAATCTCTTAAAAATTGTTCCTATCTAGAAATGTCTTTTATTTTTGTTACTTTTTATGGGGTTTTGGAATTACTTCAGGAAAATGATTTTTCATTCATTTTTATGGGTTGCCCCAAATGGATGCCTACATACCTGCTACTTAGGATCAAACAAGCCGTAGTTCGCTTTTCTGAAAACTTTAAGTGTGTTTGTGAATTTTAGTTTTGAAATCTCTTTTGGTTTATGTTTTTAACATTTTTTGGATTTTTCTAAAAAAAAGTCTAATTTTTATAATTTTTGAATTTTTTATTAATTTTTATGATTTTTTATTATTCTTCTACAATTTTTATGAGTTTTCATGATTTTTATAGTTTTTTATTATTTTTTATTATCTTTTATGATTTTTATTAATTTTTCACAATTTTTGTGAATTTTTGTTAAAAATTTTATTCTAAGTTATTATCTATCCTATTTTAAAATTTAAAGTTTTATTATTATTTTTATTATTTTTCTACATTTTTATTATTTATTTATTTTTATTTTTTTGTATTATTTTTTCTACATTATTAAATCCTAAAAAAAAAATCTAATTTCTAACATTTTTCTACTTATGAAAATATAAATAAAACATAAATAAATAACTAAATAACCAACAAATTAATAAATAAATAACAAATAATAAATCAAATAAATACAAATAAAATAAAAAAACAAAATTCAAAAAAAAAATCCGGAAAATCCGACTTACCTGGATCCGGGTCGGTGCGCTGGTCGGATCAGTTGGGTCGAATCGGGTCGGGTCGGATCAGTCGGACACGGCGGCGGGGGGTGCTCGTTCACGGCGTTCCGACGGCCTTTTGCAATGGGTGAGGTGTCGAATCCTAGGTTCTCGAGAGTGCTGAATCCAATGGTGGCAGTGGTTCGCTCTCAGAATGTCTCCTAGTGGTGGCTCAGCTCCGATCGGTGATCGCGGATGCTTCTTCGATTTACTCTCTTCTCTCACTTTCTCTCAATTGTGATATCTGATCTAGCTTCCTCCACTCCTCCTTTATTTATAAGCACTTCGAATCGAGCTGGATAAGCTCAGATTTCCTCCAATCGAAGCAAATCGGATCGACGATTAAATAAACCAACTCCGATTCTTGTAAATCCTTTGATTTGTTGAGATTTGATTGCAATTGGATGATGTTTATCTCAATTCTATTGAAGATCTGTTGGATTTGTGCAAAAAATCGAATCGAAACGGTCGAAATTCGAATTTTTTCTTCCGCCGGCGACCTCGGACTCGAGGTAGAAGACGATCACACTCCCGGCGCGTGCGTTCCCTCCAGCCAATCAGAGGCTGCCACGTGTCCTGGGTGAGTAAGAAAAACACAAAACGCGGAAACTGCTTCCCCCGCGTTTCAAACCTGCGATCAAGCCCTCCTGTGCGCGCCTTAGGCCATGGTCTGAACCAGCTGGGCTAGCCCATTTTCCTAATTTTATTAATTTCGCAAATTGCATATATGCAATGCGATTTTTTTTTTTTTGTATTTTTTTTAAATTTCAAAAATTTGTAAAAATTATTTATTGCTTATTATTGCCATTTCTGAAATCATTTTTCAAAATTGATATGTTTTCCTATTTATTTTTATTTTTTGAATATTTTTATTATTTATGCTAAATTAGGGGAAAATTGGAAAAAATTGGGAAAAAATTGAAAATTAATTATTATTATTCATTATTCATTCCTATGGCAAAAATGGGGTGTTTACAATGGGTTAATTAAGAAAAAATCCAAAATCAGGGTTGATAGATACAGTAACAGAAGTACGTAGTTTTATGGGACTAACAGGGTATTACAAAAAAAATTGTCAAAGATTTTTCGACAATAGCCAAATCTCTCACCCAGTTAACATAAAAGTATAGGAAATTCGAATGGACTAAGGCTAGGGAACGAGCATTTTAAGAGTTGAAGAAAAAATTAGTATCTACACCAATTTTAGTATTATTAGACACTGGCAAGCCATGTACTATACATAGTGATGCATCTAAGAATGGATTTGGATGTGTATTAATGCAGAAAGGAAAAGTAATTAAGTACGCATCAAGGCAATTGCAACCACACGAGCGGAATTACCCAACCCATGACTTGGAATTGGCTGCAGTAGTCTTTGCTTTAAAGTTATGGAGACATTACTTGTATGGACAAAGGTGCGAGATATACACCAATTACAAAAGCCTCAAATACCTATTCACACAAAAGGAGTTGAATATGAGGTAGAAACGATGGCTAGAGCTAATTAAAGATTATGATATGGGAATAAATTACTGCATAGGTAAAGTAAATGCCGTCGATGATGCCTTAAGCAAGAAAAATCATGCATAAGTCATGTCCTTGCTAACAGGACAAAAGGACCTAATCCGAGAATTTGAAAGGCTCAACCTAGAGTTTGTGTGGTATGATAAAAACTCATACTTGTTAAGTTTAACTATTAAGCCCACATTAATAGGGAGAATTAAAGAAGCTCAGCAAAATGACCCTACATTAATGTAAATAAGACAAGGGAAATATGCAAACAAGTATGCTGACTTCGAAATCCAAAATGATGGAGTTATCCGATTGAAAGGGAGGTTATGCGTACTTGATGGTGATGAACTTGAAAAGGAAATTATGAATGAGACACATCATTTCGATTATGCCATCCACCTAGGAGAAACTAAGATGTATCAAGATCTTAAATATAATTTTCGGTGGAATGGAATGAAGCAAGATGTAGCTAAGTTTGTGATGAGATGCGATACATGTCAAAGGGTAAAAGCAAAGCATTAGAGACCCGGTAGATTACTCCAACCCTTACCAATCTCAAAGTGGAAATGGGACTAGATCACCATAGATTTTGTAAGCGAGTTGCCAAAAACTACAGTAGGGTATGATGTTATATGGGTTATAGTAGATAGACTTAGCAAGTTAGCGCATTTTCTTTTCATCAACAAAACATACCTATTAGAGAAATTAGCAAAGATCTATATTAGGGAAATAGTGAGACTTCACGGGGTACCTATAGGGATTGTGTCAAACAGAGATCCTCGATTTGTATAAAAGTTTTGGGGAAGCCTACAAGGGAGTAGATTACAAATCAATACAGCATACCATCCCCAAACTGATGGATAATTAGAAAGGACTATCTAGACCTTAGAGGATATGTTGCGAGCCTATATAATTGAATTCAAAGGGAGTTAAGATGCTCATTTATCATTAGAAGAATTTGCATATAACAACAGCTACCACTCCGAGATTGAGATGCCCCCATATGAAGCTTTATATAGCCGGAAATGTCAATCACTATTATTTTAAGATGATGTAGAAAAATTAGCAATAGGGCTAGACTTAGTGTAAGAGGCTGCAAACAAATTAGCTATTATTAAGCATGAGATAAAAGAGTTGGGCAGACTTAAAACAACAACCATTAGACTTTGAAATAGGAGACCATGTATATTTAAAGGTGAGTCCAATTAAGAGCATGCACGGGGCTAGAACATAAGGAAAATTAAGCCAATGATACATTAGACCCTTTGAGATATTGGAGTGGATTTGAAACCTAGTATATCATTTGGCATTACCCCCAAATATGTCATAAATTCATAATGTCTTCCATGTGTCAATCCTACATCGACACATTCTCAACCCAGACTAGATTGCTACTATCAAACCAATAGTCTTAAAGGAGAATCTAACATACGAGGAACATCAGGTTTAGATCTTGGATCGAAAGACCAAAAAATTAAGGAATACGGAGATCAAATACATCCAGGTTCTATGGCAAAATCATGGGAGAGCAGAGGTTACATAGGAAGCAAAGGATGAAGTAAGGAAGAAATCCCTTCATCTGTTCACCAATCCAAGTACGTTTCAAAGTTCTAGGGACAAAACTTATTTTAAGGGAGGAGGATGTAAACCCTAGAAAATTTCAAATCAAGAATTAGTATGAAAAAAAAAATCTCAAAGAAATACTTCAAAAAGTACATAAGAAAACCCAACTACAAAATTGGATTCGCTTTGCGATACGTGAACTAACTAGCATACCCAAATCCAAGAAATTCAAAACTTAGCCAAACCCTAATAATAGGACCTCACCCTAAGAACACTAAACTTGAATTTAGATATTCGAAAAGCTCAAATTCAATTCGCAAATTCTTATAAGCATAGTCGACGTTAGGAATTCCTTTAAAACCAAGAACAACCAATGTCAAGCTCAAAAAAACCTAAGATTCTATCTAAATGAGACCAAAGCTTAAACAA